>LR812533.1:30870995-31585995 GCA_903798195.1 Danio kyathit | reverse complement strand
GCAATGACCGTGGAATACCAAAAAAGGGCAAAGAGGCGGAGCATGAGCGGAGCTACAGATTCCTGCTAGAATTTTGCATAGATTAAATTTTCTTTGGGAGAAACGCTTAATACTTCATTACCTGCGACTCCTTTGTGTTCTGACCACATGTGTTTGGTTGTACACTATATCAAAAACACCGTTGTTATACATTTAGCCACTAAGCATTGCTCTTATGATGTTTTTCAACAGGAGGAAAACGCAAAATACTTCCAAATACTTCAAATATAGTCTGTGTTAGTAAATCCAAGGCTATTGATAAAATCCAGGCATAAAACTGTATGACAACGTTTCAGATGACTGTTCTAGAGCCTACAGCTAATCAATCTGTCAGATTCTGGAGTGCATTACAGGTTTAAAGAAAAATATAAATGATAAAATATCTTAAAACAAATACGTTTATAGATATGGTATACAAGTATATATTTCACTCACCTGGAAAATGGAGGTCACTTGAATGGTTTGTGAGCACAATTAAGTGCACACAGCATGCCATATCATCTGATAATTGTAGGAAATAATTCCAAAAGGCAATTGACTGTGTAAAGCCACATATAAAACAAAACAAAAACATAATGTATTTGCCAAGTTCAGGGGCTAATCAGCCGGAATCAGCTGAGCTGACGTGATGGCAACCAGCGAGACCTAGCTGTCACTCAAGTGGCCACGTCCTTAAATATGCCGACTTAATATAACTTCATAAAAACTAATTGGATCAGTTATAAAAAAAATTCACCCCCCTCACAGTTGTCATGAAGGGTAATATTAGATATATACACCAAAATAGTTTTTTTTGTACCAGGCTGTAAACACTTTTTTTTTTCTGCTGTAAAGTTGGCCATTTTAACATTGGGGTCAATAGAAATCTGCTCTATTGTGGAGCCAGGACTAGAGGAATTTCGATGAATTGCAGTTTCAGTTACTTCCGTATTAGCTTCACGAGGGAGAGTGGCATGTTGCCGATTGGGTTTGACTGACATAATATGCCACTGTTGCTATGTACCTTGCACATTTTATAAATCAAATTGCAGCAATTTTTTTTAATCCCCTATAAATTGATATAATGTGTTTTTACTTTATTTCTATATTTAAATTTAGTTTGAGGTTTTTGCAAATCAAATTATTAAATGAAAGGCGTCACGGTAGTGCAGTGGGTAGCCTGATTGACTCACAGCAAGTAGGTCGCTGGTTCGAGCCTCGGCTGGGTCAGTTGACATTTCTGAGTGTAGTTTGCATGTTCTCCCTGTGTTTGCGTGCGTGGGTTTCCTCCGGGTGCTCCGGTTTCCCCTACAAGTCAAAAGACATGCGGTATAGGTGAATTGGGTAGGCTAAATTGTTCGTAGTGTATGTGTGTGAATGAGTGCGTATGGATGTTTTCCAGTGATGGGTTGCAGCTGGAAAGGCATCTGCTGTGTAAACACATGCTGGATAAGTTGGGGGTTCATTCCGCTGTGACGACGCCAGATAAATAAATAGACTAAGCTAAAAAGAAAATAAATGAATGAATGAATATTTTCATTTAAAAAAAATCTATTAATTTTACATTAAATTTACCCAACTCTGAAACTCAGGGTTGCCATTATTAGGTCTTTACATGCTTTTAACTTGTAAATTAGATTTTTCTGACATTTACATGAAAGCATCATTAATTTATTAATATTGGTGGACGTGACCTTGAATATTTGTGAAAATGTGCACATACAGGAACTTTCAGCGCAGCCAGCAGGTACACAGAAAATTTGGGCAATATATGAAATGTTGGCATCCAGCATGATATTCTCTTTTTCCTACAGTCACTGATCCACAAAACTAAAGCACACTCTAAGGGGGTCGCACAGCGAATGCGCCGTGCACATGACAGTTGGAAGTATTGTTCACCAGACGTACACATTAATTTCACATGTTACTTAAAGTAATTATTCAGATGGCACTCAGATGACATATGTGAATGAACAGTGTCCTTAGTCATAGCTGGGCACTGCAGACAGCCGCCGACTTGCAATGCTGGTGTGCGTACCTTGATATAAACCTATGTTTACAATTTTATTATGCATGGCGCTGCGTGGCGTTGCGCATCCAGTGTGCGACCCCCTTTGTGATGGTCTTGCTGCAGACAGTTACAACCCTTTTTGCATCCTTGTTGAAACTCACACTGCTAGCGATCAAAGATTTATGTTAATTTTGCAAGCTGAACACATTCTGTGCTATACAAGAGACACAGATGAGATTGATTCACAATGGTCTACAGCCAATCAGGACGCAGAAAACAATGCGCTGTAAAAATAAACATAAAAATAAGCATGTCAAGTTACACAAAAAGCGAGCAGCCACTGTATATGCATAGTTGTACAGTGCTTAATCTGTGAATTGCGAGGTCCTGGAACAGATCAGGGTAACTGATCCGGCACGTTACCTGAGGATGGAGAGGTGTAGCGCACTAAAGTGGGGAGCAGGGAGGAGGGGGGGGGGTGTTGATGTGGTGGATGGCGGAGGGGTGTCGTGGATAAAAGTGAGCGGGGCGGGGGTGTCGCGGACGACAATGAAGAGGGTTGGGGAGTCGCAGAAGAAAGCGAAAGTGAACAGCGGACGGGCAGAAGGGCGGTTGAGGAGGGGAATCGGTAAAATGAGGTGCCAGGTCAGATTTCAGAGTTGCCGGATCCGCCGTGTTCTGGCACAAATTAAGCCCTGGTTGTACATTTATATGCTGTGCATATCATTTAGCAGTTTACACTAGTAGTTTATAGTATAGCATAATATTTTGTAATTAAATACTGCCAATTTGTCCTGCGAGGCAGTGCATTTGAAGTATATTCAGGGTACAAAACAATGACCCCCCCCTTTTTTTTTTTTGTTTTCTTTCTCTTGACAAAAAAATGACACTGTTGCATGCTAGGCCAGTAGGTGGCAGTATCACTTTGGAAAAATCTGTATAACAATGCAGTCTGACACAATTGTTTTGATTTGTCTAGATTATAGTACTTGCGCATTTACTAACTGAACAGATAATATGGAAGCGCTTGACATTTACACAAATGAGCTTTTTTTGTTTACATGATAACCGTAGTTTTAAAAGCTTGCTCTCTGCAATCTGTTTTGAGTACTCTGCACTTTTAGGTCCACAAAATGCTGTTATGGTGTAAATGAATGGCCAAAACACATGAACAGTTCTGCATTTGTACTTGTGTAAAGGTCACCTTAGTCTTGTAAACACCTTCTTAGTCATTGTCAGTGTCTCCTTTTACTCTGTGAGTTCCTTCATGTGATTCAGAGTTAATCGTTCAGGTCTGCGTCATCTTTTGTCATCACCATATCTGCTCGAGTTTCATAATAAAAGAGGTGCTGAAAGGAACCTGAATTCCCCTGTCATGTCAATATAATGAGAGCCATTATGAAAACCTTTATCACTTATGATGCAAATTAGGGTATTGTGTAATAAATGTTGTGACAGCATTAGGAGAACTTCAAATATTAAAGTTAGAAAATTCCTAATGAGATTTAGCAGCAGTGCTCTGTTCGACAAATTGAAAGCATCTGTAATGTAAGATCTGGATTCATATATAGGGAATTAATCTCTTTTATGTGCTGCTCTTGAAATCCAAGAACAAGATTAGGTGAATTTCAATATGGCAATTTCTGAACTGTATTATGAGTGTGTGTATAAAGCAGGGGTGCCCAAATTTTTTTGTATGAAGGGCCAAAAACTAAGGCTGTTTCTCAATTCAAAGAATGCAGAGAATGGACTTGCGTTCTTGTGGAGACCGGTCTTGCTAGGTCACCCTGGAAGAACGAACTCTAGAGATTGTGAGAACAGAGAACGCGTCCTGTGAGAAATGAGATCCTGATGGTCACGTGACTCTCACGCATCTTTAAACAAAAATAATTTAAACATTACAGCATTCATACAACGATTTATTGTTTTTCCCTTTTTCACAATACATACTATGCATAAAGACTTTACAAATATACATTGCACAATACAAATAAAAAGATTTTAATATGAATGTGTTAATGTGTTCATTCTTTTATTAAGATTTTCATAGTAATGGTTATATTCACCGTTTCATTTAGGGAAACTCCTGAGGTAAATAAGTAATATCTCTGAACTTTAATATTAAACCTATTTAAAATGCTGCACTTCCCACCTCCAGTCGCAATGACTTCTGGGACTTCTAGAGCGAGTTCGGTGCTCAAGTCTGCATCCATGCGTCCTAGATATCACACATGCGGGAAGTTTCACACGTCCTCTGTTCTTGCGGTCTTGAGTATTTCAAAGAACTGAATTTTGGCGGTTGATGATGACGTTACACGAGAACACGAGGACGCAAGATTGCTGAAGAACGCATATTGAGAAACAGCCTAAATATCATTGAGAGCCGTGGGTCGAAGGTAACTATACCAAACTACAGTATATTGCATTAAAGTTGTCATAGAGGATCTCCTAATTTATTTCATAATATTTATTTAATAGTAAATCTTACTTTAAATAGTATTAACTAATGCAGTAAAACTTTTTAAATGATAACATATTGCAATAATTTAATTGAAATGTTTAATTTCAGTCAACTTTTAACAATAAAACAAACAAAGGGTTGCATTTAAATTTGAATTGAAAATCTCGAAACCATCCCCATCATTCTCCCTCTCTTTTCAGATGGGATGGCGGGCCAAATTAAAAGTTACCATGGGCCAACTTTGGCCCCCGGGCCCTAGTTTGGAGTTTTAAAATTGAGTCTAAAAAAAGTGACCACAAATGACCACAGATTGGGTCAGGCTAGCATCAAACTTCTATATTTTTGTAAACTTCTATATAATAATCTCTATTTAATATTAAGTATAACATTTAGTATGTAAGGTGGCATAGTGGCTCAGTGGTCGTCTCACAACAAGAAGGTCGCTGGTTTGAGTCTCGGCATTTCTGTGTGTAGTTTGCAATTTGCATGTGAGTTTGTGGTTTCCCCCACAGTCCAAAGTAGGGCTGTGCGATATGGGCAACAGACTTAAACAATATTGGATTTTGATTTTAATCACGATTTTGACACGCGCACATATGTTTTACAGTGTGAATCTGAAACGCATTTCTAAAGGAAAACAATTAAATCTTAATTAAAGTCCTGTAATATGCCTCTAAAACAGACATTAGGCAAAAAGTAAATCACTTAGTAAAGATGTAAAAATGGTCACTAGAACAAACCTATGGCAAAACAGATAAGTGAAGTTTATTTCTAGACAAATTTCGAGAGGATCACATGCTTATGATTGTTCTCAGCTGTTCCAGCATCAGCTCATGATCGATTATCCAATCAGATGATTCCTAACTCACTATAAATAACCAGAGTTTTCTTATCTCAATATCTTCGTCTTAAAGAACCCCCCACCCACCCAACCACTCCTACTTTCCCTCCTTTTCAGAGGGGCAACACGGCGGCCCAGTGATTAACACTGTTGCCTCACAGCAAGAATGCCTCTGGTTTAAGTCCCTACTAAACCAGACGGTATTTCTGTGCAGAGTTTCGCTTGTTCTCCTCATGTTTGTGTGGGTTTTCTCTGGGTTTTCCGGTTTCCTCCCACAGTCCAAATAACACGCACCCTAAGTAAATTGAACACACAAAATACCACAATCAAGCTCTCGATGAGTATACCTCTCCTCAGTCATCCATATCCGCCACTAGCTAGAAATAAGCCAGGGGGAGTTCATCGAGATCTACCTGAGCTCAAACTCCCCTCTCGCCCTGCAAACAGGAGGGAGCCCAGGGCTCGAGGATCTCATAAGCTCAGGGCTCTCTCCTGGAACAGCATGCCAAACAAGCTTTTATTATCAATCATCAGCTAAGTGTGAACTCTTGAAATAGACTATTGTGTGTGTGTGTGTGTGTGCACACCCTCAAACTCAAGTAAGGCTCCGATCTTCTGTTTGACCACGTCAGAAGTAATTGGGTGTACTTTTGTATGTGTCCAGATCTTTTATTTTCCATGCGTAGATTATACATCTTTTTTCGTGACACTGCCGTGAAATAGGCTGTTGACATATCACGTTTTTTGCACGTACAAGTTCGTTATTTCCAATAGAGGTGACGTGCGCGTATTCCATAAAACATCTGTAAAATACTTTGTATGGAATACACACATTTCGGTAGACTAAATTACCTCAGGCAAACACAGAACACACAAACACCAGTGCTTTTTTATTTTCTCCATAGATAAAACTTGTATTTGAACTGCAGCAATGTTCCTGTTGCTTTCCTTACACTTTTAGATGCGATATGTGACTGACAGGTCTTTTAAATTACCTGATAATGCAATGCATCAGCCGTCCTCTATCCAAAATAATCCCACATCATAGATGTTGACTTTATTGGCACCAAGTCCTTCTGTGCTGAACTAATTATCCCTGTTTGTCATTAAGCTCAGTCACCTGTTCTTGCGCTCTGTTTAGGCGTGCTGCATTACGTTGGTTCAAATACCATACTGTGATTGCTGTAAGGTGATTTAGAAATGTTCAAATCGCGATTTTGATATGATTTCAATTAATCACACAGCCCTAGTCCAAAGACATGCGCTATGGGTGAATTGGATAAGCTAAATTGGCTATAGTGTATGAGTGTGTGACTGTGAGAGTATATGGGTGTTTACTGGGTTGCGACTGGAAGGGCATTCGCTGTGTGATACATGTGCTGAAATAGTTGGCAGTTCATTCCACTGTGGAGACCCTTGATAAATCAGGAACTAAGCTGAAGGAAGATGAATGAATTTAGTATGTAAAATTCAAGTTGAAATGAATGTGATTTAGGATAAGCGATTAATTCAAAATATTAAAAAAGATGGTCTCATTTTTCTTTTAATGACCTGGTTAAACCAATGTTTTAAAGTGTTAAAGAAAAACGTCCTCATGAATACAAAAATCCTCCTGAAAATCTATTTCATTATTTTCCTGTACTGAAGATTTAATTTGTGACTCCTCAAAAAAGCAATGGTAGCAGAAAAGTTTTTTAGACTCTTTTAAAGTCAAACTTTTTTTGGAGAGAGAAAATCTATCTAAAGATATTACGCATCTAAAAAAAAAAACAACCACCACGACCAAAAAACAAAAATACAACAACTACATATTGCCTCAGTACATGTTTTACAAACTGGGAGTTAGAGCAAAGTCCTTTGTCAGCAGTTTCCGGTGCTGCATTTGTACACAGCCATTTCATTGTTTTCATTCTACTGGAAACGGAGTGTGTTTTAGCATTATTGGATTGCACTATCACGATTTCACTACTACAGAACAGTGTGCCAGATATTCAGTGAAGCATTTCTACTCTCAGTGCTGTTTGATGTCCTGCGAAGGCACTTTCTTTCATGTCAGTTTCAGCAGTCTAATAATAAAAAAGATCCTGTCAGTTTATTTAATTCGATTTTAAACTGTCACTGCTAAGGCTGAACAATTTACCAATATCGATTGTCATCCGCGTTTTTTGTCTCCAAATTTAAAAAAAAAATGCTTCATGATGGGCGTAGAGGGAGGAGTGGGCGTGGCCAGCAGAGCAGGGGGGAAAAAAAGAGGAGAGCGAACAACTGTTGTCAGTTGTCTCACAAAATGAGACAACCGTGAGGAGACCCATGATTTTACTGTATAGTTTACAAACTTAAAATGCAAAGAAATAAACCGTAAGTAATTTAGTGTTCTGCTACATATGTTATTCGTACTTTCATTTGTTATATCATTATAAAGATAATCATGTTTATATAAACACTATAAATGAGGAGGTCTTCTCTTCTCCTAAATCCCAGAGTCTGAGTGCAGACACAGTTGATAGCATTGCAGCAGGTCTCTTGCCCTATCTACTAGGGGTGCAACAGTTCTGTCTACTCACGGTTCAGTATGTATCACGGTTTTAAGGGCACGGTTTCGGTACGGTACGGTTTGTGCTGTGCTTAGAAAAACAATGCCTACAGAACAATTCAAAGAACAATAAACATATTTATTGGTTAACAAACACCTGACAATGCAACAGCTTCACACATGACTGTAGATTTGCATGTTCTCGCATTAATTAAGTAAAAGTAGGGCATTTTAAAAAGTTGTTCAAATAAATTAAGAAAATAAGCTTAATTTTTCCCTTTTTCTATTATACATCTTTACTCCAGTCTCAACCAATTATGCAGATAATAAGTGTCAACACATCTAAATAATTGAGCACTTCTAAAGTATTGATTACTTCTGTTTACATTATGCTTGCATTACCAAGGCAACAACGCATTTTTATTTCTGATTTCCATATGATTTTATTATGATTCCAGAGAGCTCCTTTTCACTTAGCACCATCGTAGTGAATGAAACTTATACAAAGAGAGAGCATTCGGCTCTTCTCTTTTAATTCAGCAGGAACAGTGAGTCGAGAAGACAACTGTTCTTAGCATACTGCGGGTAAACAGAGTGAATAGCAGGAGCGATGGGGTGTGAAAGAACATCCAGAAGTAGCGGGACTGGAGTAACAGACCTGCTGCATGTCCGCGTCCATATGGGACGCTTCTGGGTCTGGACACGGACCTTGATCTGCCTGTTAGTGACCACTAATCTTGGTTATCTTTGCAACAACAACAAAAAATTGCATTTGTTATGTTTTTGTCTGTCTGAATTTATATTGAGTGTCTGTTAAGACTTAAGATTTTGCCTCACCCTGCACATTTGTGCTTTTTCTCCTTCCCTTGCCATGCTGAAACGCACAGAAACTCCACACGCACACACCGACACTTGAGGAAACGTGATGCCAACAACAGATTTACATACTAAGAGGTGATTGGACAGGTCTTCACACGTCGAATGAGCATGAAAGATAAGCAGAAGTGTACAAAGGCGGAACTGCTTTGTTGCAGTTGTTTTTATTAACAAACCAGTGAACCGCAGATCACAGGGCGCACCAAACCATGGGGGGAACAACAGGACAATACGTTTTTTACAGAAAACCGTTGCATCCCTACTATCTACAGTATTTTAACCATTAGCCCTGCCGGTAATCTGGAGGATTTTAAACATAGCCAATGTGTCTGAATGGTAACAAACTCAACTGATAAAAGACTAAGTTCACCATTCTCCAATTCTCGTACAGCTCTTCCAACAAAAATGCTTGCTGCAAACCGACAGCTTTGCTGTATCAGCCCTGACAGCATCGCGGGGAAAAACATGCAACAAACCTTGTGGATCATGGAAACAAACACATATGACCCTTCATGAATGGCTAAATACTGTGTGCCGTGCATGGACATGGCCTCAGCCAGTCATTGGGCCTCACAGCTTGGCAGGTCTGTCTTTCCTTCAGAAAGCACATGCTCTCATGAATAAGAAGCAGGGACTTCACATAGGATAAAAAAAACTCCACTATGAATAATAATGAGAAATCGATGCATCATCACTTCACTGGCAGATGCGCGCTAAGTCACCGATTTTGATCCCGCCGCAAAAATGATTTTAAACCCGGAAGATGAAATTAGCTGACAAAATTATCCAGTTTTCCCCACAATTAAAGCTGACAGGTGCTAACGTTGTCTTAACTGATGCTCAACACACACAAATCTGTTAAAATTTCAAAAAGTACTTAAGGGTTTCTCGAAATTTTAAATCAAATTCTGGTAAATCTACAGCACATGCTTTCAAATGGAGTAGCATTTACAAGTCTTTCAGATGAGACGTTAAACCGAGGTCCTGACTCTCTGTAGTCATTAAAAATCCCGTGGCACTTCTCGTAAAGAGTAGTGGTGTAACCCCAGTGTCCTGGCCAAATTCTCTCCATGGCCTTTACCTATCGATTGGCTGTGTCACTGTCTATTTACTCCAACTACTGTATAGCTGTGTGGTGACCGCACTGGCGCCGTTGTCCTGTGGCTGCCGCTGCATCATCCAAGTGGATGACAGAACTTTTGTTTTTAGGTGAACTCTATTCTAATTAACAGATATTTACAAGTCACTCTAACCCCAGGGGTAGGGTAACCTTTTTTCAGCAAAGAGCCATTTTGGATTTTTTTTGGCAAATGCATTTTTTTTTAAAAGAGCCATTGGAGATATATATGAAGCATCACATGTTGAGGAAGTCCATGAATTAAGAAAAGACAATTTTTTTGAATTTCTTTTCGCCATCAACACTCATGAATGTTGTTTGAATTTGCGTGCACAAGGTTACCATAGAAATGTAAGTTGCATGCCCTTTATTGGTGTCGCGATTTAAGTTAATCCACAGCGCACACCTTTTATTCTTATTCATTTTGCTGTAAAGAAATATACAACAAAAAGGTCATTGTAATGGTATTTTCAATAGGAAACTGATTTTTAGTGACTGTTTACATTTTTTATTGAAGGGAGACAGCTGGAGAGCCACATATTTTTGGTCAAAGAGCCACATGTGGCTCCCGAGCCATAGGTTCCCTACCCCTGCTCTAACCTGTCATTTATTGACCTTCTATATACACTCACCAGCCACTTTATTAGGTATGCCTTACTAGTACTGGGTTAGACCCCCTTTTGCCTTCAGAATTGCCTTTTTAGCTTACAGAAGTGGCACCCGGTGTGGTATTCTGCTGCTGTAGCCCATCCGCCTCAAGGTTCGACATGTTGTGCGTTCAGAGATGCTCTTCTGCATCGATGTAATGTTCAGAGTGCGTTCAGAGATGCTCTTCTCATCGGTTGTAATGAGTGGTTGAGTTATTGTTGCCTTTCTATCAGCTCGAACCAGCTCGTCTGGTCATTTTCCTCTCACCTCTGGCATCAACAAGGCATTTGTGCCCACAGAACTGCCGCTCACTGGATATTTTCTCTTTTTCGGACCATTTTCTGTTAACCCTTGAGATGGTTGTGCGTGAAAAATCCCAGCAGATCTGCAGTTTCTGAAATACTCAGACCAGCTCGTCTGGCACCAACAACCATGCCACGTTCAAAGTCACTTAAATCACCTTTCTTCCCCATTCTGATGCTTGATTTGAACTGCAGCTGATCGTCTTGACCATGTCTACATGCCTAAATGCATTGAGTTGCTGCCATGTGATTGGCTGATTAGAAATTTGCATTAACAAGCAGTTGGACAGGTGTACCTAATAAAGTGGCCGATGAGTGTATATTGCATGTTGAACTGTGGTTTTGCCCAAGTGTTATTATTTAATTTGCATGTACTATCTGTCCACAAGTGCCATATCTTTACCCATTACATAAATTATGACTTGTATGCAAACTAAAAATTCAGAGGACCCTCCTTTATATTTATGTGTGTGTGTGTGTGTGTGTGAATCATTCCGCATTCATGTGGAGATCGTAGCTTATTCTCTGGCTCCTCAAGCAGATCAAACGGCCTCACAGACCACTTTCCTAATTGAACCGGAGCAGCTGTGAGGGACGTATTGAGCAGCTAGTGCATCATGGGATCTCCGGGCAGAGCACTCGCTTGTCCTCGAACGTCAGCTTTCTTCTGCTGATCCGTCTCTAGTCGTGAATAAAAGGCAGCGCTCCTCAGCCTCCCTGCATTCTTCAGGGGGTTGTTATGTGTGCGAAAGTAAATGGAAGTCCGTTTGATCTGACAAGTCTGATTTTAATTGACTGGGTTTAGGCTAAGGAGGGCAGATGGAGGAGAAGGACACAGTGAGGCACCGGAGAGCCGAGCTGTTTTAATAACTGTCCCTTCTTTCACCTTCTCTAGCAAGCTTTGAACGGAGGATCCACTGTCAGGTGTATGAATGCGATGATGATGCCGTGAGCCACACACAGGAGAACGCCAGAACAATATCAGCTTTATTGCTTTGGCTGAGAGTTTAAATAGATCAGTTTCTCCTGAGCCTCACGTTACTGTTTTGATTTGTTTTCAGTGTTTTTTTATTGTGTAATTAGAGCGTTGATGTTTAATAATTGAAATTCATCATTTTAGAATGTAAATTTAGCAACTTAGTGAAACAAAAATACTTAATTTGAAGTAGTTTAAGCCATTTATAAAGGCTATGAAGTGAATGATAACATTAAAAATTTTATTTGATGAACAGAAATGGATTAAAATTGGACACAAAAGGCAAAAGTACAAACAAAAGGATGTGTTCCTAATGGGTTTAATTGGGAAACCACAATACGATGAAACATTGCAAATGACACAATCAAATTAAAACTACAGAGAAGTATAAAACTATACATGTCACGGTTGTCACGATACTGGAATTCGGTACCAATCGATACTGAAGTTTTAAAAACTTCTATTTCCCGCTAACATTTGAGCAATATTGAGCGCGTTCTTAAATAGCGCTGATTTGCCATTGTGTTTACGTGCTTAACAGAAATGATTGTGATTGGCTGTGAAGGTCATCAGTTCACCGAACTCGCCACTGTTAACTGTGTGTAACCACAGATACAGAGACACTAGAGCGTTTTGAAGCTGCGATTCATCAGCAGATTGCTTGTATGTCAGCTTATAGACAAACCAGTTGATCAACGTGACTTTAAAATGCTCCAGTGTCCCTGTATCTGTGTTTACACTCGGTAAACAGCCGTGAGTTCAGTCAACTAGTGACCTTCACGGCCAATCACAGTCATTTCTGTTGAGCACGTGAACCCAATGGCAAATCAGCAGTGTTTAAGAACATGCTCAGTAGCGCTCAAATGTTCATGGGAAATCGACGTGTAAAAAATTTCAGTACCAAATTGGTACCGAATCCATACCGATTGGTACCAAAGTATCATGACAACCATACTAGATGTTACGTTTTTGGTTGTATCTACGCTGTAAAAAAAAAAAAAGTCACAATTGTAAGGCAACTTTTTGGAGAGCTTTTTGAGTTTACTCAAATCGAGTCAAGTGCAGTACTTGGGTTAAAAACTATGCAGCAAGTTGCCTTAAACTTTTAACTTAATTTTCAACTTTTGTGTGTGTGTATAAAACCAAAGATTATATAATACACAAGACATGTCACTCATGTAGATTTGAATAGGGAAAGTGTAACGATCAGTATCGTGAATTAAGCCCTGCCTTCTAGTACAGGAGCCAATCATTGATCTTGATTGACCGATGATTCTTTGGGGGAGGGGCTCGGACCAGACGTGAATTTCTGCAGATTTTGTGTGATTCGAACGTTCAAAAATGACTAGACAGTTGTTGTTTTAAATTTTATTGGTGATTCCTAATATGAAATTTAATCATAAGTTTGACAAGTAATTTCGGAGAATTTGATGTTTCCCCATTTAAATAGAATGCCAGAGAATATTGCCCGAGTGGGTTTCAAAGATGCCGGCTAGTGAAATGACTTGCCTTAAAGGCACTTTGATAAAACTATAAATTTTCAGTTTAATTTGCTCTTAGAAATTGCTTGTATAACATGTTATGTGCAAAAATACACACTTACATGCACTTTGCTCATTGCACCTCTCTGATTGGTACAATACAGCATCATGGGTAATGTAGTTTTTTTCCCCCATTTCATTTATTTAAAGAGTTCACACTTAGCTGATGATTTATTATAAAGCTTGTTTGGCATGCTGTCCTGGGAGAGAGCCCTGAGCTCATAAGATCCTCGAGCCCGGGGCTCCCTCCCATTGCAAGACGATAGGGGAGTCTGAGCTCAGGTAGATCTCGAGAACTCCCCTGTCATAGTGATTGAAGAGCAGATAGTAGTTCTGAGATGGGTACAAGGTAGGGAGCAAGTCTATAGTGTTGATTAATCAATAACTTCGATTGCATGTTTTTAATCGGTGGGAGGAAACCGGAGAACCCAGGGGAAACCCATGTGAGCACGGGGAGAACGTGCAAACTTCACACAGAAATGCCCGCTGGTTTAGTAAAGCCTAGAACCATTGACATTTTTGCTGTGAGGCAACAGTGCTAAGCACTGGGCCACCTTGTCACCCATCTAGGAAGGAGGAGGAGTAGGGGTGGAAGGGGGGATTCTTCAAAGCGAAGATATCGGTGATACGTAACCCGGGGTATTTGTAGTAGTTTAGGGATCGTCTGATTGGTGCATAGTGAATTTGAATAATGTGGGTCCAGGCGCTAGCAATCATAAGCACGTGATCCTCTCGAAATTAGTTACTTCATTTTTTATTCTCTTAAGCATAAGTCACAGTTGTCCTTGATAACTTAATACTTGTGAAAACCCCAAAGTGTCTGTATTTAAAATGAGTATATGCATAATTAGTTCTGGGATATCAACTATTGCATGAACTAACCGATCTCAGTAGGCACAGGATTTAAAATTGCCCCTCTACAAGGTATTTCCCCCCTCTCTTTTTCTCTCTCAAATCTTTGCATTACATACAAACAGTGCTGAGAAATGTCCTTGGAGGAACGCGGCTCCTATTCCGTATGAGCTGTCAAAGTCTTTTCCCCCCATAGTTTTCCACCTGTATTTGGGCCGTGTGTGTGTGCGTGTGTTTGCTCCCCAGTGATGCAGTGCCACTCACAGGTCTGTGTTTCTCAGTACTGTCAGCACCATGGGCTCTGATGTGGGGCTCTGTGTCCCCCGGGCAGACGTCAGAGAGAGATGCCTCCAGACTTATTTTTTTTTTTTACATGTCTATTGGAGCTTTCTCTTCACGCCATTTTACCAGATGGGAGTAGTGCTCAAACGCTTTTACTCCCAGATTAAAGTTAAGGCATTCCAGACATTCCTTGCATCTGCCAGACCTCCTGGTTGCTCTTGTTTTACCATTCTATATAAAGGAACGAATACAAATGTAATGTCTTTAATGTTTATCCTGGATGCTAAACTTATTAAATGGAAAGCAAATGGAGATTTACATTTTCTGTATGGCAGATGTTTCTCCTGAAACAGATGAAAGCCTGTGAATATGTTTCAGAAGAGATGCTGACATTACCTTTAGCCAGGGGTCAGGAACCTTTTTTTCAACACTCATGAATGTTGTTTAGAACAAGGTTATGATGGTTGAAGGTTGTAATGAAGGTTATCATAGAAATGTAGGTTGCATGCCCTTTATTGGTGTCGCGATTTAAGTTAATCCACAGCGCAGCACATGCGCATTGTTTGAAATGTCCTTTTATTCTTATTCATTTTGCTGTAAAAAAATATACAACAAAAATGTAATTGTAATGGTATTTTCAATAGGAAACTGATTTTTAGTGACCGTTTAAATTTTTTATTGAAGGGAGACAGCTGGAGAGCCACATATTTTTGGTCAAAGAGCCACATGTGGCTCCCGAGCCATAGGTTCCCTACCTATGCCTTAGGCTGTGCTTACAGATTTGTCAAAATTGGCTGAGAATTCAATAGTATGAACAAATATTTCTCATCAAACTCAAAAACATTTGGGAAAATTTGAGAAGATTGTCTCTTTTTGTTAAAATATTTCAAGTACTGTAATTTATTAAATAAGAATTTTGTTTTCATTTCATTTCAGTCGTTTTGCACATTTCATTTCTAAATATTTAAATTTGTTAAGTGGCCCATGGAATTTACACTATTTTTCTCATTTAAATAATTTAGTTTTTCAAAGTTACTCTTTACTTCAAGGTCAAATAATTGTGCAATAAAAATAAATAAATAAAACAAGCCAAACTAGTCCTAATTTGTGTTGAAGACGTACAAATAATGCACTGGCTTTGTAAATATCCTAGGAGAAATGTGTTTTTAAATAAAATGTCCAAATATCTTTTTGAATGGCTTAATGATTAAGATGGACATGCCAAAATAAATGGTTAAAATTATTCATCCCCAAAGTATTCACCCCCTCTTGTCCCCTTCATCTGGTAGCATGGCATTCAGAATATTTATTGATTGCTTTCCCAGGTTAGATTTAGTTCAGGGTCTAACAAAATTTTGCCAAAAAAAGGAGCCAAAGAATTCTGTGGCTTTTTAATTACCTTAGTAATATATTATTTTAATAAAATCTCTAAATAATAATAATAAATCCTTACATTTTTATGTTATGTTATATTTACAATTCCAGTGTGCAGCTATATTGTGCCAGACCGCACACCACACATCAGGTGATTAGTTGAGAGGAAGACAGTGTGATGAAGCCAATTATGATATGGGGATGGTTAGGAGGCCATAATGGACAGAGGCCAGTGGGCAAATTTGGCCACGATGCTGGGGTTAAACCCCTACTTGTTTTCGAAGGACATACTGGGATTTTTAACAACCACAGAGAGTCAGGACCTCGGTATAGACTCAATACCAATTCTATTTTTGTACCCCTACCCTATACCCTTCCCCTTGGCCCTTGAAACAGAGTGTGAAGGGGAAGGGCTTAAAAATTTACCCCTACGAAATGGGACACCACTACAGCACCTATACACGTCATCATATGTCATTGCGATCTCTTGGTTCATATGAGATCAGACGATCACGACTGTTGTGGTTAATTCAGTTGTGTTATTTTCTAGTATTTATCCTCAGAAAATCACTGAAAGCATATATTATGTTATAATAACGATCTAATGTGGCAATAAGATCATAACTGTACTGTGCATTTACAGCATTGCCATATTCATCTATGGCAACGCACAAAAAACAACATTAACATTATAGCAGACACTGTAAAAAGCTCATTCCCAGCTACTAGACTTTTCTGACAGGGTATTTGAGTGTCATCAAGTGTCAGAATGTTGTGGGACTGCTATGCAGGAGTTATTATTATGAATTATAAATAGCAAAATTAACTGTTTTGACAAGCTGAGACAACATTGCTGTTGCTTTGTTACAAGTTTTTATTCCATACAAGCTGAAGCTGATCGGTCTGTTCTCATCACGTAGCTTGCGGTGCGCTTGACGCTCGCAGGATTCGCTCAACTGACAGAGTCTGGAAGGCGCGATCGCGTCACAGCGCTTGTGTGCACAAGCCACGCACCTCCATTGTAAATGAGGAACTTGCACGAACTCTAGAAAAGATGCGATATGCAAACGGTCATCATCAGTTGATCTTCTTACACAGACATGGTGAATTCACCTGATTTGTTGACAGATGGGTTGCGAATCCATTCCTTGTTATTCGCGGGTCCTTCACTGGGCCTTTTCTCCTTAGCAAAGAAACTTTCCAAAGACGTCTGTTTCTTACTCATTTTGCTGCTTGAGGGTTAAATTTGGGCGCTCAAATGACTGAGATGTAAGCAAGAGAATGTGGTAATTTTTCGAAATAAAAGACTTTTCAAAATAAAAGATATATATATATATAAAACTGACATAATTAATGATTTCTTGTGTACCGGGTACCAATTGATCCACGGACCACTGACTAACACCACTTCCAGCAGCAACCTAGCTTTCCCATGTGGTCACCTATCCAGGTACTGACTGCTTAGCTTCAGTGGGTGAACATGTGAGAGTTGCGGAGAGCTAGCTGCTGGCTAGATTTTTTGTTTATTGATTGAGTGGTGCAATGCAAAATACATGTATAAATTTCAACATTTCATTTAGTGT
Organism: Danio kyathit; assembly: GCA_903798195.1. Classification (NCBI taxonomy): domain Eukaryota; kingdom Metazoa; phylum Chordata; class Actinopteri; order Cypriniformes; family Danionidae; genus Danio; species Danio kyathit. The sequence continues at coordinate 31,568,580 of LR812533.1, read as the reverse complement.
AAAGTTTCATATTATATTAACTTAAATTTTTACCTACATAAACTTATTTGTCTTCTGTATCTGGTAAAATGAGATTTACAATGTTCATTTCCAAGGATTTTCTCATGCCATGTTGAAAAAATGAAATGGACAATTAAATAGATTTTTTCTTTCTTGTGGTTAAATAATTTTTATAGTTATTGTTACATTGGTTGACACTAATGTGAAAGACTGAACAAAACCTCATTTATTCAGTATTTTAATAAGATTGTTTTGTTTTGTTTGTTTGTTCAGAAAATTCTTTTTATTTGAAAGATGATACATTTTTATTCCCTCTAAGAGTTTTTGAAACCTAAAATAACCAAGATCACCATTCTTCATAAGTCTTCTGGCAATAAATAAAGCAACCTCTGATCAATAATGTTCCTTTTTAAGGCTGATGTGATCTATAGACGTTCAGTGATTTTGTAAATGCATTACATTTGTGCAGTACAGTGGGGTGTTGTGGGGTCAGGCAGAAGCTGTGTGATAAATGAGTTGTATTGTGTTTTTGTGGTGCCGTGTGGGTGGTTTGCCTTTTCAGGATGAGTGGTTGTGGTGCAATAATTCTGTGTTTGTGTACGTCTGGTTGCTTTATGATAACATGTCTGAAAATGGACAGCTGAGACCGTGGACATTTCCCTCTTCACACTGCTGACCGCGTTCCTCATTGCACAGACCAAAGAAGGAGGGATAAAAAACACCAGTGCGTCTGTGAACAGATCTATTGAATTTCACAAAGAGCTTTTGATTGTTTCACATGCACTTAGCTCGTATTATCACATATTGGCTTTGGTAGCAATGTTGACAGTAGGTTTTTTGTGTTTGAGAACAGGAACAGTGCATGCACAAACAAAATAAATCAATAAAATAAAGTGTCAGTGTCAATAGAGTGTCAGAAAACTGGAATCTGAGCACAACTTTAAGACCTAGTTTGTTTCACTTTTGATGAATAGTTTTATTATAAGAATAATGCTGCACCATACCAAATATAGCATTAACTGCATTATTTTTCAATGTATACTTGTATTTTAAAATTTTACAGTGGATAATGTTAAAGCGTTCCTTTAAAATAGCCTGGAAAGAAAAGGGAACACAAAGTAAAAAGAGCGTAACGCCCGACTTATGTGCTGTTATAACATAAAATACATAAAAATTATGTGCTGTAACTTGATAAAAGTGACTTCCATGAACAATTTCATTCATATAATTTTATATCCGAATGATCCCACAAGATGAGAATTGAGATCAGAATTGTTTTATTTTTATAATTGTAATATCATTTTACAGCTCTCTATTTATTCATTTGTTCATTCATTTTCCTTCGGCTTAGTCCCTTTATTCATTAGGGGTCGCCACAGGAGAATGAACCGCCAACTTATCCAGCATATGTTTTACGCAGTGTATGCCCTTCCAGCTAGGCCTGGGCCGGTGTAAGATTCTGAAGGTATGATAACCTTGGATAAAAGTATCACGGTTTCACGGTTTGATGATTAAATGTGAAACATTGTTTTAATAGTATGCAGCTATTAATAAATGCAGCGCATTTCTTCAGTTGTTTGTGTTGACAAAACGGAGCGCGTTCAGTTTGTGTTTTGAGAATTTGCAACATGTGTGCTGTAAAACTGATGAGAATTGTTTCTTAATTTGCAGGTGGTTTTTGTAATTGCGTGTGTTTTATTAAATTGCAGTGCGTTAAGCTCTCTCGGCCACCGTAAAAAACAAAGATTTCATTACAATTTAAAACAACATTATGGATATCTTTTCTGCTGAAGATACTGTTGATACTAAAAAAACACCTCATAAATACTGTAGAAATGGTGTTGCAGAAAATTTTGGGGGTTATAATACCTTGACTTTTTTTTTAAACCGCGATATACTTTGAAAACGGTTATCGTCCCATGCCTACTTCCAACTGCAACCAAATACTAGGAAGCTGTCTATTTATTGCTGAATAAATACAAATAAGCAGGATTTGACTTTAGAATACTGGCTACCTTGCTAATCATACAGTAATGTTAACTTACCATGCTAATTGATAAGCATGTTAAACATATGATGATCTTAAACTGTGCTAATCAGGTAGTTTAAAGCATGTTAGCTTGGCATGTTAATTAGTTAGCTTGCAAAAGGCCGGTTCACACTACGTTTTATTTATTTATTATTTATTTATAATCCTGAACAATTGTAGCATGTCAGACTGCACGAACATAGCTCCCATGTCACACTGTAAGATCTCAGCTGTCATAACGTCAGACTAAATGACAATGAAGAGGTGCTGAACACGAAAGAAAACGCTCCCGGAGTTTGACGTCATCAACCTGTGACACTTTCTCTATCCCGCGTTCTGAAATGATTCTCACAGCAAACGTAAACAATTTGTAGCGGCAATTTCGCACACAGCGTGTCTCAATAATAAAACGAGGAAGAAAAAAACTGTTTTGACATTTCACCTCGAAGATTTGAATGTTGCATGGATTGCGTCATCAAATTCGGAGCTCCTATTGGTTCTTGGATTGACGCTCATCGCAGCTGTTGTCACACTGCAGGAAAGTGTCTGAAATCTTCTGGCACTGCCAGAACTTCATCGGAGGAAAAATCTGATCACAACAGGCACTAAGCGGCTGTCAGTGAACATGTCAAACCAACGATTAAAGATCACCGATTTTGGCCTAGGATTTCAGGAATCTTTTAGGATTTCCCAATTTTGTCTCAGATGACAAAATTGCAGCCAAAATCTCACAGTGTGAGCAGGGCTTTACAAGTAGAAAATTGAAAACACATTTAACAAGTAGTTAAGGTGCAATTTTTATTATAAAATGCGGAATGAGATATTAACAGACAAGCTATATTTGAACATTTTCAGTCAAGCACTCAACAGAACACCTAAACAAGTGAAAAGTAATTAGAGGCACCTTAAATTGACTTTCATATAGAATTCCCTGGATGTATTTTTTGTTTAGACATTACCTGGGGTATGAATAATTTTGCGCTTGACTGTTTGTACATTAGAGTTTTGTTACATCTAATTTTGATAAATAATGTTTATTCATTCATTCATTCATTCATTCATTTTCTTTTCAGCTTAGTCCCTTTATTAATCCGGGGTTGCCACAGCAGAATAACCCGCACGTTTTTACGCAGCAGATGCCCTTCCAGCCACAACCCATCTCTGGGAAACATCCACACACACTCATTCACACTCATACACTACAGGCAATTTAGCATACCCAATTCACCTGTACCGCATGTCTTTGGACTGTGGGGGAAACCGGAGCACCCGGAGGAAACCCACGCGAACGCAGGGAGAACATGCAAACTCCACACAGAAACGCCAACTGACTCAGCCGAGGCTCGAACCAGCGACCTTCTTGCTGTGAGGCGACAGCACTACCTACTGCACACGCAATGCTCCAGTGCTGCGCGGTACCACACAAAATGGTCTAACACAAGAAAGACAGGGCGTCATGGTGGTGGATAGCATGATAGCCTCACAGCAAGAAGGTCGCTGGTTTGAGTCCTGGCTCAGTCAGTTGGCGTTTCTGTGTGGAGTTTGCATATTCTTCCCATGTTAGCATGGGTTTCTTCAGGGTGCTCCGGTTATCCTCCACAGTCCAAAGACATGCGATGTAGGTGAATTGAATAAGCTAAATTGGCCATAGTGTATGTGTATAAATGCACGTGTATGGGTGTTTCCCAGTGTTAGATTCTGGCTGGAAGGACATCCGCTGCGTAAAACATATGCTGGATAAGTTGGCGGTTCATTCTGCTGTGGCGACCCCTAGTTAATAGAGGGACTAAGCCGAAAAGAAAATGAATGAATGAATGAACAAGAAAGACATGACCAGCAGGAGGCAGTTATGTAACATAGTGAACATACTGAACTGATGTAGCAGCGCACACACAGAGAAGCGCAAAGGAAATTACATAGGCTAATCATGATTGTCTCATCAATAGTATCATGATTTTATAATAGTTTGTTCACTGAAAATAAGTTTTCTAAATGTTGTTGATCAACTAAATATCACGATTTAGAAACGGAGCTCTGACTAGCCTCCAACTTGAATGCTGCTGGGGGTTTGAATGTTATTTCATTAGAAGCATAAACATAAATACCTTAATAAAAATATAATAAAAAGTATTTCACCGTGAGCAAATGAACTTCTGCAACTTTTATTTTTCATAATTTCGTTTCGCTGTAAGTTTCACTGCTTGTGGGAAGAGTTGTTTGTGATGAGCATTGGTTCATGTGACTTTCTCTCCATCACATGCTTTTGGTTGTGTTTTTGTAAGCGTATGTTAGTACTTCAAAACAATGTTGTATAACACAATAAAATAACGAAATAAGGTAGTTTACCATAAAAATTAGGAATGAAACCCAATTTTTAACAGTATTGTTGCAAGCCACAGCTGTCAGTTTATTTTACAGTGCAGATGAAAACATGGCCATTTAATGTTTCAGGATGTCCGCGAGGGGTCTTAAAGTATTAAAAGTTGATAAATCAATTATGATAAAATAAAGACCCTTAAAGGGTATTAAAAAGTCTTAATCTCGTTTTTAGTTGTCCAAAGTGTTTGACTTCAAAAAAGCATAAATATATTTATTTTCCTCCTAATATTAACAACGGCGTGCTCGATCCACGCGATTGGTTTGGGCAGAGTGCATCCGGCCAAGCTCCTTCGTCCAGGCCATGTTACGTAATTTTCAACAAACGCAGGAAGGTGATATGACGCTCTCCTCGTGTAGCGAAGCCATAGAGTGAAACAGACGGCAAAATGGGAAAATGTAAGCTTGGGTACTCCTGGTTGGAGAAAGATGAGTTTAAACAGTGGCTGAAGCATGTCGCTGAAAACAACCGCGTACTTTCTTTCAAGCTTTGTTGCTTCCGAGCTTATCACAGTTCTGTTGCATGGTTGTGCTCTGTTTATTTGTTTATTTAACTACAACTGTTTATTAACAACTGTTTACTGATTGGAACTTGGTGGCAATGATGTCTTAAAATATTCTGAGAAGGTCTTTAAAAAGTCTTAAAAAGGTATTGCAATTACCTTTAGGATTCCTGCATATACCTTGTGTTTAGTATTCATCAGAATGGCGTTTACATTATAAATGTGATTTTCATCAGCATGGACCCAGAGACTCAGAGTGGGGATACCGTCTCTGTAATATTTGGTAGAATGATTAGACCCCCCGATTCAACCTAGGAGGGAAGAGAGGGTTATAAGCATTGTTAATGGGAAGCAAGAAAATAGAGGCAGGGAGGGTGGGTTTGAGAGAACGAAAAGAACAGTGCTAAAGGGCTGGTCTGCCATTACTAAGTTTAGGGAGTAGGTGATTGGTTAAGGAGGCAAAAGCAGTGTTTCCCCTAGGTTTACAGTTTTGTTGGGGTGAGGGGGGATTGGGGATGCGGTGCGGCGTGGGTGTTCAAACTGACACAGACACAAGGAGTCATGGTGTTAATTTGTTTTTTAAAAACTGAACTGTACAACCGTACAAGCTTAAAATAACATTTATTTTTATATTTTTATCCACAAAGAGTGCAGCTCTGCAGTCACTGCAGTGTATCTTAAGGGGCTTCTGGATGAACATTTCAAGTACACTATTAGTACATTGATGTTAGTATACTTACTAAATAAAGTATACTTTTGTACTTGACCTTTACTTAAGTATACTTCTTTTTCCTAAGGGTGTATTTACTGACTTACCAAGATCAGTCTTGTACAGCCGGGGGGAGTATTGTTGCTCTGAAAGCCAAAGCTAGGGATGCTCCGATCAGGATTTTTGCAGCTGATACGGAGTACAGATTCCTTGTCATGGTGATCGGCTGATACTGAGCACCGATTCGTGCTTCAAGCTTTAGAATGCATTGAGCACATTTTCCCTCTAAGTATGAACCTTAAGAGAAGATCTTGCCTTACCTAAGAGAATAAATCAAGGATGCTGCATATAATCCCTTAAACACGTCTCTTATAACCATTTAGGTGTGAACGTGTCATGGTTAGAAGCAGCTTTACAGATAATAATAATTCATCCATTAATTTTACTTCAAGAGTTCACACTTAGGTGATGATTGATAATAAAGCGTGTTTGGCATGCTGTCCCGGGAGAGAGCCCTGAGCTCAGAATATCCTTGAGCCTGGGGCTCCCTCCCGTTTGAGGAGAGTTTGAGCTCAGGTGGGTCTCGAGAACTCCCCTACTTATGAACTACTGAGATATATCTGACTAAAAGTTGCCTTAGGATGCTATTTTGAAGTAGTCAATTTATTTATGGTGTATGTCTTTGGGCGTTGGGAGAAAACCGCAGAACCTGGGGAAAACCCACGCAAAACACAGGGAGAACATGCAAACTCCGCACAGAAATGCCGACTGGCCCGGAGAGGGCCGAACCAGTAGTGTTCTTGCTGTGAAGCAACAGTGCTACCCACTGGGCCACCGTGCTGCCCCATCAGAGAAGTGGAGCAGTAGGGGTGGAAGGGGGGATTCTTCAAGATGAAGATGACTGGAGAAGAAAGCTCTGGTAATTTATGGTGTGTCAGTATTCGTCTGATTGGTTCAAATATACGGAGCTAATGCGGTACCAGCTGTGTTCAATCATAAGCACGTGATCCTCTCGAAATTAGTTTATAAATAAACCACACTTCGGCTTAGTCCCTTATTTATCAGGGGTTGCCACAGCGGAATGAACTGCCACAGAAAATAATAAAACAGATATAAAAATTCTGGAAAATTACAATGCAATTTTGCAATTTGGAAACATTGCAAATGATGAAAGAAGAACTCAACATGTCTCAATCAAGAACAAGTTTGGAGCTCACATTTGATGCATAAGAAGTAAAAATGAACACCTATGAATCTAATACTTCTTTACAAAAAGGAAATAGGCCTATAAACTACTGTTTATAGCAATGAGTGTATTACAAGGTTATATTATTAATATTTATGTTAAAAAAGTTGTATTTATCTAATAATTCCAGCCAGCTTTTAGTGAACTTGCAATATTGTCAAAAACACAGAACTTTCAGTTATTATATGTAAAAAGGCCTAAATACATGCAAGACCTTTCAAACATTTTGCTCGTCTTCAACTATTGACAGCAGATCTCTCAATAAGAAAGATAGAGGGATTTGCACTCACGATATCTTTACTGCTCTATTGATTTAACCTAACAAATATAATGCTTAGACCATCACTGTTCCTCTCGTGATCTGTTGTCTTGCTCATTCACTCTCATAGCCATGATTTCTGGGTATTTTAACTCATTTTTGGGGATCATTGAGCCGGTATAAATTTGCGGAAGACTCACGGAGCTTCCGGGAGAGGTCAGTACGTGTTGGATGAGACGCTAGATAGGGGCGAACGCTCCGCTTGCATCACAGCAGCGCAAAACACTGGAAATACAATGGCTGCACTTGCAACAAAAAGAACAATAAACTGTAAACAGAGGTCTCACCGCATCTGTATATATTTTAGCTGCTGTGACTCTCACGCATCGATCACTCAGGCCCCCACACACCATTTACCTGTGTTGTGGCTGCTGGAGCCTATGCATAATATACGGGAGCGCACGTGGGTCTACGGTCCTGTCAGATGTGTCATGCACACCCATTTCCATACAGCAGAGAGTGGCTATGTAGATTCAGAGAGCAGAAATTTGTAATCGCGCGACCATGTAGAGACAGAAATCACATGCCGTTGTGTAAATAAGATATTACATACAGCTATTTACCTTGTTTATTAAAAGAAGTTGCGATCTGGTGCTATATATAAAATACAATTAACTTGACTTCAAGGGGGGCGGGGAAAGCCGTTGGGAGGGCGGTGCATCCCCCTAATATAATGGTAGGGGAAACACTGCAAAGTGAGGCGTGGTCCTGCTCCGAACCTTTGTTAACAAGTTACCTTCAAATGATGTTAAAGTAATATGGTAACTGTGTGGCTTGTGTGCATTTTATACCTGGCTTTAATTATGATTAAGTGCTATCTGATTGTGATCTGATGCAAAAACACTTGTTAAATGAATAATGAATGAATATCGTTCATTATTTAATCACCCTCGCATTGTTTCAAACCTGTTTTACATTTGTCTTCCACAAAAGGAAACACTAGGCAGGAAGCCAGGTGTAACAAAGACCTACATGACTGATTGCAGTTTCTTGGTCCCTGTAAATAATGCTACGAACCAACACAAATATCGTTTTTGTATGCATTAATTTGAGACTGTTATGTTGTATAGAGCTGCTGTAGCCATGTTAATATCCTTTTCCGACCAGGCGATTGAACAGAGTGTTCCCCTGCTTTCAGGCTCTCTCAGTATACGCCAGTATATTCACAAAGTAGAACAGAATGGTCCAAATTACACGTTCTGTCATGGGTTTCATGGCTGTTTTAGAAGAAGATCTGTGCTCTGTTCAATCACAGATAAACAATTGGAGATAAAGGTGCATTGACGCTTTGTGCAGATGGGTCTGTCTCTCTTTTGTATTACTCTGCATGTTGCATGACATGTTGTAATTTCGTGGGTATTGAAGACATTTATTTTGCGTGAGTGGCTGGTCTTCTGCAGGAAATAAAGACTCACAGCTCCAATATAAAGCATAATGAGCTGCTTTTTTCACTCTCCCAGAATGAATTCTGTTATCACGACTGATTTATTCAGCACCTGGTTTAAAGACTATAATTTTCCCAACTGATACACGCTCTCTAGAGCAGAACTGCCAGACTGTTTGAGAGCTTGAAAATGAGTAGAGGCCAAACAGACACATACACTTCAAAAATCATTTTGTATTGTTTTCCAGTGAAACATCTATTCATACAATGTATTACTATATAGTGTATATATGTATGTGTATATTTCTGTTTAATGGAGAGAAGATTTTTTCAACACATTTCTAAACTTAATAGTTTTATTAACTCATCTCTAATAACTGATTTATTTTATCTTTGCCATGATGACAATAAATAATATTTTACTAGATATTTTTCAAGACACTTCTATACAGCTTAAAGTGACGTTTAAAGGCTTAACTAGGTTAATTAGGTTAACTAGGCAGGTTAGGGTAATTAGGCAAGTTATTGTATAACGATGGTTTGTTCTGTAGATAATCGAAAAAAATAGCTTAAAGGGGCTAATAATTTTGTCCTTAAAATGTTTTTTAAAATATTAAAAACTCCTTTTATTCTAGCCGAAATAAAACAAATAAGACTTTTTCCAGAAGAAAAAATATTATCAGACATACTGTGGAAATTTCCTTGCTTTGTTAAACATCATCTGGGAAATATTTCATTCATTCATTCATTTTCTTGTCGGCTTTGTCCCTTGCGGGGTCGCCACAGCGGAATGAACCGCCAACTTATCCAGCACGATTTTACGCAGCGGATGCCCTTCCAGCCGCAACCCATCTCTGGGAACTTCCACACACACATTCACACTCATACACTACGGACAATTTAGCTTACCCAATTCACCTGTACTGCATGTCTTTGGACTGTGGGGGAAACCGGAGCACCCGGAGGAAACCCACGCAAACCCAGGGAGAACATGCAAACTCCACACAGAAACGCCAACTGACCCAGCCCAGCCGAGGTTCGAACCTACGACCCAGCGACGTTCTTGCTGTGAGGCAACAGCACTACCTACTGCGCCACTGGGTTGCCCTGGGAAATATTTAATAAAGAAAAAAATTTGAAGGGGGGCTAATAATTCTGAATTCAACTATATATACAGTTTAAGTCAGAATTATTAGCCCCTTTCCGAATTTTTTTTCTTTCAAATATTTCCCAAATAATGTTTAACAGAGCAAAATGTTGATAAATCAATTATGATAAAATGTATGAGTGTAAACGGGGCCTTAGTGTGAACTCTTGAATTGAAATTTAATAATATAAACCTCCCCCCTAAGTTAAAATAGTAAAAATGTATTTTCTTATGTTTGTTTATATACTAAACATAGTTTTATCAATGAATATCTATTATAGTATTTACTGTATTTTTGTATTTACTCATTTAGTCATTTTATTTACAAGCATTTAAAAGTACAATTTTTTAATGCTTACTAATTAAAAATTATATGATGGCAAACCAACTTACTTTTACTTGTTATTAATATAATATGCATTATATTGAGAATATTTATGCTGCAGTATATTCTAATGAATATTTAAATTACATTTACATTATTTAAATGACATTTTTGATGAGTATATGGTAATATTTTAATAGCACTACCCATTCTTAGTTCAGTTTTTAATTTGATTTACATTTTTTTAATCAAATAATCAATAATCAAATCTGTCAAAATGGTACATTAATCTGATATTATTGCCTTTTCATCAGCATTATCAGCATATTATACAACTTTGTTTATAACTCCATACTGCAATGAATCATGATAATTATTTTTTTTCCACCTTTTTCCATTTAATTTACTTGCTTGTCCTTTTTTCATCCAAGTGAAATTGAACTTGCTGTCAGCCTGTTTATATTTGGTTAGCCCAACTTTTTTTTCTGCATGTCAAATACGACACTTATATTAGGCTGTAAAAGCGTTGGCAAATGCTTCGCCTCTTGCCTCGTGGATAGTATGGGCTCGTGTCTGAGAGAGATGCAGTTTCTGTCAGCATGAGTTTGCAGAGAGCGTGTTGCTCCTGGCAGAGAGAGAGAGAGAGAGAGAAAGGAGAAGCAGAGCAAAATAAAAAAGAACAGAAGTTTGAACTCCGTCTCACAAGCAGCGCAGCCTCCCACGGCGCACAAGAGCAAGGAGGCGGAGAGAGAGAGAAAGATTGAGGCACTCCCTTCTCTCTTTTGTTTTAAAGTTGATGTCGAGGAAGAGCTGCAGGAGGAAAGACAGAGGGAGATCCGTCACTGACACCACTGATCCTTCACATGACACATACATGACTGAGAGACGGAGCAAATCAACAGATGACGGTTTATAGTGAGCAACAGTGTCTAAGTGTCAGCCTTTATCTTGGCATTGAAGCTCAGTGTCTTTGATTGTTGGCTGACAAAAGCTGAAGAAGTGGTTCAGTCAGGCGAGATATAAAGTGCAATGATGGATGAGATGAGCGCCTTCGTGATTTTAGCTTGAATTTCTTTCAAATTTGTGTTCAGGTTGTGTTGTATTTTAGTTTTTTTGAACGAAATCCACTTGACTTGTACTGTGGTCAGATGAATCAGTATTTCAGGCCAAGTTTCTACTGTGTGATGGTCCATCCCAGATGCCTCTAAGCTCAGAGAAGTCGACTGCATCTCTGGACACTGTTAACATAGGGCTTCCTTTTGACACAGTACAGTTTTATCTGGCATTTGTAGATGTAACTACGTATTGTGGTACTTGACAGGTTTGCCAAAGAAGTACTGAGCCCATGTGGGGATATCAGTTATAGATGAATGACGATTCTTGATGCAGAGCCGGAAAGACACAGAGAGATCTAACACTGACACCACTGATGCTTCACATGACACACACATGACTGAGAGACAGAGAAAATCAACAGATGAGGGTTTATAGTGATTTAATGTATTTCCTCAAAATTCTACACACAATAGCCCATAATGACAATGTGAAAAAAAGATTTTTTGAAATTGTTGCAAATTTATTAAAAATAAAAAACCTGTAAAATCACATGTACATAAGTATTAGCAGTCTTTGCCATGAAGCTCTAAATTGAGCTCAGGTACATTCTGTTTCCAGTGATCATTCTTGAGATGTTTCAGCAGCTTAATTGGAGTTCACCTGTGGTCAATTCAGTTGATTAGACATGATTTGAAAAGGCATACACCTGTCTATATAAGGTGCCAGGGTTGACAGTGCATGCCAAAACACAAACCAAGCATGAAGACAAAGGCATTGTCTGTAGACCTCCGAGACAGGATTGTGTTGAGGCACAAGGCTGGGGAAGGTTACAGGAAAATGTCTGCTTCTCTGAAAGTTCCAATGAGCACAGTGGCCTCCATCATCTGTAAGTGGAAGATGTTTGGAACCACCAGGACTCTTCCTAGAGCTGGCCGGCCATCTAAGCTGAATGATCCGGAGAGAAGGGCCTGCCTGGAATTTGCCAAAAGGCATCTGAAGGACTCTCAGACCATAAGAAACAAAATTCTCTGGTCTGATGAGACTAAAGTTGAACGTTTTAGAGTGAATGCTATGAGTTGCGTTTGGAGAAAACCAGGCACCGCTCATTACCAGGCTAATACCATCCCTTCAGTGAAGCATGGTGGTGGCAGCATTATGCTGTGGGGATGTTTTTCAGCAGCAGGAACTGGAAGACTAGTCAGGATAGAGGAAAAGATGAATGCAGCAATGTACAGACATCCTGAATGAAAACCTGCTTAAGAGTGTTCTTGACCTTAGACTGGGGTGACTGTTCATCTTCCAGCAGGACAATGACCCAAAGCACACCGCCAAAATATCAATGGAGTGGCTTTACAACAACTCGGTGAATGTCCTTAAGTGCCCCAGCCAGAGCCCAGACCTAAATCCTATCGAACATCTCTGGAGAGATCTGAAAATGGCTGTACACTGTCGCTTCCCATCCAACCTGATAGAGCTTGAGAGGTACTGCAAAGAGGAATGGGCAAAAATTCCCAAAACAGGTGTGCCAAGCTTGTGGCATCATATTCAGAAAGACTTGAGGCTGTAATTGCTGCCAAAAGTGCATCAACAAAGTATTGAGCAAAGGCTGTGAATACTTATGTACATGTGATTTTTCAGCTTTTTTTTTTTTTTTTTAATAAATTTGCAACAATTTCAACAAATCTTTTTTTCACATTGTCATTATGGGGTATTGTGTGTAGAATTTTGAGGAAATAAATGAATTTAATCCATTTTAGAATAAGGCTGTAGCATAAAAAAATGTGGAAAAAGTGAAGCGCTATGAATACTTTCCGGATGCACTGTATATTACTGTACAAAATATTGTCTGTTATTTTACAGACTTATTTCTCTATATATTAATTCTCATACCTAATATTATTTTAAACTACTAAAATGTCAATAAAAGCCACTTTATTAAACTGTAGAGTTAAATTTTCAACATCAAAATCCACTTTGCAAAGATCAAGGTCGCATAATGCAATTCACATCCATAAATAAATAAAAAACACTGGTGAATCACAAAATACGGAAACTGTTAATTAACAAATAATTTTTACAGTCTAGATATTAGTTTAATATTGAATAATTTCATTTATTTTACAATGCAGTTCTGGTTAATTTTTCAAGTTACTTGTAATTGCTGTCATCAGTTTATGATTGGGAAGTCTAGCCTTTTCCAGTTTTACAGCTTTACATTATTAAAATCTTCTTCATACTAAGAAAAAAGGGCTATTTTAAAAACTCTTCACTGAAATGTTCATTGTGGAACCCAGAAGCAGCATGCCTAAACAAATTAATTATGGAGCCTTTACTTTTAATAGTGAAATCCTGGTGCAATAATCTCATGTTGAATGTCTGTTTCTCATAGCAGACATTTGGAGTGCTGCAGAGATGAGGAACACTTGCGTACGAGAGCTTCCGTCTGCCGCTGATTCTTCAAAACTCATTAGCGTAAGAGTCCTCAATCCAGTGCACATGTGCATCGCCCTCAGTGTGAACCTGCTTTTGTGTGGGACGTCCTCCAGCCTGTGATTAATTGGCGGCTCATTATTGAGAATGTTTATTTGGTCCTGGGGACACGGGGGACAGAGGATTCAGTGACTCGGTAACGGTTGCAACAAGGTGATTAAGCAGATGTTATTGGAGGATTATGATGTTCTCCAGTGTCATTTCTGTATAACAATGCTCAATGCAAATTGAAAAAAGAGATTATGGGCTGATGTAACTGTAGAAATGAACTGGAGAGTATGTGGACTTGATGAGACGTTAATAAACATGATATGGTCATTTAAACTGAGAGATAATGGGCACTATTTTACTTCAAGGGATTGTTGAGTTGTTTACTCCTCATGTCATTCCAAGCTAATGTGCTGTTATTTTTTCAGTGAAAATATAAAATAAAGAAATATTATTCGGTATAGAATAAATTTATATGTATTAAAAAATAAATATTTTAAAAATGCCCAGGTCAGAATATGATTACATTTGTTACACTGAATGACAATAATACATTATTTAACCCATATTTTAATGCTTTATTTACACAAATTGTAGCATTTAACGAGACATTTTTCTGATTTGGTGACTGGTTTAGCAGCAGATTTTCTCAAAATTGTAGTCCAACTGCACTGCATTGTGTTTTGACCACCATAATTAAAATCTCAGAGCACAAAAAGGGCTTAAACAACATCTTACTAAAGATTAAAGATTATTAAGAGATTCACAGCAATACATTATATATCCCACATAACAAATGTTTTCTGGCCCAGCTCCAGGCCACACAATCACTTCTCCCTACCGCAAAGAACGAGGGTCTTTGCTGTGGGTTAATCTCGGCCAGTTAAAGGGATAGTTCACCCAAAATGAAAATTAGCTCATAATTTTCTCATCCTCATGTGGTTTTAAACTTTTATGAGTTTATTTCTTCTGTTGAACACAAAAGAAGATGTTTTGAAGAATGTTAGTTGCTGGGACCTGCAAGACTTGGCATACCGCAGATACTTTGATGCAGTTCCAGAACAGATTGGGGTAACGGATCTTGCATGTTACCAGAGGAGGGAGAGGTGTTGCAGACAAAAGGGAAGAAGTGAAGAGGGTTGGCTGGAGTGTCGCAGAAGAAAGTAAAGAGCCTGTGAGGAGGTGGATCGGTAAAATGAGGTGCTGGATCAGATTTCAACATTGTGCACTGGAAAGACCGAACACACAGTGAACCTTCAGTCACCAGACACCTTCATTGGTCCAACTGGGTGAACTTCACAGACCCATTGACTTCCATAGGAATCAATCAACATTTTTTAAAACATCTTCTTTTGTTCAGCAAAGTAAAGAAACTCAAATAGATTTGAACAAATTTTTGCTCCTTAAGACACCCACGTTGACTTTTTCTACATTAAAATGTTAATATATTGTATTTTGAAACGACATAATATCCCTGCATTTTACAATAGACTTTTTTTTTTTTTTTTTTACAAACTTTCAAATGTTGTATTTCAGAGCACAACAAAAGCAGTGCATTGCTAAAGTAGGCTTCTTCTACTTTCAGATACATTCATATGTTATTTTTTGAACTGCATAACAATTAGGGATGCAACAATTATAGATTTTGGTTGTACGATTATATAGTCTGAAGAATAATCATGGTTTGACGGTTATCAGGTCGAATGTAAATTCAAGCTTTATATTAGGTAAGCTATTTAGATGAACTGTTGTTGCCGTCTGGGTTCATGCATACATAATCATCTTTATATTTATTCGTCTTCCATATCTTTTGTTTACACTGCCCTGAAAGGCACGCACAACTCTCACCGTGAGATGTTTTCTACTGCGTGCGCCCGCAAAGACGCAAGCGCGTTGCTCCGCTTGTGCACGCATATTGTCATATATTCTTACATTAGAAACAACAAACTTGCAAGCGGAAAAGACGTGATATGGGAACGGCCGCTGCGTTAATCCGGTGTGCGGGCGTATTAGCCTCAGTGTACATACTTGGAACTTTAAACTAGGGCACAGTTGGCAACTTGGCATAACTTTGTTTAACTGCAGCAGTTTTGTTTTGTTCCGTGCAACAGAAATGCGGCTTAGAGAAGCCTTTACGATTAATTGTGACGAATCAAAGGGCAGTTAATAGTGAAATCGGCTAATCGTTGCATCCCTATTGACAATATCAGTGCATAGTACAAAATGCCTTTTCTACAAACATATCCAAATATTTTTGGCTGCCCGCGCTACTCCCTGAATGTCAGGTGACTCACGCTCTGCGCAGCTTGCAGCTCATGCTGTATTGAACAGGCGCACCTCACTTCATAACTATAGCGGTCGTTTTTCGACTGAACTAAATTTATTTTTGATGTCTTGGTCACACTATTTGGAGGGCCGGAACAAATTGCCTCGGGGGCCGGGTTCGGCCTGCTGGCCGCCAATTGAATAGCCCTGGTCTATACATGTAACCGAAATGTCCCAACACCGCGGATTTGAAAGACACCGGCATCTTATTGCTCCCTCACTTCACTGCCGCTCACCATGTTAAAGTGTGGAATGATGGTGGAGCGCCCCCTAACTTTAGAGCATAGTGATTGAATATTTACTCGCGGGGAGGAGTTTCCTCATCTCAGCTCATAGACTTACAGGCACACACAAACAGTCAATTCGGAGAGAAATAAAACGCACATAAATTATTTAAACGTAAAACTGGAAAAAACGCAATTCACAAGCGCGTATTGAACCGTGGATGTCGTACCGAACAGTTCAATATTGTATTGAGAATTGTGGCATCTCTAATATATATATATATATATATATATATATATATATATATATATATATATATATATAAATATATATATATATATGATACAAGGGCATAAAATGCTCTTCTCAGTTGCTCGGTCCAATTTCTCACCAAACCAACTGTCTGTCTTTTTGCACGGTCCAGCACAGTCCTGGTGGAAAAAAAATAGATTAACATTTAATATGATTTATTAATTCAAGATTTACCAATACTCTTATTTATCATTTAGCATATAGGATGATACTGTAGCTCTCTTTACTAATAGTTTTTTAAGATCATGTAATTTGAATGATTTCAGGCCAAAGGTTCCCAACCCCTGGTCCACTGCCCCTTCTACTAGTTAAAACAAAATATGATAAAATACAGTATGCATTTTATGGAAAAAGTCTGCAATACTATTATGAAAATGTTATGACCATATAAATAGCAAGCGCTCCCAATGCTGTTTTGTTTTATTCTTATTATGTGTCAAATGGGTCATTAAAAGTCAGATGTATGATCTACAATAATAGCAAAGTCTTTTCTGGCATGCTTTAGTCTAGATTAAAATGTTTGAGTGAATTTAAATGGTTAATGGAAAGTATGCCCTGAAGAGTGTGTGTGTGTGTCCCTTGTATTCCTTATTTTGTGGAGACCAAAAGATCAGCAATACTAGCACATTTTGACATCTGTTTGATCCCCATGAGGAAAAAGGCTCATAAATCACACAGAATTAAGACTTAAGACTTATGAAGATTTGATTTAGGGTGATAGATTATACAGTTTACACACTGTAAAACCCAATAAGTTAAGGTAACTCAAACCATTTGAGTAAACCGATTGCAACAAACCATTTAAGTTCAAAAACTAATCCAAAGAGTACTGTGAACTTAATCCATTTGAGTAAATGAAGCAATTTGAGCACAGTAAAACCGAATAAATGAAGAGAACTCAAACCAACTGTACTGTAAAACCCAATAACTTAAGGCAACTCAAACCGTTTGAGGAAACCAATTGCTACAAACCATTTGAGTTAAAAAACGAATCTACATGAGTACTGTGAACTTACCCCATTTAAGTTGAAGTAATAAGGTATTTAATTAACTCATTACCTTCAAACTCTTTCAAATGAGTAGAAATAACTTTGTCAATTTTAAGTTAACTACACTCATTTCATTTGATAAAGTTGACTGTTGGGTTTTACAGTGTAGTACCATACAGTATAAAATTTGTTACATCAATGTGTGGTCCCCATAAAGATATCAGTGTGTGATATGTTATCATAGTAAATTCAAATGAAAAGCCTTTGATTGAAATCAAAATTGGGCATCATGGTGGCGTAGTGGGTAACACAATCGCCTCAGCAAGAAGGTCGCTGGTTCAAGCCTCGGCTGGGTCAGTTGGTGTTTCTGTGTGAAGTTTGCATGTTCTCCCCGTGCTCGTGTGGGTTTCCTCTGGGTGCTCCGGTTTCCCCCACAAGTCCAACGACATGCAGTATAGGGGAATTGAATAAGCTAAATTGACCATAGTGTATGTGTGTGAATGAGTGTGTATGGCTGTTTCCCAGTGATGGGCTGCAGCTGGAAGGGCATCCGTTTTTGCGTAAAAAACATATGCTGGATTAGTTGGCGGTTCATTCCGCTGTGGCGACCCCAGATTAATAAAGGGACTAAGCTGAAAAGAAAATGAATGAATGAATTCTAAATCCTTTGTAGCATTATAAATGCATACACTGTCACTTTTGATCAATGCCATGCCTCTTTCCTTGTTGAATACAAGTATTAATTTCTAATTCTTAAAACTACACATTTTCCAAGCCATTATTCACTGATAATCTTTGTTGCATCTCTCAAATCAATGCGCCTGTGGTCGCAATCCTCACACGTCATTGTCTATCAAGTCTCTCATAATCAAACGTCATTTTTATTTGATATGTTGATATCTGAGATCTGCCACGTATGCAAATACTTGTTTGCAATGTCATTTCCAAGACGTTTCCAAAAAGCTATTGGATGTTGACAAGCACACACTTCAGGATGAACGTTCCGGAAAACAGAAGAAATAAAAGTGAAATAAAACTGCAAATGGCCACAAGTTGTCCACAGAGGAAAACAAAACCTTGGCGGGTGGAGGTTTTTGTGTTTGGGAGTGTGCCGTGTGTCAGGCTGCTGTGTGTGTTTGTGATTAATTGAAAGGCAGAAAGTGCTGTGTATGTCATTAGCCTTGCTGCTCAGGGGCTCGTCTCAGCTTGGAATTTGTTCAGGACTGATGGGGCTACGGGCCATGCAGTTTGAGCCTAACTTTTATTGGGTTGCCCCAGCTGAAATTGATCCGGCCTTTTAATTACAGCCATTGATCAGCCGTTATCTTGACAGAGACGGTTTGAGCGCACCGCCGCTCTATGAGTGAGTACAGTTGTCTTTTACCAAACGGTAATAAACAGCTACAGTAAATCACAGTAGGGCCCGCGGATACACCAGAATGCACTTGACCGCGGACGACACTTGCTTAAGCGAAGGAGTTCGCGGCAATAACTCTGTCCTGACAGGTTAAAACCGAACTGCAGAAAAACTACATCAAACTAAATCATCAACGACTGGAAGAAATCTCTTTTTATGCACGTCGTATTTTATTCTCGCACTTTGAACAGGTAAAGTTTGACTTCCAGAGTCGAGTAGCGCCGTAAAACGCCTGCTGTTTTATATGCAGCTGAGGCGAGTGAGGTTGAGCAGGGCCTAATGGGACTTTCGGGCTAAATAAATAAACAGTGGAGTGGAGAGAGGAAGGGCTTACATAGAGGAAGATGATATTAGGTTTGTGATTGATTGGGGAAAGAGGGACTTGCATGGGGAGGAAGGGGATGTGGTGAGAGGCAGGTGCTATGCCGTTTGTGTCATTTCGTTTATTCTGTTAATTATCATGTCTCTCTCTCTCTTGCTGCTCTTCCTCTTCCTTGCTCGCTTTCTCTTTCACTTTTTAATTTTCTAAAGGCTTGCTTTTAATTAAAGTCACACAGCAGTGAAAGGAAGTCAATTAAACCTGTGCATCTCACTTGCATACTGGATTCCTCACCAAAATCTTTTGATTTTAAATGCAGTATCACAGTGGCACATTAACAAATAAATCTTGGATTTGGACTTAACCATAAAGCCTCTTTCACATGTCATGATATATTGTTATTGCTACAAATGTAGACTACCTGACAAAATTCTTGTCGTCGATCTCAATTGTAAGAGTAACAAATAATTCAATTCAATTCAATTCACCTTTATTTGTATATCGCTTTTACATGTAGATTGTGTCAAAGCAGCTTCACATAGAAGATTATAGCAAATTGAAACAGTGTCAGTTCAGTTTTCAGTGTTTAAGTTCAGTTCAGTTTAGCTCAGTTCAGTGTGGCTTAATAATCACTACTGAGAGTCCAAACACTGAGGAGGAATTCCATCGATGCGCAGCTCGACAGATCCCGAACCGTGCAAGCCAGTGGCGACTGTGGCAAGGAAAAAACTTCACCAATTGGCGTGAGAGAAACCAGGCTCTGTTGGGCACGACCATTTCTCCTATGGCCAAACGTCTTGTGCAGAGCTGCAGTCTAGGCGCCGGAGGCTGGAGAATGCTGGACCTCAGTGAAGACTCATCTGTCCTTGGAGCGTCACCGGAATCAGTCTCATGCTCTCCACTCCTCCATGACCACCACAGCAGCTGCTCAGGATACGGCCTGGTCCAGGATTATGAAAACCTTGGGATCATCTCGTCGCTGGTCTTGGATCGCATCAATAATAACTTGACTTCTATTTGATCATTTTGGATTTTTCCGATGAATCATCTGCATCCCAATCATCACAAATACTGCAGAAGACCTATTGGAACCCGCATAGACCCAAGATTTTCACAGAAATCAGTAAAGTTTGCTGAAGGAAAATCATGGTTTGGGGTTACATTCAGTATGGGGGTGTGCAAGAGATCTGCAGAGTGGATGGCAACATCAACAGCCTGAGGTATCAAGACATTTGTGCTGCCCATTACATTGCAAACCAAAGGAGAGGGCAAATTCTTCAGCAGGATAGCGCTCCTTCTCATACTTCAGCCTCCACATCAAAGTTCCTAAAAGCAAATAAGGTCAAGGTGCTCCAGGATTGGCCAGGCCAGTCACCTGAGATGAACATTATTGAGCATGTCTGGGGTAAGATGGAGGCATTGAAGATTAATTCAAAGAATCTTGATGAACTCTGGGAGTCCTGCAGGAACACTTTCTTTGCCATTCCCGATGACTTTATTAATAAGTTATTTGACTCATTGCAGAGATGTATGGATGCAGACGTCCAAGCTCATAGGAGTCATCAATATTAATTATTTTTTTTTACTGCACTATGACTTATATTCTATACTGTACATTATTTCTGTTAAGTGACAAGACTTTTGTCTAGGCAAAGTCAGACCTTTCTGTCCTAATTAAATAAATAAAAATCAAGGCATGATCATATTTTATTTTGGTAAAATAAGCATAATCTAGAGGCCTTTGTCTTTCATAGAAGCCACTTCTGATACCAAATGATCAACTAGAAGTCAAGTTATTATTTGTTATTCCTAAAACTTGGATAGGAGACAAGACTTTTGTCAGGTAGTGTATTCAGAACAACATCATTTACACATCAATCCCAAAATACTGGTGATCTCTGTGATGTCAGCTATCTGAAAATGATGAACCTTAGTGCTTTAGTGCCTTAGTTTTACTGTCAAATCTAATAACATTTTTCCAAGTTCACTGTGACTGGTGTTAGGAGATGATCACACAATGTATTTGCTCTTAAAAATGTGAGATGCATAATTAGTAATCATACTGCAGCTACTATACACTTTTGTACAAATGGGGCACTTGTGAGCACCCTTCTGAAAGTGCATTGCCATTGATATGGCTTGCTATATCCATGTGTGCAAAGGCTCTGTGCGATCATCTTGACCAATACTTTCAGCTCAGCTCATTATTTGTTTGTATTATTTGTTTAATCATTTTAAGGTAACACTATATTTTGATGGCCCATTTGAGTATTATTAGACTGACTGTTTAATATCTGTTGATACTGCTCATTCAACAGACATTTAACTGACTTTAAGAAACTTTGCAAGTATGTCAACTTGCGCTAACCCCAACCCCAACCCTAATCCCAACCTAACACTCTACTTGTAATCTAATGAGAATTAGTTGGCATGTACTGTAGATGCACTGTAACAAACAAACCATCAAAATAAAGTGTAACCTAATTTAATGATCATATCATCTGACAATCACTTATTAATATTAATCACAATGCACTGAGAAAGCCAATCAATCACAAACACCAAGCATGAGAGCATGTTCTAATACATCCACCAAACAGAATCAAGACATGGTAAAAGAGCATAATAAGACCCCTTTAATCAGCAGTGTCCAAACTCAGTCCTCGAGGGTAACTGTACTGCAGAGTTTAGCTCCAGCTTGCCTCAATACACCTGTCTGGAAGTTTTGCGTTTGCCTAGTGAGAGTTTAGCTGGTTCAGGTGTGTTTAATCGGGTTTGGAGCTAAAATAAGCAGGCCAGTGGTCCTCAAGGAGCAGGATTAGACACTCCTGGTTTAAATGATGAGTGGGACTCCCTACAGTCTTTTGGACTTCTTAAAGTTGCCAGTTCTATTTTATTATACACTGTAAAACCCAACAGTCAACTTTATCAAATGAAATGAGTGTAGTTAACTCAAACTTTACTGAAAGTTAATTCTACTCATTTGAAAAGAGTTTTAAACTCTGTGTTAGTTTTTTTTTTACTTAAATGGTTTGTAGCAATCAGTTTCCTTAAATTGTTTGAGTTGCCTTAACCTATTGGGTTTTACAATACTCAATTGGTTTGAGTTCTCTTCAATTATTGGATTTTTACTGTGCTCAAATTGCTTCGTTTACTCAAATGGATTGTTCACAGTACTGATTAGGATTAGTTTTTGAACTTAAATGGTTTATTGCAATCGGTTTCCTCAAATGGTTTGAGATTAACTTATTGGGTTTTACAGTGTATAGTATTGCAGTATTTACTATAAATGCATATCAACCCATGCATACTGTACATTTAAAAAAAAAATAATAATAATTCACACTTAATCTTTAATCAGAAACATTAACCTCTCTCTCTATGGCATATTTTCATTTTATTATGTAAACTTGCATCATTTAGATAATTTTGTTTAATTATGTTTGACGTGTTCCACACATTGCCTCTCATCAGGCTCAAATCAGAGGAAGTTTGCTCAATTCAGCATGTAGAATACAGTAGGTGTCGGCCGCCATTTGAAAGAGATTTCTGATTGGCTGTTCAGTTGCGAATCAGTGCGCAAGAACAAAAATGCACATGTAGAGGAAACACAAAGAAGTTTGTTGTCTTTTCATTGAATTTGATAAACATTTGCACACAATACGGATTAACAGATTATCAGACATATAATCCACAGCAGGTCATGATTTTATCAAGTTTGATGCTATCCTGGATTAACATTTATGTTATTCCTGAAAAATCATTTTGGTTTGAAAACGTAATCCATATCTATTTCCTACCCCTTAACCCAACCATAACTGTAAATTATTCCCAAAATCAGAGGGGAATAACAGTTGGATAACAATCATGTAGAAGTGCATAAACTTAACCGTAAGCCTAAACTTAACATAAACTGTAAACGTATCCCTTAATTCTGATTGGCTGATTGGAATGTTGTTGCAGGATCAATATGGATGTTAATCTAGGAACATGTTCTACTTGGTATAATCAGGTTGGCGTATTAGCACAAGCGAATTCCTCTGTGGTTAGTGAGAAGTACTGAGAATATTGTAGGCAAACTCTGCTTTGTTTACTGTTTGTATGCGTGCAGCACTAGTTCCCTTTTGTAGAATGATAGTAAAGACTACTGCTACCTATGCAGTAAGAAAGATAATATTCTCTCACGCTGGTGCAGAGCATACTTTTTCATTTCAGTTGTCTGTGATGTGTTGTCTTTTTGGCCCAGACAATAACAAACGCAATCAATAACACTTAGTTTTCATCGCCACAAGTTCTTTAACATCAGCTTGGCTTTGAACTACTGTACAATGAGAGCCATATTCAATGCTGTATCATTCACCCTTTCATTTGCTCTGTCATTATACCAGTCCCTCAGCTACGGTGGTCCTCATCAGCTCTCATTTCCCTTGACTGCTGTAGTTCTCCTGCTCAGATTCTGTCCGTGGCCCGGTGAGCCTTTTCCACTCTTCCCCCCGGCCTGCCATCTGTTCTGCATCTGTCTCTTTTATCGCCTCTTCTCCCATCGGGTCTTTCCTCACCTTGTTCCCCAGCTCGCTGCTCTCCTCTTTCCCTTTAACCCGCTCCCCTCTCTGCCCTCGCTCCCTCTCACATCCTCTCCTCCTTCATTCAGACGTTTTTGAAGTTGTGAGGGGACTGAGCTCAGGCTATTTTTAGGAGCTTTGAAGCAGCTCCTCCCTTGCAAATAAATGCCAGTAAAACAGGGCTAGGAATAGACGTAGCGCAGGTTTTTTTTGCGTGTCTTATGACTGCAGTGGCACAAAAACATTTTAGCTTGAAGGGTTTGAATCACTAATATGCTATAGTTATTCCCTTGCAGTACCAAGTGTTTAAAAAATACTGTAGTAAATGTTTTAAATTCAGGTGGGTTTTATCATTTAAGGGCAGCTATTTTACCCCTTTTACAAGATGTGTGACAAGCCTTTGGTGTCTCCAGAATGTGTCTGTAAAGTTTCAGCCCAAAACACCCATCAGATTATTTATTATAGCCTCCAGAATCTGCCCATTTTGGTGTCTGACTATAGTGTAGCTGTTTTTGTAGCCTGTGGTTTTAAATGAAATTGAGCTGCTTCTCCCCGCCCACCGTTCCCACGTTTCTCATCATGCATTATGTCAGATAAACAGCACAGAGACAGACTCAGATGAAGCTGAAATAGAGCTCATTAGTCAAAAATACCAAGTAAGTTTATTTCATGTATTTGTGGTGGAGTTTATACAAGCCTTTCTGAAATGATGAGTCTCACACAAATGCCGTTTGCAACACATGCATATTAGTGTTTACTGACACCATGCGGCTGTGGTGATTATAGCGGGTAAGAATTAGATAGCGATTTTACTGTCTTTATTACAAACATGCTCTGCTTTAATTGTTCTGTGGACACATGTTATTCAGGCTCGTAGCCAGAGGGGGGTTCTGGTGGTTTGAAAGACCTACCCCCCCACTGACAAATGTCCAGAATTTGCCATTGGTCCAGAAAGTTTGCCACTATTTTTTCAATTGTCCTATTTTGACTGCTATGCCATCATAAATTGTGGAAATAAACAGTCAAAGGTTTTAGGACCATGCAGAATATGACATAAGTGAAGTCAACTTTCGCTATTGACCTACTGTTGTTAAATAGAAAAAAAACATTTTACAAGTAGCCTAATTTTTATTCTAAATCTTATACTTTATTCTTGAGAGAAACAACTGACCAATGTAAAGGTCCGAAGCACCAAAAGTGGCCCATATTAAAGTTAATTTTAATACTAATTAGGCTGTTGTTGTTATTTTTAAACTTTCAACAGAGGCTAGAAAAAAATAGTGAAGCTCTACATTATTTTTAATATGTTTTAATTGTTTTTTATTCAAATGGCCAAATTTTGACTGAGAAAAGCTAAATGTGCTGGCCAATTTGTTATTTGTCTAATAAACGACAACAGGCTACCTTTTTTCCAATGATATATGATGTAATAACTTTGTATTTGAAAAATAAGTTGTTGTTTTTTTCATAGTTTTGGTACGTCAAATATTGACCACCCAACAAGCTAATACAGCTAAAAAATAATGCTTAAAATGTCATTAAATGGACTATTTAAACCTCATAATTAAATGGAAAATAAGGTGAATAACTGCAAAAAAGTATACTTATTGAGAAAAAAGAACCACCCCTCTTCACCAAGCTAGCTACGGGCCTGTTATTATAGAAACATGGCGCCTGTCAATCAATTTGGTGGGCGGGGAAAACTGCACTCCTACGTCATGTTGCGTACTTATTGTGACTTATTGTTTATATCACTCCAATATGACAGTGGACAGGATACCTACCTACCTATACCTACACACAGCTCTGTCCAAATACTGTAGCTTACAAAAGTTGATTTTCATCATGGGTGCCCTTTAAGGCAAAATGTCATCTGTATTACATATTTTTAAAGTATTAAAGTACATGTTTAACATTTGTTAAAGTTTTTTGTGTGTAAACTTTATTTTAATTCGTATAAATGTAATTTTATATTGTTGCTTTGCCTTTAAGAAGCACCATCTTCTTATGTAAAAATGCAGGTTTGCTCTCGTGTCTCGGTGTGATCTGTCAGTAACAACATTCTTGTGTAGACTGCATCACAGAAGATATATTTATATGAATCCAATTAATTGGATTCCACCAGTTTGCACATTTAGGAAAAAAAGGAAAGAAAAATATACCCTAGTAGGACATAAGGGATCAGATTCAGCGAAATGACAAGGGATAGTTCACACAAATGAAAATTCTCTCAATAATTACTCGCCCTCATGTTGTTCCAAACACCTGAGATTTTTGTTTGTCTTTGGAACACAAATGAAGATATTTTAGATTAAAACCGAGAGCTTCCTCATTCTTCAATAATCCGGTCTCTATATAATGACTTTATTCAACAGTGAGTTCTCCTCAGTGTCAGTATAAAGCGCACATTCATGAAGACTGATTTATAATGTATATACTGAATGCCCCATGCCTGACTTCCTTTTTTTAAAACAAAGCACAGGCGCATCAGAGGTAAACATCAGCAGCAAGATAGCTGCACATTGCTCTCTTGAACGCGCGCTTTATACTGACACTGAGGAGAGGAAACTGTTGAAAGAAGTTGTTATTTCTGTTTGATGTGCCACAAAAGTATTCTTGTAGCATAATAATATTAATCTACATGGGACAGCTCTTACGTATGCCTGTGACATTGTCACTCACACCTTCTTGTTCATTGTGGTCTGCTGATTTTCTCTCTCTTCAACAGCCACCCTGAATGGGTGGAGACAATGGGGGGAGAGCCTTCTCTGTTGCTGCACCCAGATTATGGAATGCTCTCCCTTATTCTGTAAGGAATGTTTTCACACTAGCTAGTTTTAAAAAGATGTTAAAAACTCATCTTTTTAAGATTGCATTTTTAGAATCTAAGTTTGTTCTAATGTTTTTTTTTTTTTTAATAAATACATTTTAATGTTGAATCCTTGTATTTTATTGTGTGTTTTATTATCTCTGTTGTGGTAGTGCTTTGGGTTTTAGAAAAGCGCATTATAAATAAAATGTATTATTGCGATTAAACCAGCATATGGTCTGTTTTGAGAATATTTGTCGATATTTTTCTAGACTTTGATTGAGTCAGGATCCATTGCTGTCTATGGAGGATGAGAGTTCTCTTAAATATCTAAAATAACTTCATTTGTGTTCTGAAGACAAACGAAGGTCTCCGGGTTTGGAACAACATAAGAGTGATTAATTAAGAACATAATTTTCGTTTTTAGGTAAACTACTGTAACCCTTTAAAATTACTTCAAGTAAAGGGAGAAATATATTGAGTTATATAATTTAAGCTTCAGTATAGGGGTTAAATTGTACTCACCAGCCAATTTAATACACACACTTTGGTAGTAACAGGTTGACATAGAGGCATAGATTTAATCAGGTGATAGAAAAATTCCTCAGAGATTTTGGTCTATATTGACATGACAGCATAACGTTGTTGCTGTGGATTTGTTAGCTGTAGATCCAGTGGCGGTTCTTGCTTGAATAGCACCCTGGGCGAACGCCTCCCATGTAAGGTTACATCTAGTTAATATAAAAAAGGACCATTAAACATGTACATTCTAAAAAAAGTTTGTTGTTTTACCTCAACTTTGTGTAAAATATGGACAAAACCAGAACTGGAATTATTAAAAATATTAATATTTATTATAAATAAAATTATTATTATTATTATTATTATTAATGTTGTTGTTGTTGTTATACAATTGCAGAATTATTAGGCAAGTTGTATTTTTGAGGATTCATTTTATTATTGAACAACAATCATGTTCTCAATGAACCCAAAAAACTCATTAATATCAAAGCTGAATATTTTTGGAAGTAGTTTTTAGTTTGTTTTTAGTTTGAGCTATTTTAGGAGAATATCTGTGTGTGCAGGTGACTATTACTGTGCATAATTATTAGGCAACTTAACAAAAAACAAATATATACCCATTTTAATTATTTATTTTCACCAGTGAAACCAATATAACATCTCAACATTCACAAATATACATTTCTGACATTCAAAAACAAAACATAAACAAATCAGTGACCAATATAGCCACCTTTATTTGCAAGGACACTCAAAAGCCTGCCATCCATGGATTCTGTCAGTGTTTTGATCTGTTCACCATCAACATTGCGTGCAGCAGCAACCACAGCCTCCCAGACACTGTTCAGAGAGGTGTACTGTTTTCCCTCCTTGTAAATCTCACATTTGATGATGGACCACAGGTTCTCTATGGGGTTCAGCTCAGGTGAACAAGGAGGCCATGTCATTAGTTTTTCTTCTTTTACACCCTTTCTTGCCAGCCACGCTGTGGAGTACTTGGGCGCGTGTGATGGAGCATTGTCCTGCATGAAAATCATGTTTTTCTTGAAGGATGCAGACTTCTTCCTGTACCACTGCTTGAAGAAGGTGTCTTCCAGAAACTGGCAGTAGGACTGGGACTTGAGCTTGACTCCATCCTCAACCCGAAAAGGCCCCACAAGCTCATATTTGATGATACCAGCCCAAACCAGTACTCCACCTCCACCTTGCTGGCGTCTGAGTCGGACTGGAGCTCTCTGTCCTTTACCGATCCAGCCACGGGCCCGTCCATCTGGCCCATCAAGACTCGCTCTCATTTCCTCAGTCCATAAAACCTTAGAAAAATCAGTCTTGAGATATTTCTTGGCCCAGTCTTGACGTTTCAGCTTGTGTGTCTTGTTCAGTGGTGGTCGTTTTTCAGCCTTTCTTACCTTGGCCATGTCTCTGAGTATTGCACACCTTGTGCTTTTGGGCACTCCAGTGATGTTGCAGCTCTGAAATATGGCAAAACTGGTGGCAAGTGGCATCTTGGCAGCTGTACGCTTGACTTTTCTCAGTTCATGGGCAGTTTATTTTGCGGCTTGGTTTTTACACACGCTTCTTGCGACCCTGTTGACTATTTTGAATGAAACGCTTGGTTGTTCGATGATCACGCTTCAGAAGCTTGGCAATTTTAAGAGTGCTGCATCCCTCTCCAAGATATCTCACTATTTTTGACTTTTCGGAGCCTGTCAAGTCCTTCTTTTGACCCATTTTGCCAAAGGAAAGGAAGTTGCCTAATAATTATGCACACTTGATATAGGGTGTTGATGTCATTAGACCACACCCCTTCTCAATACAAAGATGCACATCACCTAATATGCTTAATTGGTAGTAGGCTTTCGAGTCTATACAGCTTGGAGTAAGACAACATGCATAAAGAGGATGATGTGGTTAAAATACTCATTTGCCTAATAATTCTGCGCTCCCTGTAATGTAGTCTTACTTCTCTGACTCTTTATCCCTACTTTCTGCTTCACAGCCATGCTTAGTCAAAATAAGATCATCATATTATATAAACTTCAGGTTTGTCACCTAGCAAAACTTGCTGCATGCCGACACCTCATGTCATAAAGTATGAGCATGAGCAACAAATGTTTTATCGGCATGTTTTATCGGCGTTCAAACAACTGGGATTCACACTGAGATCAGGTGCAGCATGTGTGAGGCGCGCGGGAATGGTTCTCTGTGCGCATGTGTCAGTTTGCTTGCACCAGCTTTATTTTTGTTGCACACACAGAAAAACAATCTTGCGCTTACAACAGACGCTAAATATAAATGGCCCCTAACGTCTTTATTCTGGGATTAGCCTTCCACTCTTGGGATTGATACACTTGCATAAAATAAATCATATGTCAAAGCATACTGAGGTATACATATCCTTTTTCCTGGGGCATGTTTTGTTTTTTTCTTTCTTTTGCACCGTCTCCCCGTGCTGCCCCCAGCAAGATGCCGCCCTGGGTTATCGCCCATATTGCCCATGCCGAAATCTTCCACTTCACCACATCCCAGTGGTGCTCTATTGAATTAAGGTCTGGTGACTGTGGAGGCAGTTTGAGTTAAAGTGAAGGCACTGCCATGTTCAAGAAACCAGATCATTTGAGCTTTGTGACATGCCATATTATCCTGCTGGAAGTAGCCATCACATGATGGACACACTGTGGCCATAAAGGGATGGACACGGTCAGCAACAATAGTCAAGTAAACTGTGGGATGATGCTTGCTTGGTACCAAGGAGCCCATAATGTGGCCAAAAAACCACATCATTACACCAGCAGCAGTCAGAACCAATCATATAAAGCAGGATGGATTCAAGCTTTCAAATTTTTTTATGCCAAATCAACCATCTGCTACAATGTTGCAACAGAAATCAAGGCTCATCCGATCAGGCAACCATTTTCCAATCTTTTACGGTCCAAATTTGGTCAGCTTGTGCAAATTGTAGCATCAGTTTTGTTCTGCAGACCTTGATTGTAACAAATGGTTATTTGGGTCACTGTTACCTTCCTATTAGCTTGAAATAGTCATTTTCGACTTCTGGTATGAAGAAGACATTTTTGCTCGCATAACTGGCATTCAATAATGATGTTTTGTTTTCAGATGATTCTGTAAAAAATCCCAGTAGATATACAGATGACCGCGCCACTTTAAAAGTCATTTAAATCATATTCATTTCTCATTCTAATGTTCGGTTTGAACTTAAGCCAATCATCTTGACATATCTACAGTATATGCTAAGAGTTGTTGGCTTGGCTGATTAGATATTTGTAATAAACTAGAAAGTGAACAGTATATATTTTACATGCACATTATTATTATTTTTCACATGTTTGTGTCATGGCACTAAACATTGCATATGGTGTGAAAAGCCACCTGTAATAGACAAACAAATGGATATTTTCCCAGCATTGCAGGTTTTAGGTTGCCTATAAAAATTCCAGCCAGTGCTGATGAGAATCTGCGCATGTAACCATAGCTACTGTGATCAGAAAACATCTGCTCTCAAATGCACAATATGAACTGTTAAGATCAGACTGGAATGATCAGGGTCTTGTTAAAAATATACCCCATCTGCTTGTTTATGATGTTGAGATATTATATGCATAGCCGCAGGTGCCATGCACACAGAGCCGGGAATAGCAAAATGATTGAAGCTTTTCTGCTTTTTAGGAATAATAGCGTGCACCAAACTTTCTCCTTACTACCTGTCAAAAAGTACAAAAAAGCTCTGTGCTATAAAAATATTTCTTTAAAAAAGAGAACTAAAACCATAGGGGGTTTTAAAATCATGTTTTTTTATTTTTTACTTTTATAAAGACTTTTAGAGTGCAAATGTTTAATTCTATTTATTTATTTTTGTTCTTTCTGATTATGTTTACAGAAGTCTTAAGAGGTTTAATTTATGGTGACCGCAAGGGCTGTGACTTGAGTTGGATCTGAGACGTGTGTTGGGTAAGTAACTAATCACATCATGTATTTAAATGACTTTTATAATTACTTATTATGAAGTTATTTGGTCACTCCATAAGTAATTTAATTCCTTACGAAATACTAAAAATCTACATAAATCAAAATAGAGATGTTTTTTTTTAAGTTTGAATTTTGCTTTTTAAAAAAACGAATTAAAATTTAAGTGAAGCTTATTTATAAACTAATTTTGAGAGGATCACATGATTATGATTGAACACGGCTGGCTCTGCATTAACTATGTATGATTCACCAATCAGACGATTCCTAATCCACTATAAAGAGCCAGGGTTTCTCATCTTTGATTTGAAGAATCCCCCCTTCCACCCCTACTCCTCCACCTTTACCTTCATAGGACGGCACGGTGGCCCAGTGACTAACACTGTTGCCTCACAGCAAGAACGTCACCGGTTCTAGTCCTTTAACAGGCTGGCGGTCGTTTCTGTGCGAAGTTAGCATGTTCTTCCCGTGCTTGCGTGGGTTTCCCCCGGGTTCTCCGGTTTCCTCCCACATTCCAAAAACATGCACTACAAGTTAATTGATCAATCTAAATTTAGCATTACAATCAAACTCCCATCCAGCAGCATATCTCTTCATAGCAATCATTTTCTGTCTCAGCTCTTATCAAAAAGGGGGAGTTCTCGAGATCTACCTGAGCTCAAAGCTCCCCTCTCGCAATTGGAAGGGAACCCAGGGCTCAAGGACCTTTTGGGCTCAGGGCTCTCTCCCCGGACAGCATGCCAAACTTGCTTATAATCAATCATCAGCTAAGTGTGAACTCTTGAAACAATATACTGCATGTATCAAGACACAAAACGTTTTAAAGTCCACATCAACGGGCAGCTGCGACCCTTTTTTTTTTTCTATATGATGACGCAGTTCATATAGATATAGTTCAGAGAAATGGAATGATAAATGAGAAAACAGTGGGCGTGGCTTGTTTTTTCTACTGCGAGCTGAATGGATGTAGTAAAGTAGGCATTTCATTCAGAAAGATCTGGAAAAGGGCTTTGGAAGAGTTATTACAACCAAGTTATTACAACAGACACCTCCTTCTCACCATTTCTGTTTGTTGTCAAAATTGACAATTGGAGGGGCGTGGTTAAGTATGTAAGCCACATCCAATAATTTGATTTCATTTGTATTTTAAAGTAATGAAAGTGTTCATACATACTGTATGTAGTTGAAATCTAAATGATTAGCCCTCCTGTAAAATTTTAATTATTTAAAAAATATTTCACAAGTGCTGTTTTTTTCAACACGTTTTTTAATAAAATACTTTTAATAACTATTTTCTAATAACTAATTTATTTTTGTCTTTTCCATGATGGGAGCACATGAGTTATTTTGCAAGATACTAGTATTCAGTTTAAAGTGTCATTTAAAGGCTTAACTAGGTTAGTTAGGTTAACAACGTTAGACTAGTTAAACTTGGTTAAATAGGCTAGTTATTGTACAGAACATTTTGCTCTGTACCCAATCGAAAAATAATATTTCTTAAAGGGGGCTAATAATATTGACCTAAAAATTGTTTTAAAAAAACTGATTTTACTCCAGCCAAACTAAAAGAAACAAGACTTTCTCCAGAAGAAAAAATATTGTAGGACATACTGTGAAATTTCCTTGCTCTATTAAACATTGCTTGGAAATTATTTGAAAATGAAAAACATTTTCACAGGAGAGCTAATAATTTTGCCTTGTATACTGTATATTGTTAAGTACAGTTGTAAATAAAATAATACTTCTTTAGTTGAAAAATCTAGTTAATGTGCCAATGGACCCTTTTCATTAAATCCTTGAAAGTTTTTAAATATTTTGATTGTTAAAAAAACGTATGAACATTTATATGCATTGATGAATGTATTATATCATCTTTGCGTCAAATTACAAAAAAAAAACCTGAATTACCGCTTATGCGAGGTGTTTCTAATGCAGCATCTATGGGGCTGAGAGTAAATTTGATGTTATTCTCTCCTCTGGCTGCAGTCATCAGTCTCACACAATTTTTTTCCTTTTTCTAAAAGTTTTGACAACACCATTGGGGAGTTTTCCTTTAAATATTTCAGCAAATAGAATTGTAAAAAAATTATGGTCACTTTATTTTGATGACCCGTTTGTTGAATTTACGGTAAATGTAAGTTGACATGTACTTGCAAGTTTATCATAGTCCGCTAAATGTCTGTTGAAGAAGCAGTATAAACTTATTAAGCAGACAGTCTACTGATACTCAAATGGACCATCAAAATAAAATGTTACCAAAATTATTTGTTGTGCTCTCCCATTTACTGTGCTTTAAGTTTAGCCAACCATGATGCCCTCCACTACTGAGAAACCCGGAAATGTGAAAAGGGTCTATTATGTGAATAACAAAAGTATATACATTTATAATCACTCTGCTTCTCTAAATCTATACTTTAAATTGCTGTGAAGTAATTTATTAATTAACTTTTTTTAAAAAAGCATACAGTATAGTTGTCTTGGTAAATGATACATGTACTTTAGTTGAAATATATAAGTATTCCACCAAATATACAGTTGAAGTCAGAATTATTAGCCCCCCTGAATTATTTTTTTCCCCAATTTCTGTTTACGGAGAGAAGATTTTTTTTAACACATTTCTAATCATAATAGTTTTAATAACTCATTTCTAATAACTGATTTATTTTATCTTTGTCATGATGACAGTACATAATATTTGACTAGATATTTTTCAAGACACTTCTATACAGCTTAAAGTGACATTTAAAGGCTTAACTAGGTTAATTGGGTTAACTAGGCATGGTAGGGTAATTAAGCAAGTTATTGTATAACGATGGTTTGTTCTGTAGACAATCGAAAAAAATTTATAGCTTAAAGGGGCTAATAATTTTGACCTTAAAATGGTTCATAAAAAAATTAAAAACTGCTTTTATTCTAGCCAAAATAAAACAAATAAGACTTTCTCCAGAAGAAAAAATATAATTATTTGTTTTATTTTGGCTAGAATAAAAGCAGTTTTTAATTTTTTAAAAAACATTTAAAGGTCAATATTATTAGCCCCTTTAAGCTATTTTTGTTTTCAATAGTTAACAGAACAAACCATCGTTATAAAATAACTTGCCTAACTACCCTAACCTGCCTAGTTAACCTAATTAACCTAGTTAAGCCTTTAAATGTCACTTTAGGCTGTATAGAAGTGTCTTGAAAAATATTAAGTCAAATATTATTTACTGTCATCATGACAAAGATAAAATAAATCAGTTATTAGAAATGAGTTATTAAAACTATTATGTTTAGAAATGTGTTGAAAAAATCTTCTGTCCGTTAAACAGAAATTGGGGAAAAATTTAAATGGGGGGCTAATAATTCAGGGGGTTTAATGATTGTGATTGCAACTATATATATAATAATAATATTATTATTATTATTATTATTATTATTATTATTATTATTATTTCAGAAGCTCAAGGATATATTTTTCTCTATATATCACCCTTTAAATATTGTTGTCTTCCTGTAGTACCAATATTACTGAATATGCTCGAGGCTCTTGTGAAATCCTTCTTTATCCAGTGGATGTTGTAAATCTATAGGAATGGCGGTGAGGATGGAGAATAGAGCAAGAGAGAGAAAGATGGAGAGGTGAAGCGAGCTATTGCACGTCAGAGAGAATGAGCCGAGACCCACCATGTTATCACTTTAGAGATGCTCATCAATTTAAATGTATTTCTGCTTCCGTCCTCTGCCATGCAGAAAACTAACTTTTCCCCTCTTTTCATTGAACAGAATTAAAAAAAAAAAAAGTAATTTACACTCTAACACGGGAATCGATTTCCATCACGGTGGGTGGATAGGATACAGGAGGAGGAAATGGGATTTATGCTGTATAGTCCGATTAAAAATCATAATGATAACCTTGAATATCTCCAGATTCACCGTGACACATTCATAAATGCGCAATGCTTCGAAGGTGATTTATAGAGGGTTAGCTGTATGGGTTTTTGCATGTTTCTGTGATTGAATAGACACACACACACATACTCACACATATCAGCACTGCACTTGTGAAGTGAAATTGCTTTAATCAGTTAAATTAATAGTGTTTGTGGGTGGCGATGTTCCTGAGCTCTCCATGTAATCAAGCACATATATTCATTTATTAGGATGATTCATGATAGATAGATTCTATTTGTGTGTGTATCATGTGAACCAAATGAACCT
The DNA here is from genome assembly GCA_903798195.1 of Danio kyathit. Lineage (NCBI taxonomy): Eukaryota > Metazoa > Chordata > Actinopteri > Cypriniformes > Danionidae > Danio > Danio kyathit. Next base: position 31,533,344 of record LR812533.1, on the reverse strand, counting down.
GGGTTTCAAAGTCCCCAAAAGTATATCAATACAGTAAATTTGTGGAGATTTTTTGGTCTCCATGAGGAAAACGACTCTTAAATCACACAGAATTAAGTATTTTGAAAATACAAAAGATACTGTATGTTGGTCAAATATTATTAACATGTTTGAATTAAATTACAAACACGAATCAGTGTTTTTATCCTGTTTAACAGAACAAAAACAAATCTAACCATCCTAAATTAATAGCTTAAGACCTTTTACATAAATATAATTTAAATTATAAGAACATATCTTCAGATCATCTCATGAAACCTAACTATATTTAATATATGTTTGTAGTATTGTTGTTTTAAGCATATATCTTACAAAATTGAGACATAAACTGCTGTACATTTTATAATGTTCTAAATTATTTTCAGTTTTCTCTTTGGCCTCTATTTTCAATCAGCTGTTGATTTTAAATTTTTTATTTTATATTATTGAAATATTCCACAATAGTAGTTTAAGTGTATTTATAATAATATAAATGCAGCATAGCCTTAAAAAACATTATAAATGCCTACACATTTGAAAGGTAGTGCTTAAGACTTGGAAATTTTTTTTTATGAGAAATAAACTTTATTAACATTACAAAATAAATGTAATTAAAACTTTGAGTAAAATCTCATTTTTAGGATGATTCGATTTTTTAAAAAGATAATTGAAAAAGACAAGGACTGATCAAAATGTGCTTTTTAAAGTCAGAATTAGGGCTGCACAATTTATAATTTCAGCATCACAAGATTTGCAATGGTGTGTCTAAATTATAGTTACCCGGGAGCCACAGAATTGTATTTAATTAATGTATTTTTACAGAATTTATGATTTACGCAAAAAAAACATTTTTTCTCACTTAGAATTTTTGTCTTGTTTCTAGTCCAAATATCTACATTTCAAAGCAAAAACAAGATTATTTTGCTTACTCCTTTAGCAGATCATTTTGCTTGATTTAAAGGGCACCTCTGATGGAAATCATCTTTTGAAAGTTGTTTGGACAGAACTGTGTGTAGGTATAGTGTGTCCACAGTCATATTGATCCTTTGCTAAGCCCTGCCCTCCTTAGTTACTGTTGCTACGCCTGTAGATATCCGAGAAAGCAAGACAAAAAAGGACTTCCGTATGCATTACAGGTATACTCACAAATACGCAACCTATATACGATTAGAAAATATATGAATCAAAATTGAAGCTAAAGCCTGTCCGCCTCATACGTTACCCATTTAACAGCTTAGTTCAGGCACAGCAGGAGAGGTGAAATTTAAAAATAATCTAATAATAACAAATTAAACCATGATTTCACTTTTTTTAGCCAAAAAGCCCGATACGTTACTAACCGACGAGGAAACAAGCATGGACAGTGCTTCTACATAATTCATTCATAGAAAGAAAGGGCCAGAAAGGGGAAAATGATGGATTTGTGCCAAATATTAGAATCATTGACCCATAACAATGTACAGTATCTATAACTGGCAGTATGTTTGTGTGCTTTTTATAGTTTCTATTCTAATTTGCAGTTAAGTGGAAAAAAAATTATTGAAATGCACATCAAAGTATAAATAGCAGAAGCGAACAAATAGATTTTCCCTACCAGCAAATATTAATCCGACACCAAATATAAAAAAGCAGACATATAAATGACTGAAAAACAGCTGCTGGTGAAGTATATTGATCGCAAGTGCTCAGTTTGTGATCATATCTCTGTTTTGTTCTGTTGATATGTAATCCAAATATTCGTAGCTTGAAACAGATGGAAATATGACTGGATTGTGCTGCTTTAACAGCCCCTCACACAGCTTGATCCACGCTGGCAGTTCTCCCCTTGACTTTTAGGTTTCGGAAAGGGAAAAAGATTCCATCACCCCGTCCAAACTTTTAGGATACCAGGTATTAGATTTGCACAGTCCATATGCACAACACTTTGGCTTGTTTCCCCTCACTCGAAAGCTTGACAGACCGCCTGCGCGTACCTACTGTTGCTAAGCCACAATTGGTGTGTGGCGGTTTTCGGATGGGCTTAGTAAATGGTCAATAGGGGTGATATAAAGACAATAAGTCTCTTTTTTTTTTTTTTATTTCCTGACGTTAAAATAGGACCCAAATCCCTCGCATTTTAAGGCCCACCGCACTGTGACGTAGGAGTGCGGTTTCCCCACCCACCAAATTGATTGAAGACAGGATGTGCGCAAAGCAACTGGGATTAAAAGATCTGTTCAGCTTTCTGTGATCATCAATCATCATCAAATGTGATCAAGAATGATTTTTACAAGTTTAAAACATTTTTAAAACAGTGCATGTTTGTAATAAATTAGAGTTATTTTATCGACTTTACTTTATCAGCACAGCCGTGTGTCAGTACAATTATAAAAGAAGACGATTCAATCCTGGTTTGTAGACGCTAAATCAGGTTTATTTTGTACATTAACATAACGGATATCCATACAGCAGTGGATGTTAATATGCACTGTTTTTGCACGGCAAATGTGACGGAATACAGAGATAAACGTGTGTGTGCGTGCGTAAATTTTGTACTGACATCGTGCGTGACTCATCGTTGCAGAAAGGCTTGAATTAACTCCACAACAAATACATCAAATAATCATTGGGAAAGTTCTTACTGTAGTATTTCTCACAAACGTTATGTGAGATCTGATTCCTTCATGTCTGTCACTCTGCTGTTTATCTGAAGCAGCCGAGGCGGAGATTGAGGCACACTCTGACAGGCACGTGGGAACGGTGGGCGGAGAGAACTAGCATTAAAGGCACAGGCCACAAAAACAGCTACATTGAATTCAGAGCAGAAAATTCCAAATTCTGAAAGGTATAATAAATAATCTGATGGGTGTTTTGAGCTGAAACTTTAAAGGCACAATCTGGAGACACAAAAGATTTATCTAAAATCTTGAAAAAGGGGTATAGTAGGTGTTCTTTAGGGAAAAACTCTTAATTTTGACTTATTTCTTCTACAGTTCTGAAAAACAATATTTTTACTTGATCTAAGAATTTGTAGATATTTGGACCAGAAACAAGACAAAGTACAAAAAAAGCATTTTTTTTTTTATTGTAATTATTTAATTTCTGTACCTGACTACTGTTAGACTCCCCTGAAAACTGTCAAATAGAGCTATCTAAACTTGTAAAACTGCAATATTTATCACAGAAAAATTACATATTTTTCCAATATCAAGCAGCCCTAACCAGAATCTAATTTAAATGTATAATTAAGGCAGATACAGATGTAAATCTGAATTTTCTATCAGGCCTCATCAACATCTGTAAACACACTCACAAAATAAATAAATGCAAACACATTTAACATAAGAAGATATAGATTTTAATATCTTTATAAACGTTTTTTCTTTTTTTTTTCTTGAGAACGACTCGTTAAACCATCAAATCACTGGGATGGAGAGACACAGAAGAGAGGGAAAGGGAGGGACAAGAGGAGACTGGATTGTGCAGTTTAGTCAGAAACGGTGCCTTACAGACATACCAAACTAAAACAACAACAAAAAAATAAGATCAAATTATAAGAGTAATAAAAATAATAATTGCGTTCTGAAGAGAAGTTCTTCTGAGATTCAGGAACCCTGTTGTAATCAAAAAAATGTCAGTCATGATGTCAGTGTCATAGTACTGAGTAATATTCCCATTGCAGGTGGTGATGATACAGTTCTCCTTATTTTTTACAAAGTATGTCTCAGAACAGGAGGCAAAGTTCTCCTGTACTCCACAACATAAGTGACGGCTGCGTTCAGGCATTTGTCCCTCTCCTCCTGGACTCCTATTTGCATTCGCAGCAGGCCTATGGCTCCAAAAGGTCATTTTCTTGGCCATGTTAAGTTTCAAATATGTTAAGTCTCTTAAAGATACATTTTGTTTTTTTGTGTGTGATTTTGTTTCTTTATTTGTTGTTTTCTTTTCTGTCTTGTTAAAACAGTTGATTTCACACCTCTCTAAGAAAGAAAGGTGTCTATGTTTTCGATGGCGGGCTTAGGCTGAAGGCGCTTTTCAAAATAGAGTTCACTTCAATTAGACCTGTGTCCCCTCCAGAGTCCGCGCCCCCATCAGCAGTCCATTTCTAAGTCCTCTGAGTCACAGCCAAACATAAAAAACAATACAGAGGACAAGAAACAAACACAACTCTAATTTTTTCATAGCTTTTTATACTGGACACACACACACACACACACACACACATCCACGCATATTGTGTTTTTTGGAAGCAGATGAGGTAAAAATGGGTCTCATTTGCTTCTACAAACAATATAGCAGCTAGTATAACCATTGGCTTTTATGTGCTGTTATAAAAAAACAATACAATCCAAACTAAGAAGTGGAAGTTAAGTCTTAGGGCAAAAGCAAAGGAGATATGGAAAATAAATGCAGGAAGGTATTGGACAGAAAAAAATGATGTTGTATTTAGGTCGTAACATTTCTCCTTAGGGATGTTCTAAGAAGAATGAATGTGCTTTAGTACTGGCTATTTAGTTTCCTTTCACACAACACTTTGTTTTCTTTCTCTTAATTCAGTGAATCTGCAAAAAATATTTCCTATATGAGCAAATAAATGTTGAAACGCCTACAGAAATGTATTTGTGAATCTATTTGGCAATGATGTGATATATTAAACAAATAGAACTGGTTTAGAACTGTTTGGTTTCTTCTATACTTTGTTTGTTAGAAACGTTAGATTAGCAGAATGACATGTCTTCCAACACTATTCTTTGTCGTTGCTTGCTTATGTCTCTTTGACACTTTTTTAGTTATTTGTGCTTTATTTTACTATAATTATTGTCTATTTATAGGGGGAGACCAAATCAACATGAAAAAAAATTAAGGATAATTAAGAAAAACAACAGTGGCAGTGCAAGCATGTTTGATTCACTATTCCCTCACTCATGTTACCCAACCCAAATTTGAATTCATAACATCCGGTATTCAATCTTCATCTGTTTCAGTCTAAATGGCAAAGCTCCTTATACAATGTATTACACATCATCACTCACACACATACACACAAACATACACACGTTAGTAGGCCTGGTAATGCTGTAGCTAGAGCTGATCTGAGGACTGCAGAGTATCCATGATGCCATAATGGTCCAGCATTGAGTTCAGCGCAGAATGAGCGCAAGCAGTCCTGAAATACTACAGAGAAAGAGATGTGTGTGGGGAGAGTGTCCCAAGTTGGTGGCTTGCTGGACCCCACTAGGGGGACGCACAGAGGTCCGGGGGGTACATTTGTGCTTCCTACGGGTGTTTGAACCATTTGAAGATGTTTCATCATATTTCCCAGTGAAATCGGGAGAGGAGTACTCCTTATCTGCCATCTCCTTTAAGATGTGGACCTCATTTGGTCCTTTTCCCTTGCTGCCCCTGACACGTTGGCGGGTGCAATTCCGAGAGCGGCCAGGCCTCTGATCTGGGACCATGTCCGGAGACACTCCCGGTCCCACTTGTACACCATTTATGGCAGGAGGTGGCTGGGGCAGGGGAGAGGGAGGAGAGGGGAATTGTTCATTCAGTTGGGGATGGTGTGGGTGTGTTTGTGGAGGCTGGGCAGGATGGGGCTCTTGCTTCAGCGATACCTTATTTGTTCCTGCCCAAGTATTGGTCTTACTCTGGTGGAGAGACTCAGATCCAGAACAGTTTGGGAAGTCCTCTTTCTTCAGTTGTTTCAGATCTTTGCCTGCAAGTTCTGCCGGTGCCACGCAACCCACGGATGATGTGGATCCCCGAAACTTTTTGAGCCAGTCCCACAGTGATAAAGCCTTACAGTCACACTCCCAAGGGTTGTCATTGAGGCGAAGGTACTCCAGGGCAGGTAGCTGGGTCAGACACTCTCCAGCCAGCTCTGTCAAAGAGTTGTTGAATAAATAGAGAGTAGTGAGTCGTCGCAGGTCGTGGAATGCCAGACGATCCACCCACTGCAGTTGATTGTGGTGCAGCAGCAGCCGGTCCAAAGCCCCCAGTCCTCTAAATGTGTTTTGGTGCAGGCTCCACAGACGATTCCCATGAAGAAACAAGTGGCTCAAGTTGTGCAAGTCCACAAATAGATCATCCTGCAGATACTCCAAGTGGTTGTCCTTTGAACACAGAAGCAATTTATCATCATAACAAGTTTATTTTTATATACTACTACTAAAACAAGACAATTTCCAGTGCCATATATTTTGTTACATCAATAGTTTAGTGAGTGCCTCACCTGCAAGTACAGATACTGGAGGTTGCGGAGACCCTGAAAGATGTTATTCGGCAGTGCACTGAGGCCACATCGGTATAGATGGAGGGCATGGAGCCGGCCCAGCCCATGAAACGTTTCTGCAGACAGCGATCGTAGGTAGCGATTGTCTCCCAGGTCCAATTCCTCCAGCAAGGTGAACCCTTGGAAAGTAGATGGTTCAATATATGTGATGTTGTTAGAGTAAATCCACAGAGTGACCGTGGTAGGGCTAAAGTGTCCCCGCAGCAGTCGATGGATCTTGTTGTTTTGGAGGAAGATGCGCTCACTGTGCGGAGGAATGCCTTCCGGGACAGACAGGAAGTTGTGTGCTTGGCAACTGACTGTGCTGGGGGCCATGTAGCAAATGCAGTGACGTGGGCAGGACCAGGAGAGCTCTAGCCCACAGAGTACCAGCAGGAACTCCAGCCCACAGCCTAGAAATAGAGATAAAACGAGACTTAGTGTTTATGTTAAATCTACAATGCTGATGTTTTGACTGGGGTACAAATTTAAATTCATTGTTTATTCTTTTAGAAAGTTTCTCCATAATTGCTCCAAGAACTGTTGAGACGAATGTGTCTCATTAAATGTAGTTGGAATACTTTGAGTCTTTCACTCACAGTATTGATTTTGTTTTTATTTAAAGGGGAATCATTGTAGTAATGGCTACTTCAAATGAATGAAAATCTTGAATTATATCGAGCATATTGGTTAAGAGCAGAACAATTCTGGTTTCTTACTGACAAAGTGGTATTTGAACCTTAATGATGGGTCCGTAAGGATACCCAGTACAAAAATGGTTGGGAACCATGGTGATAGAGCAAAATAAATTATGCAGCAATGTTATACGAGCAATAAGAGTGACCAAGAGGTTTCAAGAAACAAATTCCATACTCTTCATATTTCCCCTTACAATATGAAGTAAGAGCATATGTTATTGCAAATATGTAAATATTTTTAGATGGACCATCACTTTAACTAGCCACCAAGACTTCACTAGTCATCCATCTTCATTGGAAAGTAAGTAATGGCTGTGACTTTCAGTGAAATAAGTTCTGCCTTACAAAACTAAGCCCGTTTTGAAAAGGAAATAAACAATGACAAGAAAATAGAATCAAATAGAATCACTTTAGAGGTTCTGAGCCTCTTCAGGGAAGCCACAAAATCTGGTATTTTATGAGTATTTATTCTGTCCATGTGTGTATAAGTCTAGCTCACCCTGCTTCTGCTGAGACTGATCCCAAAGCCTACCAACAACCTCTCGAGTGCTTAGTTAAACCTGTGTTAAGCCTCTGAGAGGCATACAATACCCCTGCTGCTTTCTGACATGCATCCTTGGAGCCATTTTGTGTAACTTATCCTCCAATTCATCTACACACAGAATGGCAGGGAAGGAGAAAATTTTCCACTATTATGAGAGACCCATTTGCTCACGAGCGGCGGCTTTCCCCCCGCCCTTCTTTTCAAAAATGCATTATTCAAAGCATCATTCCTGTCATTCACTCAAAATTGATTCGCTCCCGCTGCCTCTTAACATCACCATAATCCTCCAGGTTTCTGCCTTCAAAATACAGAGACAGGAATTACGCCTTTACAGGAGATGAGCGGATATTTATTGGAATAGCTTTCGACTCCAAATGTGTCTAAGCTGTGGCATTCAGATGCAGACTCTGCTGACCTTTAGCGATGATACGCTAGGCGTCTGATGACAGCACCCAAGTAGCTTGCCTCACCTGCGCGTGAGTCTCGCTCCCAAAGTGGCCATATAATCCCATTTGTCCTAACAGCATGCCAAAATAAAATATGCTCTTACCAGCCGCCTGAATAAGCAACCGGAACCCCTTACCCTGTGGGCCTTGTGCATACATGTGGGATTAACAGAAGAAAATGTTGTTGTTGTTCTTAAAATGTTGGTCAGCCATCATAAACAGTGACCTAGAGCAGAATTACACAGTACTCGACCGTTACACATAAGCTAATCAGTTTCTTAACAAAAACTTGTAGCATACATGCCTGAATGTGCTATGTGATAGATGGCAAGCAATTCCGAATATGAGATGCCACAATCCTGGCAGTGAGGATGGGATGAGTCTGAGGTCTTATTGAGGTCTTATAGGATATTGAGGATGAGGGCTTGTACTTTTCTATCTTTCTATACACTATCTCCACTCTACATCTGACAACACTCTGATGTCTGGTTCACAAGCCTTCAACAACCTCATTGCTTTGTTTGAGAATCGCCTAGCCGAGACAAATTGCTCAAAGCATGGATCATAATAAACTTCTCAATGCTTAAAAGATCTGAAATAATGTGATTTGTAATAATCTCATCTCACTTCAGCTGTTATCCATTCATCACTGGATTTTTTTTTCATTCTCTCCCGTGTGTTTTGTTAGTGTGACACCTGTCCTTTGAGCGAACGAGCAAGAGTGTGTGTGCTGTGTTGCTCAAAGAAAGTTAAGCTTTTGGGGATTTCAGCCAAATAAATCGGAAAAGACAAGGCAAACAACTCGGCTTTGGCTGGCGGAGCTGCTGAGCCTTTTCCCTTTATTTTTCTTACTAGCTGGCTGTTTATGTCTGTTTGCAAACCCCTTCGCATTAAACTTTGCATATCACATATAATGAAATTCTTCCTCAGCACTTTACATAATAGACTTATTCCTTTGGTGTAGCAGTGGCTTTTGTGGAGGCGTATCACCTAATCGCACATACTGTGCTTCTCTCTGTTTGTCTCAGCTTTTGTCACACTGCAGGTGTAATTATTTTCTTCAAACTCCTGCTATTTCTTCAGTTTCTATATATGAAACTTTAACAGAACTGGATATCACCTTGTAGATAACAGCAAACGGTGAGATAATGATTTTTCTTTTCATTATCTTCAGATAAAGAGTTAGTTATCAGTTACCCACTAGCTAATCATGAATAGCACACCACCTTCCTCATTTATACATGCTAACACAGATAGACAGAACTTAGGACAGGGTCACTCCCCATTCACATGGGACGTCAGCGTCAACGCTTCCCATTCACTTTGAATGGGTGACGTCAGGCATTGCCGAACTGCATTGTGGATCCTTTGGCGCCGCTTCAGTGTCGTTGTTCGCTGCAGAAGTTGGGAATTTCTCAACCTTTCAAGCGCCAATGGACGCATCAGGCAATCAGATTGCTTTATGCGAATACCCCAGCTCAGACAGTAGCCGATTATGGACTAATTTCATTGGCTGACGCTGCATTGACGATCACGTCAACCCCAACTTCAGACACGCCCTCTGTCAAGTGTTGACACTGAAACCCCATGTGAATGCACAGTCATACCTCAAATATGTATCTCATTTGAATATGCTCCAAATGGTGTCCGCTATTTATTTGGTTTTCTTGTTGTTTTTAGGGATTTAGTGTGTCGTACCTTGTGGCGTCTAGGCGTTCTCACAGTTGCTATTTTGTCTGAATTATTTTAGCGTGCACTGTAGCTGTAGCTAGGGTGCTTTGATGCTACGCCCCAATTTGCATACTATCCATCCTAAATAGTATTCAAAAATAGGATTAGTATGTCCCAAACCATAGTATGTTGAAAAGAGTGTGCCAAAGGTTCTGGGATTGTTTACTATTTTGGTAAAATTTCGAAGTGTAGAAGCATCGATACTCTAACCGATAATATTGCCCACAATACATTGCACGTTGAATGTGAATTTAAACTACAAACTGTGGTAAAAAGTGTAAGCAAACTACAAACATGGCGGACATGCGAGACCAACCATCAAGTAGAGAAGCTTCGGTATAGTTGTTTGAATGACTGTTAATCTAGCCAACTGGAACATATTTAAACCGTGTTTTCCATGTTAGATTTCATCTGCAACAACAATGTGAACTTATATCAAGATATGTTTGGACATTAACGTCTAAGTGCATAATTATCCAAAGACCTGAGGAGATTTCCCTGCATGAAAGACTCGCAAATGGCAGATTATCCTGCTGCCGCTTCTTCAATAAGGTAGGTGATTAAATATGAAACAAAATTTGGATGATGTGTCGAGGTGATTGACAGGGGACTTAACTAAGCAACATAACTATCTGTTAACGTGGAAGTGGTATATCCCAAAGCTCGCAAACTCATCTATTACACACTTAAAAGTATGCACTTTTCCTTCACAAAAATGTACATACTTTTTGGCCGTAGTATGTGAATTGGGACTAAGCATGAGTGTATTAGTATGCTGTCCAGTTCCTAGATGATTGTGAGTGGTTTTTAGCATCATGCTATGCTGTTGCTAGGGTGTTATAGATATTTTTTATTTTGCATTGAAGTAGCAAGTGTGTTTTCTTGCTTTGCAGTAGCTGTAACCACTAAGAACCACTTTGACATTTTACTACGAGGTTGCTATAGTGTGCATCTGACTGTGTAGTGTGTTTCTGAGTGTGTAGTTATAGGGGTTTAGCATTAGCAGTTGAGTAGTTTTCTTGGCAGTTTTGTTTGAAGTTGTGCAGTTGCTAGTGTGTTCTGAGTGTTTTTAACGTGCTGGTATGAGGTCGTACACCTGTTTAGCCTCCTGAGTGTTTTTAATATGTTGGTATGAGTTTTTAGCATATTATAGGAATTGAATGTTTTATGATGTGTCTGTGGGCTGTTCTGAATGGTTTTACCTTTTAATTTGCAGTGGCTAGGTTTTCAAAGAGTTTTGTGTTTGTATTTGCTATCATATTGTGAGTCATTTTCAGTTTTTCTTTATAGCCGCTACTGGTTTTCCGAGTGTTTTTAGCATGCTGGTTTTTACAAGCGTGTTCAAGTGTTTTGATTTTGATTTCAGTTTTTATGTTGTTATTGGTTGTTCTCAGCATATTGCCCTTATGAAAGTAAAATATTTTTTAACCATGGTTTTAATATATTGTAGTAATGATTTTGTGGCAGATTGATTAGCATTTGTATACTACAGGTCTACTATAAATAGCATAGTTGGACCATTTGTGGTTACCATTGTTTAACGTGTTTTGTTTTATTTGTAGTAAAACCCATGGTGTTTTTAATGTGTTTGGAGGTTTGAAGTCAACTTGTTGCTAGTTTACCTGATTCTTTTAGTATGTTTTATGTGCTAGAATGTTCTGGGTTGTTTTTTTTAGCTTGTTTCTGAGTGTTTAGTGTTGCTAGGTTTTGAGAAATTGGCATGTTTTTGATGTTTTTAGATGTTTGGAGCCATTTTCTTTTTTTTTGTCACAGTATGTTTCCTGGGGATTTTTAGTGTGCTGGTATGAAAATGCTGGGGTGTCATGAGTATATATATGTATGTGTGTGTGTGTGTGTGTGTGTGTGTATATATATATGTGTGTATGTATATATATATATATTTATGTGTGTGTATATATATGTGTGTATATATGTGTATGTATATATGTATATGTATGTATATATATGTGTGTGTGTGTGTGTGTGTGTGTGTGTGTGTGTGTGTGTGTGTGTGTGTATATATATATATATATATATATATATATATATATATATATATATATATATATATATATATATATATTCTCATTATTTTTTAACACATATATTAGGGATGCACAATATATCGGCGGCCATATCCTTATCGGCCGATCATTGCTATTTTTTATGTTATCGTTATTGGTCCGTTGTCAAAATTAGACCGATATCTTTAAGCCGATAAATTACGTAATTGTACAGACCTGCCTGCCTCCCATGTGCGTGGCTGGAACTTGTTCAGACTTGTCCAGTACACGATAATGGAGCTTACCTCACATTGTTTATTCCTTCAAAGTCCATCCTTTCTTTGTGTGGTATTGCTGTGCATTAACTCAGTAAGTAACCATATTTGTTCATGTGTACATTACTGTAGCACATTTTATTCAAGTACGTTTGAGCTGGTTTCAGTTCTTAGTTCTTTCATTTTCATTTTACTTAAAATATATTTATTTAACTTTGTTTTATATAAATTCCATTTTGTTATTTAACCTATTGTTTTTATGCAACAGTCAAGTTGCTATGCGAAGTTACTATATCAATTTGCTATGCAAAGAAAGGGAAAAAAATTAATTTTTGGCATGCTGATTTATTTGAAATCGTGAATATAGGTCTATATAATCACCGTGCAATTTGCTATTCAGTTCATAAGATCAGATCAAACTTTTGTGAAGTTTTTAAAATTAAATCAGTTTTTCAATGTACAAACTTTATTTGTGCTTATACAATGTCGATTGTGTCAGCAGCTTCACATATAACATTATAGTAAAGTTCAATTTTCAGAGTTGAAGTTCAGTTTAGTTCAGTTCAGTGTGGTTTATTCACTACTGAGAGTCCAAACACTGAAGAGCAATTCCATCGATGCGCAGCTCTACAGATCCCGAACCATGCAAGCCAGTGGCGACAGCGGCGAGGAAAAAACTTCACCAATTGGCGAAAGTGAAGAATTAAAAAACCTCGAGAGAAACCAGGCTCAGTTGGGCACGACAATTTCTCCTATGGCCAAACGTCTTGTGCAGAGCTGCAGTCTAGGCGCCGGAGGCTGGAGAATGCTGGACCTCAGCGAAGACTCGACAGTCCTGGGAGTGTCACAGGAATCAGTCTCATGCTCTCACTCCACCATGACCACCACAGCAGCTGCTCAGGTCCAGGATTATGAAAACCTTGAGATCATCTCGTCGCTGGTCTTGGATCGTATCAGTGGCGCTGCATAGTCTGAGGGCCTCGGGAGGAGTATCCCCAGGTGGAAATATATAATATTTAAAAATATTTATATTTATCGGACTATATATATATATCAGCTATCGGCCTCTAAATCTAAAGAGTTATCGGTTATTGGTATCGGCCCAAATATTCATATCGGTGCATCCCTAACATCTATAGTTATGCGGTGACATAGAGTTAGACCTTTTTATTGACTTCAAACAGAAACGGCAACACGTTCAGCATGACATCACTTTGTTGCAGAGACGCTATTGGTTAAATGCCTGCAAAGTAGAACATGGAAGCAGCTTGAAGCAGAAAGTGCGAGTATGTCTGCGGTCTGGAGGTATTATAAAGTTGATGACGATATGTAAACTTGGGATTGCTTGCCAAGTATTTTAAGTTGAGGTGCTCTTTGTTTTTATATTAGTTTTTTAAAAATATTTACTGTTGCACTAAAGTCCAAAAGTGAAGAATTGATGTTATTTATTACTTGATTGTTCAAGCTACCTCACAGAAGTGCTTTGTTTGTTAACAGAGTTGTTGAATGTTAAAATGAGGTGAATTAAATAAAAAATAAGGAACATCCTGGATCTGTTTCTTCGCTCTTCTTTATTCTTTTTTATGTATTATAGAAGTATCGGATCAGGTTTCGATATCGGTAGATACTCAAAATCAAATGACTTGGACTAAGACTCGAGGGCAAAAAACCTGGTCATGACATCCCTAGTATAAATCAGAAGGAAAAACAACATACAGTGCTTCCTAGATATAGCTTAAGCACTACCTTTAATATAACTTTGTTGCAAAAGCTTCCTTCAATATATACTTTTTTATATGTATTCAACATCTGTCTCCTCCTGTTTTACTGTTTGAGTATATTCGCCTCCACATCTCCCCGGCCCCAAGATGCCAGGCATGCATTAGATCAGTGTTATTTAGGTGACTTTTTTTTCTTCTTTTTTTCCACCTTGCAGAACTAAACTAACTCCAGAGAGATCTGCTGCCTCACACCTGTCACCTCCCTGATCCCGGTCCTCTGTGAGCCCTCTTGCATCCCCTACACACAGCAATTTACACCCTCCTCATCCAGAGACATGTTGAGGGGGAAAGAATAGGAGAGGCGGGATATTTTTAGTGCTGTGGAGACTGGCAGAGGGCAATAGCTGGATGAGAAGTAATAACGAGAAGGAGCAATGGCACAGGGGGCCACGGGGTTGTTATTTACCGAATATAAAGGACGTGGACGAGTATTGTCATATTTTTCTTCCTGGCAATGTCACCAAATCAAATTAATACGATTGTTTTGACCAATCTATTGCACTTCAGTCAATAACACCAGCTCCCAAGACTTGTAGAGGGATTATGGCCGTGGAACAATGGAAGTCATGTTGTTGTGTGTGCCCATTTTTTTCATGGTTTCATGTAATTGTAAGCCACCAATCTCACCCAGAACACTTCCTCAGTTCATTCTCTCTTTCATTGTCTGTCAGTCTTTCCTCAACCCTTCTATCAGAGTTGAAGGCTTGTTAAGCCCAAGACTGATTAAACGGCCTTCAACTGGGCTTGATGCTTGACCCCGTGACCACACGGTCACCGTGCCTTTTCATGCTATGCAGATTTTAAGCAGGGAAATAAATAAATAAAGGCATAAAACAGAATGGCTTTGGTCCCCAGACAGTCCTCGCAAAGTAAGTGCGCGGAATATCAATGAAACATAGTTCACACTAAATTCGCCCTCATGAATAACACATGGTTGCTAATAGGAGAGAAATGGTCCGTCTGTTTCCCTGCGTGACTCTGCCCACCATTACACTGGATAAACTCAATTTCCTGTTTCTCTCTAAGGACCCCGATAAGCACTTGGCTGTTTGTTGCCTTGCTTGCACAACTCCGTAAATGACATGCTTTCACATAATAGGTGTTCATGCTGATGTTTCGCACATACACACGGTGTTTGACAATCAAGCTAATGGCGAAGCAATAAAGCTCCACATTGATTGGTTTGAGCCTTGTTTGCATAACCAAAGGGAAATCAACTGAGTTTTTAGTCATTGCCGACATTACTTCGTAAGTTAAACTGTGTTTATGTGTAGACAGACATTAGATGAATTAATCATAGGCTGCAAAGTTAAAAAAGGATCC
Source organism: Danio kyathit (assembly GCA_903798195.1). Lineage (NCBI taxonomy): Eukaryota > Metazoa > Chordata > Actinopteri > Cypriniformes > Danionidae > Danio > Danio kyathit. Next base: position 31,518,275 of record LR812533.1, on the reverse strand, counting down.
CATGCTGCTCCTGAACAAAGTGTAGTATTCTCTGTGTGAACACGGTATTAATGCACTGCTGACATAATAGGCAACTTCATCTTTGTCCCCCTGACATGTTTAGACATAACCTTCAACAGGGGGTCTGCATCTTAATCACAGGGGGTCTAAAAGTTATTCTGGAAATATGCAATAAACAAAAACACAGTGAACTTACGACTTCAGAAGCTGTTCTGTGGATTAATATGTAATGTACAAGGCTCACTTAGTATGTTTACATCGCAAAGCCTTTGAAATGAGTCATTTCCGATGTACAAAGTACGGAATGTACTGTAAAAGCATTAATATCGTACCATATGCATGTTTTAATAGGCCAGGCTTAAAATGCAACATCCACAGAAAGGTCTTTGGTCTGAAAAAGGTTGAAGGCCGCTGGTCTTTATGTGTCAGGTAATTTGTTAAAGATATAAAGGTCAGGATGGGCTGTTTTAGGGAAAGAAAAGTACCACAATGTCATCATGCTGCAAGGCCGCTTTGGTGGTGTGAAAAGCAATTACCTGGAAGGCGAGGGCTGATCTGTACTGCAAGGCAGACCTTTATCGAAGAAGTGATTGAGGCTTTAGTGTGTGAATAACCAGCCGCTGTACACTGAATAATCAGATTTCATTATGATCTACATTAATTTACATGACATTTGTTTGAAGTGCCTATTAGTTTAGTGCAGTGATTAATGGCAGTAATTAGAGTACACATTGACTTGATTATATTTCTGTGATCCACTGCCTTAATATGACATGGTGGTTTTGTTTCCCCAAAACAGCCCACCCTTAGCTTGCTAGTTAGCGACAAGCTCACGCTAGCTAATGTAACAACTATTTATCTCAATGTGAAATGACAAGCTGTTTATTTGCTTTTCATCACAGCAGCATGCTAGCCTAAGCTAAATCCTTTCGAGAGAAAGAGAAAGAGCACTAGCTGGTTATTATTTATTAAATAAGATATTGCAGTGGCAACATTCTGTTGTGGTTAATTAATGACAACCATAATGAAAGGCTGAGATGTCTGATAATTAATAGCTGTGTGTTTCAGCGTGTGCGCGCTTTGTTGTGTTTGACAATTAATACATGGCTGTATTTCCATTTTATAAACAGATTAAACTACACAAAACCAGTTTACACTTGTTCTACAGTTGTGATGCAATAGATCAGGAGAGTGTAACAAATAAATAAATCATGTACACCACCATTCAAAAGTTTAGGCTTGTTGGATTTTTTATTATTATTAAGTTTTTGAAAGAAATCTCGTTTTGCTTAACAGATCTGCACTAATTTGAGCAAATATACAGTAAAACATTAGTATTGTGGATTATTTTTACAATTTAAAATTTTGATTTCTTTATGATGAAATGTCTGTGGAAACCATGAAACACTATCTAATAATTACTCAAATAATATTTTAGGAAAAAAATAGGATTCCACATGTGCTGATTTCTAAACCAGTATACAAATATTTTCCAGAATAATTGCTTTGTTTATTTTAGGATTACTGCGAGTCTGCTGTAATTATTAGTAATTAGGTTAATTATAGCAATTATGTCAATGGGAAGTCACAATTTAGATGAAAAGTGAGTGAACATGTTGAGGGACATGAACAAATGTACTCAAAAGAAGCACATAAAGTACATAATTCACAGTAAAACCGATATCAAGTCAGTTTTAATATCAACTTGAAATAAAATAAAATAAAACATTAATTTAAATTAAAGGGGTGGTCCATTACGATATGATATTTTAAACTTAATTATCAAGTAATATAGCTGTGAACATAAACAACACCTTGTAATTTAAGATGCCAATGCAAAGGGAGACATCACAGACATTTACAGGGTTAGCTTTTTAAGCATACAGCGAATGAAGTTTGGGGCATTACAAAAAAAAAAGCAACAACATCTGGGTTAATGATGTCACAAACCCTTCAGGAAACCCAGGAAATGCACAGTGAAGGGGCGTGGTCACAGAGGTGTTGTAACGCTAGTAGCAGAGAAAGTTAAAATGGCATCCAAACGCTGCTATATTTTCAAGAATAGCTTGTTCTGTTTCTATATTTGGCTTCCAAGGGACATGACTCAAAGAGAGCTTACAATTTATTTTTTATTATGTTCCAGAGAATCATAAAAAAGATATAACCTAGCTCTCTGAGCAAGGCATTTTTCAAAGGACAGCTTTCAGAATCCTAAATGATTTCTGTAGATTTTAAATAACTGTTTTTACTTAGTAGTAAAAACAGTAGTAATGTTATAAAGAAAAAACATATTGCACTTTTATACTGTATAGGTAAGAACTTGCTGTTAATCAATGAAAAATATTTTTACTGCATTTTTACAGTGTTTTGAAAATCGCAAATACACTGTAAAAATCCAACTTGAAAAAAGTAGAAATTACTCGTTTTTTTGTTGGTTTGGCAAAAATCCTGTATAAAGACTTTTAATGTGAATTTTCATCTCACATTTACCTAGTTCGCTCTACAAAAAGAAACACTTAGCGCATGTGGACTTTTTTTTTTGTTTTTGTTTTTCTTAACAAAATTAAAATGAAAATTCAAATGCCTAAAAAGATCAAATTAATAAATCAAACTTTCAAAACAACTGCCCAAATGATAAATCAAACGCTCAAATAATAAATCAAAATGCAATCTCAAATGAGAAATCAAATGTATTTGATATTTAATTCTCATGTACAACTCCGTAAAATCCTGAAATAATTAAATGACAAATCAAATGCTTAAACTATCATTCAAATGGAGGAACCAGTTTCTGATTACACACACAGCTGGAAGCTCATGATGGACTGATTACTAGGCCTATAAAGACACCTCATTCACACAGACTCTTTGCTGAGCCTTGTTTTTCCCTGTGAAGTTTGTCCTGCCATGTTTCGATCCTTTTCTGGTTTACCGTTATTGTTTTGTCTCCAGTCCTTTTTCTAATTCTGTGTCTAATAAATGTTTGTTAACATTTGTTTCTGTATATTTATTTTTTTTTTTCAATTGAACTATGTTCGTTTGTTTTGATAATGTACTATTTCTTAGTACCAATTTCCAAAAGAGTTTTTTTGTTCACTCAACTTCAGACATTTAGTTGCATCAGTACAACTGATGTTTTTAAAAGTTGAGATCACAAGAAAAACGAAATAAAATAAGGATTACTGTATGTTTTGTTTTTTTCACTCAACTTCAGGCATTCCAGTTCTGCAGACAAAAAATGTTCAATTGGCACAACTTAAAACAGAGTAGTTCTGTCACAATCACCAGCGATCTTCTCTCCATAGATCGCTGGTAAACATGCACTATCACTTACGGACTACAAATCCGCCATCTAATGGACTACAACTCCATACATGCACTCCAATCACACACATGTTTCTCATCCTGACTGATTGCACACACACCACCGGAGGATTGTCAAAGACTGATTACACACAGTACATAAGCAGCACACACACTCACTCCAGTTGCCGAGTCTTGTTATCTGTTTACAGTTTCATTTCAAAGCGTTTTCTTGTCTTGTTCCTGTCGTATTTTGACCCTCGCCTTGATTGACTGTTTCTCCCTGTCTGCTGCCAGCCTTGTGACTATTTGCCTGTTATATTGACTACGACTCTGGTTTCCCCTTATACTTCTGTTTGCTCCTGTGTTGATCATTGCTTGCCTGACCATCCGTCTATTAAACCTGCATGTGGATCCGCACCTTTGTTGTCAATGTCACTTCCTTGGTTACAAGTTTACCTCTCCAGAAAACTAATAATCTAATGCTAACCCAACTAAATGTTTTTTGTATCACTGACAAATAATTTTAAGTCAGTGCACCTGATGTTTTCAAAAGTTGAGTGAACAAGAAATAGCAAAAGGAAGTAAGGATTATGTTTTTTGGTGTTGTACTGGCTTAAAATTATTTTACAGTGTAGTTTTTACAGTGTGTGTGTGTGTCTGATTCATTCGCTGTTGAGTGGCATTTACCACACAAGTGTTTCTCCAGCTACAACAGTATTGTTAAGGGTCCGTTCTCCTAATATTTTCCCCCAATCATTCACTCCACACATGGCCTCTTAGGAAAATAAGACAGTAATTACATTGTCTTGACCCTCTCTTCAGTAAAAACCGCATTTGATTGTTTTAATATTTCCACGCTGATTACAAAGTGGCTGTTTGGAGAACTTCAGCCTTGAGAGCTTTTACTTGTACAAATCCTCAAACGCAATGCAGCAGGACAGAAGAGAAAATAGTGTATTCACTGTGAATTGCAATGATTACATTTCAGAAAACACCTACAGTATCAGTGTAAAGTGAAAACGAGTATGTCAATTCAATTATACAGCAGGTCTTGCCTGTATCATACAGTTATGTGTAATGTAGGCCAACTAGGAAGAGCTGTGCGAGTAAACCTCACAACCTCAGGCCTCAAAAGGCTCACTAGCATCTGCATTTAGCTCCCTTGTTAGTGTGCCCACTTCCCAGATGCCAGTTTGAATCCTGCTCGGAGCAATGCATGCAGAACTGAAGGGATTCCATATGCATATGTTATGAATCTTTGGTGATTTATAGGGCATGGATTGATCAGCAAAGGGTGCATTTCAATCCCAACTCTTGATTTCTTGCCAGATAGAGATTTTGGTGCTAAATGGTTAAGTCCCAGTTGCCGTATTAACCACCCTCCACCAGACTGAGTAATTCAGCAGAGGTGGCACTGGCACAGATCACCCATGAGGGAAACCCTGTGCTTTGCCAACTGCTGTCTGAGCTAAGTGGACAGGATTAAATGTTTCATTATTGATGCTTTTGCAACACTTGCTTTTTACGCTTCTGCTGTGCAGTTGTGGTTGGGAGTCAGTACATTTAACAAGTTAATTGGTTTGAGTTGCCAATAGATCTGTCTGCAATTAGAGATAGCCAATTGAACATATGTCTTCGAGTGAAAGAATGGCTTGGGGGAAAATGTGTCAGTTTAACTATTAAGCATGACATTTACATTTGCTTATATTTGCTTTTTTTCTATATAAAGTTCTGATCTTGCTGTGCATAAATCGTTTGTGCACGTTGCTTTGGCTCTGAAATGCCTTTTGACTGACGGGACCTGGGTCATGCTGACTGTTGGTTAAAATTGCTGTTGAGGTATGGTGACAGCATCATTTTATTTTTACACAGAGATTTGTAGGTACATTAATAAAATCTGTTGACTTTAGCAGTCTTGGTTGCATTATATGCCAATGGTGACAGTTCAGAAATGGGATAAAGTACTTTTGTGTGTGTGTGTGTGTGTGTGTTTTCCACTGAAGTTTGCATGTTTGTAATTCAACACATATTATAGAGATTTTCATTTTTAAACGTATCTTTAGGTGTCTTGATGTAATTTCCAGAGGTATAGAAAGTTAATTGTGCTCTATGAATAAATTGATTAACTGTACAGCTTTTCAGTGGTCAAAAATCAAATGTGTCAGTTTGCATCACAAAATTAAAATTCTATCATCATTTACTCTTTCTTGGCTTGTTCCAAACCAGAGATATTTTGAAGAATGTTGGAAACAATAGTCATTGACATCCATAGTAGGAAAAACAGATACTATGGTAGACAATGGTAAACAGTCAACAGTTTTGAACATTCTTCAAAATATCTTCTTTTGTGTTCAACAGAGGAAATACACGCAAGCTGGTTTGTAAAAAGTGGAGGATGAGAAGATGATAACTAAATTTAAATATTCAGGTGTTTTTAATACTTATTTTTACATTATTTGTATGCGTTAATGATAATGATCACTACTGTGCTTATGTTACAAACATGCAGACTTTGTAATATAGAAATCCCTTATGTAAATAGTTTTACCACAGGGTGTCTGCGGGATCTTAAAGAGTCTTAAAATGTCTTGACGTTCAAAAGCTAAATTTTACACCTTAAAAAGTCTTAAATTCGCTGAAATATTGTGTTGTAGGTCTTAAAACATTTTAAACAGGTTTAATTTTCCCAATCAGTCCAACATCCATCCAATCACCAATAACCAACAATCATTAATATATATCATTTATATCATTATTATTTTAATCAAAAATACAGTAAAAATTGTGAAGTTGTGAAATGTTATTGCGCTATAAAATAACTGTTCAAAAGTAGTTTATAATTTAATTTAATCATTTATTTTAGTGATTTTAATGATGAATTTTTACCTTCATTACTCCAGTTTTCAGAGTCACATGATCCTTCAGAAATAACTCTAATGTTAATTATTATTGTATTAATCAAAAATGACTGGAATAATTAATTTCCAACTACATACAATAAGTAATAAATAAATATTTAATAAATAAATATTTAACAATTTAACATTTTTTTTCTACATTTAATAAATGCCGCCTTAATGAACAGAATAATAAAAAAATGTAAAAAAGAAAAAAACTGACCCCAATCTTTTGACCGGTAGTGTATATAATTTTTTTGTTTATTGCAAAGTGATAACAGTTATAAGATATTTTTACAGCAAATTGTCCAAATTTAATTCTCTAATCAGAGAAAAAAAACTAAAAAACAATTACACAACTCCTCATGATAATAATAGAGCAATATTTCTCTGTACATGATCTTCCATATATACATTTTTTTTTTTTTTTTTTTTTTACACAAGTAAGGGGGAGTGGACATAATATTTATTAACAGACGCAAGGTTTTATAATAGAAAGCCATTATGATGAAGGGGAGTCAGACAAGAAGCTGACAAATATATATTTTTGATCATTCATGTAATTGTGTCCATAAATATATTTTAACAATGTTAAACTTGTCGTTAAAAAAAAAAAAAAAGAAACATTATGTTGTAATAAAAGTACAGTTGAAGTCAGAATTATTAGCCACCCTTTGAATTATTTTTTCTTTTTTTAAGTATTTCCCAAATGATGTTTAACAGAGCAAGGACATTTTCACAGTATGTCTGATGATATTTTTTTCTTCTAGAGAAGTTATTATTTGTATTATTTCGGCTAGAATAAAAGCAGTTTTTAATTTTGTTAAAAACCCGTTTTAGGGTCAAAATTATTAGCCCCTTTAAGCTATATTTTATCTCCGTAGTCTACAGAACAAACCATCATTATACAATAACTTGCCTAATTGCCCTAACCTGCCTAGTTAACCTTATTAACCTAATTAAGCCTTTAAATGTCACTTTAAGCTGTATAGAAGTGTCTAAAAAAATATCTAGTCAATGTGTAGAAATGTGTTGAAAAAAATCTTCTCTGCGTTAAACAAAAATTGGGGAAAAAATAAACAGGGGCTAATAATTCAGGGGGGCTAATAATTCTGACTTCAACTGTATATACAACTGGAGTTTTCTTGTTTTTACATATTAAAATATGTGGCTAAGGAATAACAAAATTAGATTTTTTTTTTGCTGTTGTGGCAAGGAAAAAACAACAACTGGGCCATTAGAAAACCAACCTTAGTATTAGCTCTGTATATGGTCTTAAAAAGTCTTAAATTTGACGTGAATAAACCTGCAGAAACCATGTACCAGAGGATTTAATACATGTCAGTCTTTTAAAATAATAACAAATCTTTCTTCCTCAATTCAGCTTCATACTCTATCCCAATATAAAATGTCCAGTGTTGTTTTGGACACTTTTGACTTTCCTTATTTTTTTGTATTTTTGAATGTAGTCAAAATATGAAATGAGAAAGACGTGAAGGTGAGAAAATGGTATTTTGTGAACGTTAATGTAATAAACATTATGGCAGAAATACTACATTATCGGAGAGTTCCATATCTCGAAAATGCCATTTAACGTTGAGTTTAACGCTCATAAATAAATTCCCTTCCTGTATGACACAGGTTACAAATCCAGACGTAAATAGTAAAGGGTAGGAAAAAAGAGGAAAGCCGCTCTGGTGACAGCAACCTTTTTTCAAGTTGAGGAGCTAAAAATAATTGGTCTAAACAAACAGCCGCCATATGGGGCATGTAAATAATAAAGAGAGGGATTTGAGCGGCGCGTGCAGATGAATATACTGTGTTGTCAGACGAGGATTTAGGAGGTTACAGAAAAGCAGAGGCGGACAGCTGAGGAATCCGCAGATGTTTAATACCTGGAATTTAATTATGGGAATTTAATAGATGTCACGGTGATGTTAATTCTATTTACTTCTATTGAGAGATGAGGGAGGGCTATTATTTTATGCTTTGTTTAGTTTGCTGGGCCTTCGAGTCATTAGAAAAAAGCGACGGGGGCTTTAAAACGTCTCGTTGGTCTTGCGCAGCAATCAACCTCTGGATGGCAATTCTTCATCAGAGAGATGTATTGTGAATGATGATTCAGCAAGTTGAGATGTCATCTATCACTGCATTCCCAGTTCGGCCATGGATAAATCAGACCGTCACACCCAACCAATGTTGTCTGCATGCTGCTGTATAACATAATTAATAGAGCAGTTGTATTGAGGCCTTTATGCTCAGCTATAACTCAATGTATGGCATGCTGCAAGTCTGAAGGCTGAGTTTTACATTCAGCAATTGGCCTTGTTCTGAATGACAGGCATTCTTGTATATGGTAGTTGACAAAAAGGCAGAAAAATTAGTTAAATTGATGTTCATTGAAAACGTAAGGGGTCACTAACTTAATCAATTTGTTTAACCAATAACCAATTTTTTTTTTACTGAACTGTGCCTTTAATACAGCATGTCCTATGGTGTGACATAGCAAAAATGAAGATATGGGGGATGGTGTTTGAATAACACAGGTTTCAGGCAGCCGATGCGATCAGACACTATACCAAAGTTGGAGACCCGGGGGTGTTACAGACTGTACCAAAAAGCTGAGGACTGGGGCAGAGGCAGGTGTGGGGGTGAAATTACGGGAGTTTTCCAGGAGAAATAACAAAACGGGAGGGTGGCGGGAGATGGGTCTGAAATACAGGAGATTCCCAGGAAAAATGTGAGTGTTGGCAGTGTTACGTGTCGTATCAAGCACGCACTAAAATGAAGGCAACCAAAGCGAGTTGAATGCAAAAATACAAAAATATATTTATTTAAAGGTTACAAAAACAAAATAATAAAATAAAATAAAGTGCAAAGGGGTATCAAAGTAACCAAATTAAATGCAAATTAAACACAACATATAATGTTCAAACCAACAGCAAATTACATAGGAGCAAAGTTCAAAATAAACTAAAATATATATAATAATATATATATAGCAGTGGGTAAGCCAAAGGAAGTCACATGAAAAAACAATCCTCCAAAGCAGTCTCTCAAACACATCTTTGCAGCTCCTTAAATAAGCTGTAAGATTAGCTGCACCTGCTGCACCATAATGATTCACCTATTAAGAAAAAGAAAGCAAAAGCCAGGAAACAGAACGAACCAATCACAAACCCATAACAGCAGGTATGGCTTATATATTTTTTTATTTATTGTATTTGTGTTGTTGTGTGTGAGCCTCTGTCTGAAGACAAATTTCTAACCCCTTTGGGGATAGATTGGGGCAACAGTTTTTTAAATTGAATTGAATTTAATTATTTAGTAATTACAAATTGCGTGAGAGCAATTTATCTTCATTGTTGGACACTCATCTTCATATCATGCTATTTGTTTTTTTTTGTCGTTTTTTTAAACTCTCCATGACTTGTTGGACATATTCAATAAATGGGTTGTCAGACTAAAGGACAATAAAATGTAATTTTAATGAAAAATTCTGAGACAAAAACTGAACAGGTGCGCATCACAATCTTCACAGGGGCTTCAATTATACGTTCTTGAATGGCTTCCTTTAACTAATTGAAGTTTTCAGTGGAATTGCCCGATTTAAAATGAGCAAATACAGTTGAAGTCAGAATTATTAGCCCCCCTTTGAATATTTTTTTCTTTTTTAAATGATGTTTAACAGAGCAAGGAAATTTTTACAGTATGTCTGATAATATTTTTTCTTCTGGATAATTATTTGTTTTATTCTGGCTAGAATAAAAGAAGTTTTTATTTTTTAAACACCATTTAAAAACCAGACAAAATTATTAGCCCCTTTAAGCAAATTTTTTTTTTCGATAGTCTACAGAACAAACCATCATTATACAATAACTTGCCTAATTACCCTAACCTGCCTAGTTACCCTAATTAACCAGTTAAGCCTTTAAATGTCTGTATAGCTGTATAGAAGTATCTTGAAAAATATCTAGTAAAATATTATTTACTGTCATCATGGCAAAGATAAAATAAATCAGTTATTAGAAATGAGTTATTAAAACTATTATGTTTAGAAATGTGTTGAAAAAATCTTCTCACCGTTAAACAGAAATTGGGGAAAAAATAAACAGGGGGGCTAATAATTCAGGGGGACTAATAATTCTGACTTCAACTGTACAGTAGTGTCACAGCAGAGGTCATGAATTTCAGTTACAAAATGTGGTGCAATGCGGTGCGCACATTTCCAGTTGCAACTATCGTACACCAGATGCGCACATTTGCATGTTATTTAAAATGAAACTATTCAGATGGCGATCTGTGGCGTGGCAGAAATATAAACAGTGTCCTGAGTCGTAGCTGGGCACTGCGGACAGCCACCAACTTGCAGCGCCAGTGTGTGTACCCTGATGAGGTACTGTACAGCGGGGAAAATAAGTATTGAACACGTCATGTTTTTTCCTAGTAATTATATTTCTAAAGAAGCTGTTGACATGGAATTTAACCAGATTTTGGTAAAAACTCAAACAATACAAAAAAAAAAAAAAAAAAAAACCTGAAAAATGAGTCATGTGTAAGAACAATGGAATGACAAAAGGAGAAAGTACTGAACTACTGAAATGTATTTAATACTTTATATAAAAGGCTTTATTGGTGATGGCAGCTTAAAGACGCTTATCATATGGAGATTAAAGTCACTTGCTCAGGTGTGAGTTTTTTACAGACTTCAACAGTGTAAAATTCGTGATGGTTCTGTGGGTTTCGTCTATCAAATCTGATCTTTTATTTTGTATTTTCAATACAAAATTGGATTCAAGTCAGGTGATCGGCTGGGCCATTCTAAAGCTTGATTTTCTTTCTCTGACAGCATTTGAGAGTTTCCTTGGCTGTGTTTTGGATCATTGTCTTGCTGAAATGTCCACTCTCTGGTTTCATCTTCATCATCCTGATAATATAGATGTTGGACTGAAGCATGTAATAATTTACAATGACGAAGGGAAGAGGCTTGCAGAACTACTGAGAGATTTCAGCTGCTGTCTGGTTTTTCACTGGCTTTCTACACCTCCCTTTCTTCATGTGTTCAATACTCTTTCCCTGCATCATTTCATTTTATTACGTATAACTTAATTTGTAAACTAATTAGATTTGTTTTCTTTGCATATATCGATTTCTTTGGTTGTTACCAACATCCGGGGAAAATTTCAAGTCAACGACACCTTTAGAATTATGTTTTCTGAGAAAAACGATAACATGTTTAATAATTAATTTCCCTGTATAATTAATTTTCTATTTAATTATTAAGAGTAATTTATTGAACTACAGTTGAAGTCAGAATTATTAGCCCCCTTTTGAATTTTTTTTCTTTTTTAAATATTTTCCAAATGATGTTTAACAGAACAGGGAATTTTTCACAGTCTGATAATGATTTTTCTTCTGAAGAAAGTCTTATTTGTTTTATTTCGACTAGAAAAGAGGCAGTTTTAATTTTTTAAAAGCCATTTTAAGGTCAAAATTATTAACCCCTTTAAGCTAATTTTTTTTTTTCGATAGTCTACAGAACAAACCATCGTTATGCAATAACTTAATTACCCTAACCTGCCTAGTTAACCTAATTAACCTAGTTAAGCCTTTAAATATCACTAAGCTGTATAGAAGTGTCTTGAAAAATATCTAGTAAAATATTATTTACTGTCATCATGGCAAAGATAAAATAAATCCATTTTTAGAAATAAGTTATTAAAACTATTATGATTAGAAATATGTTGAAAAAATCTCTCTCTTAAACAAAAATTGGGGAAAAATAAACAGGGGTGCTAATAATTCAGGGGGCTAATAATTCTGACTTCAACTGTATATGCTTGAGAAAGCTTTGAGAAAGTTTTGAGATTTGGCTCAAATGTACAAAAAATTATTTGAAAGCAGTTTTTACAACAAGAGGTCAATGTTGACAAAGAAATGTTAAACTATGTACTGCATTTGAAATATTGAAAATAGTAATAATATTCATTTTTTTCATGTGTGACAGTGAAAATGCTATTTCAAATCAGCAACAACCTATATTCTTTTGTTCTTTAAGATACACTTACACCAAAACATCTAAAAAAAAAAGGGCAGGTTTTATGTTTCGTGGTTATCAATTGGCTCATATCAAGGCTAAATACGAAAACTCACTTTGACATTAATTCATCTCACCTCTATTAATGTTCAGGGGTATTCAACGGCTGGCTAATACAATGCCTAAGGACATATACAGAGCTAATACTCCACTCGTCTCTTATTTAAATGTAAAGCTTGATGTCGGCCATTGATCAGTCAGACACAATCATCTATTATTGGCCCGCTCGTGAGCGCCATATTTCCGCTGCTCTGTTCTTACTGGTTGAGTGCCGGCGGACACACATCGTGCTTACCGAATGAAGTGTCGGTAAAAGGTTTTGTGATGAATGATTTACAGCTTGAACACACCTCGCTCAAGGCAGGCCAGCACACCGCAGTCCTCCTGCAACCGAAGGGGCCAATTTTCCAGCTCGCTTCGTTTTAGTATTGGCATCCTTCACCACATTTCTGAGACTGCCTTCAAAGAAAGCACCGCTCTTTCACATGTGTGTCTATGCTGCATGCCGTGCAAGCTAACTATTCGCATGGCCCAGATTTGAAGGCAATAAATTATGGAACAGTGGGTTTTACTTTAGTTATTGGCAACTCGTGTCTAATAAAGTAGAAAAGGCACAAGCACAAAAACACACGTGTAAGTTTGGATTGTGTCTCCAAAGACATGATTATTTGTGTACTATACAAACTAGAGTATATATGCTATACAAATGTTCCTCAACCTTTTCCTAAAATATATACTTTTGTTGGTAACACTTTATAATAACTGCACACTATGAATCATTTATTAAGCATTAGCAAATAGTTAATTCATTATTTGTTAAGTATTAACTCTATATTAATAGATTTTAGTAAGCAGTTTATAAATACAGCTGTATTCTTGACTTAAAAGCACATGTATAATGTGCTTAATGATTGTGTTTTCATACTTTGTTAATAATTATTTTTTCATTACTTAGTTAAGTATTGCATTATTTACAAACCAGATATTTAAGAATAGTTGGTGCTATTTTAAGATCATTCAGAATGCGTAAGTAAATAACTAATAAACTATTCAAATTAACATTCAAATATCTTATTATTCAGGCATATACTAATAGTTAATTTGTATGTTAATAAATGCTTTATTAACTTCATACCATGAACGGTAACATTATAATAACTACACACTATGAATCATTTATTAAGCCTTATCAAATAGTGAAACTATTATCTGTTAAGCATTAACTCTACATTAATAAACGTTAGTAAGCAGTTTATAACTGCAGCTACAAGTGCTGTATTCATGACTTATAAGCACATGTATAATGTGCTTAATGATTGTGTTTTCATACTTTGTTAATGATTCATTTTTCATTACTAAATTAAGTATTGCATTATTTACAAACCAGTTATTTAAGAATAGTTGGTGGTTTTTAAAGATCTTTCAGAATGAGTTAGTAAATGATTAATAAACTATTCAAATTAACATTCATATATCTTATTATTCAGGCGTATACTAATTGTTAATTTGCATGTTAATAAATGCTTTATTAACTCCACTTCATCCAGTTTTGTGAACTAATCTAAAGTGAGGACTATTTATGCTTTAAAAATCCCTTATAAATGACAATTAAAGGCTCAGTTAAATTTTAAACATTTTAAAAAATATATACACTATACTATACTGTATATACAGTGAAGTCAGAATTATTAGCCCCCTTGAATTATTAGCCCCCCTGATTATTTTTGCCCCCATTTTCTGTTTAACGGAGAGAAGATTTTAACGGAGTTTTAATAACTGATTTCTAATAACTGATTTATTTTATCTTTGCCATGATGACAGTACATAATATTTGACTATATATTTTTCAAGACACTTCTGTACAGCTTAAAGTGACATTTAAAGGCTTAACTAGGTTAATTAGCTTAACTAGGCAAGTTAGGGTAGTTAGGCAATTATTGTATAACGATGGTTTGTTCTGTAGACTATCGAAAAAAAAAAATTAGCTTAAAGGGGCTAATAATTTAAGACCTTAAAATGGGCTTTAAAAAATTAAAAACTGCTTTTATTCTAGCCGAAGTAAAACAAATAAGACTTCCTCCTGAAGAAAAAATATTATCAGACATATATATATTTGAATAGATTGTACTGCCCCTTTAAGCACACCTTGAACCAAAAAGCAGCAAACAAGCTTTAAGGAAATCCTTTTAAGCGAAGTCAAGCAGCAAATTGCTAATAAAAACAAGATGCACTCTCAGCTCATTAGCTCAAGTGTGAAAAAGATTCAGTAAGAGCAGCTTGAGGGACCCTCACTGCAGGAACGCAGCAGATTAGTCCTGACAGCCGGTGTACATCAAGGAGACCCCAAACCTGCTGCTCTGACCTCCCTGCTGACTGTGCCATTAACTGTCCTGGTACCTGGATGGCATAACTGGGGGTGGATTGTTGCAGGAGTGGAGTCATTTATTTATTATTACTGCATATGACAGCCTGTACAATACAGAATTCAACAATACTAATATTACAACAATTTTCTATAGCAGTGCCAGCTGCCACTCAGCCTACAATTGAATATATTGTTATCAGTTTGATTATTTTGATTAGATTTAAATAAAGTCTTATTTACTACATACAGTATCTTCAATTTTGGGTTTTCTTTTTCATTTAGAGCTTATGAGAGTTTCATTTAAGAAACAAATATTTACAACCTCACAGACTTAAAAAATTATTTAAGGAAATCCACCAAGATCACTGTATTCTAGTACGTTTTTGTGTAGTTTTTCATTTGCAATCAAAAAAACCCCATCACCATAGTTTCCATCTAGTTATATCATAGTTTCCAAAAACATTGCTCAATCAAATTAGCGATAGGTTTTAATTCTTTTGGTTTAAATCTGATACACGATAATAACCAAATTATCAAAGTATATGACTCAATTTATTCCTCCAACAACACTTTAGTTTACACCTGTTTAAAATGCATCAATATATCAATAGTAACAAACTCCCAAAAGACTCCTAAAACTTTTAAAAGACTATTAAGACTCCCAAAAGAATATTAAGACTCCCAAAAGACTTCTAAAACTTCCAAAAGACTTTTAAGACTCCCAAAAGACTCCTAAAACACCCAAAAGACTCCTTTTGGGCATTTTAATAGTAATACTTTTATACTTGTTAAATCTGCATAAGCCCACCGTTAGTGTCGTCCTTAAAAATGTTTGTAGACTATTGCACTTATGACACCTGCTTTTCTCAATACAGTCTGTAGGCATGAATGCCAGAGTGACTACAGCTATGCTTTTAAAGCACTCTGTGTGTGTGTGTGTGTGTGTGTGTGTGTGTGTGTGTGTGTGTGTGTGTGTGTGTGTGTGTGTGTGTGTGTGTGTGTGTGTGTGTGTGTGTGTGTGTGTGTGTGTGTGTGTGTGTGTGTGTGTGTGTGACCTTGATCATCATGATTTTGCCATATGTCCCTGACGGAGCTTAATAGATGATGAACCTTAATATTCTCGTCAGGCTCATCTGCACTCTTGTGTGTGTGTGTATTTGTGTGAATTTAACTTATTTCTTATAAATGTATTTATATTCTTGCATTTTTTTACAAGCATTGATTTAGGTCTTGCAAGAAAGTCTGGAAATGCTCGTAAAAATGTACCTATTAGTTTATTGAGCATCCTCTAATTATAAAATCATGCTGGTTCCTTTAGTTCTGGTCTTCATGTTCTCATTCAATTAAAGTCTGAAGTCATTTCACAAATTTTTGCACCTTTCAAATGCCCACATTCAATCTGAGGTGTGTTTCCCTAAAGCACTGTTATACAACTGTAGTTGCTAATATCAACAAAGTTTATATTTGTTAAAATCTTAAACCCTATTAGGACAGATCAAATTTTCTAACTAATATATTAGTTACATTTCTTAGGACAAGATATAATAAATGTTTTGTACATCCGGGCATTGTGTTGTGTATAGTCAGGTGCCAATTCTTTATAGTTTCATTTTATTTGTTGTAAAAAATTACATTTGTCTAAGGCTACATATAGTGCATAATTAATTAATTGCGAGGTCCCAGAACAGATCGGGGTAACTGATTCGGCATGTTACCCGAGGATGGACAGGTGTCACGCGTGAAAGTGGAAGGGGGGGTGTTGAATGGCAGAGGGGTGTTGTGGACGGAAGGGAAGAGCGGGGGGTTGTCGTGGACGAAAGTGAAGAGGGTTGGGGAGTTGCCGAAGAAAGTGAAAGTTAACAGCGGACGGGGGAGGAGGGCGGTTGAGGAGGGGGATCGGTAAAATGAAGTGCCGGATCAGATTTCAGAGGTTCCGGATCTGGCATGTTCCGGCACAAATTAAGCCCTGGTTACATATATAGAGAGTTCAGATGCAAAAATGTACAAGTCCTTCTCGCATTTTCTTTTAAGTGAGTGTTTTTTTTTTATCAGAATCCAATGTTTAGGTTTAATAATTTCACTTTAATGGCATAATAATAAGGTTTTTCATAAACTGAGTAATAGCCTTTTCATTCCCATTCAAGTGAAATTGCTGAACCTAAACATTGGACCCTGATGAAAATGCTTGATAAAAGAAAAACAATTATGTCAGATGGACTTAGATGTTTGTGCACCTGAACATTTTATAACACATTATGCAATTGAGTTCAGAAATGAAGGTTTCTTTTTGCTCTTGCCCATGATTTGAATCTATGTTCCCAGAAAAATGAAAGGTTGTTCATCTTCAGAACAATTAAAGATATTTTGAATTAAGGCATTTCTATTCCTCCATTAATAGTTTGTTCACACAAAGCTCTGATGCTTCAAATTATAAAAGAGATTAAAAAATAAATAAAGGTTCACTCTTGCATGTGAGGTGGCACATCTGAGCTTCTGTGTGGACCACTGAGGTTTATTTTTGTATCATATGCAGATGTGGTTGAGCTTCTATAACATAAGAGCAAACCCACCATGAATCATATAATATTAGGTGACCGAGAGCAAAAAAATAGAGAAGTTCTCTGGTGGCATGTTCTTTACAGCAGCATCTCGATTCAATTAATTAAATTGGTCAAATTTCTTTAGTTCTGTTGACCTTATTCTTCATGTATGAATGGGCACAGCCATTGGAATCTTTTTGGCTTGAGATTTTTGGTATCATTCTCTTCCAATAATTCTTAGACATTTAAAACATCTTGTTATGCTGCTTTATTTTGGTCGATACGATATAATTCCGATATCGATATGGACAATATTAAAAAGAAAGGAAAAACTGCCAAGAACGCACACAATGGATGTCTGTATTTACAAATGTCTGCAAAGTGAATTTGCAAAGTCGATAATACCTCCAGACTCTTATATTTTTTTTAAATAAAAACAGTACAAAAAAATGTGTTCACTTTTTATTTGGATTTAGCCTATACAAACAAGAAATGTGAAATAAACTATCAAATAAATAAAACTCTCAGACTCAGCTTATAATATATAGACAGTTTGTGGGGGTTAGCTTGACCAACGTGATGAACAGAAACTTTTATCAGTGTTTTTTTTTTTTTTGTATATGATGAATATTTAACAATCAAAATAATACCAAAATCTTACAATTATGACATCCACATCGTAAAAAAACAGAGAAAAAGAATAATAATTATAATAATAAAAAATCATAAAGAGTAAAGGCTACATTAATATTTGCAATAGAAGAGTTGTTTGAGTATATTCATAATTCTAATTGCTTTTAATCTTGAACGTCATTTAAGGGTTTTATCTGTCTATTTATATTTGTGTATGTAATCACCTAATTAAATTGAAAGGTTTAACATAAATATCTCCTATATATTTTAAATAGTCTATTTATATAGACTAATATTTTATATAAAACGTTTTCATTATTTAACAGATTTAATAGCTCTATTGATCACATTCTTTCTACTTCATCAGCTTTGCAATAAACTGATTCCTGATAAATATGTTTGTGAGTTTTATTTTGTAAGTGCGCGAGTGCTATATGCCAGCATGCAGCGAGTTTGTGTATGTGAGTGTTAATTTTGGTGTTTATGCAAGGATCGAGTTTGTTTGTCCGTGTGTTAAGGTGGGAGTATATGCAAGGATCGGCGAGTTTATATGCATATGTGGGTGTATGCATGCATCAAGTTTATATGTATATGCGCAAATTTCATACATGTTTTGAACATTCAATAGTATAGGTGTATATGCGAGTGATTTATAGGTGTATATGCACGTGTTGATAAGCGAAGTTTGATTTAAATCCTACACGGAGCCTCATAGCCATCTGTGTTTGCTTCATTGCCTTCTCTTCTGACACCTCTGGTTTCGGTGTCGGGTAGGTGAATGGTGGTGATGGTGAGGCCACAGGTTGGCTTAAACTTTTATGTTGCCTCATCTTCTGATTCTCAGTACTGTATGTTTTATCGGGTGGAACTGCTTCAAGTGGTAAAACAGATTTGATTTGTTGCTGCCGCTAGTCAGCTACACTCTCTGGCACACTTTGCAGAGCACCGAAACTAAGTTTATCGGAACTTAAAAAGCCGAACCACTTCCACACCACTGCATTAGTCTCCTTTCTTATCAACTATTTCGTCTGCATTCTTACTTGTGGAAGCTTGTTCATTCGCATCTGCATTTAGGGCACTCATTTTGTAGCTTAAACTTTCTGCGGCGCAGCTTAGCCAACTGCTGTGCTGAGCGCTGGCAGCGTGTCTGTGTTGTTCGTCATCACGCAAGTGACATCAGATCATGCTCTTTCTGACGGCTGAGCACTGAACGTCATTCAATGACAAGTGATACATGTATAAGATCTTATATAAATAATTATATATATTTATATATATATGCAAATTTATATCGAAATATCGGAAATGGGTTTAAAAATCATATCACCGTTATTAAAAAAAAATCGAATTATTGTCCAGCCCTATTTCAAACTGATATTGTCTTATTATATTATTGTATTTTTTACATATATTCATGAACAAACTTGTTGTAGAGCAAGTAGTTTGGCTGTTTTCTGCCATTTGTTATTCCTAGACATCAATCGAAGAAACGAGCACACTTTCACATTGCTGAATAAGGTCAATAGTGTAGTGATGAGGTCCAAACATGTTAATAGCTTCTCCAATACTATGGCTCCTCTATGGTAGTTAATCAGTGTTACTGTATGTCACGTCTATTGTATAATTGAGGATATTACAGATCACATAAATGCTGAATGAATACCACTGGTCTTGAGAGAAGCAAGAAATGAAAGAAATCCTCATCCGTTCCACACTCAGAGTTATGCACTCCATTTGTTGTTGTGGCGTGTCATTTTTTTTTTCTATCTATGTCTTTCTGCTCTTCTGCCTTCTGTGTGTATCATCATTCGAGCTGAATCCTATCACACATCACTGATGCCAGGAGAGAAGAATAGTCATTGTTGTCTTCTCATGTACCTTTACCACCTCACTGCTGTCCTGATTCTATCTCTCTCCCTCTCTTTTTCTCCCTTTCCCTTTTCTTGTCTTTTAATATAGTGGAAAAACATTGGTTATATGTATATAGTTGAAGTCAGAATTATTAACCCCCCTTTGATTTTTTTATTCTTTTTTAAATATTTACCAAATGATTATTAACAGAGCAAGGAAGTTTTCACAGTATGTCTGATAATATTTTTTCTTCTGGATAAAGTCTTATTTATTTATTTTTTTCGGCTAAAATAAAAGCAGTTTTTAATTTTTTTTTTTTAAAATCCATTTTAAGGTCGAAATTATTAGCCTCTTTAAGCAATTTTTTTTTTTCAATTTTTTTTACAATAGTCTACAAAACAAACCATCGTTATACAATAACTTGCCTAATTACTCTAACCTGCCTAGTTAACCTAATTAACCTAGTTAAGCCCTTAAATGTCACTTTAAGCTGTATAAAAATGTCTTGAAAAATATCTATATTAAAAATTTTTTACTAAAGTGAAATATTATTTACCTTCATCATGGCAAAGATAAAATAAATCAGTTATTAGAAATGAGTTATTAAAACTATTATGTTTATAAATGTGTTGAAAAAATCTTCTCTCCCTTAAAAATTGGGGAAAAAATAAACAGGGGCTAGTAATTCAGGCGGGCTAATAATTTTAACTTCAACTATATATATATATATTTACATTGACTTTCAAGGATTTTATACAAAGGGACTTTTACAAAGCGACGATTAGAACTTTTAAAGTAATAAAGGAACAATATATACAGCAATACAACAGTAATATGCAAATAAATAGACCGTCTATAGTGTTTTGTTTTAAAAAGTGTAACAACACAATTTTTAGTGTTAAGTCAGAGTTATTATGTTTTTTTGTTTTTTTTTTTACATTTATTTGTTTTGTACTACCATTCAAAATTTTTTCAAGGATGCATTAAATAATGACAATTCAATAAATTGTTAACAAAAATACTATTCTCTTCATCAAAGAATCCTGAAAGTAGTATTGCCATTTCCACTACAATAAATTACATTTTAAAATTGTACAATATTTCTCTAACTATTTTTTTCATCACATAAATCCAGCTTTAATGTCTTCTTGCAAAAACAGACATGTATGTTGGCCACAACTATTATTGATTGTATTTTTGCAGTGTCAAGAATTATCTAGAGTCTCTCATAAAATGGTTCTCCATATAACGTTCTGCTCTGACAACCTACTTGTTATGATTATCAGCAATCTAACGTCTGCAGATCAATAGCAGACTACAAAACCGCTATTACATAGACTACAACTTCAAGCATGCACCACACACACCGGTTCCTGATCTAGACTGATTACAAAATCACACAGCTGAAGCTGCTTAAGCACTCATTACATTGACTATTTATACAGCACACACACACACACACACACACACACACACACACACACACACACACACACACACACACACACACACACACACACACACACACACACACACACACACACACACACAAACATTGCTGAGTCTTGTTGTTACAACTTGTAACCACTTCGAAGTGTTTCTCCTTGCCTTGCCGTGCTTGATCCTTTGGTTTGTTTATTGTTTTCTGATGCTAGCCACCTGGACTGACTTCTTTGCCTGTTTTTGACTTCTCTTTTGGATTGTCCACATAATTCCATTTGCTCCTGATCTGATCTCCTGCCTGACCATTCCTTGTGTATTAAAGACTCTGCTATTGGATGCTCACCTCCATTGTCACATCCGTATTGTTACACTATTTAATGTAAAAACATGTAATTTATTTTATTCTGTCTTATTTTATAGCATTAACATTGTAGAAATGTTTAGTTGGTGTTTTTATATTCAAGACATTCACAAAGAAATATGCCAATATTTAAAAAATTTATATATCAGGGCATTCATAGTATTGATATTATAGACAATTAAAAATACAATGAATAATTATCTATTATTTAAACTTTGCTTTTTAAAAATATTCAAATTGTATTTGCAGTGGGTTTCATAACAGCGCCAAATGCTTGGAGACTTAATTCGTTAATAGTCCAAATATGAACTTTCCACATGTTAATCTGTCGTATGATGAAATATTGGTTGAAAATTCTCTAGTTAGCTATTGTATGTTAACACTTTGCAAGAGGACTCCAATAGTTATAGTTAATTTAATTAAACTCCCAATGAAAATTACAAAGCTTTTATTAATCTTAGCTGATGTTTATTTCTTAGTTAATGCATATTAAAATGTTAAAGTCATAATCGTAATCTGATTACAAATCATAATCATTCTATGAAATGGAGGTAATAAATGCTAAAATTCAGTAGTATTTTTTGTAACTAATATAGTAGCTGTAATAAATCTAGCTTTTTTTCACTGTTGATTCGAATCCATTTACCAATGAGACTTTATTATAAAATGTTACTTGTTTTTGCACTTTATAATACTTTTTGCAATTAAATTTGGTTGAAACATTGACTAACCGTGAACATGTACTGTATATACAATAAAGCAATACACAAAGTATTTTTGTTACACCTCTTAATGTAAACTCCATTATTAATCAGCTGATGTTTTATTATTATTATTATTATTATTATTATTATTATTATTATTATTTCCTTTATTTAGACAGTACTTTCTCTTCTTCCAGTGAGACCTGGTCAAGACGGCAGGCAGCACATAAAGTTTCACATAAAATTCACAAAAAACAAAACCACCAAATTTCAAAATCACCATTCGTAAAATGTTCATTTCTTAGATCATGCCTAATATTATGTTAAAGTCATAGTCGTAATCTGATTACAAATCGTAATCATTCTATTAACATTCGAGTTAATAACTGCTAAAATTCAGTTGTATTTTGTGTAACTAATACTGTATTGATGTAGTGTTTTAAAACCATTTACTAATGAGACTTTATTATAAAGTGTTACTTCTTATTGCACTTCGTAATACTTTTGCAACTGAACATTGGTTTTCTCCGAACATGCACTGTATATACCAGGAGTGCCCAAACTTTCGTATGAAGGGCCAAAAACCAAATATCATTGAGAGCTGTTGGTCTAAGATACACATACCAAACTAAACTACAAAACATTTATAACACAGTGGAGTTCAACGCTGAATACACTAGTCAAGCAGAATCTGCCATTGCCTTGATTCACTATAACCAAAGTCTCTGCATTATCCTCTATCTGTGGTATGTACATTTTAAACAAAATCCGATTAATTTGCACCATTTAAATGGAAAATTTAATTTCAGATTGCTTTTTTGTAGCTTAATCATAAAAGAGAACAAATAAAAGGTTACATTAAAGTTGAAATCAATATTTCATCTGAAATCAGGCCCTAGTTTGTGCATCTCTTGTATATACAATAAAGCAATACACATGTATTTTTGTTATACCTCTTAATGTGAATTTTTTTTGCAGCTTTCGGTCAATATCATGATAATACCGAATACCCTCCCTGATAAAAGCTTCAACAATTTAAAACAACATCAACATTTTATGCAGAAGCCTACATTCACATTTAGAATTTGACGAATATTCACTTGAACAAAAGTTCTGCCTACTAGCTCGAATCACCCCCGTTTACCTCTAGCTCTGAAACGTGTTGTGTACGGCAACATATTCCATCTCTCATTTGCTGCATGTCTCGAGTCATCAAGTATTCATACAGCATTAAACAAAACACGCTTGCTCCTCCTCTTCCTTACAGCGAAATAAATCGACGCCCACTCGTTCTCTCCGTCTCTCTCACACTCTTTCCTGTTGTCCTATCTACTGTATTCCTCCCACTCGGCCAGTGTCACTATCCCAGGGTTGTTTACTCTTCCCGCTCTGTTTTTTTGTTTGGTTGTTTCAGCACAAGCAGTGACACGGGCGCCTCAGCTGGATAAAAACACAGTCAGTACGGTCCTGATTACGGAAAAGCCAATCTGGACGTTAGAGATAGTACAGCAGCTTACGGGATTCACTGAGTCATACGGAAGCCACATCACGCTCAACAGCGACTTCAAAGTTTATTCATCAGGCTTCAAAAAAGGTCCTCCATCATGCTAATTTACTTAAATACTTAAACTTAGAACTAACTTTTTTTTGTCCATGAAAAGGCTTCTATGGATTATGAAAGAACATTGTGGGTTGCTCTTGTGAACGCCACTGATAACATGAGCAACATTAGTGCCTTCCTGTTGTTTTATAAGCACAAGTACATCCTGCAGAAATCTATTTGATGTATATTGAAGATTTTTTATGAGCTCCAGCTCATGGGGTTTCCTGACAGACGTTCAGAGAGTCAATAAGATGTTTATGATTTAGAATATAAAACCTTTTTTAAAGCTATTTATAAAATGTATTAGATGTTTATTAGATGGTTTCCAGATAAAGTGCTCTTTAACAGTCGCCTTGGAGACCTGAAGTACAGTATTTGTGCACTTTACTGTAGGAAAAGAAAATGATCTGTGAGCATAATTTTTTATACATTTTTCATTAATCTATTCATTTTTACTCAAACGTGATCATTGTGACCTAAAAGTAAATGGGCTATATGCATGGAAAGTGTTTTTGCCAGCCACCGATAAAGTTCTGGTGAAAGGTTAATGTGACTACTCATATTTAAAACGACCCTGGTAAAAGTTGAAGTACTGGCTACACTTTTGTACTCAAGTAAAAGTAAAGAAGTACGGCCTGAAATAAGTACTTAAGTAAAAAGTATTCATTACTATACCTGTTTTAGTTTCGTGGTAACTACACCGCACATCATGTATACATCTATACAAAATAACTACAAAAAAATTTGTTGCCAACTTGGACACAAAACTTAACTTTATGGCTGTTAAGAACAACAGCTGCCATTCTCATTCGTATATTCTAAAACGTAATTCTTCTGCCTATAAACTCTACTAATAAATGTCTTAAATTTAACACTTCATTTTGTCCAAAACATATTTTAGTTTTTGATATAAAATAAAAACTGAATGTATTTGACTACAAATACTTTTATGATCAAAATGCTTTTTTGCATTATTTATTTATTTTTTTTTCAAACAACACTCTTGCAGCTCATATGATTTGTTTGTATTTTCAGAGTATTGTGTATATTTTATTAAACAGATGAAGTTATTAATGCTGTTAATACATTTCCTCATCATCTTTTTTTTCTTTTTTCACATGATAAATTCCTGATCCTTTATAATTTATATTTTTATTCATACATGACCCAGTAAAAATAGTTTTGATAGTCTAAAATATTTATCTAACAACAATCTAACAAATTTAAATGAAGACTACAATGTATATAATATACATGTTAAAACTATAAAACAGTATAAATTCTGTACTAGGAAATATGAACTTATGAAACCTCATTGCATAATGTATTCATAGGTATTGAATTGCTTTAATACTAACTGTACAAACGCTGACAAAAAAAGCACAAGATTGATTGGTAGATTGAGAGATCAGAGAAGTACAG
Organism: Danio kyathit; assembly: GCA_903798195.1. Lineage (NCBI taxonomy): Eukaryota > Metazoa > Chordata > Actinopteri > Cypriniformes > Danionidae > Danio > Danio kyathit. Next base: position 31,493,053 of record LR812533.1, on the reverse strand, counting down.
TACAACATGGTCGGAGATGGACAAAAGACTTTAACCCCATTTAAATGCCAGATTTGAACAGAAATGCGTCTCTTGTTTTACCTGTGATCCGATAGACCAAAACGCATCTTGTTACCCGGTATAAACATGACAATAATCGCAGACTCCCTCTGTCTCATCCACCATTCCCATGGTAAGCTTATTAAACAAGCCTACTTACGGTGCACGGTCAGAGGTTGAAAAAGCCACACAATGACAAAGAATATATTGAATGAATCAATAAGGCGTTCAAATAGTGCAATGACAAGAAGTATTATAGATCGCGCCACAAAACACATTAAAGCGAAAGTAACGAGCCCGATTTAAAAATGTAAGGAGTAATAAAAAGTGCAGATATTTGTGCAGAAATGTAAGGAGTAAAAGTAAAAAGTTGTCAGAAAAATATGTAGTGGCGTAAAGTACTCATAACAGAAAAATCTACTTAAGTACAGTAACGAAGTATTTGTACTTCATTACTTTCCATCTCTGTAATTATGTCATGACTTTACTTGGAGGGGCACATCACCATTAACTCATCTTTAAGCTGTTGATGTTGACAGAACACTTTTCTGTTGTTATTCAGTGTAAATACACTAGACAGATGTGCATGAGGACCTCATGAGTACTTAAGAATGAGGTAATGATGATGTGCCCCTCTAAGTAAAGTCATGACAGAATTATACATTAACATATCATGAGTTCATGATGGTTAAATTAAGCACAAGCTAATGTAGTAATTAATACAATAATTAACAAATAAGCATGTACTAACAAGTAATTAAGGTAGCCATTATTCACACATGAACTCTTGTGACTCATGTTGTAGTTAAATTTATAGTTCATGATTGGGGCATACATTAACTCATCATTAGTCCATAATAAAGTAATGTTTTGTTTACATATTAATACATCATTATTTATCTACTGCTATTGTAAAGTGTTACCGATAATGTAAAATTGATTAAAATATAGCAGATGCCCTTCCAGCTGCTACCCAGTACTGGGAAACATCCATACACACTTATTCACACACAGCATGCACTCCGGCCAATTTAGTTTCTTCAATTCACCTGTAGCGCATGTCTTTGGACTGTGGGGAAACTGGAGCACTCGGAGGAAACCCACACCAACACGGGGAGAACGAATATTCTGGAACCATAAAGGACTGAAACTTATTAGTAGACGCTTTGGGAATTCAGTTTAGTTATAATAATTTTTAATAATAATAAAAAAAATGTGCAATGACACAACTGGTAATGAGAAACACAAAAGCCAATGTATTTCAAAATCAGCACTCAATCTACATATTGGCATTTAAAAGCAGTCGATAACCAACAAGTGGTAACATATAACACCAAGGGCTCCATGGGATGCCTTAGGAGTCAGAATGTGTAGACTAACCAGTTTTTAACCCCATTGATTTCCAGCACTAAAACACAAATGACTGTAAACCGCCTACACGAATGCTCCTCCTCCTAGTAAACTCTTAACTGAGCCATTATGTCTCATTTGAGCCGGCTGTTCATCATATGGTTTGACAGTAGAGGGAGTGAGATGTGCTGCTTCACATCACTCCCAGGCTGCATCTGCTGTCCTTTCAGAGCCAAACAACAAGGTACCTGAATGTCAACAAAATGAACCATCCGAAAACCATCTGCTGTAGTGAGGGGAAAATCCATTTTTTTCAGTTTTATAGCATGTTTCCCAAGGAAACGTAACAATTCACTATCCTTGAAGATAGTTTGTGAGCGTAAGTTTTAGTATGAAATGTGGCTTTAATGAATCAACACATACAGTTAAAGGCAAAATTATTAGCACTCCTGTCAAAGTGTTTAACAGACCAAGGAAATTTTTACAGTATTTCTGGTAATTTTTCAGCATTTCCACCTTATTTTAGGTCACAATTCATGCTATTGACTACTGGCCTATTTCCTGCCTATTATTAAGATATTAACTGTTCATTAGTGGTTATAAAGTATGATCTTACTGCTAATCCTTCCCAATACTTCCCAAAACCCAACCTCTACTTTACTAACTATTAATAAACAGTTTATTATACTAGTAGTGTTAGTTAATGGTTTGTTAATACCGTGACCTAAAGTGTTACCGCATTCCTAAAATATATATATATATATATATATATATATATATATATATATATATATATATATATATATATATATATATATATATATATATATAAATATAATATTATTATTAATATTATTTATTTATTTTTATTATTATTTATTTTTAATCTTTATTTATTTATTTTTATTATTATTTATTTATTTATTTATTTATTTATTTATTTATTTTCTGGAGAAAATATTAGTTCTTTTAGTTTGGCTGCAATAAAAGCAGTTTTAGAAGCTATTTTAATGACAGTTTAATATCTAAATCATTAACCCCAAGAAATATATATATATATTTTTTAATTTGTATGCAAAACAAGCTGCTGTTACCAATAACTTTCCTGACTGACCAAACTTCCCTAGTTAACATAATAATCTAGTTACAGTAAAGTGTGGTCGCACACTGGATGTGCCTCTCAGTGCCGCACCACATCACGCAACGCAACACCATGCATTTTAGAATTCTAAACATAGATTTCTATCAGGGTACACACACTGGCGCCGTAAGTCTATGGCTGATTGTGGCGCTCAGCTATAACTCATTACACTGTTCATATTTGTGCTGCGCCTCAGAGCACCATCTGAATAGTACATTTAACATTCGAATGTGCACATCTGGTGTGCGATACTTCCAACTATACTTCATGCACGAGCATCATTTTTGTCTTTAAATTACACTTTCAATTAAATATTAGTGTCTTGCGAAATAAGAAGAAAATATGATGTACTATCACCATGTCAGAGACAAAATAAAGGAAATGTATTAGAAATGTATTGTAATGTGTGTATTTATATAGCTCGTTTATCGTGTAAGGCCATAAACAAAAGCGCTTCACAGTCATGGGGGGGGGGGGGGGGTCTCTCCACACCACCACCAGTGTGCAGCATCCACTTGGATGATTCGACGGCAGCCATAGGACACTGTTGCCAGTGCGCTCATCACACACCAGCTATTGGTGGAGTGGAGAGACAGCGATAGAGCCAATTCGGTGGATGGGGATGATTGGGAGGGCATGATAGGTAAGGGTTGATGAAGGGAATGTGGCCAGGACACTTGGATTATACCCCTACTCCTTACAAGAAATGCCATGGGATTTTTAATGACCACAGTGAGTCAGGACCTCGGTTTAACGGCTCCTTCGAAAGACGGCGCTCACTGACAGTATAGTGTCCCCTTCAGTTTTACTGAGGCATTAGGACTCACACAGACCGCAGGTTGAGCGCCGCCTGTTGGCCTCTCTAACACCACTTCCAACAGCAACTTACTGTAGTTTTCCTATATGGTCTCCCATCCAGGTACTGACCAGGTTGAGCCCTGATTAGCTTCAGTGAGTAACCACTCTTGGGCTGCAGGTGATATGGCTGTGGCCAAATGACTTATTAAAACTAATATGTTATAAAATGTGTTGAAAAAATCTCTCCATTAAACAACACTTTTTTTTTAAAGAATCACAATTTCACAGGAGGGCTAACAATATTGACTTCAACTGTTTGTATAAAAAAAGAAAAGATGTGGAGAGAGTAGATTTCCTGTGCTAGTCTGGGCTTTTTATTGCAACAGCCTGGTTTAGCTCTGTAAAATTACTTTTGCCCTCTGAATCTCCCCATTGGGGTTATTATCAACACATATTCCTGCCTTGTTCCACTAACTCTGCCTCTATTGGCCACTCGGCTGGGCTTCCATTTTAGGAAAGGTTGTGGAGGGGAAATGATTGGTTTAGGCCTTTCGCCTCAGAGACTGTGTGTGTAAGGCCTTAATGAAACACTGCAGGCAGCTCCACATCATGCTCTGTGAAGGGACTTTGAGTGGCACCGGTGACAACTGTGGGCTCAGCTGTCTCAGACGTGGTCCGTCAGCAGATGCATGAAGAGGGGGGAAAAAGATGGGGAGCGAGAGAAGTGGCAAAGGAAACACTCGTGGGAGCAAAAGAGTGAAGAGGAAGACAGGAAAATTAAAGCAGAAGAGCTGAGAGAGAGAGCAAATCTCCTACCAGGAGTGACTTCGGAGAGGACCCGGGGTCTGGGGGAAAAGATAAAGGATTTTTTGCACCAACATTTGAAATAACTTAATGCATTTGCCTGTCGCACTTCCATATAACAAACCCTCACTGCATGGTCTGATGTTTTGAAGGGGAAAGACATGACTGTACATGTATCAAGGAAAGATTTTTTTTTTTTTGCTCCATTGGATCCTCATTTTGCTCAGTATCTCAGTGTTTCCTAACAATGAGCTTATTCACTTTTACAAGCACCACAGTGCAACGCTCAGCTTTTTTTTCCAACTTCAATTTCTGATCATATTTGAAACGATACAACAGTCTTCTGGATATCCAGACAGCTTCTATTTTCTCGCTGCAAAAATATAGTGCTTACGAAGAAGAAATGAAAATGAGATTTTGCACCTGGTGTTGGAGACGTCAAGGTTGGGTTGTGTTTAGTATGGTATAGTTAGTCCCTGTAACTACTACTACTACTACTACTGCCCAAAATAACTAAAATCTAATTAGAAAATGCATGTTTGTTTTGACATAATCATAATCATAAACTTTTTTTTAAAACATATTATAATATATTACACATTGTTATCAGCTAATGCATTACTTAATGTTAACAAAATGTTGTTATTATTATTATTATTAGCTTGGAATTCAGGTGAAGTGCTTAATGATTATAATAATTATTGTTTTTAATATAAAATTTAATAAAAATTTATTTAAGTAAACCGCCTATATATTTGCAGTTTGAATATAATAATAATAATAATAATAATAATAATAATAATAATAATTAAAGAGCTCACACTTAGATATTGCTTGATATTAATAACAGGATTGGCATGGTGTCCCGGGGGAGAACCCTGAGCTCGGAGATAATTGAACCCAGGGCTCCCTCCTGGTCAATGATCATGTAAAGGGCCGATCACACCGAATGCGCTTTACTGTTCCAAAAACGCGTGGCGCACCACACTGCCTTTTTTGTTGACAAGAAAAAAAGAAGAATCAGCTGTGTATTGTTCGTTTATTGTTGCTGTTGATATTGGTACAATTTTAATATTTAATAATATTGTGATATTCAAAATGTGTGAGTCATACAGCATCAGATAACTCAAAACAGCAACGACATGTCTCTTCTCCATCTTCAAATGTCTCCGTAGTTGACAACACAAACACTGCAGTCACCTCAACGGAAACCCTGCCTCTGCTTTCATTTGATTGGAGAATGAAAAAGATGCGACTGACGTAACATGCTTTTTCCACTCAAAGTTGACTTTTTTCAACTACAAGTGCACAAGCGGGCAACGGCAAAAACGCGAGGCACAGCAGGCGGTTAAGGGGCGATCACACCGCTTTTATGTTCCAAAAACGTGACTCGCACCACACTGCCTTTTCTATTGACAAGAAAAAAAGAAGTGCTGTGTGCTTTTTGTTGGGAAAAAGGAATGTATTTTTATTATTTTTGTCTCTTTTTCTTTTCATTAAACAATTGTTTTTGTATTGCTTAAGGTGATATTAACCAAATTTCTTCTCAGTGTGATTTGCCTTGCATACTAATGAAGCATTTTTGCAGAAGTAGATAAAGCTGATAGAAATACGAAGGCCTGATTGTCTAAAATGAACTTGAGCTTTGCAGCTAAACTTCCTGTGAGCAGAGATAGGTTAAAGCTGAACACATAGAATTCATAGACAAAGAGGACGTATGTATGGGTGCGGCCAACCGAGGACTGGAGAATGATTGACAAGAGACGAATTCCACTAAACTCCACCTGTTAATATCAACTGCGTTTAAAAGCTGGAGTCAGGAAATGAAAATTGTTGCGCGCTTCCTGAATGTAAGTCTTGCATTGCATTGGGGATACAAGAAATCTGTGAATCAAATTATTCATTTGTATCCAATAAATTACTAATGTTTTTGACATTGAAGAAAATCCTGACCTTTTTTATTGAACATGCATGGAATTGATTAAATATTCCAACATTTTTTGTGTCGCTAGACAATGACTGAATCAGCTGTGTATTGTGCACAAGTGTTGCTGTTGATATTAATATAATTAAAAAATTTAATAATATTGTGATATTCAAGATTTGTAATTCATACAGCACCCGATAACTCAAAACAGCAACCACAAGTCCAAGTCCAAGTCCTCCATCTTCAAAAGGCTCTGTAGTTGTCTTGACAACACAAACACTGCAGGAACCTTAACAGAACACTCTGCTTTCATTTGATTGGAGAATAAAAAAGACGCGACTGACGTAACGCTTTTTCCGCTCAGAGTTGACTTTTTTCAACTGCGAGTGCACAGCGCACAACGGCAAAAACATAAGGCGCAGCAGGCGGTTAAAACGTAACGCAGGGTGCATAAGCAGTATGCAAAACACTTGTGACTGTTCATCATTCAAAAATCATTCAAAAATAGGCGCCTCTCAACTCAAAAAACGTGTTCGGTGTGATCGGCCCCTAAAACATGAGGCATGCAGGGTGCAAAAGCAGTGTGCAAAACGCTCGCGGCCGTTAGTAAATCAATCAAAAAAGATGCCCCAACGCAAAAAAACGTGTTTGTGTAAGCGGCCCCTAAAAGATGAGGCGCACAGGGTGCATAAGCAGCCCGCAAAATGCTCGGAACCATTAGTAAATCATTAAAAAAAGATGCCTCTCAACGCAAAAAATGTGTTCAGTGTAAGCGGCCCCTAAAACATGAGGCGCGCAGGGTGCATAAGCAGCACACAAAATGCTCGCGGCCGTTAGTAAATCATTTTTAAAAAAGCCATCTCTCAATGCAAAAAACGCGATTGGTGTGATCGGCCCCTCAGGGGGTAGATAGGGTAGTTCTCGAGTGCTCCCCCTGGTACAGGAAGAAAAGGGGGAGATGGGGTGGATGGGGGGATTCTTCAAAAACAAAGATAAGGGAGTAAGGTGAGATGAGCTATTTATGGTGAGTTTGGAATAATCCGATTGGTTTACTTGGTAATGATTGTAGAGGAGAGACCAGCCGCGATCAATCATATCGCATGCTCCTCTCGAAGTTAGTTTGTGAAACTTCACTTATTATTATTATTATTATTATCAAACATTGATTATTGCATCATTTATATCTCAGGTTGTGTGTTCGCAGTCAGATGTTTCAAGTTTTATATTAATAATAATTCCTTACATTTATATAGGGCTTTTCTGGACACTCAAAGCGCTTTACACATTGGGGGGAAACTTCTTATCCACCTGGGCATTATATCTGGGCATTCTGTGATGAGTAACATATAGCTTTGTCCAGTTTGTGACTTTTACCCTTTATTGTTGATAATAACCAAAGACAATTCACACATACACACACTCTTCACTTTACTTTTAATGAGAGCCTTAAATGCCTGTCACTTCAACTGCACACACCCCGTCTGCTCCTTCATTCTCTTTTCATCAAAGGCCGATAGGGCAAAAATGGCTCACGAAAAAACACCATAAGATGCCATCGTCCAGAAAGAAACAGAAAATGAGAGGCATGTCTCCCCTGTCTACTGTTCTCGATCAATTGTTCATCTCATCACCGTTCAATACACCCTTTAAAAATTCATTGTGGCCTGAGCTTATGAAACAGATATCACAGAAGAAATTGGCCACTGCATATAATTGCTTTGGCGTGTTGTTTTCAGCCTGTTCCTTTGAATAACTTCAATAAGCCGTTCACTGATCAAATTAGACCAAGATGAAACAAAGTTGTGTTTGAAGCATCCTCTTTTCTCTTTTCAAGGATAGGGCTGACTCACTCTTATTGGTGCATTGAGTCCAGACAGTTACACAATCGCTTTCAAATGAAAAAAGCTGGTTGTAAATCAGCTATGCCTACCCAGCGCCTCCAGCTGCAGGTGGCTTTGCTCCACGTCCCCTGACTGCGCCTTCAGCTGTTTTCAATGTGTAAATGCCGGGTGAGAAAACACATAGCAGCTCTCACACACCCTGTGCTCCAGGCAAAAAGAATATGATTTTTTTTTCTTTTCATAATCCCCCTCTGTGTCCCCCAGTACGAGACTAATGATTCCAGGAGAGTAGAAAATTGAGATGGTGCGAGAGAAAAATCCCACCAAACGCTTTTCATTTTAGGTGAAGAATCTTCTGTTTAGTGAGGCAGACTTTTTTTTTTTCATCTTTCTTCTTTTGACGTAAACTTTTTAGCTGTCTGGTGGGAATTCGCTTGGTGGATTGCTCTGAAACGAAAAATTAAAAGCATATTTTTCATGCTGAAATTAGAGAGACGTGCAAGGTTTGAAATTAACGCCTGCCAGATGTGGGTGCAAATCAACTGTGACAGGTGTTGACACACTAGTAGCCAGGTTATGAGGGAGTTACCATTCAGAAATTCTGTTTATCATTGAAAAATGATGAAAAAGCACATCATTTCTGTGTAAACGTCCAATAATCTTTAAAAATGGTCATCATGCGCATGTGTATTATGTGTTCGGCACAGTATGTAGACATGCGAAGTACACTACTGGCCCTATTTTAACATCTTGGCGCAAAGTCCAAAGCACATGGCGCAAAAGCATTAAGGGCGTGTCAGAATTCACGTTTGCTATTTTAAGGATGGAAAATTCCGCTTTGCGCCCGGCGCATGGTCTAATAGGGTGAGCTTATTCTCTTAATGAGTTATAGGTGTGTTTTAAGAGCCTCATCTCCCATTCCCTTTAAGAGTCAGTCGCGTCGCGCCATAGCGCATTTGCTATTTACATGGCGGACTCTGTAAGTGAAAAAACTGAACGCTTCATTAGCGAGAAAACAGTTAAACAGAGCATATTCAGCACAAGAATGAGAGAATGAGCCTCCTCATTGTTTACTTTCACTTTCACTCGTGGATAAGGAAACGTGTTGTACGCACAGACATCCATTAGCCTATACATAATTAATTTCGTTTGTTAAGCGCAAAGATTTGTTTCAAAACTATTTCTAAATTCAGTTCTAATTTCCAGCAAATTAATAAATGAACAATAATAACGAAGTGTGGTCAAAAAATTAAGTTATATCCAATAACACATGCTATGCCCCATATGGTCTAAAAGCTGACAGGTGAGCAAATCTAAGCTTGTTTTTAAGAAAACAAATATAAATATGCATATAGAAAATAATACTGCTAATAATAATAACATTATACAAAAGCAATTTGTCATGAATAAACTGAAAAAGCCCCCCGAGATGAAGAAGGCATGAAGGCAGTGGTTTTTATATTTATGCAGGCTAGAAAGTAATAATTTTTGTAATATTTTAATCCTTTAATTCTTTTTTATTTGTAAAGATATTTGCGTATTGCTCTACATCCTGTGTATATTAAGCAATGTTTAAGCGAGGCGCACAACTAACGTGCTTTGCGCTGGACTTTAGACCTCCTCTTATCTGGTCTATTAAACAGTCTATTCTAGTTTCTCAAAATAGCAAAGCGCCAGCAATGTGCCTCAGCACACCTCCTTTTTTAGACCAGAACGCCTATGGGTGCACATATGAGCGCAAATTCATTTGCTATTTAAACAGTGTGATGCAAAATGACTCTTGCATCGAGCTAAAAACTAGAAAACAACAATTGCGTCGTGCCTTGCGCCTCATTGCGCCGGGTGTATGATAGGGCACTACGTGTTGATTTTAAAGGTGTGAACAAACATAAACAACAATTGCAAAGTGCATGATAATGTTGTTGCTATTCTATACTAAGGGTTTCCCTTCTGATACTATTTACTAACAAGGTAATAGTGAGTATGTTTACATGGACACCAATAATCCTATTTTAATATGATTAAGACAATACTCTGATTAAGAGTCTACCATATTAACAGCGATTTTTGATTAAATTAATCCGATTAAGGTCATAATCGAACAAAACTGAAACGAATTAAGACGTGGAGTAGCCGATTTTAGTCACATTATTGAAGTGCAGTACAGACATGTAAACACCTTAATCAAACTATTACCGTCATGTAGGATTTTGCGACAAGTTAGTCTATATAGACACGACTGTTTGACACTACTCTCTGCACCAACCAAGTCAGTGAAGGACCGCAGACACCTACATTGTGAAATGCTTAGTTTTTTTCCAATACGGCATGTGGTATCAAATACATTAAAACTACACTCTTCCAGCAGTTCATACTCGCATTAAATATCTCGTTTGTCAGTGGGGGTGTGCATGAAATCTTCCTGAATGAAAGTGAAAGTGTCAAACTGCAGTTAACTGAAATTACACGAAACTCCGGAGGAAATGTGGATAGCGTGGTGATATTAGGGGTGTGAACCTACACTGGTCTCACGGTTCGGTTATGATTATCATGCCATCGATTCAGTTCAATTTGATATCTCGGTGCATCACGGTGCATTGACGATGCTTTCCATACACAGTTATATATTTTCTTCACAGCACAGCAATTCTTGTATAAAAATGTATAAATATATTTATATACTATTTGTAAAACAATTTTGTCCTTTAATACAAACAGTCAGATATATAAACTGTACCTTTAAACAACACGAGCATTAGCAAATAAACAAATATAAATATCCTGCTCGCTTTCTGAGCCTTGTCTACCAAGTTCTTTCTTACACCCCTTTGATTGGTCACGCGCTCAACAGAAAGTCCTGTGATTGGTTCTTACATGCTGGCGCTCTTCACAGATGCACTCATGGGCCACAGTGAGAGAGAGAGAAATGGAGATTACTTTCATTCTCTTAATCATCGTGAAATAGGGGCTTCTGCTGTAAGTGTCAGTGAAACAGTCCAGCAAACACACACGCAGTGAAATTGTGCACAGTTTCTGAGTTTTTAAGTAGTTGGAGCGTTGTAAATACTCGCGCTCGCCTTCCTCGCTATAGTAAACTACAGCAACATAGTGCATATGATAAATGACGTCAGTACATAATAACCGGTTATGATTATTACTGAACCGATACCGAATTGTCCGTGTCTACACTGCGGTGCACCGAAGAAACAATTAATTTTGACACCCCTATCGGATATGCATATGCTTTGGAAGAAAACTTTGACATGTATACATAAAATTTGTAAAAAATGCAAAGGATTTTTTTGTCTACATCATTGTCGTGTAAAAGTAGTCGGAGTGAAATGTAACATCTTTAAAATCCAAACCTAATATAGAGTAATATAGATCATGCTTTTTAAAATATCTTGCAGTAATTCAAAGTCATTGCTACCACTTGCTGCCATCCTGTTGTCTAGCTAGCATTCTTGATAGTAATACAATATGTCATTATTCACAAGATTTTGATATTTACATTTGTTATGTTTCAATTCAATATTATTTATCTCATTATTATATATGTAAAGTCATAATTTTAAAGCAGGTCATTTCAACTTTTTAATTTGTGACATGTCTTATTTAGGCTTTTATGTCTGATTTGTTTTTCTTGAAATGGGGTTCATATCACTGAATTAATTTTAATGATAGGTTTTGAATGGATGTCAATGGAGGAAAGACTGCAATACATTCAGTAGTTGAAATGCATTCAATATGATCAGCATACAAATTGTCAGCTTGCTTGCTAACCTTCAAAATGTTTACTAGTACAAATTGTATATGGCTATATATGGAATTAACAATAAAATAAATGCTGTTAAAATTGTAAAAGAAATCACAGAAAATTTTGAAAACCAAGATGACCATTGGTGATTTAGAATTTAATTTGATAACACATATTTAAATCTGCACTTTGACTTTTGTAAACTAGGTATTTCTGACATTTTGACTCTTTTTATATTAGTTAATATAGTATTATTGTGAATTACCTGTAACTCAAATGTTAATTTTGAATGAGTGTAATAACCCTGAAGCCATGTACCCAGTGGGCACCTTGATGTCAAAACTACATAGAAAAAAACATTTTAAATAACACTTCAAAAATGCTAAACAATTTGTTGTCTATTGACTAACTTGATGTCAAAACAGCCTGAAATTGACATCTAACATTGGCGTCAAAAAACACCTAAAAAATGTATTACAGGTCTGTCAATTTTCGACGTGTTTTTTGATGCCAATGTTGGATGTCAGTTTGATGTTTTGACATCAAGGTAGTTTACATTGATTGTAGGGATACAAAAACCAGTGCAAAGTTAGAATTTGGAATTGAAGCTTTCAGTTGAATATACATTTTCTTATAGCATAATACGTGTTGTATCATTATTGTGGTGGTCAAAAGGGCATTAATGTGTGGATGTCATGGACATCAAGGTTTTGACAATTTTTGGCATGTTCTTTGATGTCAATGTCAATTTGATGTTTTGACAACAAGGTGCTCGCTGATTATCTATGCTAAAATGTGCAGTAATACAGTCGATGAAAGAAATCAGAGAGGTCTTTTATGAGGTTAACTTGATGTACAAAACCTAGTGACCGCCAGCTACTCTGAGGCATTATACTTGAAGTAATACATTGTGCCTAGGACTTATATACTGTAGACTGATGTTTCTTAGGAACTGTCTTTATACAAGACAGTAAGTGCATTTGTCTCCTGTGAATTTTGAGTCCATTATTTTCATATTGTCATAAAGACATGTTGCAGGCTGTGGCAGTCCATAGCATTCGTCTTGGCACTGCTCAAAGCTCATAAGAACAGCAGAGACTGAGGGCTGTCCTGCTCTGCCAGACTCACTTTTTTGGTGGAGGAATGATAACAACTCCATATGGAGGAGTGGGTAAAATATTGTGCAGATCTCAGCGCTGTTTGTTTTCTCATTTTTTTTTTTTTTGAAGCACCTGACAAAGCTGGGTTGTATATGACTATCCTCACACCCACACAATCTCTGGAGTGCTCATTATGTCTCTATGCTGATATCTGTAAGCATTCACGATTGACTGTCTGGAACTACAGCACACTGACTGCAAGGAAAATTGCAAAAATGACAGTGCAGATGTACAGGTGAGGAATAGAAAGTGATACATGGCAGGGCTGGCAATGGGAATAGAAGAATGTCTTTTAGAAAAATGTGTAAAAAGTATTTTTTGACAAACGCTACCATTTAAAAGTTTGAGGTTGGGGAGATTTAAGAAATGGAATAAAATAAGGATTTTGAAAGGGTGCCTTATGCTCATAAACTCTGCATTTGTTTGATCGTGAATACAAAAACTGTTCTATTTTAATTCAGTCATTCATTTTCCTTTGGCTTAGTCCATTTATTTATCAGGGGGTGCCACAGCGGAATGAACCGACAACTTATCCAGCATATGTTTTAAGCAGCCGATGCCCTTTCAGCTGCAACCCAGTACTGGGAAACATCTATACACACTCATCCACACACATTCGGTCAATTTAGTTTATTCAATTAACCTATATCACATGTCTTTGGACTGTGGGGAAACCCACACGAACACGGGGAGAACAACGATATCATATTTTAAACTGAATTTTTGTATGATATAGCTGTGAACATAAACAACACCTTGTAATTTAAGATGCCAATGCAAAGGGAGACATTACAGACATTTACAGGGTTAGGTTAGCAAAGCCTACAGCGAATGAAATTTGGGGGACTACAAAAAAAACTGCAACAACAACATCTGGGTTAATGATGTCACAAACCCTTCGAATTACAACCCAGAAAACCTGCAGCGAAGGGGCGTGGTCACAGAGGGGTTATAAAGCTGGTAGCAGAGAAAAGTAAAATGGCATCCAAACGTTGCTATTTTCATGGTGCTTGTACTGTTTCTGTATTTGGGCTAATTCAAAAAGCTTGTTTGTGCATTAATATTACAGCAGATTTCAGTGTCACTTGATCATTCAGAAATTAGAATATTCTGATGTGTTGCTTAAGACACACTTTTCTTATTTTTAATGTTGTTTTGAGAGAGCACATGGAGTAAACTTTGAGTTTATTGGTTTATTACTCAAATTAATACATACAATTCATACTGTAACTCATAGTCTAATAGTTATTTGTGTTAATAAATAGATAATAAAAAGGTTACTGGACTCAGTGTAAAAATATTTAGTTTCATTAATAAATAATTTGTTTATGCATTTTGAGAAGATAATTTAAGTTATTAAAATGGACAAATCTTTTATCTTTTTAATATTGCAGTATCATAAATTATGTATTATTATTTTTATTTATGAAAGCAATTGTTCTAATATAATATTAATGTTTTGGAGAAGATGATTTTAGCTCAAAAGAATATCATTTTATTTAAAATAGAAATGTTTTATAAAATAAATGCATCTCTTTTGATTTGGAATCCACCCCAAACAAAAGTATCATCTCTGAAATTGTACCATATAGTACAACGTAAATAAAAGAGAGATCTTTTTTTTATTTACATCACAGTGGAATAAATAAACATGCAGTTTGATTTCATTTCTATCTGAATCCATCACAGTAGCATGGCACATTTCTGTGAAATTAAAGCAGTTTGCTTTCACTTGAAAAGAAATTACGTAATGTGCCCAACATAACACTTTCACAGGGCTGCGGAAAAGTGATGAACAAAAACGGAACAACTGCTATGAAGTGTAAATGAATTGCGCTCGTAAACATATTATGTTCAGGATAAATTCATTTTGCAGTGCTTTGTTCGCTTGGCATGCTCATCCAAATAAAACAGCCAATTCACACAATCTCTCTTTCTACAAGCTGCACAAGCTCTTGCCATCTGAATGTAGCAGCATCCAGGAACAAACCACAGAGGCTGCATACACTGCACTACAACCACATTTTCTGGACTTGTTTGTAAGAAGGTGCTTGGCTTCTGAACTCTGGCCATGTCAGTGAGTCAGAAGCCAATTCAGAACTAGAAGACTTTTAAAGAAGGAAATTAAAATCAATGTGTCTGATTTCTTTTCAGTGGCATCTCTTTTTCTCTTTTGATGGAATGTTTACTAATCTGTCACATGATTTCGACCATCAGGAAACAACAGCTGCAACTCTGATTGGTGGAATTATATGTACAGTATTATTTTGTCTGTATAAATGCTACTATTAAACATGATTGTTTTAAAAATAGGTTGTACTGTATTAATGCAAACAGATGGGTTTATGGTAAACTACATTGGATCTCAGAGCAGGTCTGTTTTGTAAAGGTTTATCAGTTATTGTTATTGAGTTATAAAGTACACTGACTATCAGCAGGGCCAAATATGTTTTCACTTATATATTACATATTCATGCTTCAGTGAACCAAATTCATATATACTGTAGGTTGTTTTCAATGAAGTGGTTCTGGTGAAGTGCAAAATTCAGATGGAGGGCAGGAAGTAAAAAACTAAATGGGAAACATAGAGGAAAGTCCGTATTTGTGCGATTTATACCTTATTCAAAGGAGATATTAATAGAAAATAATCACACGTTGCGCATGATCCTTATATCATGATCCTTATATCAAGGGCAGAGTTTTCTACTAAACTAAAATATATTTGCCTTCCATCGAGGCGGTAGATACTGAAGTTATATATGTTACATGAAAAATACTATAGTAAATACTAATTACTTGAATTAAACTGTCGTAGTAATTATATTGTTGCTGTGGTACGACACAACTAATAAACAAATTTTTCAATAGGCTTTAGTTTGCTACGCTATAATTATACACCACAGATTACACGTTACAGTATTTATTACAGTTTATCAGTTTACTATACTACAGTATTCTGTAGCATTTGTTAACAAAGAGTTGTACACATTATACACTTTACTATGTGGTTCAAAAACATGGTTATTATACTGTAAATTACTATAGATTTTTTTCCCGATGCGGATATCTTCCAGGCATCAGAAAATAACAACTGAAAGCATATAAAAGTGAATAAAAATTATTTTTTTATTTATTATGTAAAGGTACATAATCTTTATTGGTGCTGTCAAATGAATTATTGAGTTCAAAACAAGTTTGTACACATGGACGTATTAAAAATGCTTTTTACGTTTTTTAAATGCTGTCTTTTCTTTCGTTTTTCTTGAATATTTTTTCCCTTTATGAGCAAAAACTTTTGGAAGTCTTTAAAAGTTGTTCGGCATTTCTTATTTTGGCTGATTTAAACTTATAAGCAACATAAAACAGAAACATTTTGATGTTCTGATAGCGATTCCTAGAAGGATCATCAGAATTTTACATTGAACATTGAATCATCAATGTTGTCAGGTGAAAACAACCTATTTCATTTAACTACATCTAATTTATTCATCGAATGAATTTATGTTTTTAGTGTTTTGATGGATAACAAGTGCATGCTAACTTACAGTAGCCTCTGATTGGCTATTTTAGCAGATGTGTGATTGACCTGTTTATGATATAAAACAAATGGTGTTTGCAATCCTGTGTCAATAAATGGATAGCCATGATAGATTGCGCTTATTATTTTACTGTTTAACTATGATGTGTGAGCATAGGTGTCTGATAAAATACAAACTATGCATCTAATTTTAGTACTTTTTGACTACAAACACTTACAAACAACTATTTTACGAGAAAAGTGTCTTGCGAATAATTGTCGGTTCTCTAGATCTGCCAGTTTCAGTCCACTATCTAAATATTTTCCTGCATAAACTGTAGGGTCTTCACAATGATATGGGCCATTATAAGGGTGGTCATATATATATATATATATATATATATATATATATATATATATATATATATATATATATATATATATATATATATATATATATATATATATATATATATTACCTGTTATTTTGATATTATTATTTAAGATACAGATCAGTTGGTGGCACGGTGGCTCAGTGGTTAGCACTGTCGTCTCACAGTAAGAAGGTCAATGGTTAGAGTCCTGGCTGGGCCAATTGACATTTCTGTGTGGGGTTTTCTTCGGATGCTCTGGTTTTCCCCCACAGTCCAAAGACATGCAGTATAGGTGAATTGAATGAATTAAATTGGCCGTAATGTATAAGTGCATGTGTTCGAATGTACAGTAAGAGTGTATGGGTGTTTCCCAGTACTGAGTTGCAGCTGGAAGGGCATCTGCTTTGTAAAACATGTGCTGGAATAGTTGGTGGCTCATTCCGCTGTGGCAACCCCTGATAAATAAGGGACTAAGCCAAAGGAAAATGAATGCATGAATGAATGAATACAGAATAGAACAAATAATTTCCCACCATTTGCAAGACAAAAACTTATGCTGAAATAGTTGGTGTACAGTTAGTTACAGACCGGAACAAACAATTTCCCACTATTTACAAGATAAAAACAAATGCTGGAATAGTTGGTGGTTCATTCCGCTGTGGCAACCCCTGATAAATAAGGGACTAAGCCAAAGGAAAATGAATGAATGAATGAATGAATGAATACAGAACAGAACAAATAATTTCCCACCATTTGCAAGACAAAAACATGCTGAAATAGTTGGTGGTTCATTACACTGTGGCGACCTCTGATAAATCAGGGACTAAGCCAAAGGAAAATGAATAAATACAGAACAGAACAAATAATTTCCCACCATTTGCAAGACAAAAACATATGCTGAAATAGTTGGTGGTTCATTCCACTGTGGCGACCCCTGATAAAGAAGGGACTAAGCCAAAGGAAAATGAATGAATGAAGGAATACAGGTCAGAACAAACCATCTCCCACTATTTACAAGACAAAAACATATGGTGGAATAGTTGGTGGTTCATTCTGCTGTGTGGACCCCTGATATACGTATAAAGGACTAAGCCAAAGGAAAATGAATGAATAAATACAGATCAGAACAAACCATTTCCCACTATTTACAAGGCAAACCCTTCCCCACACATCCTGTTTGACATCCTTCAGGGAGATCAAGCGTTGATGAGGGAGGTCAACCCCCCACAAACCCCCACTGTAATTCACACCCTTGTTATTGCTTAAACTTGATTTCCCAATGGATAAAATTAATGGATTTTTTTTGACTCGATGGGGAAGAAAAAAATATCAAACCTTCCATTCCAGGCTGACTTGGTGGTGTTTCCTCAACTGTAATTTTATATCAGAAGACCTACTTTTTTATAACCCAATCAATTCCTAATGGATTCTAAAGTTCGCTCTGCAATGTGTCATGTGTTGTGAATGCTGTTTCATGTTGAGTGATTAGCGAATAGCTGGACGTCATCACACATGGATATACACGCACATTTCGGCACTGTGATTAGGGAAGTTGTGTTAAGTTTTTTGAGATGAATTTGGGATCAAATAAAAACTCCCTCCAAAGATGAAACATTGCAGATCTTAGGTTATGAAACTTGAGAATGTATTACACCCCAGTGATCATCAGAAGACACAACGGACCCTTTTCATGCACCCTTCCAGCTTTAAGACTTTGATTCTATTTGAGCAGCTTCAGTATTCATGTTACAGTGCTCTGAAACAAGAACAGATTTACAGATTTAAGGGATAGTTCACCCAAAAGTGAACATTCTGTCATCATTTACTCACCATATCGCTCCAAACCTTGATTTTCTTTCTCTTGTAGACCACAAAATGAGCTGTTAGACAAGATGTACAAGCTGCTGTATTTTTTTACGTATGATCAAAGTGATTGATGACCAGGTTCTGTTGAGCTCCATGGCAATAAAATGACAATAAGAACAGCATAGAAGCACCATGGTCCATGTTGGACTATGTGTACATTGTTTTTCAATATATATCCTATCCCTGAAGCTATCCATCCATCATTGTTTGTCTGTCTACATATTTCATCATTCTGTCCATCCATCCATACATTCACCATTCTCTTTGTCTATCAGTGTATGCATACATATGTTTTAGTTTCTCTTTGTTTGTATCACTCTTTTCCATCATTCTATTTGTTTGTTTATCACTGTTTATTCATCCATCCATCATTATTTGTTTGTCTCTCTTCTGTATTGTTCTGTCCATTGATCCATTTATTAAATCATCATCATTCTATTTGTCTTCGTGTCTATCATTTCACCCATGTTCATCCACCACTGTTTTCCATCCATCCATCTATCCATCCATCCATCCATCCATCCATCCATCCATCCATCCATCCATCCATCAATTCCTTCAACAGTCTACTTTAATCATCCATAGATCATTCCACTTCATCTATCCATCCATCCATCTACTTACTTATCCGTCTAATCCATCCGGCTAATCCATCCATCCAATCCATCCATAAATTCGTTCATCTGTTCATCCATCATTCCACATTATTTATCCATCCATCCACCTACTTTATCTATGCATCTAATCCATCCATCCATCCATCCATCCATCCATCCATCCATCTACTTTATCCATGCGTCTAATCCATCCATCCATCCATCCCCTTTATCCATGCGTCTAATCCATCCATCCACTTTATCCATGCGTCTAATCCATCCATCCACTTTATCCATGCGTCTAATCCATCCATCCATCAATCCATCCATACATTATTTTATCTGTCTACTTTAACTATCCAACCATCTTTCCACTTTATCAATCCATCCATCCGTCCATTCATCCATCTAATTTATCCATGCGTCTAATCCATTCATCCATCCATCTACTTTATCCATCCATTCAGTCATCCAATTCATCTCAGTCTATCCATCCATTAATCCTTCCATCTGTCTACTTTATCCATCCATCTGATCCATCCATTTATCATCCATCCATTTGTCAACCATCCACCCATCCATCCATCCATCCATCCGATCCATCCATTTGTCAATCATCCATCCATTTGTCAACCATCCACCCAGTCCATCCATTTGCCATCCATCTATCCAGTACATCCATTTCATCCATCCATGCGGTCCATCCATTTATCATCCGTCCATCCAATCCATCCATTTGTCAAACATCCACCCGGTCTATCCATTTGTCATCCATTCATCCAATACATCCATTTGTCATCCATCCATCCAGTACATCCATAAGTTCTTACATCCATCTACTTTAACCATCAATCCATCCATCATTCCACTTTATTCATCCATCCGTCTGTCTGTCCGTCCGTCCATCCATCCATCCACGCATTCGTGCACCCATTTTATTCATTCCTCCACCCACTTTATTCATAACTTCACCCACTTTATTCATTACTCATCCATCCATATGCTATCCATTCATCAGTCAGTCAGTTTTATATAGATGAGCAGCATGAACATTATACTGAACCTTTCCTTTTGATGTTGCTTTTCTATAGAAAAAAATACAGTTTTTGAATGACATGAAATTAAGTAAACAATGCCAATAATTTCAGGCTGAACTATCGAATGAATAAAAAAAAGTCAAGGCTATGAAGAATGGCTCGCTAAACACATCATCTACATGCTATATTGTGTATTGTGCCAGGGTATATTTGGCATCTCTCATGCAAGAGATTGAGCGACCCCACTGAAGAAGATCTCTCACCTTTTAATTACAAGTAATTGCATGTTTTCCTCTATTATTCCCTTGTTTATGTGTGTTGTGTTTAATTTTGGATTGCTGCGTCAAACGATTCCTCGCGCCTTCCCCTGGTTGTGGCACTCATCCACTGGGTGAGAGCTGCAATAATTATGGTGATTTTTACTGCTGGTAAAATGCGAGGTGAAGTTTAATAGCGCATGTGTGAGAGCATATATTTCTAATAACGCCAATGCCACTGACAAGAGAGTGGAAAACCAATGAGCGCCTCTTGAATAATGTTTTAATGACTTGCTGCAGTGCATTTGTTTGTGTGTGTGCATGGCAAAAATTTGTGATAGAGAAGCATGTGCCCACAAGATGAGATGTTCCTCCATTCAACTGTGAATGTATTAGTAACTCGTTAACAGCAGTGCGTTGCAGTCAATATGCGTCAGTGTCTGTTTGTGTGCACTAGGGTGAAAATTGCATCTCAAAGCAAATAAGACAGAGCCCTTCAATAGAAACCAACTCTAAAAACTTTTGAGCCTTGTATATGAGGACAATTTCTTGTTGTACTTCAGTTTGTGAGGCTTTTGTGTATGTCATGCACATATGCTGATTTATTTTGTGCTGACATAATTTAAAAGATATTATTTTAATGACATTAATTTACTGTTTCTGTGTGCTAGGTAAAAAAAATATTATTATTATTATTATTATTATTATTATTCATTTTCTTTTCGGCTTAATCCCTTTATTAATCCGGGGTCGCCACCGCGGAATGAACCGCCAATTTATCCAGCACATGTATTACGCAGCGGATGCCCTTCCAGCTGCAACCCATCTCTTGGAAACATCCATTCACACTCATACACTACGGACAATTTAGCCTACCCAATTCACCTGTATCGCATGTCTTTGGACTGTGGGGGAAACCGGAGCACCCGGAGGAAACTCACGCGAATGCAGGGAAAACATGCAAACTCCACACAGAAACGCCAACCTACCCAGCCGAGGCTTGAACCAGCGACCTTCTTGCTGTGAGGCGACAGCACTTCCTACTGCGTCACTGCGTCAGCCTATTATTATTATTATTATTATTGATATTATTATTATTATTATTAATATTATTAATATTAGTATTGTTTTTATTTGTATTTTTTTCTTTATAAGATAAACATATTTATTTTTATATAATAATAATAATAATAATAATAATACAAAAATGTATTGTTATAATAATAATAATAATAATAATAATAATAATAATAATAATACAAATATTGATACAAATATTTTGGTTATATCTAAACAAGGAAAATAGATTTAGTGTTGGTTTTAATGACACAAACCAGCACAAATCGAGCACAAACAAATGACACCAGTTTAATAAGATGTGTAGAGGAATGGGGATGAAAAATTGCGTCACGGCCCCCGAAATATTTTGGTTATATTTAAACAAGAAAAATAGATACAGTGTTTGTTTTAACAGCAAAAATCAGCACAAATTGAGCACAAGTGAACTGTGCTGATTTGGAGCGATTTGAGCAACGGGATGGAAAGTGACATCACATGATCAAAAAAATAATGCTTAATATCTCAGCACAAACGTAGCACAAACTAATGGCATATTTTTGGGGATTATTTACTTTTGGGTGCCAACTTCACTGAGGTATTATTATTATGAAATGTATGTTTGTGTGCACTGGGGTGAAAACTGCATCTCGAATCAAATAAGATGATCAAATAAGACAATTGAAAAACTTCTTGGCCTTATATAAGAGGAAACTATCTTGTGGTACTTGAGTTTGAGGGTGGGTAGTGCAGTTAGTTAGTACACCATGCACATATGCTTATTTATTTGTGCTGACTGATAAAGTATGATAATACTGGATGCTTCCGTATCTATTTTCCTATGCCAATGTATGCGCAGTGGCCCAAAGCTGAGCTGCTTCACCAATCCCAGAGAGTCAGAGGTGATAAGGTCATACAAATGGGCTGTGCTGTCAGTTATGCACTCCGCCTAATCCCAGACACACACCTGACTGTCTCGGCCGGCAGATTGAAGCTGGCCGCTTCTAACAAACTCCAATTATTTGAGTGTAACGAGATCCCGGAGTGCGGCGTTTCGCAGGCCCATCATCATTACCGTAGGGGCTGAGTGGCAGCAGAAAGCACCATGTTCCTCCTGACTGACTGCAGCCGGCGCCGCTTCTGACAGCCGGACACCATGAACCACACACACACACACACACACACACACACACGTACTGTAGGTGGAGAAGCAAAATGCTTAAAATGCACACTCCATGTTTATTTCTCACAACATATTTCAAGTTCTCATGTCAAAACACAGACAAGATATCTAGTGGGGTATTAAGTAAGCACCAGGTTTATTAGACATTATCAGAAATGTAAAAAATATATACAGTTGAAGTCAGAATTATTAGCCCCCCTGAATTATTAGCCCCCCTGTTTATTTTTCTCCCCAATTTCTGTTTAACGGAGAGAATTTTTTTTCAATACATTTCTAAACATAATAGTTTTAATAACTCATTTCTAATAACTGATTTTTTTGATCTTTGCCATGATGACAGTAAATAATATTTTACTAGATATATTTCAAGACACTTCTATACAGCCTAAAGTGACATTTAAATGCTTAACTAGGTTAATTAGGTTAACTAGGCAGGTTAGGGTAATTGGGCAAGTTATTGTATAATGATGGTTTGTTTTGTAGACTATTGAAAAAATATATAGCTTAAAGGGGTTAAACATTTTGACCTTAAAATAGTTATTAAAAAATTAAAAACTGCTTTTATTCTAGCTGAAATAAAACAAATAAGACTTTCTACAGAATAAAAAATATTATTAGACAAACTGTGAAAATTTCCCTGCTCTGTTAAACATCATTTAGGAAATATTTAAAAAAGAAAACAAAATTCAAAGGGGGTCTAATAATTCTGACTTCAACTGTATATTTTGTTAAAAGATTATTAAAATGTATAATTTTATTTCAGTTGCCAAATACAATATTTTATTTTATTTTAATGTATTTGATCAAAACTACAATTTAAATGATAGTAAACATGTATTTCATTTACTTACAGGGTTAATTGCTATTAGGGTTGTTATACTGTAGATTTGAATTTAAGATTTTAGTTTTGATTTCACTGTAATTTTCTATTTTTTAATGGCATTTTATTTATACTATTTTTCTGCTGCCACAGATAACGTAATGCAGATAATGTGTTTTTACAATATAAAGTTTTTCTATACAAAGTGCAATTTGCATGTTTAATGGAGAGACTGATTCTTATTATGTACTTTGAAGATTTATTTGTTTGTTTGTTTGTTTGTTTATTTATTTAAAAAGTGTTAAATAATAACACACACACTCACTGGCTACTTTATTAGGTACACCTGTTCAACTGCTCGTTAATGCAAATTTCTAATCAGCCAATCACATGCAACTCAATGCATTTAGGCATGTAGACATGGTCAAGACGATCTGCTGCAGTTCAAACCGAGCATCAGAATGGAGAAGAAAGGTGATTTAAGCGACTTTGAACATGGCATGGTTGTTGGTGTCATATTGGCTGGTCTGAGTATCTCAGAAACTGCTGATCTACTGGGATATTCACACACAACCATAACTAGGGTTTACAGAAATATTCAGTAAGCGGCAGTTCTGTGGGCGCAAATGCCTTGTTGATGCCTGAGGTCAGAGGAGAATGGCCAGACTGGTTTAAGCTGATAGAAAGGCAGCAGTAACTTAAAAAATCACTTGTTACAACTGAGGTTTGCAGAAGAGCATCTCTGAGCACACAACACGTCGAACCTTGAGGTGGATGAGCTACAGCTGCAGAAACCCACACCGGGTGCCACTCCTGTCAGCTAAGAACAGGAAACTGAGGCTACAATTGGCACAAGCTCACCAAAATCTGACAATAGAATATTGGAAAAATGTTACCTGGTCTGATGAGTCTCGATTTTTGCTGGGACAATCGGATGGTAGGCTCAGAATTTGGCGTCAACAACATAAAAGCATGGATCTATTCTGCCATGTATCAAATGTGGGGGACATTTTCTTGGCACTCTTTTGACCCAGTAGTACCAATTGAACATCGTGTCAATGCCACAGCCTATCTGAGCATTGTTGCTGACCATGTCCATCCCTTTATGACCACAGTGTACTCATCTTCTGATGGCTACTTCTAGCAGGATAACGCACCATAAGGCGCAAATCATCTCAGACTGGTTCTTGAACATGACAATGAGTTCACTGTACTCAAACGGCCTCCATAGTCACCAGAACTCAATCCAATAGAGCCCCTTTGGCATGCGGTGGAACGGGAGATTTGCACCATATATGTGCAGCCGACAAATCTGCTGAAATTACGTGATGCTATCATATCAATATGGACCAAAATCTCTGAGGAATATTTCCAGTACCTTGTTGAATCCATGCCATGAAGGATTAAGGCAGTTCTGAAGGCAAAAGTGGGTCCAACCCGGTACTAGTGAGGTGTACCTAATTAAGTGGCCAGTGTATATCATTATATAAATGAGTGAATAAATAAATATAACAAGATTGTTTTTGTCATTAATTTTGCCGCTCTTGTTTTTGTCTATTGTTCTTTAATTAAAAAGAAAGATGCTGTAGCAAATGCACTTAATAACTTATTCTACAAACCTAGCCTTTACCCTTTCACTTGTGAATAGGATATAAGAAAACACTTACACGTTTAACACTTTAAACTGGGTGACTCCACTTAACCTTTATATATTTAATACACCGAATATTGGGTGGTGGTTGCTTTTTAGATGTATAAAACTAACCCACAATACTGTTAGCGTAACATAGTAAATCCTTTAGAATTACTCTGGCGTGTAGGATGATGGGAAACCCTTCAAAAAGAGCTGCAGGACTGATACGATGCTCAAAGCTGATGAGTAATGTGACTTGTGCGACTTCACAATAGCTTTCACATCCCATTTCACACTATAGATTCTGCTGCTGGCTATAATATCTAAACTAGGTTTGTGAAAAACTGCCACCTATTAGATGAGGCTGTGATGTAAGTGAGTGCTTGTCCAATCCAGCTTTCCTTGGCACCGACGAGAGACTATAAGCTCATAATTTGCACATCTTTACATGTCCTGATTTGGTCTTTATTGCACTCCTCGCTCTCTCTTAGCTCTCCTTTCTTCACTTTTCTTGTGTTTCTGTCTCGAAGGTGCAGATTCGCCACCTATTAATCTACTGTAATTCACTCCCGCTGTTAACCGCGCAGTCAGGTCACGCTTTACATTAGGGTTCATTTGACAGTTTAATTACGCAAGTATGCAGCGATGTACTTTCAGATGTAATTAATTGGTGTAGATTCTTGTAATTAGTGTAGCTTGCTTAAGAGGAGCATCTCTATTATTATTATTACGCGTGCCAGGGGTTAGAAATCGGAACAAAGCTCTAACCCTAAATCATCCTGCACTTTTTGAGCTGCAGAAATGAATCAGACATTATATTGTGCAGCTTATTGAGAACAGTGACTAAATATTTTAACTTCACTATGTACAGTACTTGAGTGAATATATCTTTATTTTTACTTTTACTTCACCATATTCCAAAACAAAATATTCAACTTTTTACTCCAATACATGTTCTAAATGAATCTGAGTAAAATGTTTTTTGAAGAGGAGAAACTGTCACTTTTTTAGAGACAAGATAGTGGTGTTTAATTTATGAACAAGCTGGATTTTATCAGTTAAAGGGACATTTCACCTAAAACTGAAAATTCTATCATCATTTACCCACCCTTTACTTTTTGCAGACCTGTTTGACTTTCTTCTATTGACCACAGAAGAAGGTTTTTTTTTTTAAATATTTTTTTCGGGGTTTTCACCTTTAATTGACAGGATAGTAGAGAATTGACAGGAAAGCATGGGGAGCAGAGAGAGGGGAAGGACCGTGAGGCAGGAATCAAACTCGGGTCACCGTAAGCACCGGAGTGCATGTGTCGACGCATGCTGACGCCGACAGAAGAAGGTATTTTGAAGAACGCTGAAAGCCTGTAACCGTTGAGTTCCAAAGGATAATTTTTCCTTCTATCGAAGTCAATGGTTAAAGCTTTTCAGCTTTCTTCAAAGTGTCAGTATAAAGAAAGTCATAAATGTTGTAATCACTTGAGGGTGAATAAATAGTAAGTACATTTAAATTTCGGGGTGAAAAATACCTTTAACTTGTTAAATCACAAATTGCACTGAATAATTCATTTGTAGGCGCAGTAGGTAGTGCTGTCGCTTCACAGCAAGAAGGTCACTGGTTTGAGCCTTGGCTTGGTCAGTTGGCGTTTCTGTGTGGAGTTTGCCTGTTCTCCCTGCGTTCGCGTGGGTTTCCTCCAGGTGCTCCAGTTTCCCCCACAGTCAAAAGACATGCGGTACAGGTGAATTGGGTAGGCTAAATTGTCCTTAGTGTATGAGTGTGTATGAGTGTGTATGGATGTTTCCCAGAGATGGGTTGCAGCTGGAAGGGCAGCCGCTGCGTAAAACATGTGCTGGATAAGTTGGCGGTTCATTCCGCTGTGGCGACCCCAGATTAATAAAGGGACTAAGCCAAAAAGAAAATGAATTAATGAATGATTCATTTGTAAATTGGACTGACATTTTGGGACAGAGTTAACAACTCACAGATTCAAATGATTCGTTCAAAGTGAGTTTCCCTAAATTATTCACTGACTCAAATAATCTAACGACATTTAGACACGACATAATGTCATAATAATGACATAATTCAGACACATGTCATAATACGCCCCCAGTGGTACTCGCACAGAATTTTCAGTTTTGTTGTGCACCATGGGAGAGAAGCTGATCTTGTGGTGTCAGACATAAAAGAGTGTTAAAGCAAGAGCCTTTATTCTTTGTGTGTTCACCATGGTTAAATGAATGAATGAATACTATAAACTCATAGACCGCTAAAACTTTTGGAGGGAATATGGAGACAACATTGAAATATAATATTTTTATTACTCATTTATAAATAAAAATGCTTTTTTAATATAGACTTTTTTTTCTGATTCAAAAAATAACGAAAACAAAAAGTTTCTACAAAACTGTTTTTTTGTTTTACAAAATGACTGCCCACACATTCACATTAAACTATATATTATTGGTTTCACGTTTGATCCTGTAAGCTATATGCAAAGGTAATTTAATGTCATGAATACTGATGGTGATTCTCACCATTAATGAGGAAAATGACAGGGGCAGGTCAACGAGAAGATCTGAGAATGAGTTTATTTGCTGTTTAATTACAACACAGTCCACAGAATAATGAAAATAAAATTAATCAAGGTCAAAGGCACACATTGATAAAAAAAAAGGCTTCCTATAAATACAAGTCACACACCTTTGCACAATTCCTCAAAATTCTATATACGGTAACACTTTATTTTGATGGTCCATTTGAGTATTAATAGACTGTCTGCTTAATAATGTCAACAGACATTTAACTGATTATAAGAAACTTTGCAAGTACATGTCAATTTACACTAATCCGAACCCCAACCTAACAGTCTACTTATAATCTAATGAGAATTAGTTGGCATGTAGATACAATGTAACCTAAATTCAACAAACGGACCATCGAAATAAAGTGTGACCCCTATATACATTAATCTTCTAATGTCCAGCTGATTCTCTCTTTCTTTAACCAAAGTTGTATGGTAAAACATAGTCATTTTTAAAAGGTAAGCATGTGAGCTATATCTACTGTAAGATTTGGTCGATTGATGAAGTTAGCAACCACATAGCATTATGCTAAAAACACTCAAAAGTGTTATTTAGACATTTATTAGTTTTACTAATAAGCAAAGAAAACCACTAGTTACTGTTTTCATGTTTAATACTAGAGCAGTTGAGGAGGTTTGAGGCAAAGAATATAAATATCTATTACAACTAGCAGTTCCCTGGTGTCCCACCATGTTTAAGAACATATGTCTACCACAAAGAGGCACATTCGCACCTCCAACTACTAACTCTGAATACATTTGCTTATCACAGCTCACTTTAACATGCTGCGTGTGCACGACCAAACCTGAGAAACCTGGCTACTTCTGGCAGATTTTTTAAATAGGTGAGTTTTCCTTAAGCAATTGGCTGATGCTAATATTTCATGCTAATCGAATTCAGAATAGGGTTCATGCTAGCACAGGCATGAAAAACTAATCATCACCTGTCAAAAAAAGATAACACCACTTAGCGTGTGTAAAATGAATTTCAAATCAGAAAGCACACTAACTCCATTTAAATTTATCCATTTACAAGCTTTTAGCCATGCTAGTTTTAGTGTTTCTGATTAGCTGATCAAAGTGTTAATTGGCCAGCGGAGTGCTAGATTGTTACTACTACTTGTGTTCATTCATTATTTGGATGTACGTTCATGCCTTGCAACATTTGATTTTCTGTGATTAGTATTTTGACATTGTTTTGGTCTCAGCACCAGTGGAAATGTTGACAGGGCCAGTAAAAATCCTGAAGTACTGAAGCAGAAAATGTATTGTCGAGTACTGACTGCAATGTTTTATTTTAGAATGTTCCTTGTTCTCTCTTATGTCTCCTTTTTTGGACTTGCGCTGTGTGTTTTTCTTCTCTGGTCACCGTCTGTGAGCAGACAGGTGTCACAAACACATCCCACATCCAAAAAAATCAATATTGCCAGGATCCTGCAATCTCATTCAGTCTTGCTACTGTTTTTACCCTATAGTCATGTGTAGCATATCCAGAGATAGAAGTGAAAGCCAATCTTGCTAATTAGTTTTCCTTCTTTACCGTTGACACACTTCCAGAAGACATTCTCTTCATCCTACTTTACTGCTCCATCCTCCTCCTAATGACTGTCCAAGTGTTTTATGTTTCGTGGTGTTTGCAGTAGACCAAGACAGAACTCACACCTCCCAGTGGGGACTCCAAACACAGAGCGCATCTAAGCCATCCTACCGCCACTGATCCAGATCCAAATAAACTATAAAACACATCTGGCTGTGTGAGCCAGTAAACATCAAGCAGTTGACCAATCTAGACAGATAAACACATGCAGAAAAGATGTATGGTTCTTGTGTTTTGGGTTTAAGGCGTCTCTCTTGAGCACTATAATTAGTGGCAGTAAGATTTCATAAATGGATGAGAAGACTGGTTAAATGGTGATATAATTGCTTACAATTAATGTTATGTACATGATTAAACCTACATATCTGTCTATTAGTGATGTTAAAAGTATAGACTTCAGTATCAATAGGTAATGAAACTAGCATTTCTCTCATTTGCTTTTCACTGAGTACTTAATGTTGGCACACACCAAGTCAAAGGTTGGACATGGACCCTTTTCACAAGCCTGTTGTAACGTGAAGTGGACGCTGACAACAGGGAGTGAGGATGCAAATGCAGGGTTTATTACACAGAGAATGGTCAGGCAAGCAACAGTCAACAAAGAAGCAGACAGATGTATACGGGCAATCCAGAGTCGTAGTCAATAGGCAATAACAGGCAGATGGTCAAAAGGCAGGCAGCAGACAACGTAAAACAAACAAAGCAAAGCAAGGTTCAAACACAGAAGGCAAGGCAAGGAAAACGCATTGTAATGTTCACAGTTCAGTATAACAAGACTCAGCAATTAGTGTGTGTGTGTGTCTGTGCTGCTTAAATAGTCCATGTAATCAGTCTTTAACAATCCTCCGGCTGTGTGTATGCAATCAGTCAGGATAAGTAACAGCTGTGTGTGTGTGTGTGGTGCATGACTGGATCATGTGGTCCATGAAATGGCGGAATTGTAGTCTGTTACAGATCAGTGTATATACCAGTGATCTGCTCAGGCTAGAACGCTGGTGACTGTGACAGCTGTTATGACGTGTTTAACGGTCATCAGCATCTTAAATCCTTGAAAGTTTTTCATATTTAGGTTTTTTAAAAAACGTAAAAAACGTATCAACATTTATATTTATGTATGCATAATATCAATTTTCCTTTAAATTACAAAAAAACGAATTACCGCTTATGTGAGGCGTTTCTAATGCAGCGTCTATGGGACAGGACAGTAAATTTGACGTTATTCTCTCCTCTGGCTGCCGTCATCAGTCTCACAAAGTTTTTTTTCTTTTTTCTGAGTGTCTTGATAACACCATCATGGAGTTTTACTTTTATTATTTGAGTAAATAAGATTGTAAAAATGATATTTGTTGTAATCTCCCATTCCCAACTATGATGACTTCCGCTACTGAGAAACCCGGAAATGGGAAAAGGGTCTATTGGGCATTGTTGGTCCATCAGTGAGTATCTGTCAGGCTAGGTTGTTTGCTCTGTTTGCCCAGTTCATCATGTAGAATCGGAGTCACCCGCCTGTGGAATAGAGCTCTCTGATTGTCAGCTATGAATTAGTGCTTCAGACCAAAAAACGAAGTGAGAAAACTAAGCAAATGATGCAATCGAGAGGGAAAACAAAGAAGCCTGTTATTTCATCACAGGATTATCAGACATTTTTGCATGAGCGAATAATTCATAAAGCTGCTTTGTTTACTGTTTGTATGTGTGCAGCACTAGTTCTGGTTTCTTGTTGTGGAATGACAGTAAAGATTCATGCCACATGCGAGTATGGAAAGATACACCTCTTATGTATGCACAGAATGTACATTCTAATTTCAGTCAACTGTCATCTATTTGGTGTGTTTCCACACAGATTTTTTCTCCACACAGGACCAGGCGCAGCTGACACGAAGTGAAAATACAGTCGGTTTTCGTTGCCGCTAGTTCTTTGATGTTGATTTTGTGTGTCCCAGGCTTTACTCAAATACATGAACAAGGAAGCATTTGAGAGCTACATCTATCAGCCGATCTGTCAGTGGACTGATTATATATCAGCTCATAAACAGATCCTTTAATAGAATCAGCTTTCAAATGCCCTTGACGCTTGTTAAAGAGCATTAAGCATTAGTCTTTGGAGACTGCCACAGTCATATCTGTTGAGCATGTGAATACAATGGTGTTTAAGGACCTGCTCAAGAGCATTCAAATGTTACTTGTCTATCTATCTAACTGTCTGTCCGTCCGTCCGTCCGTTTATCTTCGTATTTTTATTGTTCACTATATTGACCTTATTCTTCAATGCGGAAGGGCACTTGTTTTTGCAATTGTTTTAGAACTTCCGATTCAGTTGCCTATGGGGGAAATGCCTAAGAATAATAAATGGCAGAAAACGGTCAAACTACTTGCTTCACAATCAAGTGTGTTCATGAAAAAAGTAGAATAAAACAGTATGATGAGAAAATATCAGTTTGCAACATCAAGCAGCATAACGAGCCATATTTAAGATTTAAAAATCAATCAAAGTGAATGAGACCGGAAGTGTCAAGCCAAAAAGATTCCAATGGCTGCACCCGCTCGTATACTTGAAGAATAAGGTCAATATGTCTATAAGAATCCTATACATTTATCTACCTTCTTTACCGTTTTCTTGCTTAAAATTGTCTGTAAATTGTCTTAATGTCCTGACTTGTAAATACTTGCGCAGATGTGTAATTTTCAGGTGTATGATTTCGTTTTAGGTTAAAATGTCTGGGCTGTGCTAGTCAACAGAGTGTTTTATGCAGATTTAATGTTTCTGCTACCCGCGCTCTCGTTTATACCCCTACCAGGCTGTCATTTGCTCCCCTCCCATTTGTCTGTGGCCCACAGCCTCACTCCATCAAGCTATGATTGCTTTTTGATGGCTTTGCCGTTTTATTTCTCTCTCTCTTGTACGCTTTCCCTTTCTTCTCTCTCTCTCGTCGTTCTTCAGTCTCCCATCCTGCAATTCTCAGTAGCAACCACTTCAACAAGACAGCAAATGAAAACAGCAGAGAACAAAAGCGAAGAGAAAACAGTTTTGTTCCCATTCAATGGTGAGCCAGAACAGGGGATGCTTTTTTCATGTTTATGACAAAGACTCATTCTCTGTTCCAAGTCATTCTCCTCTCCTACCATTTTTTAAGAGCAAAAACCAACTGGGTGTTGCTCGTAATGGGGAAAAAAGTATTCATTTACGCATCGATTAGGACGATATACCAAAAGCTTCCTGTACAAAATACAGAGAGTTTACATTTGAATTTCAATGGAAATACTCAGTCATAATGCACTGAGAGCTTACCGCTTTACCCCTGATTATGTTTTAACAACGCTTCCTGTACACTTGAAAGTGGTGAACGGTGTATCAGTGAATGTCTGCTTGATGCTTCGGCTCGGGTTTGTAGACTGAAGGCTGTAGGACTGCAGCAGTGCAGTGGTCTGGATGTCTGCAGCATTAGGCTCTGTCTCACATAGCAAAGAAGAGGAGAGGAGCCCGGTTGACAAGCTCTGCCTCAGGCTGTAAATCTCTGCTCTTTATGTTCTGGTGGGAAAAAAAACAAACCTTTTCAGAGCAGCTCAGAAAAACCAACACTGTCCATCGGTGTCCATCGAACCCATTCTGGGATTTGCTTTGCTCTGCTCAGCACCGCTTCTGTCTTTTTCTCAGGCTTTCCTTTCCAAACTTGCTTACTTTTGTATGGTGCAGGATGCAGAGTACAGAATGCTAATGTAGAAATGTTGTACATCTTATGTATATGGTAGTGTCTCTGTCTTTTATGGACTGATTTTAAAATGTTTGTAATAATATAATTGTCTATGTATTTGGTGTTATAATACGTGTACTGAACAATATATTGAGATGTCCAATTTTTTTCAGTTTTTGGTAGATAGACTATAGGGGTGCACGATATTGGAAAAATGTAACATAGCGATATTTTTTTATTTTGCGATATATATTTCGATATGAACACAATTTCACCAGATGACTTAATATCTCTATTTGGAAAAAATATATAATGGTAGACCGATAGGGATGATTCTGGAAGTGCATCTCTATAAAATCTAATAAACAATCTATAACATTTTTGTGGTCCCCCAACACATTTTCGTTGTTGGCTGTGCTATTTGCAGTGCATTTCTGTATTTGTGAGCATTTTCATGCACATGTTTAGTCAGAGATTAATGAATTAATGTTTACTATTTGTCTCCCCATAAAATCTAATTACAGTTTTTCTCAGTCGCTTTGGTGCATTTCTCACAACACTATTTACATTTGCACAACAGTTAATGCATTTCTCTAAACAATTAGTACAATTAGTCACTTGCTCAAAATGGAGAGCTCATTCCTCAAAAGCAAGTATTCATGTCAATGAAAGTGTCAGTGTCATCAAATTGAAAAGTCCTGACACCATTGTTTATGAACATGATAGTCAAATGGCTTTGTCGTGTTTTCATTATGACACTTTACTCTGTACATTTTTTCCAATGCAAAAAAGTCAGATTTTGGTGACACTTCCTGAAAATGCTCATGACAGCACTATATACTATTTGCACAGCCATTTGAAAACTACAGTAAAGTTAGACATCACTGCATTTAGTGAGGTATCTGAGCACAAGACACTGAATATGCATGTTTCACATTTTTACTGCATTTGCTCTTTGCACTTCTAATTTTTTCACAGCATTGTGCAAAAGAATAAAGACACCCTTATTTACAACAAACATAAACTTCCTTTGGGTAGAGCTGTGCACAACTGTAAACAATATTGCAGTACATATTGAAACTGAACCTGCAACATACATAGGTCTGTAAATCATTCATCAAATTGTTCAATATAGGAGAAATTTTCAAGAAAACAATATTTAAAATTTTTAAATAAAATTTGCTTGACAGATTTTGACAACTAGTTCAACATTTTTGTATATGATGACTAAAGAAATGAAATAAAGACTATTAGTTTTATATGGAATGACTATTCAGCATTCACAAGTTTAGTTCATTTTGACTGACATGACGTAAGCAACTGATAATGTTATAAACAGCAGAGAGTTGTATGAAAGCAATTGATGCATGTCCAAAAGCATTTGTATT
Organism: Danio kyathit; assembly: GCA_903798195.1. NCBI lineage: Eukaryota > Metazoa > Chordata > Actinopteri > Cypriniformes > Danionidae > Danio > Danio kyathit. The sequence goes on along the minus strand of LR812533.1, from coordinate 31,458,638 downwards.
TGTTGGAAGGAATGAGAAACTGCTACTATGATGTGCACAAATGACTAATTGTTTAGAGAAATGCATTAACTGTTGTGCAAATGTAAATAGTGTTGTGAGAAATGCACCAAAGTGACTGAGAAAAACTGTAACAATCTATAAACTTTTTGGGGTCCCTTGACACACTTTCGTTGTGGTCTGTGCTATTTGCTCTGCATTTCTTTATTTGCATGTGTTGTATTTTCATGTATAACAATCTATAAATACAAATTAAAAAGATACAATTGAAATAAAGTGTTTTATCATTTCCCGAATCTAAGAGTATTCAAGTACAATAACTGAATGATAAAAATAAAATGAATTCAATAAAATTAATTATAGTTAAGGACACAAACGGGACAATTTCTTATACTTGAATTCTTTTAAAATCATTATACAATAACAGGCATCAAAAACCCATGCAAATGATCAATTATAACTAATGGTGGGCCGTTAACGTGCTGCGTTAATGCAAGACTCTTATCACGCGATAAAAAAATATCGCCGTTAATCTATTCTCAAAGTTGGGTTGGGAGCTGGGTCTATTTTACGCAAGCTATGATGACTTTCACCTTGATATATTAGCGCAGATGTATACCTGACTGGTGAGCCGTCTGACAAAAGAGTGCCCTTCTGAATCAAATCAGCAGGATGCCTGACTAACGGCAGTTCGGCGGTTTCACTTTAACTCACGAACATTTCATTCATGCCCTCATGACAAACTGGGGTATTAGACGCAAATAAGCAGTAAGGACTGGTGATATGGAATTTAATAACGCACACCAAATGGAAAGAAAATGGAAAGATTTTGCGATGTGTGTGTGTGTGCAGTCCTTTACAGACAGCCGCGTGTGGATCTTGTCAGAAAATATGGCGAAAGGTCCTAAAGACCGCGGTGTTTACTTCAATAATGCCACTAATATCTGCATACTTCACGTCTTAATTCCATTTCTGTTTAGTTCAGTTATGACTTTAGTCGGATTAAGGTAATCAAAAATCGCTGTTTGGAGCTTATGTAGGCCTACAGTTCAAAATTCATGTTTAACTGAATAAACAGTAAACACATTGAACATAATTTATTTTCATCACCAATTATCATAGTAGAACAGTTTCTTAAGCAGTTTGTGATGCATTTTGGAAACCGCAGATGAGCCCCTGGTCTAATGCGCCACCTGGCTTGAGAAACCCGTTCTCAAAGACTTATTATTTGGGTAGCACACTTATTCTGAATGCCTTCGGCAAAATTCAAATGAGCCATTTTAATCTAGATTAATTCCAAGATTAATCTAGATTAAAAAAATAATCTATGCCCACCTATATTTATAACACAAACTCAACATTGTGTATATCCTGCGATGTGACTATTGCGAATGATCACATTACGATATCGATATATTGTGCCGCCCTAATAGACTAGTTGATAAATAAACATATAAACATATAAATAACATATTCTCTTTTAATAAATATCCTCCTGTCTTTAGGGTTTATTGGGGTGAACTCACAGTATTTTCAAGTGCACTGTTTATTACACAAGCCTCTCCAGCACAGCTAGAACCAGACAGGTATTAATAAGATTGTACTGTCTGCCGTATGAACAGCCACATCAAATCTCCACTGCTTTGTCTGGTTCCTCATCCTTCATATTAATTTCCCCTGAATATTTTTTGATATCAAAGCTTGGTCTCTTTTTTTTTCGGCATCAAAGTGCATTTTCCTTTAACAAATGAAACTAGGGATGCTCCGATCAATTGGCCAGAGATCGGTAATCACATTTTATGACTCGATCGGTACTCACCAATCTGGCCCATCTCATGAACCGATTGCAAGTGTTTGTTTACAAGTTTACAAGCAGAGGAAGACACACATGCTCTCCTGTATACACATCTGCATCGCTAAAACTAGTGAGGAGGTAAATGATGTGTGAGCGATCGCTTGGCTCCCAACACAGCAGGTAAAATATATAGATTTATTTGTAATTTATAGGCCTACTTTCTTTTAGTAATGGATAAATAGGTGTGCATTTTAACTTCTTATGCATCAAATATGCACTTCAAATTTTTCTTGATTGAGACGTTGAATTGTTCTTCCATCATTTGCCATGCTTCCAAATTGCATTATTAGTCGTGTTCCGTTTTTTTTATTTGTTTAATATTATTTTTTGTAAAGCTGCTCTTGACCATGACATGTTCAAACTAGATGTTTATAATATGTTTTTTCTCTTAGGTAAGGAGAGATCTACACTTAAGTAGCATACTTGTGAAAATGTGCTTTAGGTGTTTATAAAGCTTAAAGCATCCGAATCTGTACTCGGTATCAGCCGATCACCATGACAAGGAATCGGTACTCTGATCATGAGCATTTCTAAATGAAACATTTTAAAACCTTATTTCCACCAGATGATTAATAATATATCATTAATTATTATTAATAATAATATATAGGGATGATTCACCGTGAACCGGTTGAAAATCCATTCAAATATGTGACGATTCAAATGTTGAACGAATCGTGATACATTTTATGAACAAAGGGGGCGCTGTGTTTACAGGCGCAAACTCACTTTACCTGCACATCAGTGGAGAGCAAGAGCTGGGGCGGCAGAGTAAGATGACAGTGGTGAAGTGCGCAAGACAAAACACAAACTGTGTGCAAATACTGCAAAAATACATTTACTTGCACTAATAGAAAAACAAATATAATGCAGCATTGTGAAAAACTACTGTCACAGACATCTATATGCAAAAAAGCTATCAATAAGCCAAACCACGTGGAGAGGATGATTTGCAGCTCCGCTTGCTCGGACAAGTGCTACGGTGGTCTACAATGAAAGAGTTTTTTTCAGCAAGGGACATTGTAAATGTGCAAAGACTCAGATTATGCTAGGAAACATAGATATGCTGATATTTCTTTTTAAAAATGTAAAAGCACAGTCACAGTTTCAGTTTGTTTATATTAATGAGTTTTTTTTTTGTTTGTATTATTATTATTATTATTATTATTATATTGTGGAATTTGTTTTTGAAATAGCAATTTAGTTATGGCAGAAAATATATTATTTTGCAAAAAAAATTCTGAATTTAAGAAGAAAATGAAAGGGCGAATCATGAGGTGAATTGTTACATCCCTGATAATATAAATAATGTTATTTGTCTTTATCTCTTGACTGCAAGTTTATGCCTCAAATTGTTAACTTCTTAATACTGCAAGATGTTCAAGAGTTCACACTTAGCTGATGATTGATTATGAGACGTGTTTGGCATGCTGTCCCGGGAGAGAGCCCTGAGCTCATGAGATCCTCGAGCCCGGGGCTCCCTCCCGTTTGCAAGGTGAGAGGGGAGTTTGAGCTCAGGTAGGTCTCGAGAACTCCCCTGCTTGATAATAGTGAATGCAAATTCTGAATAACTATGGAGAGAATATTGCTGAATTAATCGCTCGTCTAGGGTATCGATTTGATTTGGTCAATTTACTTATGTTACATGTTTTTGGTCTGTGGAAGGAAACCGGAGAGCCTGGGGAAAACCCACGCAAACTTCACACAGAAATGTCAACTTGGCCAGGTAAAGACTTGAGCTAGTGACATTCTTGCTAAGGCAACGGTGCTAACCACTGGGCCTGTCAAGGAAAGGAGTAGGGGTGGAATGGGGGATTCATCAAGATGAAGATGGCTAAGGTAAGATACTCTGGTTATTTATAGTGATTTAGGAATCATCTGATTGGTGGATCATGCATTAGCTAATGCGAGACCAGCTGCTATCAATCATAAGCAATTGCTCCTCTCGAAATTAGTTTATGAATAAACTTCACTTAAATCACAATGTTAAGAAAAAAAACTCAATTCTAAAAAGAAAACAGGAACAAACAGGCTTCCATAGTTAACTAATAAAAATAAACACTATTAAATATGATACTTTTTTCATGAATTAAGTCAATTGTTTTGGAGAAAAAAGTAAACTTTTATTTTCTTGATCAGTCATTGCGGTCACATCCAAGAACTCAAGTACTCTTACCCCACTCTACTTTAAAGTACATTGCTGCTACTTGTTTGTTTGTGTAATGAAGGCTTATAAAAATTCATTCCTTCTATCGTCTACTTCAATTTTCAGTTGTTTTCGTGCATTTTATTCCAGTTCAAAAACCTCACATTTTTTTTATGAGAAAACCCATTCTGTTTGCATTATGCTTGACTGAGCAATTAAGGTCTCTCCTTTTTGTTTTTCCTGGAGTGTGTCTCATTGCGTTGCCGCCAGCGTCTGTGCATCTGACCACTGTGTCATTGAAATCACCAGGGAGAAAAGAACATCTCTGTCCCCGGCATCTTTCTTTACTCATTCCATATGCGTTTGCTACGAATGCAGATATTTGTAAATGGAATGATAAAATGCTGTGCACTTGTTTGTCAGGACCAGGGCCTGTTTGGGAATGCAGTGTGCGCAGGATCACAAGGTTGAGTGACTCCGGAAGCTAAAAAGCAGAGGAGGAGAGGCAGACGAACAAGAGAGAAGGAGAAATGCGGATGAGAACCCGAAGGCTGATATGCATTAATGCCTCTTGGATGAACATCTCCACAAGCTGCACTAATTACTGTATAGCTTCTGCTCGCGATCAAGGTCATGGAGAGAAACCAGCAAGAAAAGAGAGAGATAGCTCTGCTTCTGATTGGCTGGAAAATACATGGACATTCAGAGGTTGTTTCTTGTTCTCTCACTCATTTGATCTTTTATTATGGTGCTGCGGCAAACATCAATATCAGTGTTGCTCATAGATAAGGTTAAGAAAAAAAATCCATCTTTTTCTACGGTTTTAATAAAAAATCTCTAGTTTAAGTATATAAAACTTCAAACATCTCTCAATGCTTCAAATATGGATTTGAATGACGTTTCAAATTGCTTAATAATATGTTATATATTTGGCATAATATGAATTTATCTAGACATTATAGCTGCAAGCAGCGTTGAAAGGGACCTCACATCCAGGCTCACCGCCTCCCGGTGGCCTTACGATAACAGAGAACAGTGGAGTATAATAATTTAAGCTGATATATATAAAAAACCTGAGAAAATCACTGATTTATGCAAAACTTATTCTTGTCAGCAGGTAAAGCTATGTCTGTGACTCAATATTGGCATGTATTTTGCACTGTCGTTGTATTTACACTGTCTGTATTTTGCACTGTCTGGAGCCAGCACCTAAGCTTTTCACTCATCATAGCACACGTGCTGCTAATGATGTGACAATAAAAGTGATTTGATTTGATTTGATTTGATTTGTAGATGTCTTTAGGAGAGGAATCTCATCGAACCTGTGAATTTTCAGGCAGATCAGACATTGTTTGGCTGAGTTATAAGTACTTCCTCCTCTATGATGAAGCACTGAACTTTGTCAGTCGGCCACAGACACTCCCTTCAACGAAAACTCTAGATCTTCACAATTTAACATCACAAAGGCCTTTGGATTAAACTAATGGAACATGGACTCGATCTGATAAAATTTGCAGGAGTTTGTTACAGTGTAAAACGTGTCATTTCCTGTTGCCAGCAGGTGGCGCTATAACTGTAAGTGGGTATTGGCATGTAAACGTGTTCAGGTCAGGACTGTTATCAAACGTGTGGATTTTGAGGCATGCCTGAGCTCTAACAACTTCCTGTTTCGTGGCGAAACATCAAAGTTTGAGAGGCCGCCACGGACACGCCCTTTGACTAAAACTCTATATCTTCGCAATTTAACATCGCCAAGGCCTTTAGATGACAAACCCCTTTTTGGTGTTGGTCTGATCAAATCCCTAGGAGGAGTTCATTAAAATACAATGCCTGGAATTGGCAAAAACTGCACTTTTTTTGTCAGAGGAAGTTAAAAATATCTGACTTACTGTTGGGTTTGAGATTTTGCTCCAAGAGACTTTTTTTGTTAGTATTGGCATGTTTGATGTGTGTGCCAATTTTCGTACATGTGCGTGAAATGTAGCTCGGGGACCACTCTGTTAAAAGTGCATAGGTGGTGTTGTCGAGCCATTTTGCCACACCCACTTCCGAAACTTTTAACAAACGTAAATTTTCGCCACTTCTGGCAGGCGTGCATATGTTTTTGTGTGTGCGTGTGTGTGTGTATATGTTTGAGTGTGTGTGCATTTGTGTGTGTGGGTTAGTTTTCACCCATATAGCAACTACACAGAACTTCTTAGCAACCATTTATTTTCCATTTTCATGAATTAGTTTAATAGAAACTGTCATATAAAGTCATCTACAAGCTATTGTCGAAATGAAATACTGAAAAAAAAGAAAGAGAATCTTTTAAATAGAAGCTTCATAAGTGAAACTAGTGTAGCTAGCAGCACTCACAACTTCATATCATAATGATTAACAAACTTGGATTTACAGATCAGAATATATTAGCATATATTATGAGGAATCAAGGGTCAGCAGACATTCTGTCGATATGAAAACACATTTAATACCAGGTCTAATTGGAGCCATGAAGACTTGAAGGTAGTTCTCTTTTGACTTAAGAAATCCACTGCAACATACAAAACTACATGCCAAAAACAACAACAACAATAATAATAATAATAATAATAATAATAATAATAATAGTAATATGCCTATAGTTCGCCTCCAAACTTCTTGCTGCTGTGCACCTGATGCTCAGCAAAGATAGCCCTTTGCAAGCAGCACCTGGTTTGCATGATTGTTTCAGAGCTACTGTAGGCCTAAATAATAATAACAATAATAATAATAATAATTATTATTATTATTAATAATCGGCAAAGCGTGTGATGTGCACAGAACGCACTATGCCGAATTAAGTTCTCTTTAACCTAATTATGCTCAAATTGTAGAAAATCTTTAAAACGACAGGACTTTAATCAAGACTTTTCCATTCGAAGAATTACAGTTATTAATAGCTTAGTCCTTATAAATGATCAGCTTATAAAATACATCATTTACAGATCTACTGAAGGATAAGATGAATGTGCAATAACTAATATTTTTATAAACTATAAATATAAAAAATAAATAAATTTAAAGTAATGGAACATTACATGTAAAACAAATCTAAACTATTATATACAGTAGGCTACAGGCTACATAAAGGCACCTTTTCAGAGCTTTACATCATGTGCGTCAAAGGCGCAATGAATGTAAGCCTGATAACTGATCAAATGACAGAATATGTAAACTTAGTTTATATTTGTAATTAAATAATAATAATAAAAAAAATCCTGGGTATGGTCGGCAGAGGGCTCTTATTTTGAGGGCTACTTCAGGAGCTCAGATTAGGTTGACCAATTAGAGGAAAATAGGCATTTCAGCACCGTCTACATGTATATAATGAATTTTAAAGTAGTTTTTCTGTTTTCTTACCCTAAATTTAAAAAATGAATATCGAGCCAAAATCTCGTTTTTTTTTTTTTTTTTTTTTTTTTTGTGAGTAAACGGAAAAACAGCCATTCTCTTAATTTTCTTTTTTTTTGAAAACGGATATGGAATGGACGGAAGATTCCCTGATTTTAAAGCTTCCATATATTTTTAATCATTATTTCCCATGGTCTAACTAATTGTTTCCAAAATAGTCATTATCTTTAAATAATCTTTAAAAAGGGCGCTTAACCTTAAGCAGTGCTTCACCACAGTGTCGTTTGTAGCTTTTAATTGCGCAAGCTCTTTATAGTTCAATGGATTCTTACTGGCTGTCAATGTTTCATCATTTATTAGCTGGGGGAAAATCTGAAAATGATCTCAGCAATATTGCTTCTTTGAATATCTTTTTCGATATTCGCCATAGCTGTGGTCTGAATTCTGCTGTTGTTTTAAATTCAGAACCATTTTTAGAACAATGTTTTTATTGTTATCGATATAGTTATCTTTTTAGTGTGAATGACCTTTTGGATAGGATGTTACTTAGGGTCACCACTCAAAACTCTTTAGCAACCACATTCTGACACCTTGAGTGTAAAAATGTATTTGTTTCTTTGTGCTCCCCTAGTACAGTGTGTTGTCCTACTTTAAATTCCCCCATCCCAGTTCTTACACTTAGAGGCTCTGACTTGTTTTGACTGATAAATGAATTTAGACTGTAAAAAGAGCTGACCTAGCTTGGAGCAAATTAGACAAGCAGAGGGAGCCGGATGTGCTCATCAAATCTTACTTTCAGGGATCCCAGTATCAGAAAGGGAATTGTAGCAATAAGAGGTTTGGGTTGGAAAACAGCATCATCCAAATCCAATTCCACACAGCCTAGATAAGCAAAGGGCAGCATCTGAGGACGGGTGGAGAGTCGCCTTATTGGTATAATTATTTCTGTGTTGTTTTGAAGAGAAGGAGTTGCTTTTCACTGCTGTTTATGAGGGCATGCTTTTGATTTGTGACGGCAACTGATCAATATGTTTTTTTAGGGGGTCAGTCGCCAAACACAGCAACAAAGGGCTGGAATGCACCTCATATAACCACGGAGAAAAGGTTTTAAATGGCTCCTCAAGTACCACAATGAGCACTTTGTGTGTTCTCCAGATTCAAAGGCAAGGGATAACGAGGAAGAGGAAAATTACTGGTGCTAGAAAGGAAATTAAAGAAGAGGGAAAGTTTGGCTGTGATGCACAAATGTTTTGTGACAGTGTGATTAGGTGTGTAAAAGTCTTTTTTGAAAAGCTTTAAAAAATAGCCTTTGTTGTGTTTGTTTGCTTTTATGTGACTGGAATTTCGGAATGCTGTCTTTTATGATTGGAATACACTGTTAAAATTAAAGGTTCTATATTGCCATTGATGATTTTATAAAAACATGTATAATCAATAGAATTGTTGGTTCTTTATAGTGGACAAGTTTTTATTATTATTAATTTTTTTTAGTTTTAAAATATTTTTCACACTAATAACCAAGAACTGCTCACTAAACGCTTCTTAGAAAAAATGGTTGGCTAAATCCCTCTTTTATAGCTTTTGCTATTACAATTATAATGGACAGGGAATTTAATGACAGTTTCTAAGCTGTGTAAATACATCAAAACAATAGGTTTTGGTTAATTGACTGACTGTTGTTCATGTCACTGGTATCACAGAGGGGAACCCATAGCTGATTATATCCATTATTACACAGCTCTCTGGAATACTTGAACTGTATTAGTCAGTCACACCATCAAGCAGTTTGTTATTATGCAATAACACACACTCGTCTGGGCTAACTGGGCTTTATGTTATGTGGCTTAGATTTATATTAGATATTTTGTTACATACAAATGTATAATATTTTATGTAATAGTCTCAAAAACTCTTTTGTACTATGAACTCCTTTCTGCCATTCATTCACATCTGCAGTTGGTCAGAAGTGCAGAAACTGTTGCTTCTTCACCAACGTCACTTTAGAGCTAATATTTGAATGATTCTTTAGCATTATGTCTAAACTAATGACAAAACAGATGATTTTGCTCACATTTTTAGATTATAAGGCTGAAAGGTATGAAATGTCATCAGTCTACAGAGATTTCCCAGTATTTCTCTGTTGCAATCGGGATATCACAATACTTAACCCTGAAAAGCAAACACTACCAGATCACTATGGTATAAATACAGCACTACAACATACAAAAGAGAGAGATCGACTTAGAGGGTCACTTACCAGTTCTATAATGATTTTTATTATACGGTCTCTGTTGCCATCTTGTGGCGGAATGTCAATCCTCTTTGCTCTGCTCAATGACAGGCTAATGGCCGCCGACACACTGAATCTTCGAAATTATAAATATTTTAAATAAGCACTATCCTTATAAATAAACTGCATAGTTGCAATCTAAACAACTACATTCTCGTCTAAAAAAGCCTCAAAAGGACATTATGTTGTGCAACAGCTGCAATGTTTGTCAAACTTTAGTGAGTTTATTTCCCAGAGATGGGTTGCAGCTGGAAGGGCATCCGCTGCATAAAACATGTGCCGGATAAGATGGTGGTTCATTCCTCTGTGGCGACCTCGGATTAATAAAAGGACTAAGCCGAAAAGAAAATGAATGAATGAATGTAGTGAGTTCATTCCTCTGCTTCTCATTCACGTGGGCGTACCTCACAGCTATCAGCCAATCAGATTTGAGAATCAGACAGAACTGTTGTATATATATATACTATATATATATATATATATATATATATATATATATATATATATATATATATATATATATATATATATATATATATATGTGTGTGTGTGTGTTTGTGTATAATTGTCTATATACAGTTGAATTCAGAATTGATGGAGACAAGATTTTTTCAACACATTTCTAAACACAATAGTTTTAATAACTCATTTCTAATAACTGATTTATTTTATCTTTGTCATGATGACAGTAAATTATATTTTACTAGATATTTTAACTAGGTTAATTAGGTTAACTAGGCAGGTTTGGGTAATTAGGCAAGTTATTGTATAACAATGGTTTGTTGTGTAGACTATTGAAAAAAAGGATAGCTTATAGGGGCTAATAATTTTGACCTTAAAATGTTTTTTAAAAAATTAATAACTGCTTTGATTCTAGCCATTCAACATCTTTTGGGCAATATTTTAAAAAGAAAAAGAAAAAAATCAAAAGGGGGCTAATAATTCTGACTTCAACTGTATATATCCCTGTGCAGATGGCTAATATTACATCTTGTATCCATATTGTAGTTTTTGATTATTTTGAAAGTAAAATCAAACTTTAGTATTGACAGTACTGTTATTTAGTTTGTAACACAGGCACATTGGGAATATCTGCCCAGGGCTACATTTTTAAGAACCGAGAAAAATGTGCCAGGGGGTACTACATATGGCTGCATTTAGTGTGTAAAACAAACTCTACGGGGTGGTACCGCTGACCGCTTACCTCCACGTAGATCGCTTTTCCGGCATGACTGGTTTGCTCTGCAGCTTAAACTGCAAGTAGACGTAGCCCCGGCTACATATTTCTTGGTTCTCAAAACTGTAGCCCTGGGCACATATCTCCAATAAGCCTAGGTTGCTGTGTTCATGTCCTTGCAGGAACAGTTGTTGTATATATTAATGTATTATGTGACAATAAACAGGTAATATTTTTAAAGAACTTAATCTCAAATCAACATCTCTTGTGCCTTACATGCTGAAAAGTGTGTATTAGGAGGAATATTTAAGTCTCACACTTGCTAGCATCTTACTTCATGTAAACTGTGTGTTCAGTTAGCTATAACAATTATTTGACTTAAATTAATATTTCTTTTCTTGTGAGTGAAGTAGCCTTGGAACGAATTTGGATAACGTACAGTGCATCCAGCCAGTTGTTCAAATATAATAAAGTCCTTCAGTTTGATAAAAAGCCCCCTCCAGTCAGGCTTTATTATGCGATAACAATCAAATGAATCTACATTTTCCCTTACTTATCCACATGTGCGTGATAACCTTGCATGCTTGTCAAGCCACCTACTGTAACAGATTTGTTTATCTGCTTTTGCGGTTGTGAGCAATAAAAATAAAATAAAAAAAGTCTGTAATAGACATGTAGCACATTAACCTTGTTTGTGCTGTAAATTGACATTTGGCATAGTGAGAGATGAAAAAAAAACTCTTTCTCACTTCCTCGCATGCTTTATTAAACATTCACTATGAAAACATGAGATATTTGCATAGTATCTTGTCTACTTGACATAGCAGTTTTTTTATTCGCACAGTGAAAACAACAGTTTGGCATTTACATCATTTACAGATTAAAACTGGATCCCAGGTGTCACTGCATTAATAATTTATAAATTAAGATTATTTATGAATCAAGATGCATTTAAATAATACAACTCAGGCTCATTCTGATTATGTAGCTCTACTTACATTCCTGGAGAGAGCAAAATACGTCCCAGGAGCTAGGTTTGTTTGCAGTTTTTGTTTTCATGAATACGCCAGAGATCGTATGCTTTTTCAGTTCTCAAAATTCTTTCGCAAGTGCCATTCGCACCTGCTGTTCTCATGTAAATCCACTAGAAGCCGCTGTTGACTAACTGACTGACTGACATACTGACTGACTGACCGACCGATTCCCCTTCCCTAAACCCAACCAATAGTATTTTAAAAAGCGCTGATTGACCAGCGCCCACCCACTTCCTTAAACCCAACCGCAATGTTTTGAAAAGCAATCCAAAAAAAGAAAAGCCCTCGCCTGATTTTTACCATGTTTTCAGATTTTACCACATTCTCACCCTGTTATTTACTTGTTTATTTTATTTTTTGGCTTCTGTTTTTGTCTTACCAGCTTTCTGGAACCGTTCGTCACCGGACTCAAACCTCGTCGTGGCGGTCAACTCTGCTCTGCATCTCAAGTTGCCGACGTACGTGTCGAGCTACCGGACAAACTGGTAACAGCGGAAAAGCGGTCCACATGCAGGTAAGCGGTCAGCTGGTTAGCGAGAAAAGGAACGGCATCATACCGCCCCGCAGTATTCGTTTTAAGGATGAAATGCAGCCATACGTAGCTCTGGCTATATAATTCGTGTAATTCAGAAACTTATATAGGGTTACGTTTTCAGAATGAGCCTACGTTGCAACCATAAGTCAATTTTTTCTGAAAAAAAAAATAAAAACAAAAAACCCAGATTTACGACAGTTTTTGTTTATGATAATTTATAACTGACATTGTATTTTATTCTCAAGGCTACACTCAAAACATTTGCTGTTTGTTTGAACTACTTATTCGAAATGAGCTGAAACAACACAATTCTTGAGGGGTTTTTTTTTGGACAACTTAATTGTTTTATGTTAAATCCACTTAAATTTGTAAAAACTAATAAGTTAATTTATTCATGTTGTCCAAACACAAAGTGACTATGTGGAACCACCCAGAATATTTCACAGTGTACATCAACAGAATGCCTACACTGTGAAACCCAACAGTTAACTTTATTAAATGAAATGCGTGTAGTTAACTCAAAATTAAATGAAAGTTAATTGTACTCATTTGAAAAGAGTTTTGAACTCAGTGTTAAAGGGCCATGAAACCCCCCTGTCTCAGCAGGGTGTTTTCACACCTCTAGTTTGAAAAAAGTCAGGAAAGTTGGGCGTGTCCAGCTCTGGGAGTGTGGGCGTGTCGGGGGAGGGAAAGAGGGTAAAATTTGCATAGAAGGGAGTTTCCATTTGGCCATGTACTGATCACAGGCAAAAGAAACACAGAGGCTTTGATACCGCACGGCGAATGGGAGAAAAAAAAATCCTCCGCATTTCTCTGTAACTTATGTACTCGGTAGGTAGCGTCAGAAAGCTGTGTGTGTATAGACTATCCTGTCACAAAATGCGGCAAAAATCCTGCACAACGGGAATAGTTTGTGTTTATATGTTTACACTCGGAGAGCAGCATTAGCGGATCTTTCAGTCTATATTATTGTACTGTAATATTGCAGTGATATTAACATACTGTAAACTTACTAACTAAATCATTTTGACTGAGGTATGTCATTAAAAACTAATAAAGTACTGCTGACAATACGACAAACTTTGCAATCTGGGTTAAACAAAGAACACTGCACACACTTACCTAATCTGTAGCGACAGGACAATCAAACTGGAGCGGTGTCTTTTTATTAAAAGGAGACGAGCGGCAAATCCGGATTTCACCATTTCCAGATGCGAAAAACTCTCAGGTAAAAATGTTCCTTACAAACGCGTTTCTGTCGCGTGTCGCGTGCACTGTAATCCACACGTGAGTCCAGCAGCTCTCTCATAGAGGGAAAATGAAAACAAAACCTTGTTGCAGCACACCAACGACCCATGTCTCCAAATTCTTGTTCTTGCACTTGTTTTAGCAACACAACGTGGCGTCTCTCTGCCGTCTGAACAGTGTAAACAGGTAAACAATCTCCGGAGCTATCATGCATATTAATGAAGTTTCGCGTCATACACAATAGAGCGCGCTGATTGGTTTGAAGCACGTCTTCTCATGAATTAATGCCGCACACTCAGATGCGTCAGAACGTCCTCGAAAAGACAGCCAGCCACTCTCCTGGCTGGATTTACCCCTATGTATCTCATGGCCGTGACGCAGCTTCAAAAATTCGTTTCAAACCGGAAGAACGAATTTGCTCAAAATAACGCAAAAACAACCAATTTTCACTTTTTAGTGCAATATATGTGTCCTAATAGTGTTTATAGCAGCGTGGGACACATATATGACTGTCAACAGCTCAAAAAAAGGGTTTTGGTGTTTCGTGACCCTTTAAAGGTAATGAGTTAATTAAATACCTCGTTACTTCACCTTAAATGAAGTATGTTCACAGTACTCATATAGATTAGTTTTTGAACTTAAATGGTTTGTTGCAATCGGTTTTCTCAAATGATTTGAGCTACCTTAACTTATTCCGTTTTACAGTGGTAAAAAAGGATCTGTAAAATCAAGTGCAACCAAATGATTTTAGTCCTCACTAACCAATCAGCACAAAAGGATCAGCGTTGCTTTTAACTGTGCCATCAACTGCTTGTGACGGTGCCTAAAAACAAATCCCAACAGAGGTCAGAGGCAGTTTAGTCCTCTGGATCGATGGTGGCCGCTCATTCAGGGGTTTATTCCACCTTTTGTATGTCATTGCTCTGTATTCCCTGTGCTGATGGCTACGGGAGCCAGCCGGCTGTCATCTTGATTAATGGAACAATAAAATTTACAGCCAGTGTTTACTTTATTTTCCTCATGCGAGCCTGTTTTCGAAGTACTCCCTTATTTTAAGCGCTACAGTAATTCTGCTGTCCTGTTCTATTGTTGTGTTGATATGGGAGAAGTAGTGATTTGTACAAGCTGTTTCCTTTTTCCCTCGACCGTATGCTGGAGCTGTCTAGACTGAGCCCTGCCACGGTGGGAAGGGATTGTGCTGTGCAAAGCTCAGATGGCACTGCTATGAACCATGCGCTGCTTTTCTATACTGTCACAGCCCTGATGGTGGAGAGCTGAGGAGTACAAATGTGGTTTGGGGATTGAAATGCTGCATCTAATTCGCTCTTCGCTTAAATTCCACACCCATCTTCCACAGGCTTTGCAGGATTGCCCATGAATAGATTTCTGGGGCTCATAAATAGTTAATTCTATTTGATATTTTTCTCACGTGGGATAGAATGAAGCTAGGTGTATTGGGAAAAATGTGCCTCTACCAACATACCATATATCCAATTTGCTGTAGGTTTCAGGCGAAACTAACCCTAGTGGCAATGCATCTGAACACTTTTATTACTTTTGACATAAATTATGGTTATGCTGGAGATAACAGACTTGCTTATGAGCTGCCTCAGCGTTCTAATAGAACTTGTCAATGTCATAACGTTTGCGATGGCCAATTAAATAAAAGTTTGTGGGATTTGCTGTTCAAATAGGCTAGGCTGCTGAAAGTGAATTCCAGGATGACACTTCTGTTGGTCTACAAGTGCAAGACTAGCAAGAAGTAGTTGTTTATGATACAAAATAAACTCTAATTTTGACTTTTTAACTGAGGCTATATGTTTAAACAATACTGATGTAGCCAAACACAGAAAAGTTTTTTACCTTGTGTTTTAAAAGTTTAACATTTATACAAAAACTTTTTGCATGTCCAAAAATGTTGCATTGGATATGCCAGGCCAGTATTTGGCGCTGTCATCTTTTTAGTAAACAGTACCTGTAGGAAAGTGACGACATGATGACGATGTCAGCTGAGTGCTGTGTGTATGTAGAATTTGCTGTGTGTGTCTTTGTTGTTGGTTTTAATGTAAAGTAAATACTTTGCTAATAAAGCATTAGTAAACACTTGAGCAACAACAACACTACCACTACGCCATTGTTGTGTTTGTTTTTGCTTGCCTTTAATGTTTTAGGATGCATTTACACAGACACAACAATAGTGGCGTTTTCAATAATCTTTTCTCTGAAACACATTTTCAGATAATTTGTTTGAAATCGTACAATCTCATTCATACAATTTAGTATGATTTGCTTATCCCATAATGACGATTGGGTTTAGGGGTGGGGTTGTATGTCATGTCTCCTTTTAAAAATCGTACATTTTTGTACGACGGAACTTGTATGATGTAAAATAGTTACATTTCCTCGTGAGATCAGGCTGATTTTCAGTCATTAAAAAAATATATTATTGTGTAAATGAAGAGGCAAAAAACATTTTAAAAAATGTCTTGTTTTTGTCTGAAAATGTTGTGTAAATGGTCCCTGAATATGAAATTGATTGACTTAACATTTATTTGACTTATTTAGTAAAATAATTTTGCTAAATTATTTTAGTATACTTTGGCAAAAGACAACTCATCCCAACATGTTTGAAAAATAATTTATTTTAATTATAATTATCCCCACTGACAGACATTAGTTCAAAAGATTATTTATTTAAATATGTTTCTGTTTTATTATATAATTATATATACATATATACATTTAAAGTCAGAATTATTAGCCCCCCTGTTTATTTTTTTCCCCAATTTCTGTTTAACGGAGATACATTTTTTTCAACACATTACATAATTACATAAACATAATAGTTTTAATAACTCATTTCTAATAACTGATTCCTTTTATCTTTGCCATGATGACAGTAAATAATATTTTACTAGATATTTTTTAAGACACTTCTATACAGCTTAAAGTGACGTTTAAAGGCTTAACTAAGTTAATTAGGTTAACTAGGCAGGTTATGGTAATTAGGCAAGTTGTTGTATAATGATGGTTTGTTCTGTAGACTATTGAAAAAATATATAGCTTAAAGGGGCTAATCATTTTGACCTTAAAATGGTTTTTAAAAAATTAAAACCTGCTTTTATTCTAGCCGAAATAAAACTATATATATATATATATATATATATATATATATATATATATATATATATATATATATATATATATATATATATTATTTTTATTATTATTAATATTATTATATATTATATATTATTATCGACTATTGACATAAAACATTGGTCCAAAAGTCACATTTATTTTTATCTAAGAAAACTGAATATAATTTTTAGCAGCACTGACTGGGTATTTCCTTGCAAAATGAAAAAGGAACAACATACATATCGTATAGCAAAAAGGTTCCCAGAGGTATCAATTTATAGACTTGGGTTGAAATTTGACATTGCAAAGCACTTTTTGAAAAATATTAAAATGACTCTACAAGGTGATTAAAAAGAATATGAATTGTGTCAAATGAAAAGTAAAAAGCCTTACTTGAAAGCAATTAGAACTGATTACATTAGCGTAAGTGAACTGAACTGTTCCCTTCATTTATTCAACACAGTTAGTTTTAGTGAACTCAATGACCTAAATCAGTATATAAATTAAATAAAGTTACAGTAATTTTTTTTCTTGGAGCAAATATTGAGAATAAGGGCTGGCACTTAATTCAATTTAAAGAATTAACATCTCTAGGAAGTGAAAATGGGAAAAATGTATCTTTGTGTCTCTATCAAGTATATATTTAGAACCGAGTCCTTTATTATATCATCAAAGGATCTATTGAAGGATCATATTGTGGTCATAAAATACTGATTAAATTCTATTAATAATTTTAAATATTCTGACCACCAGGTTGTGCACTTTTTTTAAATAATTTAAAATGTAACAATTTAGTATAATCACATAATATGTTATACACTTTAATAAATACAGATCAAAATGAATGTGTGTTTATTTTTACATAATTATCTGTTACTCTGAATGATGATTTTCAGTCCTGTTTTGATAATTTTTTGCATAAAATTTATTAAAACAAAGACATTTTTCTTGCATTTAATATGCATATAAATCTCTTTTGTAAACTGAATTAAAAATGGGATGTCTCGTCTTTGACCCATATTTAAAAAAATAATGTGCACGCTACATCAATTAGCTCTTTCTGGAAGAATATATTCATTCAAAGGTGCAAGTGTGAATCCTTTTGCTCTATTTTTCCCTTTTTCTTTTCATCTCCCTCATTCTAGTGGCACAGCAGAGTCTATTAATCCTATAACCTATGACTTGCTCACTTTCTCCTGTCTATCAGATGTGTCCATCATTATACCATGTCTTTCACTTTCATCTCTCTCCAGACCCCTTTTATCTGTCCCAGGATCCCCAGTGTGAGGGCCGCCCAGGTTAGAAAAAGCTATCGGCAGTGTTCTGGTTCATTTCCCCCTCATCGAGGATGGTTTTTGGTAGAATGTGAATAGAAGGAAGACTGATGGAAACTGGAGTGGTTGTTGGCCTTTATGGGAACATGTGTGGCACATGCCAGCAGAGGTGGGTAGAGTAGCCAAAATATTCAATATTCAAGTAAAACTACTGGTATTCTCACTATTAGCAGGGGTTAATTACTATTGAGATATTGGCTGTTTTTGAGTAAAGTGGTCCCTAGCTATAACGCGGTTCGCATTTTTGCTGCCTCGCAGTTATGCAGATTTTTTTAGTGCAATTTGACATGCTTTTTTCTACAGTGCATTGTGTTCTGCGTCCTGATTAGTAGTGATGTGACGCTGTGCGCAGAGGCTTCAATGCATGTATCAAAAGAATTATACATCTTACAGTGAAGCAGTGTACTAGACCTTGATTTGTTTTGCTATAATCATGTGATCTGTGATCTCTGTAGCTTCATTTTCGCCTATATCCACGTGACTGCTTTGCATTTTAATTTAAAGGTTTAAACCCATTGGTTTAAACTAACACCCTCGTGGGTTAGTAAAGTGTAGAGCGAGAGATTAGGCGTTGATTACATACATTTCTACTGTTTCAAAGCACTGCATCGGTCCCACACACCAGTAATTCCAACCAAGGCTCATTCTGAAAACGTACCTCTACAGTATACACATTTATGGAGGCCATGAAATACGTCCCTGGAGGTACCTATTTTTGCCGTTTTTGTTTTCGCGAACCCACGAGAGGCCAATGTGTGTGCTTTTACATATTTCAAATTTCTCTCCATTCAAGCCTGTTGTTCTCACATAAACCCACCAGAGGCCGCTGTTGACTGACTGTTTGACTGACTGAATGACTGACTGACTGACCGGCCAATTGACTGACCCACCCTCCTCCTTCCCTAAACCCAACCAATTTTATCGATTGACCCGTCCACCCACTTCCCTAAATCCAACCAACAATTTACAAAAGCAATCCAGAAAAAGAAAAGCCCTCGTCTGATTTTTACCACATTTTTGGATTTTACCACATTCTCACCCTGTCATTTACGTGTTTATTTTATTTTTTGCATTCTGTTTTTGTCTTACCAGCTTTCTGGAACTGTTCTTCACCGGACTCATACCCCATCGTCCACACAGAGGTAAGCAGTCAGCTGGTAAGCGCGAAAAGGAATGGCGTCATACCCATACCTGTCAACCCTCCCGTTTTTCCCGGGATTCTCCCGTATTTTACAGTTCTATCCCGCTGTCATCCCGTAAAGGTATTTTCCTGTATTTCTCCCGTATTTTTTATTTTTCTGAGAAGAGCCGATCCTCCCTATACGCAACCCATACCGCCGAACCACCAGGGGCTGCCCTTGCTCTTAAATGTGAATCGGTTCTGTGCTTTCATTTTATTTAGGCATAGAAACACTTTGAAATAAACATTAAAACGACGCGATTCATTTCCTTTTTATTACAGGCGCCATTGCCCCTATGCAATCCTCAAAACAGTCAGTTCATATAAAGATGCATGACTGTCAGCTGATGCTGATGTTCATATAAAGATGCATGACTGTCAGCTGATGCTGATGTTCATATAAAGATGCATGACTGTCAGCTGATGCTGTTAAGTATCCTATATTTTCACATCCCAGTGTTGACAGGTATGCTCATACCGCCCCGTATCATTCATTTAAAAAATTAAATGCAGCCATACGTACCATACGTAAAGCTGTTACACACTGCATGGAAGGTAATTTCCAAAAACCCATGATTTTTAAGTAATGTTTATAAATGTGCCTTAGCACTGAGCTATTTTAAGATACGTCCATTTCTTTCAGTTGAAACAGCTCAGATGTACATTTTAGTCTTGAACTGGGGGTATAAGCATTTTTTAATATAACTTTCACAAGTAAATGTAACAAAGTAAATGTAATTTTATTTCTACCCACCCCTGCAGGCCAGTAAGATCTGACTCACCCTGGCCGGGCTTCCATTACAGGGCCTGATCCAATCTGTGGCGGCAGAGGAGCACTGTATCCCCCCTACAGACACACTCCATCGATTGCTGTGTCAGGGGCCATATTATACCTTCCCCTCATTGAACTTGCATCGATGGGCCTTTCTCTTGTGTAGTTAGCCTACAGGATGACATTTATGCAGTAGCTGCCTAGGCGCACGCTGACAGGCCTGTTAATGGCTACTTTACAGATGGCATTTACTCCGCCAGCCCATTATCATCAGTACAACACAGCTTGATCACATAAGGGCATAAAAGGAGCCGCTGCCATTGTTTTTGGCCGGCAAACTGCTTGCCTGTGGATATTTATGCTCTGATAACCGTCCATTTGTTAAAAGCAAAGGCTTTAATACAGCTGTCTTTTTGTCCATCAGGTTAACTGCGGTGAATTATGTGACAGAGCTCTTAAAAAGCTGAAATGGATGCTGAAATAATAATCGGGGGCAGAGACGCAGCTGTTGTGTCCAAAACATGAATATCAGCTAATATTGTCCAAATTAAATCAGCCGGGCAGACGCAGCATAATGCCGCAGCCAATTTTCAGTATTTGAGTATGAAAATTTGACATCCCGACATAATATAATGTGTGTCGTAAGCCAGAAATGATGGCTATGATTACACAAGACATTTAAAACACATTGGCATACATTGCATTTAAAAAGAAAAACACTTATATATCATAAACCCGCCTCTAATTACTTTTTTGTACAGTAGCTAAACCATGACAACTATAAAGTAGCTTTGATTGTGTCAATCCATGGTATTTGTAATAATGTGATTAATTTTCTGTTGTAGCTACGTCTACTCTATGTAGAAATTCACATACACATTAGTCGGTAATCATCATGTGAAACTAATAACATGATACTTTTATTTAGATTGTTTTGATACTTTCTGACCATTTACACTATGCTGTTTTTAAATGAAAACTGAAAACGTTGTGCATTTGGAACATAACCTCCTAGGGCTTGAGTGTCCACATATGTGGACAGTACATTTTAGATCCTTAGTGGCTATTTAAAATACTTTGAATACTTTATATTTTGTTACAGACATACAGTGTCATCCTGCAACTGTTTTGCAGCATATGAAATGTCCCAAACCCATTTTAACTGTCCTAAATGGAATAAATGTTGTTTTTACTCTCTGATAGTCAAAGCAAGTTCAAAAAAAAAAAATTCTCTGTTATATATGCATTAAAAACATTCAGGAAAAAGTGTTTTATGTAAATTTGGACCACGAGTCCACAAATATGTACATAATTTTCTCTAAAAGTACATCAAATCAAAAGATGATACATAGATTTTTATTTTAATTAGGTTCCAATAAGCCCAAATAGCAAAGAGAAATAAAAAAAAATGCATGTAAAAAAACACCTTGGGCCTTAAGAGGTTATAGCTAGACAAATATGTGGGGGTGCTGAGAATATCATCTATATCGATGCCCAAGCCTACTTCAAAAATATGGTTATTTAATAAAAGCAGCTACACTTTTTGAACAAAAGTATATTTTTATTATATTTAGACCAGTTGTTTTATTTATTTATTTATTTATTTATTTATTTATTTATTGGCTAAAGGCATATTCCCAAAACACACAAGCTTAATATAAATGAAAAAAAAAAACTTTTGTATGCAAAGGGGAAATGAGCTCAGTTTTCATGCTTTTCTTTTATTTTCACTAACCCATATTTGATTGCATTTATATGAGATAGTCCATAAGATGTACATTTTGACTACTATCTGTGTTTTTGACAGTTCAGACACAAGGAAAAAAGATCACATGATTTCTGAGGGAACAAAGATCATGCTGGTATTACGTGACTCACCCTAGTTGTTTGTTCTAAGTTGTCTTTTAAGTCCTGAAGCAAATTAAAAATTACATATTTGGCAAACAGTATGGTCGGACAATGTGTTCCTCTGGCATTACAAATAAATACATGCGAAAAACAAAAAGTCTACATTCTACCAAGGGCTCTCTGTTCTCTTTCTCCTCCTGGCAACAACAACTGCAGCCATTTCAAGCACAACATTTAAGACATGCATTTTTAGATGTTAAATAATGGTGCAAAGACCTGTAATTTGAGGAGCACAAACATTAGTAATCCATGTTTAAATACTCCCCTCGCATAAAATTTGCATCTAAAACACCTATAAATGCATTTTCAGTGAAGTTATGCGTAAAAATTGCTGTGTCCAACCATGCCTTTTTAGTGTTATTCTTTTCTGCACATGTTTAGTAAATACAGACTGTTTCAATGCCAAAAAAATAAAATAATTGCATTGAAGCAAGCTGGAGTAAATCTGGTCCATAGTGTTTTTTTTATCAACTAAGATTGACTGGCCTTGCATGCGTATTATGTATGTTTTATCATTTTCATAGTTCATGAAAATAGGTTGTTTGTTGCCTGTACACGGAATATCTTAAATATGCAGTCATCATCCTGTAGAAACACAATATTTTTCAGATTCAGTTTCATGCTGCATGAAAGAATAAAAAGTCTCACATATCTAACAATGACACTTGCATTATAAAATCTTACGGCAGATGTTGTTTTGTTGGTTTTAATGTGATGAGATTAATCCACATTCTGAATATATCTGTCACAGTCACAAGCGATCTAGCCCATGCAGATCGCTGGAGAACTACAAATCTGCCAGCAAAAGAACTACAAGTTCCAGTCATGCACCATTGCAAACACTCACAGCTGAAGCCGCTCATGAACTCATCAGCACACACATAGGTGACTGTGACAATATCAATCACTGTACTTATTTTTTTATTTTATATATGCCTTAATTCATTAAAATGCGATATTGAGCGTGCACTATATTCTGTGTAATTTATAAGCCAACAAAAGCCATGAAGGTAGCCTATTATAAGCCAGTAAGTTATCGTGTATGCCGACTATATCCCAAATGTTCTGAAGCCATTCTATAGTTTAAACTGTGTTTGATAGTTTACAATTCAAACTGCGTGCCACATTCGTTTATGACAACACAAAAAACTTTCTCCAGTACTATTAGTTCCTGTTAGTTTTAATAATCAGTGGAGAAATGCATTTAGTTTTGCATTAAATAGGTTCATTTTGACCTGCAACAAGGAGTTCATTGCTGTTTCTAAATCATGTTGCCCTGTGTTTGTTAGATCAGCAGATCGCATTCACATCACTAGAGAAGAGAGGGTTATATTATCTGCTCTTCACACACAAAGTAGGCCTACCTGAAATTATAAATTAGAAAAGGCTCAATAATACATTGGACAGATCCTCAACGCACTGATTTCATCCCTTTGTGCTGCTGAGTTTTAAGAGTGTCCGCCGATACAGGAGTGCTGCGCTCTGTCTAAGTGTTGCATCATTTAAAGGTTATATCTTAAGCATTTGATTTTTCCTCAGTGCTGATGTGCTTTCATTTTCTCCATCTCACTCACAACAAGATTTGGCGAGGGTGTGGTTAAAAGTAAAGTCGGCTTTAATGTTATAAAAAGAAACATACGCTGGACCACAACAGATCATATCAATTTCGTAATGAACGCTCAAGTAAAGGAGCCTAGTTTACAGCAAGCATCATGTTTTTAATTAGATTGTGTCGTCTGTCATATACAGTAGGCCTATAGGTCTGTTATTTTTACTAAAGAAGATATATTATTTTAGTTTCTCACCAGAACTATAAAAATTGTATTATAATGAAAAAAAAAACTGCACAGTATTGGGATACTTCGAATTTTGGTATCGAGATCGGATCAGTTTTTAAAAAAATAGTATCGGTGCTTTCCTAGTAAAAACCAGTTACTGAATATATTGTTCATTTTCACAATAGCAAACCTGAAATGTTTGCATGCTGTTCAGTTTGAAGTACAAAAAAATGATAATATCATCAGAAGAGACATTTCATTTTACTATATGCATGAAACTCATAATGCATTTCTGGTTCTGAGTGACTCAAAATGATGACGGGGAGCATTTCCAATCAATGTTTTCCAGTATTGAATAAAACATAATCATAATTATAATAACATTTCTCTCGCCTGGCCTCTTAGATGAACGTTTTCCTTGAGCATCTTATAGTATGCAATTTTGGCTTAAAGTAGGTGTCTTAGAAGGCAGCATAATTTTGCAACCTGCTGTTTGGAACATCCATCCTGTCAGGTATTCATCTGTGATGGCTTAAATTGATGTCTAATTAAGTATATTGCTAGGTTTTGGAACAAAGTTAAAAAGCACATTCTCTTGAATGTATATAAAGCATAAAACCCCCTCTTATCTCAGGGTAATATTCCAATAGAGCTGCAATAGAAGCTTTCAGCAGCTGTTATGAAGTTGTACATGTTGATCACACTGTGAAGATTACATACACATGCTAACAAAACCCTACGAGGCTAAACACACAGCTGTCACATAAAATGTTGTGAAAAATCTTTTCTTTACTGAGATCCACATTATAAAGCTGCTCACTGCAGGATGCGCTTTCTATTGAAAATGGATGGTTGAGGCTTTATTGAAAGCAATGGTACTTTGTATTGTATATGCTTGGAACAATACAATTGGAGTCTCTGCGTAATGGTTTTGTAAATGTAACTCACAATGCAGATGGCTGCCGCAAACTCTCTCTAAATGCATTATTCATCAGGAGTGGTTAGTATAGCAGAATATGTAACCTAATTACATATTTAAAATTATTTTTAATTATATCAAATTATGCTTATAATAAAAACAATAGATAATAAATATACATACTCTCATACTCTACACTCAAAAAACAACAATTGCCATTTGTTATGCTACTTAATTAAAAGGAGCTGAAACAACACAATTCTTGAGTTTTTTTGGGGACAATTTAATTGTTTTGTGTACAGTCCACTTAAACTTGTAAAAACAAATCAGTTAAGTTAATTTCTTTATGTTGTCTCAACGCAAACCAATTGTGTGGAACTCAGCCTTTTTTTTTTTTTTTACAGTTTATAATGGTTCATATAATGGTGTGATCGTCCCAGTAGGGGTATGCATTAAAATATTTTGTCCACAGACTACACTGAAAAAAATTATTCAAAGATGATTCTTTGGATTTACAAATAATTGTTAAGGTAAGTGGTTGTAAACAATTAATTTGGGCTGAAATTAAACAAACAAATTAAGTTAAACATTACTACATGTAATTTGCTTGTTTAAATTTAACCTATATAAATTGTTTGCAGCAATTTGCAGAGATATTTTTTTTCAGTGTAGGACGTCTAGCCTTCCAACACAAGATATGTGTTTAAAATCCCTTTTTGATTTAACAATGGTGTTTATCTCTACATTTAGTCTGAAAGTAAAGTAAAATTACACTCATAATGTCTATTTTAATAGATTTAATTGAAATGACAGTAAGTGTGATCTTTTACTATCCAATGAAAGGTGCAGAGACACAAACTTGACACCTTTAAAAAAAAAAAAAAGAAAAAAAAAATTGTATTTTGAGAATCAGGTCTGAGGAAAAATCCCAGCCAAGGTTACTGTTGGTCAGACTTCACTAATTAGTCTTCAAAATGCCAAAAAACTTTGTTTGATTAACAAATTAAATGAAATTTAATTAAACACTTTTGTTATACAGTGTAAAAATATCCATTAACAGTTTCTATATTGTGTAATTCACATTCTGTTTATTTAAGGTTATGCATTACATTATGGGACATTGATCTCTGCTGTGTCTACATCTGTTGAAAATCCAACTTTGCATTTACTTAGTCGTTTTTTTTTGTTGTTGTTGATTTTAGTAGTTTGAATCAATATATTGTATATGAAATGATATATAGACCATTTCAATGTGGTCATGCCACTGGTCCATGAACATTTCCTGCTTGTTATCAAACTACTTCATAACTGTAAAAAGGGGCAATTTAACCATAACTTACTGTTAAAACAGCTATCGTAACATTATTTATCAATATGTGGCTGTTTTTGGATTCTCGGAAGCTATAGAAATTAAAAATGTAAAACAGGAAATGCGTTGGGACCATTGTTTTTGTTTACATCTCCAAAATGGTCTATACAGTGCCTATAGAAAATAATCATACCCCTTTGAATTAATTACTTTATTTGTCTCTATTTGTCATATAGCCTGAAATCAAATCCCATTCCAAATAGCTTTTCCAGCTTTTGAAATGTTTTTGTAGCCTTCTCCTAACCTGTGCCTTTCTACAACTTTATCTTGAAGGTCTTTTGAAAGCATGGGTGTAATGTGAGTAAAGGTATAGATTTTCGCAGGGTATGATGATTTTCTATAGACACTGTAAAGTATATACACATACACACAGAAATCATTCCATAAAATGACAGAAAATACTGACAGTTTATTACCAGGTTTTGTACTGTAGTTTAGAACAATCCAGACAATATATCACAATGCATCATTTTCAGTGCTGAGGAAAGTTACTTTTGAAAGTAATGCAGCATTACAATATTGAGTTACTTTCCAAAAAAAGTAAGTTACTTAGTTCCTTTTTATGGTAAGTAATGTGTTATGTTACTTCTGAGCTACTTTTACGTTATTTTTTAGTACCTGGTTGAGGCTTGATCTCTTTCAGAACTTGTTTTTTTTATTTCTTTTTAAATATAAAAGTTCTGCAATTAACAACACACTATTATAACCTACATTTACCGTTAAAAAACACATAAAAATATTTTAAGATAATGTTATCTGAGAACGTTCTGACCCCAGAACTATACATGCCTTATATACAGATTATTGAAAGTTTAAAGCACTTGCTACTTTTTTTACTATTTGTCTTAAGTAAGATTAGATTAGATTAGATTAGATTAGATTAGATTCATCTTTATTGTCATTACACATGTACAAGTACAAGGAAAATCCGTGTCCATTTAGACAAGCCCCTGTTCCTTTTCTTTGATGCGTTCAAAATAATAAACACATTCTCTCTCTGACTGTGTGATTCTTTGTGACTACTTTAATTTTAATTCAGCAATTTATTTTTTAGAAGCTAATTAATTAAACTAAAATGTGACTCCCATTACATTTTTTTAAAAGTTACTACTCATTACTTAGAATATTAGAAAGTAATATTATTACATAACTCTCATTACTTGTAATGCGTTACCCCCAACACTGATAATTTTTTCTAACTTTTCAACATCAAAAGTTGTTGGAGGAAAAATCAAGGTGCCATAATTCAATATGCTACTCAAAATCATAAAATATCATGAATCACAAAACATGGAAAACTGCTAATTTACTGATGTTTTGACAGCATTTGATAAACTGACAGTGTATTTGGTCATTAAAAAAGTTGACCCCTCTGTGACCAATGTATAATTTCCATAATGAGCACGAAGAACATTCGTTCTGCTCACAAGTTTTCATAATCCTTGCAAATTTTTAAAATATTTTATTCAAGAGGAATCATAGAAATGTATAATTGTTGTGTTTTAGTATTATTCTGGATAAGCTATTTCACATACAGTAACAGATGTTTACATACAGTATACTGTACTTCTCAAGACAAAATAATTCCAATATATCAGAATCATCCATTTCAAAAAGTTCATCGTGTTGCCCTTTTGCATATCAGAGAGAGTCTGCATGTTTTCCTTAAATAAATATCTCAAAACTGATGTTAAAAATACAGTTACATGTCGAAAAAAAAAAAAAAAAAAAAAGTCCAATGTTTTGTGGATGTCTTCTTCAGGAACCCCTTTAGAAAACCTATTAGTATTTCCAGGTATAGAGGTTAAGATTAGATTAAGTCACTAATCATGAGTAATCTCATAAATATGTTTACTCTTGGTTTCAAAGTGGCAGTTTGATTAGCTTTTATAACTGCAGTATACTGAATGTGCCCCACTGATGTTTTAAGAGAGGGTTGTCGAGTTAAGCTGATATTTACACAGGAGTCCTCCGGCTCTGATGTGTCCTCACAACCGTCTGGCATTTTACCGCTGACAATTAGGCATGAAATCTCAGCATGCGGCATTGTAAACAAATGTCGCATAATGTCAAAAAACAGTGAACGCGTGATAGCTCACCTTGCTTCCGCTGTTGGGAGATTAGCTGGCAGACAGTAACAGAGTTCACATTCAAAAGTAGACAAATGAGGCGGCATTGCGTTACACGGAGACGTAATGGTGTCATCTCAGGTCAATGTGTTTCCTCAATGCTGGAGGTCAGGTATTATGTACATGCCAAACAGATATTGATTTAACCTCATCAAGCGGGTTAATTTAAAATCCATTTGTAAGCAGCATAACAAAGCGTGTTTGCTGCAAAAATAACAAATTAGTGCTTTGTCTCGCTTTTCTGTAATTATATTTAAACATCATTTAAACAAGATACATTTGTCAAGCTAACTAATTCATTCTTCGCTTTACATTGCAAATTGTTTTTCCCCTAGTTGTTTGCTAGCTGAAATCATTATTCGTAGATTCATGCATTTAAAAGTGAATTATGTTTAAGAAATGTTTATGTTTATCTGTCATTTTATGCTATTTTGTATTTTTTTAATTGATCTTCTCTGAAGTGTATTTGGTAAGGCTGTTTTTACAATTACTGGTTACATTACATAGAATGAATGGAATAATAACTGGTGTTAGGGAAAGTTACTTTTGAAAGTTGTGCATTACAATATTGAGTTACTCCCCCCAAAAGTAACTAGTTGCATTACTTAGTTACTTTTTTATAGTAAGTATTTACTTTTGCATTACCTTTTATTACCTTTATATCTTGAAACACATCAAAACATTTTAGGATCATGTTATCTGAGAACTTCCTGACCGAAGAGCTACACATGCTGTATATACAGATTATTGAAAGTTTAAAGCAACTTTAACTAAAATGACTAAAATCATTGTCTATTGAGATGGTCCACTTTTCTTTTTCTTCGATGCGTTCAAAATAATAAACACATTTTCTCATTGACTGCATGATTCATTGTGACTACTTTAATTTTAATTCAGACATTTTTATAAGCTAATTAATTCAACTAAAAAGTAACTTTTGTTACATTTTCAAAAAAGTAACTCAAATATTATTATTTTTTTAAAGTAATGCGTTACTTGTAATTTAGAAAAGTAATATTATTATGTAACTCGCATTACTTTTAATGAGCTACCCCCAACACTGATCATAACAGTACTTTGCTTAATTCCATGCAACAAATTCTAAACCAGGGGTGTCCAAACTCGGTCCTGGAGGGCCGATGTCCTACATATTTTAGTTCCAACCCCAATTAAACACACCTGAACCAGCTAATCAAGCTCTTTCTAGGTATACTAGAAATTTCCAAGCAGATATGTTGAAGCAAGTTGGAGCTAAACTATTCAGGACACTGGCCCTCCAGGACCAAGTTTGGACACCCCTGTTCTAAACCAAACCTTGTAAGTGCATGATGTTGCATATTATTATGCAGTACTTAAATATATAACATGAGGGACAAGAATGAAAATGATAATTGCATGGAGAAACACCTTTGTTTCTGCTTCAAGAGTAGAACTTTGCTTCCCCATTAAAAATACTTGCAGATTGCAGATGGTAAAATTACACAAATGACTTAATGTTTAAGTTTTCATAAATGAATTCTACTTTTTGATAATGCTTCAAATTCTGTCATAACTGGAAATATGTACACTAAAAAAAAATTCAGCAAAGTTGCTGCATACAATTTATGTGGATGGAATTTGAACAAATTAAATGTAGTAATGTTGTAACTTAATTTGTATTTTAATTCAACCCAAATATATTGTTTACAATACCTGACTTAAAAAAAAAAGTAAATCCAAGGAATCATCTTTTAAATATTTTTTTTTCTGTGTATATGTATTAATGAATAAAGAAAGACATTTTCGTTCTACCCAATTAGCATAATTCCTGAATATATTAATATTTTATTCTTCTGGAGAACATTTTATATATTTTAGGTTGGATGGAATATAAACAGTTTTTAATTTTAGAAAAATATATATATTTATGGTCATTATTATTCAAAATTATTCTTTTTTTTCAGTTGGTGACAGAACAAACTGTTGCCTTACATCTTACATGCTTAGTTAACCATCAAGATGAAACATCGAGGAGGACGCAGCAAAAAAAAAAAAAATCACTTATTAAATTAAAACTACTTTATTATATTATGCAATGCTTTTACATTTAAAAGGGAAACATAAGGGTGATCTTAAGAAAAAAAATAAGATGTTTTATGGTCTATCCTAAACTGACCAGTAGCTATGTTTTTTCTTTCCCTTATATTTATTTATTATAACGATGTAACTTGCAACCTTAGTTGGCTAACGATGGTTTTCGGAAACGCACCCCTGGGCGGTTTGTTTGATTTGGGGGCTGTTCGCTCGCACTGGCCCGACAATGGAAAATCGGTTGTTCCTTTCGCCATCTGGTGGATATTGCTTAAAGCAATTAATTGTTTTTTTTTTAATGAAAAGGCGGCCTTTGCTTCTGCAGCACATCGCATGACTGCGCATGACAAATTGTAGCCCTATGCGTGAAGAAACGTGCATTCTCAGTGGCCACATCTGTATACAACCTAGTTAAGGATTTAAATTGCACTAAGTGGAATGTGCTGTCATCAAAGACAAAAGAATATTAGAAATTAGTCATTAAGACTATTGTTTAAAAATCTGTCCATTAAACAGCACTTGGAAAAAACTGAATATAAAAAGATCACAGGAAGGCTCAATTTGCCTTCAACTGTTTGCAGTTCACTATTAGCATCAAACTGCTTCAACAGTACCGCTACATTGCCAATAAGATCTCTCGATGGAAAACAGATCACACTAATCCGAGAAGACATTCTCACTCAGAGCTGCCTGGGAGACTGGAAATGGAGGTGCAGGGAGGAGAGACAGTAAAGTAAAGAAGAGGCTAATCATTCTGTGGAAGGAGGGATCGATACTAAGGGGAAAAGTGGGTTAGTGCCAGTACCCCTGAGACAGGACGTGTTGACCATAGTTAACACTGAAGCATAGTGGCAGCCATCTGGAAAGGGATGCTTGTGACAGGGATGGGGCCAAATGGGCGGTGGGGAATAGTAAAAGGATTCATGTTTGTGGAGAGAGCGAGAGAGAGAGAGAGGAAGAGAGAGAGAGAGAAATGATCTATGCCGAGGCAAACATGAGGAATGGAATATGAATTATGAATCTTGGACTATTGGCTTGCATTCTGCAGCTCCACCTCGGCCTGTCGGACACACACTGCAGCTCTCAGCTCGGCCCTCTTTAATCTCGGCCCTGGAGGTCATTCCTCCCTCTATCTAGACTGGCAAGTATAATGAACGGGGATGAGAGGATGAGCAGAGTATGGGTTGCCAATGAAGAGAGTTCTAAATGAAAGCAGGTGCCTGTTTAACACCTTCTGCCAGGCTACAGATTTGCTATATTGGATTTTTTTTTTTTTACCATGTAAGCTCCGAGGTGAGAAGTCAGAATTAATTTTTGTTCACCTCGAGCATTTTTAATGTCAAGTCTGACACGTTTGCCATAAGAGGCAGGATCATTGTATGATTTGGGTGTAAAAATTTGCCATGGGAAATAGGGTAATCACATAATCCCTTTTAAAATACTGTATACTGTAATGCTTCCAACCATTTCTGCATAGGCAGGCTGTAAAAATGCCCTAAAATATATATTAAAAATTATAGAAATATATACAAATAATATTTTATATATAAATGTGTGTATGTGTGTGTGTGTGTGTGTGTGTGTGTGTGTATATATATATTTACAGTGCTCAGCATAATAAGTACACCGCATTTTGAAAATTAATATTTGTATTCATTTCTCAGTGAATATAGGTAATTTATTTTGGCGCATTTGAACAAAACAGATTTTTTTAAATTGATATATTTATTAAAATAATATTTTAGTCACTGCACATATTTAGAAATGGAAAGATAATACATTTAAAATCATGTGAAATATTGAAAAAAGTTACAAACTACAAAATTTCAACAAAATGTTTTAATTTTTTTGTTTCTCTTGAATGTTGCTCTTTTTTTTTTTTTTTTTTACAAAAAAATTATTTAATATTTTTCCCTAACATATACATTTGCATGTACTATTTTTTTGATCATTATCATAAGTTATTTTGTTAGATAAGCTCCAGGTTTGGCTTTGGTTCTGACTAATCAAAGAGAGAGATTTGTGAGGGGTGTATTCATATATGCTGATCACTGTATATAGTATATATAGTAGCATAGCATTTCACTCATTAAAATTTATTTGAATTATTTTATTATACATTAAAAAAATATACATGTAACAAATACATGTATTAATTCCAGTGTTTATTTTGCAATGATTTAACCTGGTGAATGAAATTTTTAAATTAAAACATTTGTGACATTTGTGGTCCTCCATACAAAACCTATGATCAAACCTAAATAAATGTGTCCATCGTTATATTAAATAGCCCTTTGTTTTTATATAAACCAAGAAATGAATATCAATTGTCTTGATGTTGCATTGTAGGGTTGATTCAGATCCTTCTCATATATAAATGGTCCTAACCAAGCTTTTACAAAACCAAAAACAAAAAAATGTTGTAAAATATAATCGGATCACTGTGAACATTCAACTATAAGTCATCTGAGGTTCCTGAATGAAGCATAGCTCCTTCACCACAGTGTCCATAAATTATTCACTCCTGATGACGACTGATCCAAACTGCTGTTCTGTAGCTCTCGCGGTCACTGATATGCTTCAATCTATGCTTCTTTAGCTACTTGGTAATGGAGCAGCAAGTCCGAATGATCATACTTCCAGATGCCATACAAGTGTGGAGCAATACCACCGAGAACACTTACACATCCCTTAGATGAAACACAAATCTGATTTGATCCAAACTTAGAAAGTGCACATGCATCCATCGTTGTGGGCTCGATGCTTCCAGAATATTACGCCATCTGTGGTCAGTCACTGGAGCTTTTTCTGATGCTCCATTAGGTCCATTTGCTGTAATCCCAGCAAAGTCCGTCACCAACCCTTCTCGTCTCACATGTTTAATAAGACTAGTTTGGAAGGCAGTGCGATGGGCTTTAGCATTAGCTTGTGAGCTCTCGTGATATGCGCCATGTCATTAATGTACAATCAGGCTCTGGGTTAGCAAGAAAAGGAGGAAGCTTCAAAAGAGCTCTTCCCTCAAGTAGAAGAGAGAGTGTCATTGGTAATCGCATTTGAGTCTGGAGTGAGGCATGGCCTTGAATATTGCACTGCAGGCTTCTGTGCTTTATTAACTCGCAACTAGAATGTAGTAATAGTAGAATCATTACAAGAATAGATCGCACAAAGCATGAACAATGTCAATTACTCGCCCTCATGTTGCTCTAAATCAAAATCATTTACTCTCTGTTATAGAACTCTGCATTTTTCAATATGACTAAGTATTTTCAAGCTCCAAGAATGATTAAACAAGCTCAAAGAAAGCAGTTGTTGTCAAAGCTATTATGGTTTTGAATTTTTTAAAGAGCCCCTATTATGGGTTTTTGAAAATGACCTTCCATGTGTGTAACACAGCTCTAAGTGAAGTGAAATATCCAGCAAAAGCTTAAATCTGAAAGTGGACAGTTTTTAATACTATTGATTCATCTAAAAAAAGAGTCGACTCATAGTGGTTGGAATGAATTGTCTTAATAACGAGTCTTCGACGTGACGTACTGTAGATACGAAACATAAGCCCCGCCCAATTGTTGCGGTGCAAACCCAGGAAAATTTAAATCTGCGGCCCTGCCCACTAACACAATAGCAAAGACAAACAGATCCTGAAGTCATAAGTCATGAAGACGATGTGCTTATTTGGATATTTTTGGAAGTGTGAGGGAAAGAAGTGCTCCAGCTATCTACACGCTTACAATGAACTTTCAGTACACAGCTCATGCATTCATTTCTTCCTCCATTTTGTTGCACCAAATAATGTGACCATCATATTCTGTGAATTCATGCAAGAGGTGCCACAGCAATGGTTGCAAATAGAAATGATCTACAGCTGAGAAGGGTGAAAAGCTCCAAAATGAAAGATAATTCATGAAATAAGACCTGGCCCATGACACATTTCATAAGTGTAAGTAAATAGCTGCCTCTTTGTTTTCTCTAGCTTATAAAGTATGTATTTAATTGTGTTGTTACTTGTAACCGCTTGTACTGTATCAGGTTAACTTTATATTCCCATATCGCATCTAATGCCACGTTGAAAACGCGACGCGTACTGCTTTGTTTACGGATTTAAATGCGTTTGTGGTGTTTAACTGCACTGCTTTCGGGGGTGAGGTGTCTAAATAACACTGTTGAGAACTGGTTACTGTTGTACAGTTTACTGTGGTGTTAGTAAGTTTACTATGAAGCATGTTTCGGGCGTCCGCCTGCGATCGGATCCTATACTAATGTTGGCGACCCAGAGGCTTGATAAACCGCGCTGGGCATTTTACTGTCTCGCGCTGAACGCTGTCGACCAATCGCAACAGGCTGTCTTCGGTCCAATCAGCGCAGATTAGCTTCGCGCTGAGGAGGGGTTTGGGAACAAATGAATCGCTGAACGATTTATATGGGAGTTGCTGGAATAATTAGGTAAAAATAAATGCATATTATAAGACCATGAACGTGTTTTTTGACCTTGCATGCAGATCAGTATGTTGTTAGAGACCCATAAAACCGAAATATGACCATTTTTAATGCATAATAGGGGCTCTTTATTGAGTTACATTTTGTTCATTCATTCATTATTCACATAATAATAATGTCTCCACTTATTTGAGTACTAAAACTAACCTTAATAGTTGATTTGATAGTAATAGTTGAGGCAGATGCTAGGCTGTAGTATGCTTGGTTATAATTAGCTGATGTACATTCTAAGTTATTTATTATTATTGTTATTATTATTATTATTATTATTATTATTATTAGTAGTAGTAGTAGTAGTAGTAGTACACTGTAAAACCCAACAGTCAACTTTATCAAATGAAATGAGTGTAGTTAACTTAAAATTGACTGAAAGTTATTTCTACTCATTTGAAAGAGTTTTTAAGGTAATGAGTTAATTTAATACCTTATTACTTCAACTTAAATGGAGTAAGTTCATAGTACTCAAATAGATTAGTTTTTTTTGACCCAAATATTTTGTTGCAATCGGTGTCCTCAAACTATTTGAGTTGCCTTAACTTATTACGTTTTACAGTACTCTATTGGTTTGAGTTCTCTTCATTTATTGGGTTCTACTGTGCTCAAATTGCTTCATTTACTCAAATGGATTAAGTTCACAGTACTCATTAGGATTAGTTTTTGAACTTAGATGGATTGTTGCAATCGGTTTCCTCAAATGGTTTGAGTTACCTTAACTTTTTGGGTTTTACAGTGTTGTAGTAGTAATAGTAGTAGTAGTAGCAGTAGTATTTGAAATAGGACCATGCACAATTATATCATAAATGTTGCCATTTTATGCATTGCACTGAAGTTAGCCATAGGAAATTTTAATTTGCAATGTCTTGGGAGGTTGTCTATTCATAACATAAATACATATACAAAATACATTAACAAGTGCACTGTAAATGAACAATTACAACTGTGCTGTAGTTTTAATTGAGTATAATTGAGTTGATTTAATATATAAAATAATTTTTGATTTTAAGATATCAATAGATGTACAAGTTCTAATGAGTTCCAAGTAATCACTTTCCCTGAAACAGATGCTGAGCCAAAAGCAGAATGCCAGTAAGAAACAAGAAAGTCATGAATAGATGATAATCTAGTTGGATCCTACAGAGTTTACAAAGCGAAATGGCCAAACCATTAAATTTTTTATAAAGCATGCATCAGTTAAAATAAAGTCTAAAATTATCAAAACTCAAAAAACTGCATTTCTCCAAAACCCTGCTGTTACAGTGTTAATTAGGCTTTTTATCAAAAGTTTTTAAAGTCTGCTTGTAAAAAGAGCTTAGTGATTGGAAAACAGTTTCTCTCGCTTATCCCTAGCATGTCAGACAATATGACAAGCGTGAAAAATATTGTAGCGTGCATGATTGTCTTAGCTACATCAATGCGTCGACAGTGCCTAATTTGCCTGAAGTTTCTGTATTCTGTAAGATTATGTAAAAATATATCTTTTTATATCTGCATTGTGGGAATTCAATTTTAATTTCAGTTATTTTTTATTTAGAGAAATCATTTTTGTTTTACCGCTCTTAAAGATTAGACATGATAGTCCCAACCACATTGTATAGTTATTTTCAGATCCCACAAATCCCACAAATAAACTAGACCATGCAGGCTACAGCTCCATATCAATTTGCCGAATTATTTCAGTTTTTTCCTTCCAGCAGACAAACAAAAGGATCAAAACACCCGGTCACCCGACATCACTACTTAAATCTAACCTAAAATTAACGTCTTATGATCTTGTGTGCCTGCTTTGAAATTTGTATAATTTAAAAAAGGTACCTCCCAGTGACAGCCATATCACCCTGCAGCCTAAGACCGATGAAGAAGTGTAAAGCAGTTTATTCTCAAAAAGTATGGAGTGTTTGCAACATGCCAGCCTGTGGTAAAAATACTTTGTGGTATGTCTGTGTGTAAGATGAGAAACCTGCACAGGAGCCTGCTATGAAATAACTGATTATGACTGAATATGTAAAGCACTGATTATATATGTTAAATACTTGAAGCTATATGTGTCAGAAGCTAGAGTGAGTAACATATTATGAAGTTATTATGCGATCATGACAATGTATGTAGTCACTTAGTTCTTTTGCATAAGTTGCAAATATGAAGGTCATCTTTGTTGTCAAAAGTGGTGCTTACGTTGGCATGAGCTAGTGGGCTGAGAGCCAAGAATAACAGGACCACCTAGAGTAAAAACTTATCCAATGATGGTTAAAATGAGACACCTAGGGGTGTGTTAAAGAATCTGTATAAATTTGTAAAAACACAGAGACTTTAGGAACTGTCCAGAAGAGAATTCAGAATGCTCTGAGTTCTGCTTTGCACTTTCTCGGCTTTATTATGGAGAATAAAGTCTATTTTTCTGGTATCCAAAAACCTCCAGTCTG
This sequence comes from Danio kyathit, assembly GCA_903798195.1. Taxonomy (NCBI): domain Eukaryota; kingdom Metazoa; phylum Chordata; class Actinopteri; order Cypriniformes; family Danionidae; genus Danio; species Danio kyathit. The sequence continues at coordinate 31,421,470 of LR812533.1, read as the reverse complement.
ACAGTGCCTCATTGATGAGATGGTCGTCAATCAGACAAATGGCAACCAACGTGAAGTATGACAGCGATTACTCACTGACGCTAAGCAGGGCTGAGCCTGGTTAGTACCTGGATGGGAGACTACATGGAAAAACTAGGTTGCTGTTGGAAGTGGTGTTAGTGAGGCCAGCAGTGGGCGCTCAACCTGCAGTTTGTCTGAGTCCTAATGCCCCAGTAAAGTGAAAGGGACACTACTGTCAGTGAGCACCGTCTTTCGAATGAGACGTTAAACTAAGGTCATTAAAAAAATCCCATGGCACTTCTCGTAAAGAGTAGGGGTGTAACCCCGGTGTCCTAGCCAAATCCCTCCATCGGCCCTTACCCATCATGGCCTCCCAATCATCCCCATCCACTGAATTGGATCTATCACTGTCTCTCCACTCCACCAATAGCTGGTGTGTGGTGAGCGCACTGGCGGTATTGTCCTGTGGCTACCGTCGCATGATCCAAGTGGATGCTGCACACTGATGGTGGTGTGAAGAGACCCCCCTCGTGATTGTGAAGCGCTATGGGTGTATGGCCATACACAATAAATGCGTTATATAAACACGCATTACATTACATTACATAGCGCTCTCACCTTCATCATGGTAGTGTCCTGGCAGACAAATTATTAGAAAGGTAATGTACTGCAAGGGTAAAGTGAACCTTAAAGGGGAAATGAAGCACTCAGTCAAGTTTACATTATTTTGTACATTGGATTCCTCTTTAATGAAAATATATATTACAAACTCGATTAATGTAACCATTTAGAAGAAAATGGCATGTTTCACTATAGCTTTTAGACCTAGGGCGCCACCATCTTGGAATGCCGCTGAAACGGTTGAAACCTATACAGGCAGTCAGGCAGCATAATACAGAGAGTGAACCAAAGCACATCAAATGATCGGTAAATAAAAGGGACAACAAAGAAAAACAGAATATATATATATATATACTTCTAAGATGGCGGAGCCCGAGGTCTAAAATCTATAGGAAAACATGCCGCTTTCTGCTAAATGGTTACATTAATCGAGTTTGCCTAATATATATTTCCATTAAAGTCGAAACCAATTTACAAAATAACACAAACTTGACTGAGTGCTTCATTCCCCCTTTAACTGTAAACAGTAATACTAATGCCTACTGACAGCCAACAATGTCAACAACAGGTAGCCGTCATACAGCACTGTAGCTGCCAAGAGTTGCAAGACATATAGTAAAGGGGACAAATAATATGAGACACACTGGCAGTTCTCCACACATCAGAAATCTCATTTTCTCCATCCTCTTTGGTCTTAAAGCCTCTGGAGACGTGTAGCGCTATCATAGTTTGCATGTTTCTGCAGTGTGCGGTTTCTGGAGCTTTTTCAGCTGAGGTGGCTGGAAATGAAGCTCTGTCAAGTATTCTTGTTGGAGGCGATTTTGCTGACTCAGTCTCTGCTTGACATGCCGGCACACTGATATGCTTGACATCGCTCAAGAGCACATAACAAGGGCATTTTCTTCAGAAGTTTGTAAAGGGAAAGATAGACGCATCTGAGAATGGCAACAGAGATAGAGGAGGAGATAAGCTAAAGCTAGCTTTCAAACGCGACATCTGCGGATGACAGAGCGTGTGAGGTAATGTGTCACAGATAGCGAGAGGAGACCGAAAGATCACGTTTCTTAGAGTGCAGCTGCTGGAGTAATGAGGGGTGATGAATGCCTCTCTCTAATCACTCCGCCGCGTTTCAGAAAAGATGAGAAAAAGTACATTAGAGAGCCGTGGTGTTTTTAGGTAGCGGCAGATCTTAATCAAATCAATGAGGAGCACTTGAAAAAGCATGTTATCTAAACAACGAGAGGTAAGCAAATAGCTCAAGAGCCTGGGCTTTTTAGATGCCGCTTAAAAGCTTGTGGAGTCAAGAAATCAGAGAACTCATTTGTAACCCTCCCTTCCCTAACCTGAATGCTAATGGATGGGGAGGATCTCACGAGGAGTGATTGAGAAGGTGTAAAGAGCATATTTGGTAGTTAATGTGAGAGCGAGCGAGCGAATGAGGGGAACTGGATGGATGAAATGGTGGGAGGATTGGGGTATTTTTCCTATTATGAATCAAAGGAAGATGAGGCATCAATAATATATCTTGTTCAATTTCAAGGTGTAGATTAGCGCTCCCTCGGCGTGACTTCAGATAGTCTTTACATAATTAAGTTGCAGTGAAGAACTTGAGAGCGCGTCTATTCTCTTATTCCAGCTGATAATGGAGATTTATTGCGAGCGTTGTTGAATATGAATGATTTTCATCGGCTGACCGCTTTAAAGGAGGGGGACCGTCAAGATAGATGGGTGGGGGGGGAAAGGGAAAGTAGCTTTGCCTGTCTCTTTCTATCTGTTTTTACATTCATCCATCCACCCAACTCTCCATCCATTGTATTAGTTGTCTGTGTCTGTTTGTTCATACTAGTTTTATTTGTCTACCTATCTTTAATTATATTTGTGCAGTTTTATTCATTCATTCATTTTCTTGTCGGCTAAGTCCCTTTATTAATCCGGGGTCGCCACAGCGGAATGAACCGCCAACTTATCCAGCACGTTTTTACACAGCGGATGCCCTTCCAGTCGCAACCTATCTCTGAGAAATTGTGCAGTTCTATCTATCATTTTATTTCTATACTTCTGTTATTATGTTTTCTGTTTGTCTATACCCATCTATTCACTTTCTGTTTATTTCTATCATCCATCGAACCATCCATCCATCTATCTTGTCTGTCTATTGTCATTCAGTCATCTATTATTCTGTATATCCATCCATTCATCCATCATTTGGTTTGTCTATCTATAATCAATCTTTTATATATAATTCTGAACATTTGCCTGCCCATCCATCCGTCCATCCATCCATACATAGTCCATTAATCCATCCATAGTGCAACCATCCATCCATAGTCCATTCATCCATCCATCTATAGTCCATCCATCCATTCATCCATACATACATAATCCATCCATCTAATAATACATAGTCCATCCTTTATACATATTTCATCCATCTTGTCTGTCTATAGTCATTCAATCATTTATAATTCTGTCTCTCCATCCATTTATCCATCCATCATTTGGTTTGTCTATGATCATTCTTTTATCTATAATTCTGTACATTTGCCTGCTCATCCATTTATCCATCCATCCATCCATCCGTAGTCCATCCATCCATTCATCCATAGTCCATCCATCTATCCATAGCCCATCCATACATACATACATAGTCTATCCATCCATACAGTCTATCCATTCATACATAGTCCATCCATATATAGTCCATCTATCAATCAATCTATAGTCCATCCATCCATCCATCCATCCATCCATCCATACATACATACATACATACATACATACATAGTCCATCCATCCATAGTCCATCCATCTATCCATAGTCCATCCATATATAGTCCATCTATCCATTCAGCAATAGTCCATCCATCTATCAATCCATACTATCCATCTATTCATACATAGTCCATACATACATACATAGTCCGTCCATCCATCTATAGTCCATCCATCAATCCATCTATAGTCCATATATCTATCCATCCATATTCCATCCATCCATAGTCTATCCTTCCATCCATAGTCCATCCATCTATAGTCCATCCATCCATCTATAGTCCATCAATCCATCCATCCATCCATCCATCCATCCATCCATCCAGTCCATCCACACATAGTCCATACATCTATAGTCCATCCATTAAGCCATCTATAGTTCATCCATCCATGCATAGTCCATTCATCCATTCATCAATAGTCCATCCATCCATCCATACATAATCCATCTATCCATGCATAGTCCATCCATCCATCCATCCATAGTCGATCCATTCATCCATTCATAGTCCATCCATCTATACATCCATCCATAGTCCATTTTGGTACATTTTACTGTGTAACATGGCTACAAGGAGCACTACAGTATAAGCAATGTAAGTTTTAAAAAACTGCCGCATAGCACATAAACAATATAAATATAAACAAGGGCAATATAAAAAAAGGAAAGTTTTTCACAACTGTTGTGGTTCGCAGCTTTACAACAGCCACCTGTTCATCAGTGCTATTGTGACCTCATAACGAATCACAGGCATGATGGGACAGTGTGTACCGTGCCCTCCATCATCGAGGAAGGTCGTCTCTATCCGTTTTCTTCCTCACTTCCTCCAGATTTCCATTTGATTTGATGCAAGTCTTTGCTGAACAAGCTGGGGACCCCTCTTTCCAGGCAGCAATTCAGAGGGCCAAAGCAAGAGCAATCAATTCTTAAACCAGAGACTGCAAACTGAAAAAGAGGAGCGAGAAAGGCAGCAGACGTATCCATATCAAAAGCTTTAAGGGCTACGGCTAAAAGCGGCGAGACACTGAATGGGACTGAGGGTGTGAGGATGATTAAAGCTAACCTGCTCAGAGCAATGACGGCTGTGCTCGGTTTGAGAGTAACGCCACTCTCTCTTACGGCTGACATAATTGATTTCCACCGCTTCCAGGTTCTGCTGTGTTTGTCTGTCTGTCTCTCACCGAAATCAAGAGCAATATTGGACATTTTCTCTGGGCCGAAGAAGGGTGTGATGTGAATTAGGTAGCAGTTTGATCAGTACGGCGAGGTTCTGTGGCACTCAGAACTGAATTTAGAATGCCTGTCTAATTCAGTTCCTGCATTTTGATTGAGGTTTCCAAAACAGAATGCGCTAACAGTTTAAATTTGAATGTAAGGAAGTCTATTTACTGAGTCATGTATTTCCACTGAACATTAGTTGTTTGTATTTCTGATTGCAAGAAGCTTGCTGAAATATGTTTTAAATAAATATAGCTACTGTATAATTAGATGAATCTTCATAATTCAGATAGCTAAAATTACTTACAAAAGTAATCTATAAAAATATTTATTAATTAGGTTACAATTTTTGTGGTTCACATGGTGTTTTCTGTTTATTTATGGTTATGAATTGTATTATGGGAGTTATTTAAATCTGCTCTACTGATCTACTTTTGATGTTGAAAATTCAACACTGCAGATTAAGTGACTTTTATTGGCATTTTAGTAGTTTGAGACAAGATATTGTTTAAGAAATAATATAGAGAGAATTAAGTCTGTAAAATAACAAGTACTGGTACTTTGTTGCCATATTTTTGTACCTTAAAGGTGCAGTGGGTGATCTGTCAAAATGATAACCGGTTAGCATAATATCTTAGAAACACAATGTGTCCCCTGCTGTCCAATGCCATGCCTCCTTAAATCACGAACGCGCACCTTAAAGATGACAGTAGACAACCCACTGTCATTTACCAGTTAGAAAACTTTATAGTACTTTATAATACTACAATTCTGAACTAAAAAATTATATCTAGCATGTTTTCAGTTGTGTAGTTAGCAAGCAAAATTTGTCATAATGTGCAATATTTCAATCTTAGTGGTTTTCTGGCAGGGTGCAGGAATTACACTTATTACTAAGCCAAACTTACATGCTATTTCAGACAGAATATTCAGAGTAGCTGGTAAACAATATAGGGAGCGCGTCACAGGTTGCTATTGTTCAAAAATACACCAATGTGATGTGAATATAAAACCAACTTCACCACAGTAACACAGGCTAGGCGGAATTGCGCTATTTACTGATGTTTTGTTGTTAAACAAAAAAAAATCTACATTATCGATGCTATAAAATATAATTCAAATGTTTTCAATTTTGAAATTGAAAATAGCCACATCAATCATTTGCCCGAAGATTTCAGTGGCTGTACAACACTTCCCTGCATCGTAAAACAACATAATCCACATCAGCTTTGACTAAAATACTTTTAAAACATAACATTACCTGTCTAAAAAAAATACTTCAGCAATGGTGTCATCCTTACTCCAGCCTGCAAAAGTAACTCCAATATTAATTCAGGATTTTGAAAAGTTTTGATTCAGCATTTGTTTTTAATGCTGTCCACGAGACCGCGGCACGTGGCGGATCTGAGTGAAGAGGGTGCGCAGATGTACATATCTACATTTGATGACAGACAATTTGTGCTACAGTACTTATCAGAATTATGGGAATCGTTGGATGAATTTTAATTGGATGAACGTTTTTTTAGTCTTATATGCCTCACCCAGAATATAAAAAAATACATATACATTTAGATCATTTACTTTTATTATTACTATTCTAATGTGAAGAGACTTTCAACTAGCACAACAAAAACGTTTCTGAAGACAATCACCAACTGCACCTTTAACTTACAACACAAACACAGACTATATATCACTTGAAACTATTAAAAATGTCAACAAGAGTCACTTTACAACATCAAACGTTTTTGGAGGAAAGATCAAGGTCTCATAATACATTTTTAAAACATAAACAAGTGGAAAGCATGTTTAAACATGAATCGTTTAATATGGGAGTTTTTTTTTCTTCAGTTTATACAAAAATAATATATACACTGTACATAATACTAAAATAAAAAAGTATACTATTGCGCTACTTCACTGATGTGACAGTGTGAATACCACCCATATCCTGACTCACTGGCGTGATAGTGAGGAATAGAAATAGCAAAGAATAAAGTCTTAAGCATGACTGTAGTGTTCAGTCATCTGGTGTCAGCTTGAATGCTTTACAGTGAGCATATTCTGAGATGAATGAACACAATATGGCCTTCTCATGGCTCCTACCATCAGCCTGTCTAGACGGCATACAATTGTAACATTACAAATCGATGATTCACCCAATGCTCCACTCACGCACCTTTATTCCTAGGAGGCCAGAAAAGGGTTTGAGCACCTACCTTTGGTCATACAGACTGTAGTGTAAACTTAATCTAATATTAGTTCTGCATGCGTAGTCCATTACCTCGTATATTTTTTTCCTATCGTTCAGAATAGTGCGCAGCAATGTCCACTGCAGGGAAAGCATGTTTGTAGGAGAAGAAAGGTCATTTGAAGAGCAACGCCGGCCTGGAAGAGCAGAAGCTGCCCATGAATTAGTGATAGTGTTGCTCTTCCTGACTCTGGTTGTACTCTCCAGAACACACATACGCGAGCACACATTTTCTCTTAGCTGATGCTTAACCCGTCTTTTTCCAAAGCCAGCTTGGATATTCGTTGTAGACGTGGATCATGCACCGTCCTCCATCCACCCTTCTTCCAGTTCTGGCCTTTCCTGCCGGTGTGTTGACATGCAATTAACTGGAGCAGAAATGTAGGTTTAATATTTAATCATTCATGAAAAAATAAAGTTCTAGGAAAGTGGAAGGTGTCTCTTTTAGTATGCACACTTCGCAGATTCTCTCATGCACTCTTTTTTTTCCACTGGCCCTCTCCTTTCTGCTCTCTCCAGAGTGTGTGGTTGCGTGTGTGTGTGTGTGTATGTGTGAGGGGGAGATGGAGTACAAATTTGTTTCATGTGCATAAAACAGGAGATGGTTAGAGACGGAACACTCAGAGAGAGACGAGGGGGGCATGTGTTTGCACAAAAACTGTCAATACAGACTTTGTGTACCTTTCTGTGGTTCACCTTCTCTGCATGCGAGTGTTTGTTTTTGCTGAGAAGAACTGTATCAAAATGTCCTTGAGGAGCAAGGATGGTGCGTGATAGTTATAATATTAGCCTTAATTGAATTAAGTAAGATTTTTTTAACTTTGAGTAGAGAAATGAAGGTAGCTCAGTCTGTTGTTTGCACTGACAGTGATTTTTAGCAATCGCTAATACCAAGATTGGTTATTATTTTAATAATTTAAATTATTTGCATGTTAATAGCACAACTAATGTTTGTTAATGGTCACATGACATGCTACTAAACCATAAATAATGTTTTTTTCAGTACATGTTTTTAGTCATTTTTGTTTGTTATTAACCCTTGTGTACAGTACTGTTTAAATTTACTACCCTTTTGTTATGTTAGTGGCTGTTTTTGCCCCATTGACTTCCAATGACATTAACTATAATGACATTTTTTGATTGCAAAGCCTTGACACAATATAATCATGCATTCTTGAGTGTTGGTGGTTTTACCTGTTGGGAAGACGTCAATGTCCAACCTAAAATCAACCAAATATCAACATCTAATGATGTTATAGCTTGACGTTGTGTTGACGTTACCACTATGACGTCTATCAGACTTTGGATTTTGGTTGCCATACATGTCAGTATTTGATGTCAATATGACGTTGGTTTACAGTTTTTTTGGATTGCTTAAGCACGATTTTCAAAACAGGGCCCGTATTTTCAAAACAGTACACACAATTAGCACAACCACACACCCAATTAGCAAAACACTACAGATCCTTTGCATAATGAAACACTCTTGTAAAAACTATACACTTATGTTTAAAAACCACACTTTTTTGACCATAAGAAACACACATTTCACATTTACTATACTCTGTTTGCACGAGTTACACTCTGCTGTGATAAACCTAAAACACTTTTAGCACTTCTACTTCCCTATGATTAGAGTGGGTTACCATCAACAAAGTACAAATATAAAGTAAATCCACCAAACACTACACAAGACCAATGTGCACACTGAAGCAACTCATTTATTTCTCAACGTGCCCAAAATGTTGACATGGAGATTCATAGTACTGTAACAACATGTCACTTTACGTATTGTACTGCAAGTTTACTGTTACAAAAAAAAAAAACACTAGACTGTCTTCGCCTAGCTGGATCTGGCCAGAGAATTTCATCAACATCGCAGGCAATGTTGTCATTAGCAAGACACCTTGGAAAGAAACGTCTTGAATGACAAATCCATCCTTGTATTGCTGCTTGCAATACAAGGCTTAGATTTGGCTGTACTCGCAGTCCAGCCTCCCTCAGCGGCAGGCCGTGTTTGACAACGTGGTTAACCAGTGTTTGAGCAACTTCTTGTCTTCGTCTTTCTCTTCTTCTACCTCCAGCATGGCCTCCATCTCGTTCTCTTCCTCTGTTGATTCCTCTTCCTCTACTTCCCACTCCTCCTCATCCTCCTTGTCATCGTCATTGTCTTACTCTTTCTTTGACTCTTTCCATTGTGCTTGAGTACCGACGAACTCACCTGCTGCATTTTATAGTGGTTAAACACCTGATTGGTGTGTCTACAATTAAGCAAACAAGTGTTTGCACACCTGATGACTGTGTTGAACCAATTGGTTGGACGGTGCGGTAAATTGACAGTCAGTGCTTTGGTATTGCAAGGAAGTGACTTCATGATAGATGTTTATGTGTAATGTATGTTAAGTGTGTTTAGTGTTTTGCAAATCACTGTGTGTACAATTCTGCAACAAGTGTAAGGTTGACAATGTGCTTATAGTTGTGCAAATATGGGCTGATGTTTTGCTTCTGGAGTGTAAGGGTTTGCTAATAGTGTCCTACTTTTAATTTTAGTGTGTAAGCAATCCAAAAAAACTGTAAGATGTTGGCTCGACATTGGATTTTGGTCACTTTCTAACAACCTAAAATCAACCAAATATCAACATTGTTTGACGTCGTTATTGGACATCAAAATAATGTTGTCTTTAGACACTGGCTAGACATTGAACTGTCACCTGACATCACAACCTAAATTTAACCTTATTTTACAGTTTTTTTTTCTGAATGCTTAAGCACATTTTTTGTAACTGGCTATTTTTGCAAAACTCTACACACAAGTAAGAAAACCCTTCACCAAATCTGCAAAACATTTTAGATCTCTTGCAAAAGCTAATAAACCTTGCTTAACTCTTCAAACCTTAGTAAAAATGGTATTTTTGTATCAAACATTTAACACAAGCCATCACAATAATAAGCACACAATGCTCCAACTACACACTGATGGAATGAATAAAAACTACATCTGGCTTTTGCTTTGAAAACAGCTCCTCAACTGATTGTCTTTACAGTTTTTTCTGAATGCTTAAGCACATTTTTTGTAACCATTGGCTATTTTTGCAAAACTCTACACACCAATAAGCAAACCCTTCACCAAATCTGCAAAACATTTTAGTTCTCTTGCAAAAGCTGATAAACCTTGCTTAACTCTTCAAACTTTTGTAAAAATTGTATTTTTGTATCAAACATTTAACACAAGCCATCACAATAATAAGCACACAATGCCCCAACTACACACTGATGGAATTAATAAAAACTAAATCTGGCTTTTGCTTTAAAAACAGCTTCTCAACTGATTGTCTTTAAAAAGGAGTTTGCCGCCAATGTAGAAGCTTTAAAAAATATTGAAGAGTGAGAAGACTAAACAATTATATGATTTGTTTGAAGAATATGCTTTTATTTAACCCCTTACAGAGTTTCTATTTGATGTCTGCACGGTATGTTGTTCTTTTTTTGTCATGTTATTTTATATATATTTTTGTTGTTTGTTGGTTTATTTGTATGTTTGTTTGTTTTGTTTTTGTGTGTAATTTTATGGCTTTATGATTGATTCACTGTATGACATGTCTCAGTCAGTGTGTGCAAGATTATGTTTGAATTGAGTTTGGCCTAAATTGCTGTGTTTTTGAAAGGCAAATATAAAAAATTATAAAGAAAATAAAGAAAAACGTCTGGCGTTTGCCTTCTCTGAGCACAAGCTAGGCTATGTCAGTTTGAGGTCATACCTTTCTCATAGTTCTGTAAACATACAGGGATGCAAACTTCAAGTACTGGTGTTTATTTACACACATCAAAACAAACACAAGAGTTTTTCCAAATCAAAACACAAAACAGTAATTTCACTGAGGAAAAAAAAATTTCTGACTACATCAGGTCGTCTCTCTGGGTCCGGCCACAAAATTTCATCTACATCACATGCAATGTCCTCTAGTTGAAGGCACCGGGGAAAGTATCTGATTGCAAAGTGAACCAATTATCTAAAACAGTTTTCACATGTGACAGTGTGCCAGACAGTTGGCAAAATAGTGTAAATAATAGTCATACATGTGTATAGCTTTGCTATAAGTGTGTTGATCATTTGGAAATTCAGTGTAAAGCAGTGAGTTGTGTTTACAGTTCTGCAAAAAGAGTGCTGTGCAGTGGATTGTACCTACAATTTTGAAAAGTGTGTGTTACAAAATTGCAAACTTAGTGCAAAGCAGTGTTTGTGCTTTTAATTTAGCAAACTCAGTGAGTGGTTTTGCTATAAGAATTAATCGTTTTATAAATTGTGCTATAAGAATCTCGGTTAGGGTTTAAGCATTCAGAAAAAACTGTAATGTCTTATGATGCCTGCAGGGGAATAACTAAATGCACTACAGAATGTTACGTTTACATCCACAAATCACATGTAAATGCATCAGCTTTTTACAGCACAATACTCACTACTCTTGAGTACTACTTAAGGGCTACTTTTTATTCTTTAAGTAATATTTACAACATATACTTTTACTCGCACTACATTTTTAGGCAAGTAATGGTACTTTAGCTTAAGTAGGATTTTTCAGTACTCTTTCCACCACTGCTCTTTAGATAGGCCTGTGCAAAACGTTTCTGGTTTTATATGGCGTTCTATAAAGTAAAACAGCAGATTATAGTGTGTGTGTGTGTGTGTGTGTGTGTGTGTGTGTGTGTGTGTGTGTGTGTGTGTGTGTGTGTGTGTGTGTGTGTGTGTGTGTGTGTGTGTGTGTGCGTGCCTGCGTGCGTGCGTGCGTGCCTGCGTGCGTGCCTGCGTGCGTGCCTGCGTGCGTGCGTGCATGCGTGTGTGTGCATAAATACATTTACTATGTTTATTATATTCTGAGAGCTGAGCTGCTTATTTTTTTTTTTCTCAAACATATCAAGATACTGTAAGTGTACAAGGTCTTCCACACTAGCGCGTGCATGTAAACTATACTCAATATAGAAGGCAGAAATTAAGCGCTTTTTTAGCACTGTAACTGATTAACAGTAAAAATGTACTTCTTCCTAACAGGGAAAACCAGGAACAAGCAAAATTACATGATTATATGGTGTCAGGTCTTTACAATCAAACAATGTCATTATAATCGAAGTCAATTGGACAAAAATAGCTACGAACATAATGAAAGTGCAGTAAATTTCAAAGCATTTTCCTAAAATACGTGTCAAAATAAGGTTTGTCATCAAAAATCATTCAATTTGCTGAAACACAGAGGAAGTTTTTACATTTAATTTAAGACTCAGAATCCCTGAGTGGACAAAAACATCCATAAAGGCACACAAGGGTTAATGTGTATTATTTAAATAATTATTCAGAAATGTATTAAATGGCCTGCAGAACCCAAAAGGTTTTGGGAAACTTTTATACAGATTGTTTATCTTCATAAAAAAGGCATTTGTAGATCCATCTATCCCGAAAAAAGATTTTTTACAAAATATACATTTAATCAAATCTCTTTTAATGATGAAATATCTAGTCTCATTCTTTAAATAAGCATTTTGTGGTCAAAAAATCCTAGAAAAAAATGCACAAAAGCATACACATCAATCTAGAATGGGTGTTCAGCCAAACACCAAGTAGTACAAATATATACAAAAAGGCGACAACACCAGAGCTATAATGAATAATGAATTCATTAACCTTAAAGGCTATCACAAAGCGTATGATAGCCTTTTAAGTTAATAAATTCATATTTTTGGAGCTCTGGTGTTGCCGCTTTTTTTTATATCTTTGTGGTCAAAAGTTTTTACATGCTGAATCACAAAATGCAAAAGGTTATTTGTCCTTCACAGAAGGTGATTCAAAGTTTAAATGGAAAATTCAGTTTGTGAGCATTTAATTAATAAACTGAATATGATCATTTGAATAGGGTCAGTGGAGACACTGTTGATTTAATAATCACTGACTTTCATTGTATAGATCAGAATTTCTTTTGATTACTTTTTTTGTGAGTGATAGTAGCCTAGTAATAATATTTAGAATATATTTCTGTTTCAACAAATGAAATTTCACCAAATGAGTTTTTATATATATGAGGCTGAGTAAATGATAGAAAAACTATTATTATTATTATTATTATTATTATTATTATTATTATTATTATTATTATTATTATTATTATTATTATTATTATTATTATTATCATTATTATTATTATTTTTATCATTATTATCACCATTATTATTATTATTATTATTAATATTATTATCATTATTATCACCATTATTATCACCATTATTATTATTATTATTATTATTATTATTATTATTATTAATATTATTATCATTATTATCACCATTATTATCACCATTATTATTATTATTATTATTATTATTATTATTATTATTATTATTATCATTATTATCACAATTATTATTATTATTATTATCATCATCATCATCATCATCATCATCATTATTATTATTATTAGTAGTAGTAGTAGTAGTAGTATTAATAATAATAATATATTATCATTATTATTATTATTATTATTATTATTATTATTATTGTTGTTGTTATTATCATCATTATCACCATTATTATTATTATTATTAATATTATCATTATTATTATTATCATTATTATCACAATTATTATTATTATTATTATTATTATTATTATTATTATTATTATTATTATTATTATTATTATTATTATTATTATTATTATTATTAGTTATTACTGCAAGATAGCATTTACATTATAAATAGCTAAATGTTTTGCATGCTGTCTAGTTAGTTCTAAACATGTCTAGTGTACACTATAATGATAATATTGCTGCATTACATTTTTTGTTGAATCAAAATTACTTTTCTAGCAGGGCTGCACAATATTGGAATAATACGACATTGTGGTATTTTGTTTTGCTGCAATATATATTGCAATATTAATGTAATTTCACCAGATGATCTGAATATCTATATTTGGGAAGATTTCATTCATATAGATTGACTGGGTAGATCAAGCCTTTTTCTATGCAGTGCATCTGCATACATTATAATAAATTACAAGCATAAATAAATAAACTGTGCTTTATGGTTTTCTGGTAGTCTAACAGTATTCAAGTACAGGAATAAACAATCAAATGTAATATAACATGGAGGTCATTTTATAAATAATTAAAAAAATAGTAATATCTTTACAGTATGTTTTAATCCTAAATAAATAAACTAATCCTGCTAAGTGACTATTGCAGATACACACATTGGGATATTGATGATCAAACGATATATTGTCCAGCCCTATTTTCTAGTCATCTCAACTTACATCAATCATACTGACTAAACTTAGTAAGTTAAACTGTGTATAGCTTTAAAAAAAAACCTTTGGTAGTCTTGACATTTTTTATCAAATAATTTTTACAGTGTAAAGGTTTAGATGCATAGAGTTAATATGATCATATTTTTGTTTTGGACCACATTATAATCAATATAAAAAGTCAAACTGATTTTGAACAACATGAGTGCATGTAATGACTACCATGGTTTAATTTTGGGGTGAGCCATCCCTTTGGCGTTTTCGGTGAGTTTAAACATTTCATTAATATTTTATTTATTTATTTATTTATTTATTTTTATTTTTGATAAAAATGTATGTTCCACTAAAACATGTACAGTTCAGGCAACAAAGTATACATACCCACTACAGAATGTACTTTGAAATGCACATCTAAAGAAGAAAGACGAGTTTGGAATTGTGTGCATGGAGTTGCTGAAACGAAGAGCTGACTTTACAATTACATTGATGGATTGTATGTGTATTTCATCAGTTGACACGCTCCCTGGGAATCAAACCAATATTCTTAGTGTTGTAAGCGGCATGCTGTGTTGTAATGGCTGGTGTCTGTTCAAAATGTCATTACTGTATCACCTCAGCATCATCAAGTCACAGGTTGACTCCCTTTGCTCATTTCTACACCGCTTCTTTCAGTGTGCAAAAATATTTCAGCAAGTATTTAACATACTGTTAAATCATTAAGTATACAGTCTCTCTGTCTTTGTAAGGCAAGTCCAGCGATTGATTTGCTCTCCGTTTGATAAACGCAAGATAGTAAATATGCTGATAGGACAATACATCCCTAAACACATTCAGCATCTAAAATGATCAATAAAACGATGCTTAAAAAAATCCCTTCTTGGCAGAATAATCTTTCTTTGATAAACACAAGCAAATCATCTATAAACATGAAAGCATAAATGTCAGTGAGTATCGCTTTATATCAGGATGAATCTGTTTATCGATTTATTTGGACATCGTACTTGTGTAGCAAAGCTTGGCTTATTCAAATGCACTGCTGTCAGGGCTTAATAATCATTAAAGGTGCATGCACTAAACATCTTTTACCAAATTATGTTGGTATTTGAAAACACCAAAAACAAACCTGCCCATAATCCAACAAGACCACGCCCCTTTTTGATATTTCTGCTGTAGATATAATCGTGACTGATACGTTTCGCATCTCACTCCATAGCCAGCAATAAAATAAATTAAAGATACATATGAAACAGCCACCGATACGATACGATACGATATGATACAATACAATACAATTTACTCCTATCACAATGCAGTACGATCTGATTTCGATTTAGTTCAATTAAACACAATGCGATTTGAATGCAATGTAAAAAAAAAACATGACTTTTTTATTTCTTCAACTTACATTACCTCCGACTCTCTCACATAGGCTAATTCTATAGCTAATATGCAGATTTTCTATTTGGTTTTATAGAGCTTTACCTTTTATAGTTAGCTGAACAAACAAACAAACATTAATACATCACAATATAAAACTGGTCTTAAAGCATCCAAATTAAGTTAAAGTTTTAAAGTTAAAATCAGTAAACAAACAAACAAACAAACAAAGAGATTAAAAAATACTAAATTTTACCACTTTCGCTATTAGAAACACTTAACTCATTTGAGATTAATACTTTAGGACCTATTATAATATTTATATTATTATATTACATTATATTTCATTCATTCATACATGTTACTTCGGCTTAGACTCTCATTTATCAGGGGTTGCCACATAGCGGAATGAACCACTAACTATTATGCAACTACTATATGCCAACATATGTTTTATGCAGCGGATGCCCTTCCAGCTGCAACCCAGTACTGGGAAACACCCATATGCTCACACATTCACACACACACTCATATGGCCAATTTTGCTTACCCAATTCACTTATAGCACGTTTTTGGACTGTGGGGGAAACCAGAGCACCCATAGGAAACCCACACAAACACAGGGAGAACATGTAAACTCCGCACAGAAACGCCAACTGGCCCAGGTGTTACTTAAACCAGCGACCTTCTTGCTGTGAGGTGACAGTGCTAACCACTGAGCCACCGTGTCACCCCTTTACAGTTATTCATTCATTCATTTTCTTTTCGGCTTAGTCCCTTTATTAATCCGGGGTCGCGGAATGAACCGCCAACTTATTCAGCATGTTTTTACGCAGCGGATGCCCTTCCAGCCGCAACCCATCACTAGGAAACCCTTTACAGTTATTGCTACCATAAAAAATTATACTTTATGTTGGTTTAAAATTCTACAGAAAGCACATTTAATGTCAACAGATATTATAGCAAAACATGTATTTTACATAATCCATGTGCTATTTTTCTTTTTCACTCTGTTTAGCACGCATGCCAGCAGCTGTGAGGAATGCACTGAGGAAGACACAAAGTCTCAAATACATTAAACAGCACAAATATTTTCACTATTTCCCATGGTGGATCGATTGATCGAGGATCAACATTAAGGACTTTAATCCCTGCTTCTCCTCCTCCTCAGGTCTCTGTGGTGTTGTGATACAGTGATGTATCAGCAGCTGTGATGGCAGAACACGCTTGGGAAACAGTTTAGACTGGAGAAATCAATCTAGATCTAAAATATTGGTCAGAGATTGTTGGTTACATCTAAACAATAAAGGTATTGTACATTAATCAGATTTTACCAGTGCAAATGTGTTGCATATATGATTTAAATGCCAAGTTGTATTTAATGCAGACTTATTAAACTGATGCATCACATCATCATTAAAATATTGTTAATTATGGAATCATCCCATCTATAAGAGTAACTAGACATCCTCCTTAATGCTGATTGGCTGTTTCTTAAGGTCAGTCCCACACTGTGGTCAAAATAACTGTTCAAATATTGCTCAGTGCACATTTAAGGCTTCCATGAAGGGCTTTGAAATGTGCTTTTTTTGTTCAATGTTTGACAATTTCTACTGAAATATGAAGACTGGACGGGACACAGAGTAGCTCCTCCCCTTTTTTAAAAAACAGCCAATAGGGTTTTGTTTTTAATCATTGCTCTGCCAGTGATAATGGTTAAGATCAAGAGCATCAAAAGAAAAGCAAATGAGAAGCGTTTTGAAGGGGGCGGGGCATGTCAGCTACTATAGAAGATTTGATTGGTCAAAAGATTTGATGAGAAACTGAAGAATGAGGTGATGTCAAAAAAACATTGATCCATTTAGGCTGAAGTGACCAACTGCAATCTTTTGGATGTTAATATCAGTGGTCCCCAAACTTTTATCACCGTGGTTCATGGGTTGCTAGGTGACAATCAATCATTGCGGTCACTCTGACACAAGTTTTATTTATGGAGAAAATTACAAAGCACTGCAGTGTTTGGGTCATTTTCATCTTTTCATGGCTTTTCATTTTTTTTGTTTATCTGAGATAATTAGTCTACTGAAATGTGTATATTTCATACAAAGTATGAAGTGGATTGGTCAGTTCTTGTCACGTGACTCGTGGTGTGTTCGCGGCATTCATTCAACTGGTTGTGTCTGGAGGGCACGGGTGCATCACGCCGATTGCATGCGAAAGCCGCACACCTACATTGGAAATAACGAACTTTAGCAAACTCTAAAAGAGACGCGATATGTGAAATGGCCGTGGTCATTTATGATCCCCAGCAGTTGATCTTCTTGCACAGACATGGTGGATTCACCTAATTTGTTGACAAATGGGTTGCGGATCTATTCCTTGGCAGTTCCTGGGTCCTTCTTTGGGCCTTTTCCCCTTAGCAAAGAAGCTTTCCAAAGACATCTGTTTCTTACTCATTTTGCTGCTTGTGAGTTAAATTTGGGCACTCAAGTGACGAGATGTAAGTGAGAGAATACGGTCATTTTTCAAAAGAAAAGATTTTTCAAAATAAAAGATCGTTCAGACTCAGATAATGAATAAAGCAGAAATAATTAATGATTTCTTGTGGTTGAGGACCACTGGTTTATATCATCTAAACAAAATATTTGTCCCTGTTTTGGAGCACACTAGCTAATAGATATCGTTAAGACTAACATACTGATACTAACATCTAAAAAAAAAAAAACATTATTTAGATTTTACAGGAACTTTAATTTAGTTCCAAAGCACCATAGATAGGAGGAAGAAAGAAAGCGAGGAAGGCTTTATTTGGTGATGACACTCTTCTTGTTGCGTGTGGCGCTGAGGCGTTTCCCTCCCTTCTGAAAGCATGGCTAGATTCACAAGCGTGCTGTGATTGTTCCCAATTCCGACATTCTCATTAATTTGATGTCAGCGTGTTCACTCTGATGCTGATGGACAGATTCACTTGTGGTCACGGCTGACTTATTGTTTCAGCCAGTTGGGCTTTGTGGGTGAGGAGGGAGGAGTGTTAGATGACCTTGAGGGTGAAAAGAAACACTTTTGCCACCCTGCCAACTATCTCAGGGCGCACAACCCTGACACCCTCTCCGAGGAGGCTCGTGTCCTTGAAAAAACTTGTCAAATCCTCTAGTCAGAGAGCGTGAGATGAGTGCCAGCGAGAAAGGGCTGGTGAACGTTTTAAAAATTCCACAGTTCTGGCAGATCTGGGATTAAACCAGGCCAGAGCAGATCTGTGTGTATTGGACAGGACAGCCACAAGAGAGCTATGCACACTCCTGAGGACGAGTGGTTGGCTTTCATATTTTCCAGCAGCTACTGGACTCTTTATTGCTAAAAATATGGCCTTCGCATCTCGGGGCTTCTTTAAAGCTCTCAAAATCTTCTGTTAGAAGCTACATTTGAGCAGAATTTTTATTTCATAGGCAGGCAAACAGGTTTTGAGCAACATGAGTGTGAGTAATTGATGACAACATTTTCATTTTTGTTGAAGTATTGAAAATACCCTCTTTTTTTCATTATAGGAGCACAAGACAAAATGTAAACACTTGACAATGTGCAGAGGCAGGTTATGAGGTAAAGCAAGGGCAAATACTAGGATATTATATAAGGATTTTTATTGTATAGTCATGCAAACTAGTTTTAAACAACATGAGGTTGAGTTAATGATGAAAACATTTTAGTTTTTGGTGAAGTAATAATGTTTTTTCATAACAATATAAATTGCAAACGCTCAGAAATAAAAGCACAAACAATATTAGTAGGTAAAAATCCACATTGGTCCATATTGTACCCTAAAATACATATTAGTTCCTAAAAATACAAAAGTGTACCTTCTGAAAAGTTGCCATGCCAGTGATAGCTTTTATACATTATTTTTCAAAGTGTAAAGACTTGTCAGAATTTGCAGAGATGGACTATACGCTAAATCAATGATAAACACTGGAAAATTCTACTGGAATTTTTATTTTATAGTCGAGGAATGTGAGTAAATTTCCATTTTCGGTGAAGCACTGAAAATAGGTAATTTTTTTTTCATTACATGGGCACAAACCAAAATGTAAAGACTTGTCCAAATGTGCTATGGAGTAAAACAAGGATAAACACTGGCAGTGTTTATACAAGATCTAGGAATTTGATATGATGTTTTGGTTTCAGTCAATATAACACACTTGACAAGTTTCTTCTCAACACATAAGGCAAACTTTAAGTTAAATATTCCTAATATGTTGAATATAGAAAAGAAATAAGTGGAGCAAAGCATGATGCAGGCCCGTAGCCAGCCTGGTGAAAGGAGTGTTTCTTTTTTCTCAAAAATAATGGACCTTTGGGCAACCCAGTGGCGCAGTAGGTAGTGCTGTTGCCTCACAGCAAGAACGTCGCTGGGTCGTAGGTTCGAACCTCGGCTGGGCTGGGTCAGTTGGCGTTTCTGTGTGGAGTTTGCATGTTCTCCCTGGGTTCGCGTGGGTTTCCTCCGGGTGCTCCGGTTTCCCCCACAGTCCAAAGACATGCAGTACAGGTGAATTGGGTAAGCTAAATTGTCCATAGTGTATGAGTGTGAATGTGTGTCTGGAAGTTCCCAGAGATGGGTTGCGGCTGGAAGGGCATCCGCTGCGTAAAATCGTGCTGGATAAGTTGGCGGTTCATTCCGCTGTGGCGACCCCGCAAGGGACAAAGCCGACAAGAAAATGAATGAATGAATGAATAATGGACCTTTTTGCAGTTTTTCGCCTTACTATTCTATTTAATTATGAGATTTAAATACTGAATTTAGCTGTCATTTTAAGCACTATTTTTAGCTGGATTAGCTTTTCGGATGGTCATTATAACCACACTTTTTGATGTACCAAAAATATTTTCTAAATATTTAGAAAAAAGCAATATGACAAATAATTATTTTTAAAATACAAATAACATACTGGCCCAGCACAGTTTGCTCAGTCAGGATTTGTTCACTTGAATAATAAATTAATTAAAACATAAAAAAATAAAAAAATAAATAATAATAATAATAATAATAATAATAATAATAATAATAATAACAACAACAACAACAACAACAACAACAATAATAATAATAATAATAATTATTATTATTATTATAATGATTATTATTATTATTATTATTATTATTATTTAGAGCTTTACAATTTTCTAGCTTATCTTGTAAAAAGTACACTTGTCTAATCCAAAGAAAACAACAAATTTACAATTGTTATAGTTTCTTCTGTTGTCAAATGTGTCTGCAGATTTCTATTACACTACATATTTTGATGGCTGTTTACTCAAAATGAGATTTTTCTTCTGCACTGAGAAATAAATCTTCAACAGATCGTTACATACACCATCTATATTCTGAAGGTTTTTACAGAGGTATATTTTTGAACAAAAATTTGCTAGATTATTTTGTTATTTTATTTTATTTTGTATTATTTTGTATTATTTTTGTTTTATTATTTTATTATTATTTATTTTTTCTTTATTTTATTTTATTATTTTTTATTTTATTTATTTATTTATTTATTTTGTTTGTTTGTTATATTTTATTTTATTTTACTTTATTTTATTTTTTATTATTTTTATTTCATGGATAACAACAATAGCCAAAATATTATTCAAATAGTTTTTCTTTTATATTGGTCGCTTTTGGTGCTTCACAAGAATAAGGTCCATGATTTAGAATAAAAGTTTCTTGTCAAATGTTTTCGCTATTTATGACTTATGACTTAATTTATCACTATACTTATGTCAGATGTTTTCTTGCACAGCTGGATGTTGGACTCTTGAAAAATAATTGTTTGCATTGAACAAAACTGATTAACTGAAGTCACACCCGGATTCCACTTGGTCTTGGTCTTAAAGGTCTTGGTCTTTTCGATGTGTTATTTTTTACTATTTATGATGGCATAGCAGTCAAAATAGGATAAATGAGCTCATGTATGGGACAAATTCTGGAACTTTGTCAGTGAGGGGTGGGTCTTCCAAACCACCCGAACCCCCCTGGCTACAGATCTGTGATGTGTAAAGTGGGTACCCTCAAAATTGGTTTTAGGTGAACCTGCGTCTAATTAAATTTATCGCAGGTTAGACCAGTTCTTCTCTGTCTTTTTGACTAGACACCCCACCATGACCCAGCACAATATTGAATTTCCACCCATAAGCTAAGATTTGTTAAGCTAAGAAACGCTCAGGTTACTAAAGTAACCCTCGTTCCCCGAGGGGGGGGAACGGAAATGCTATGTGGAAAAACTTCCACTATGGGGATTTCGTCAGAATCCAATCATCTGAAAGAGTATAAAAACGGGCCAATGAAATGCCAATGAGTTGGCAGCGTCAGCGTGCACAGCTGTCTTGAATGACAATCAGTCTGGCATAAAAGGCTAGCATGTGCTCAGCAACGCTATCCTTTTCTAGCTGAAGAGGCTTTCACACTCAACAGCTAAGGGACAATCATTGTGGCGAAGGAACATAGCATTTCCGTTCCCCCCCTCGGGCAACGAGGGTTACTTTAGTAACCTGAGCGTTCCCCTTCGGGAGGGGAACTTCAATGCTATGTGGAAAAACTTCCACTATGGGGAAATTTATGGAAAGCGCCACAACGAAAGAACCTTACCATGTCTCCAGTGAGGGGCGCGCCACGCAGTAGTACGAGCGCACCTGCATCGCTGGAGACACAGTCCTCCAACGTGTCCCCTGGCCCTTACTTACCCTACTTACCTTTTCTGGTTTAGATATACTTTTCGGGGAGTCGTAAGATACACCTAGTTAGTTTCTAGGAATTTTAGATACGACAGTACGTTGGGAAAGCGTTCAGTCCCGATAGGGAGGACGCTGCGGAGGCCACCTGCTGCCCGGGGAGGGGAGACCTGGTGGCAAGTAGTATATGGACTAGCCCTGAGAAGGGGGAGTGCACATATGAAGATGGTTAGCGGGGAGGGAAGACACGAGTCCGCCCCGGAGGGGGGAACTACATCGTGGCTAAGTGAGCATATGGGATCGCCAGCGGGGATCACACATAGCAGGCACCTATACCCAGAACGCGGGATGACCAGCGGGCATACCTACAACGTAACGGGCCATCGCCTGACTCCTCCGCTGAGTCAGGTGGTGGGGGCCTCGGAGGAACTCTGCAGGGTTCGCCAAGCGGGGAACTCGACTGGCAAAGTAAAAAAGGCGCACGGATCTCTGTGTTAGAGAGAGAGGCGCAGCAAGCGTTTACAACACCTACCGATTTTCCTCATGAGTCGGGGTTTCCCAACACCCTTGAGGAGACCGGCTCCACTCGAAGATTGTAAAATCTAGCAAATGTATTAGGTGTCGCCCAGCCCGCAGCTCTACAGATGTCTGTAAGAGAGGCGCCGCGTGCTAACGCCCAAGAGGAGGCAACGCTCCGAGTGGAGTGTGCTCTAACTCCTGGGGGACACGGCTCGCCCTGGCTCAGGTAAGCGAGGGAGATGGCATCCACTATCCAGTGGGCCAACCTCTGTTTAGATACGGCACTTCCCTTCTGCCGACCACCATAACAGACAAAGAGCTGTTCAGAGGATCTAAAACTCTGAGTACGGTCCACATAAGTCCGCAAAGCGCGGACAGGACACAGCAATGAAAGGGCTGGGTCTGCCTCCTCCGGGGGCAGCGCTTGCAGGCTCACTACCTGGTCCTTAAACGGTGTGGTAGGAACCTTGGGCACATATCCAGGCCGGGGTCTCAGGACAACGTGAGAGTAGGCCGGCCCGAATTCCAGGCACGAGTCACTGACCGAAAATGCCTCCAGATCCCCTACCCTCTTAATCGAAGCCAACGCGACCAGCAGAGCTGTCTTCAGGGACAGAAATCTCAAGGATACTGAGTCGAGTGGTTCGAAGGGATCTCCCCGTAGGCTCGTGAGCACTACAGTGAGATCCCAAGAGGGCATAAGAGGGGGGCGGGGGGGGAATATTCGCCTCGCACCTCTGAGGAACCGGATGACGAGGTTATGCTTACCCACGGTGCCGCCGTCCACCGCGTCATGATGAGCGGAGATAGCGGCCACGTAAACCTTCAGTGTGGAGGGCGACAGCCTCCGCTCCAACCTATCCTGAAGGAAAGAAAGCACAACACTGATCTGGCAAGATCGGGGGTCTTCTCGGCGAGAAGAACACCATTCAGTGAATAGACTCCACTTCAGGGCGTAGGCATGCCTCGTAGAGGGTGCTCTAGCCTGAGTGATGGTATTAACCACCGCCACCGGTAGGTTACCTAAGTCTTCCTCGCGTCTATGGACCACACGTGGAGGTTCCACAGATCTGGACGAGGGTGCCAGATGGTGCCCTGTCCCTGAGAGAGGAGGTCCTCTCTCAACGGGATCTGCCAGGGGGGGGCTATCGCGAGGAGGGAGAGTTCTGAAATCCAGGTCCGGTTGGGCCAGAGAGGCGCAACTAGCAAGACCTGCTCCTCGTCCTCCCTGACCTTGCACAGTAACTGCGCGAGTAGGCTCACTGGGGGGAACGCATATTTGCGCATGCCCTGAGGCCAGCTGTGGGCCAGTGCATCCGTGCCGAGGGAGCCCTCGGTCAGGGAAAAAAACCACTGGCAATGAGCGTTCTCGGGGGAAGCAAACAGGTCGACCTGGGCTTCCCCGAAGTGCGCCCATATCAGCTGGACAGACTCGGGGTGGAGTCTCCATTCTCCCGAGACTAGAAGCTGCCGTGAGAGCCCGTCGGCTGCACGGTTGAGCTCGCCTGGGATGTGAATGGCACGCAGCGATTTGAGCCGCGTATGACTCCAGAGGAGCAGACGGCGAGCGAGCTGAGACATGCGGCGGGAGCGTATACCCCCCATATGGTTGATATACGCCACCGTCGCCGTACTGTCCGTCCTGACCAGTACGTGTTGCCCTCTGAGCACCGGTAAAAAACGGCGCAGGGCGAGCAACACTGCCAACAGCTCTAGGCAATTGATATGCCAATGCAGCTGGGTTCCCTTCCATAGGTCCGCAGCCGCATGCCCGCAACACACGGCCCCCCAACCCGTACTGGAAGCATCCGTCGAGACGACGACATGCCTGGACGCCTGTCCCAGGGGCACTCCGGCCCGTAGGAAGGAGGGGTCCCTCCAGCGGTTGAGGGTGCGGCGACACAGCGCAGTGACAGTCACTCGGTGTGTGCCCGCGTGCCATGCGCGTCTGGGGACTCGATCGTGAAGCCAATGCTGCAGTGGTCTCATATGGAGCAATCCGAGCGGCGTGGCCGCAGCTGCGGATGCCATATGCCCCAGGAGCCTCTGAAACAATTTCAGGGGGACCACCTTTTTTCTGTCGAACTCCCTCAGACAGTTCAGCATCAGCCCGGCGCGCTCTCGTGAGAGGCGCGCCGTCATGGTGACCGAGTCCAGCTCCAACCCGAGAAAAGAGATCCTCTGCACGGGTGCGAGTTTGCTCTTTTCTCGGTTGACCTGAAACCCCAACAGGTCGAGGTGCCGGAGCACCTTGTCTCTGTGCGTAATCAATTGATCCCGCGAGCTGGCTAAAATCAGCCAGTCGTCGAGATAATTGAGTATGCGTATGCCTGCGAGTCGAAGGGGCGCTAAGGCACCCTCCGCGAGCTTGGTGAAAACTCGCGGAGACAGAGAGAGCC
Organism: Danio kyathit; assembly: GCA_903798195.1. Lineage (NCBI taxonomy): Eukaryota > Metazoa > Chordata > Actinopteri > Cypriniformes > Danionidae > Danio > Danio kyathit. The sequence continues at coordinate 31,396,304 of LR812533.1, read as the reverse complement.
CGAAGGGGAGGACTTTGTACTGCCATGCTCGGCCTTCGAACGCAAACCGCAGAAACTGCCGGTGGCGTGGAAGTATGGAAACATGGAAATACGCGTCCTTCAGGTCTATTGCTGCAAACCAATCCTGAGGACGAACACATCGGATGATGCGTTTCTGCGTGAGCATTCTGAACCGCAGCTTGTGAAGACAACGGTTCAAAACGCGCAGGTCTAGGATTGGTCGTTGCCCACCGCTCTTTTTGGGTACGATGAAGTACGGGCTGTAGAACCCGCGCTCCATCTCGGCTGGAGGGACCGGCTCGATTGCATCCTTCGCCAGGAGGACAGCAATCTCCTCTCGCAAGACAGGGGCGGACACAGGGCTGACCCTGGTGAAATACACACCCGTGTACCTGGGAGGCCGTTTCGCGAACTGAATCGCGTAGCCGAGTCTGATCGTGCGGATGAGCCACCGCGATGGGCTGGCCCGCGCTAACCAGGCAGGCAGAGCCATCGCTAGCGGCTTCATTCGCACGATCGCTGACGTACCAACGGTGGGGCAGCACGGAGTGGGTGGGCTCAACCGGGAAGCACTGGGGTCCCGCGGGAGAGCAGGAGGCGAGAGATTCACTCTCGTCTCGCACCCATACTCCGGAGGGGTGGTCAGGAGGGGAAGAGAAAGGAGACCGATCTCTTGCGCTCCGTGAGCCACTGGCGAAACGCACCGATCCTGCGAGCTGGAAGGCATAGCGTCCCAAGCTGGCAGTGTTCGGGCAGTCACATCCGGGGAGGTGGAAAAATGCTCTTTCTTTGGAATTTGCGTGGCGTTGAAAAACGCCGTTGGTGTTATTTGTGGGGCCCGGCCCTCCGCCGGGGAAAGAGCAAGTTCCCTCCTCTCCGGATGGCCCGTCTCAGGGACGCTTCGCGGTCCGTTTACCGGACTTAGCGGCGCCCTGGGGCGGGGGCGCTGGCTGCCTGCGGGATGCTCGGCGCTGCCGCTTGGCCGGAGGCGCAGGCGGGGGCGCGAGAGCAGGTCTTGTGGCCGCAGGCGGGCGCCCTCGGCGAGGAGCAGCGGAGGTGGATGGTACGGCGGGGGGAGCGGTCTTACGGTCCCGCCGATAGATGACTTTGCCCATCGCATCCGACTGCTCCTTCATCGCCGTGAACTCCTGGGTGAATTCACCGACGGTGTCGCCGAACAGGCCAGCCTGGGATATGGGCGAGTCAAGAAAGCGGACTTTGTCAACATCGCGCATATCTGCCAGGTTTAGCCAGAGGTGGCGTTCCTGGACCACTAGTGTGGCCATCGACCTTCCCAGGGCACACGCAGCCGACTTGGTGGTACGCAGAGCATAGTCGGTTGCGGTGCGGAGCTCATGGAGCAGGCCTGGGTCGGAACCACCCTCGTGCAGCTGGGCCAGCGCCTGCGCTTGGTAGCGCTGGTAGGTGGCCATAGCATGCAAGGCGGAAGCAGCCTGGCCCGCGGCTTTGTAGGCTCTGGCTCCGAGGGAGGCAGATAACCTACAAGCCTTGGACGGGAGACGGGGCTGACCCCTCCAGGAAGAGGCGCCACGCGGACATAGGTTGACCGCAATGGCGCGCTCAATCTGGGGAATCGCCTCGTACCCCCTGGCTGCTCCACCATCCAGGGTGGTGAGGGCGGAGGCGCACGCAGATCGGGCAGAGAAAGGTGCCCTCCAAGACTGCGTGAGCCTACTGTGCACTTCCGGGAAGAAGGGGACGGGAGGCTTAGAAGGCTTCGCCTTTTTGTCCTCCACGTAGCACCCATCTAGTCGGTCCGGCCGTGGGGCTGGGGGATAAACCATCTCCAAACCCACGGCCGAAGCAGCCCGGGAAAGCACGGCCAGCATATCCGCTTCTGGATCCGAAGCCACGCTCACAACCCCGGAGGGAGGGAGCGGGTTCGGATCCTCGTCGGATAATGATAGCCCACCCTCCGATGCATTGATGGACATCTGGTCCTCGGTGTCATCGAGTGAAAGGGCGACCATCCGTGAAGATGGACCGCTTCCTTCACTCGAAGCTTGGATGGAGCGCGCTGAGGAATGAGAGGTCCGCGAGCCCGAAGGCGGCGGATTAGCTCCCACCGTAACCCTCAGATCTGCCCGAGTGCCCACCGCAGAGCGGGGGACAACTGGGGTGGGTCGCCCTTTTACAAGAGCGAGCCACGATCTTAGCTGCGCAACAGACATGACGTCGCAATGACGGCATGCACTGCCCGCGAGCACCGCATTGACATGCTGGACCCCCAGACATGCCACGCAGTGCTCGTGCCCATCATCCGAGGACAGGGAACCACCACATCCAGAAACGCACGGTCGGAGCGACATCTTTAAAAAGACGCACTGCACGACCGTGTTGCTCTTTTAGGGAAGCTTGCTTCCTATACAAACCGCTCAGTTTGAGGACCGGACCCAAAGGACGCCAGGCAAGGGAGAGAAGACCCAGCTCGACCGTCTGCCGCAGCGTAAACGCACTCTGGACCGGGAGAACAGCTCTCAATCTCTCTCTCTGTACAGACAGGTTGGAGAACCCTCAGCAACTCTCTCAGAAACTTGTGAAAGGCTCTGAAAGCGAAAAGGATAGCGTTGCTGAGCACATGCTAGCCTTTTATGCCAGACTGATTGTCATTCAAGACAGCTGTGCACGCTGACGCTGCCAACTCATTGGCATTTCATTGGCCCGTTTTTATACTCTTTCAGATGATTGGATTCTGACGAAATCCCCATAGTGGAAGTTTTTCCACATAGCATTGAAGTTCCCCTCCCGAAGGGGAACTGAATGTATTGATGAATGCAATTAATTAACCAAGAAACATGTAATGTTGAACTGTATGTTCATCGAAATCAATCACTGTTGAGTTGAGAGGATACACTTTTATCTTCACATAATATTTTATGTTTTTTTTTTTTTCATTTAATTTAGATGATTGTATCAAAATAATATACACATCTTGTTAATTAAAATATACCGCTGAGTCATCTGGCGGCCCTTCTGGATGTCTCTTGAGAAGACATGGTGGAAAACCACTAAGTTAAATTGATTTATTTGTTTAAGCAACCCACAGACAAATCAATACTGAATATGGTTCAATCCTCAGTTGGTGTGAAATGTAAATAACTGTAGCAATGTTTGTATTGAATGGTGTTAAAAAGAAGAAAAAGCAAATATTCAGTCACCCTCCTTTGAGACAGCAGTAGTCCCCCGAAACAGGTTTGTAGTCCTGATTGTTGAGTTATTAAGCTTAGAGTATTGTTGTAACCATTCTCTGTTTACAAAGATTATTGACACTTCCCAAATGTTTACTTTATCTGTAGTCCTTGGGGAGGATTCTGTCTAATACAATTACTATTGTCTGCTTTGTGTTTGGTCTCTGTCTTCCTATTGAGTAAAGCATTGATGTTAGCTTAATGCATCCAGTTGTAAACACTGTAGTATATCTTTGTTTCTTATCTTGTCCTTTAGCACTAGGTGGCTGGGTCTGTTCTTCACACCTCTTAAGTTCGTCAGAAAGTAATCTTGAAATGTTTATCACACAAGTAATTGAGCTAATTGGATTGGGTCAGTATTTTTTATGTAATTTATGTAATATCGAAGAATGAAATAAAAAAAATAATAAAAAAACAGTGGAAGTAGTCATTTAAAAATAATAATAATTAGCTTAAGTTGCTTGGTTTTTTTGTTTGTTTGCTTTTTTCACATTGCAGTTTATTCCGATTCACTCAGGAAAAGCAATAAGTTGTGAGATTTAAAGAAGATAACACGGCATGACATACAATGTCAAAAATACCCTAAAAGGCAACATCTCTAGACAGAAACAAATGGCTGACAGATGACAGTCAGAGATGAGCACGATAATTTGTTGCAATGAACACAACAACTATATTTACCTCAAAGAAAGCTCTTGGGTTGCATTTTGTGTCACATTTTATTCATCTTGATTTCTCACAATTGGTGTGCTTTTTCTGTGAATATAATATAGTCTAATGATTGAGCAGTTGTGCACAGGGACCAGTGATAAAGGTCAAGATTTCCCTTAAATAATGCACTGTATTTCAGTTTCTTTTTCTACAGTCTATCTTATATCCCTAGAACATGTTAGAACACATATGTAGTGTGTTGCATGGCTACAAAACTATTCTGTCATACTTAAATGGATTTACTATTATTTTTAAAAAATATTTAAATGATTATTTATCATTCATTCATTCATTTTCTTTTCAGCTTAGTCCCTTTAATCTGCTGTCGCCACAGCTAATCTACGGACAATTTAGCTTACCCAATTCGCCTATAGCGCATTTCTTTGGACTGTGGGGGAAACCGGAGCACCCGGAGGAAACCGACACGAACACGAGGAGAACATGCAAACTCCACACAGAAATGCCAAATGACCCAGCCGAGGCTCAAACCAGCGACCTTCTTGCTTTGAGCGATTGTGCTACCCACTGTGCCACCGTGACGCCCCTAAATTATTATTAAAATTATTATTATTATTATTTATCATTTATGGTATTATTTAAAAAAGTATTTATTTATTTAAAGGTCTAGTTCACCCAAAACTGAAAATGTACAAATTATTTACTCTCCTTCAAATGGTTTCGAACCTGACTCTTTCTTACAGTACACTCTTTCTTTATTACAGTACACTAAAGAAGATATTTTGAGAAATGATTAAAACCTGCAACCACTAAACTACAGTAGTTACAACAAATACTGAAGTCAATGGCAAAAGGCAAGTCATTTCACTTCATGGCCATCTTTGAAATGCCTCTCGGGCATTTTGTCTGAATGATGAAACATCAAATTCTCCAAAACTGTTTGCCAAGCTTACGATTACATTACATATTTGGAATCACCAATAAAATTATACAACTGTCTCGTAAGTTCATTTCTAAAAGCATGCGCACTCGAAAGGAACAAGATCACGACACCAACCTCATTTATGGCCGTTCTACTCATTACCATTCTCTGAATAAAGCTTCGTCAGATCACGCTGGTCTTCTGAAGTAATTCACAACTTGGTCTTGATGACGAAACTTCTTGCTTACCAGTTTGTGGGCGTTTGAGTAGTTGCTGTCATCTGATGTGCGTTTGACAGGACGGAATGTACCTTACATTCGTTTCATACAGATTACAAAATTTAAAAAAAATTGTTTTCAAGTGTAGTTGGTTAATTTAAAAGTACAGATTTCAGGCTTTATGTGGATACAATTCTTATGTGTGAAGCAAGTATTTCCTGAGATTTCAGTGTGTTTGTTGACCACAAAAAACTGTCGTAAAAACGGTCCGAGCTTCTCCCCTGGAGAAACGTCAGTCTAAAGCGATCGATGATTGGCTCCTGTACGAGTAGGCAGGGCTTCATTGACCATTACACTATTTCCCATTCAAATCTATGAGTGACATGTCTTGTGTATTGTATATTTTTTTTTCAATGGTTACAGGTTTTCATCTTTTTTTCTAAATATATTACGTAGTGTTGAGTAAAAGAAAGACAGTCAAACAGGTTTGGAACAAGTAAGTGAGTAAATAATGACAAAATATACAGTTTCGGATGAACTATCTGTTTAATAAATGCTGTATACTGCAACAGCTTCATCAGTACTGTAAATCAGTAGGGGATAAAGCAGACATAACATTGCATCATGCATGCAACCATATTCCTATACACAGAAATAGTTTGTACTTGATGTTTTTTTTTTTTTTTTTTTGCAATATTCCACATAAGGCCAAAAACTTTTTTTTCTTTTATATATCTTTGCCTAACACAGCAGCTTCTAGCAACTAATAGCTCACCTTATCCAAACTGAATTAAAGCTGAAAGGCCTGTGGAACTCCATGGATCCCCAAAGACACTGTGCTAAAAAAGCTGGAACTGAAAAGCTTTTCTCTGGTCAATCAGTGCTGATTTGTAACACTTGCATGGAGGCACCAGTGGAACCCCTATAGTTTCAGGCTGCGTGAGGCTTTCCGAATAATGAATTTTTGATGAAGACCACCTGCGGTATTTGTGGTAGACCCTTTACGTGGGTTCCTGCAAATTATTGGGAGTGTTGTTGGGGGTGCAGCATCTGCAGACAGTGACATATGACTTCAGTGATGTACTGATGGTTCATTATGCTAATAAGGCTGTAGCTGTGATTTGATTCACAGGGTTCCTACACAGTAATCCCTGCTTCCTACACACTCAAAAGGGGATTTCTGGAGGAGCTCAATTACCTTGACTAAATCTATCTGGCCAATTATGTAAATTATCAATTATTTGTTAAATCATTGATAAATATATAAGTAATAAAAACATTTATATAGTATAAATTACCATACAGGTGTACATGGCAACCAGAAGTTTGTAGTTCATAGTTATAATCTCAAAGGAAAAATCTTTTTTTAACCTTATGGCTGACACTAATGGAAGGCATGTACAGTATGAAAACATCATACATTACACTGAGTCCTTAAAACATGCGACAAGTAATGTGACAAGATTCCAGCAACAAGCAATTTGTCTGTCTGCACCAAACGCAATATGACAGAAACATTTAAATACTAGCATTCATTTAAATGTCAGCCACTGCACTCCAAATGAAATGGTAAGGGTAATAATCTAATTAATACATATTAAACCAATTTACATTATTAAAAGTACATACTGCAGGCTGAGTGACTGATGTTGAGTCACTGACTTTCATTTTCAAAACATTTTTTCCAAGATCTGCTGCTGTTTTTATTGCTGTGTGGCAATAAATGTCAAGTAAAATGGTGTTCAAGCTCACATTTGGTAGCATGTAACACTAAAAAATGCACATAATCTGTACCTGAGGAGATCATTGTCATAGCAGTTTATGGTACCTATCACTTGTTGTGGCGCCACATAGCATGTAGTTATATTGCCTTTCATAAAAATGCCACTTCAGCACATTCAAACAGTGCTTTCCAAATCACCACTTTCAAATGGTCAAACTCTGCATATTTGCTATCTAATTTCACACATCTCATTTAAAAACATGTGGCCCTGATTGGGTTCCTTAGACATTTCGTCACCTTAGAATTATAAGGTTCTATCTGACATTTTTGTAAAAATTGAGTTATTGACATATTAAATGACTATTTAATAACTATTTAAGTGATTTTTTTTAATAGGTTGTTTACATTTTAGGACTTTTTATTTAAAAAACAAATGTTACACACATACTACTACAGTATATGGAATGCAAAAACTTTGAAGCTCAGTATCTCAAAATCATTCAGAATGCAGATAGAACCTTATAATTCCAAGGTGACGATTTGCATACACAAATGCAGGCATCACATCACACCAAAAGCAAATACTGCTGCTGTCTACAGTGGATACTGTATATGAATGGGTGTTCAGTTGAGTCGTAGTCTGCTGACAAACACGACAAAATGAAGAGTTGAAAGAACTTTCTCTTTGATGTGCTCTGTCTAAACATGTCATGCAAATTTGCACTTTCCTGCAGATTTTTTAATCAGGCTCTTTTTTTTTCTCAGCTATTTACAGCAGCTTTAACCGGAAACTGACTATTGCACCCTAGAAAGATAACATAGAAAATCCGTTGATTGTGTTTACATTAAAAAAAAAAAAAACTTTTACACTGTAAAATGAGTTACTTTAAGTAATGCCATTGTAACTTAGAAATGTTCAGTTGACTTTTTATAATTATGCATATAATTTAGCTTAATAATTTTAAGGTTTCCTCAAGTAATGTCAACAATGAATTTGCTTTAAAAAAAAGAAAAATCAGATAATTGTTTTTTACAGTGTAGAGTTACGTTTTGTAAAGTACAATTTACTCTTCCTAATAGCAGCATTTTACAACAGTTTCCTCACGATATATGGGACATTCTACCAGAAACTTACATTATTCTGTCCCTGAAATAAAAACATAAATATAGTGAAAATTTCAAAAATGGACTGATGGTTGATTTCTGTGAGTTGCTCTGTAAAGGAATATATCATTAATTTGGTTCTCAGATTTTTGTTCTTTACATTTTACACTGTACAACCTCTGTCATTGTCCTTGTACTCTGCCCAGTTGAACCAACAGCTTTAATAGTTTTGTTATGCTAAAAACTGTTATTTAGAAGAAAAAAAACTTCAGAAATAGCAAGTTTAAACTGTTATCATTCACATCAATTGATTAAAAACATGAAATTATAAATAAATTCTACAAATAAATACTACAATATATAAAACAAATAAATTTACAATTGTCCATTTGTTTTTGTCAGTCCTGTCACATTTGCATTAAATTTAACATAAATTGCACGTTAAGGCTATGACTAGGAATTGACATCATTTGACTGAGAAGAAGCTGACAGTGATCAAGGATGCGTTCTATCATTGAATTGTATGATTTTATGCTTGTTTTTGTATGATTTTTTTGAAGGATAACAAGCTTAAGTCAGGCCCCGTCACATTTTTTTATAAGTAAAAATGTACGTTTCTGGTAGAATGTCCCATACAGTATTTTAGGCCTTTAAGCTAAGTTTGGTATTCATGAAAGAAACATGTTAAGATTTTTGTCAATAGTGTTTTTGTCTCTCCTGCCCTGGAAAACGAAATGCTTTATTGTGACAGCTGCATGCATTGACGTGCCCATCCCTATTATTAACATTAAGTAATAAATGTCATGTCCCTTTAAATACACTACAATTACAAAACTCATTCAATTTTGCCGAATCAATCTCATTTTGCAGTGTGGAAGTAAGCTCTTTTCTGCGAATGTGTTGAAAATTTGATTACTTTGTTGCTCAAGGTAAATGACTAGCAACATAAATGGCAAGTAAACCATCAAAATGCTCACAACACAAAACAGTCTATGACAATACATTAAAATGAAAATAATATGATAAGAAATTACCAGTTTACAGCCTCAAACATAACAAGCTGTTAAGAACGGCTAAAAATTAATGAAAGTGAATGAGACCAGAAGACTCAACACATTTACCATAAGCTACAATGGCCCAGCCCATTCTTACATGAAAAATAAGATGGATGCTTTGTGATTGTGATATCAAGGCAAGGCAGGATTATTTATATAACACATTTCATACACAATGATAATGGTCAAAGTGCTTTACATAAACAATAAAAAAATTTTTTAAAACCTGACTGTCGAATCGAAAGGCTGATTTAAGTCATGTTCTAAATAAAAGCAACAGCACGTGATAGAAGGAATATTTTCCAAATTAAAAGGAGTTTTTGTTCTAACCAACACCTGAAATTTATATTTTAGAAACAGCTTCTGTTTCTTGCAACTGAACAACAAAAAACTATGACAATGATGACCTCAGGTACACCTCATGTGCTTTATTCTGTGTGTAATGGTAATAATGTGAGTTTGAATGCCATTTACATGACATTTATTGCCATACTACTGAAAGCAGCAGCAGATAATTCACCACAGATCTTGAAAATAAAATAAACCGTTTGAAATGGAACTTTAGAACTGTGACTCAGTGCAAGCTAACACATATCAGTGATTCAGCATGTACATTTAGTAATGTTAAAGAGGTTGAATATGTATTCATTTATAAACCTTACCATTTTGTTGGAGTGCAGTAAGTGCACTATTCTATGCTTCTGAATGCCTGTTTAAATTTCTGTTGTGTTTTGTCTGGTGCAAACAGCTAAATTTCTTATCACTGCAAATCGCATCACGTAGCGTGTTGTTAGGACATGGGGTTACAATGTAACCTGCTCACCTAATGTTTAAGTTGGTAATATTTATATTTTTGCTAATCAAAAATTACCTCATGTGTGACTCTGAATCTGCATCTCATTTTGGAGGCTGTTACTGTCAACCTGAGGTTGCATTTCAGTCACGGACACACACTTTGAGAGCCTTCCTGACTGAATAAATACAGAATATTTGACTTTAGCATTGTTTTTCAGATAAACAAGAGTGTTCACTTAGCATGTTTCTTAAATATCTGCCAATATATTATGGTAATTTTATGCTTTAGAAGAGTCAAAAACCTACATATAGAGCACCTTTAAGTCTTGTTATGGTGTCAGGCATATTATTAGTGCAGATGGAAACAAAATAGCAGTCAGTTACTGTGTTTCTCATGCTAGTGAACAAAGTTGACCGAACTCTACTGCCACAGCAGGAGCTCCAAGCCTGCAACTTCTCCAGGTCATCTGCCATACTCGTATCTGTGATGAAATATTAAAGTCAGGTTGATCTCTCTTCGTCTCTCTCGGTCTGTCAAGCTCTTGCAGAAGCTCAATGCAGAGGTGGATTTGTCATCTCAGCAGTTCAAAGCTGAGTCCAGCCAGCCAGAGGAGAGCTGACATATTTACTGCCACAGACGCATGAAAGAGCTTTGTTTTGGTAGATTCACAGAGATGAAAGGTATGGAGGAGGAGAAGGGTCAGGGAAAACTTCAGGCTGACCTACACTCACGATTGTCATGCGGAGTTATTATGTAGCAAAAGTGTGAGGAAGAAGTGCTGTGTGGTGCATGATGGAAATGATTGGTGCAAAAACACCTACTGTACATCATCATCTCCCACGATCACTGTCACATTGCCTATATAATCATACATTGTCTACTGAAGCTATTGTCAAAAATAATAATAACCTGTTATATTACATAGTTGCTAGCAGGTGTTTAAGTTATTGTTGTTTATTCTCCAGTCATAATTACACTTTACTTGAAGGGGGTGTTTATAAGACTGTCAGTGAGGCCTTTAAAATCATGACACAGCCATATTATCCTGCAGCCCAAGACTGGCTGCTCACTGAAGCTAAGCAGGGCTGAGCCTGGTCAGTACCTGAATGGGAGACCACATGGGAAAACTAGGTTGCTGTTGGAAGTGGTGTTAGTGAGGCCAGAAGGGGGTGCTCAACCTGCTGTCTTTGTGAGTTCTAATGCCCCAGTAAAGTGAGGTGGACACTATACTGTCAGAGAGTTAAAAATCCCTCTTTTCCTAAAGAGTAGGGGTGTCCTGGCCAAATTCCCTCCATCGCCCCTTACCCATTAATGACCTTCCAATCACCCCCATTCATCAAACTGGCTTTATCACTATGGTGAGCGCACTGGCACCGTTGTCCTGTGGCTGCTGTTACATTATCCAAGTGGATGCTGCACACTGGTGGTGGTGTGGAGAGAGACCCCCCCCCCCCCCCCCCCCCCCCCCCCACACACACACACACACACACACACACACAATAAATGTGCCATATTAATAAACATGACGTGGCATCTTATAAATTATATTGCATGCATTATAACTGTCATTAAGGGTCATTCGATCAATTATGTCATTTTAGATGCAAAGATGCTTTTTGTGATGTCTTTGCTATGACAACTTGACATAAACAAATAGTATACACAATAGTGATTACATGGTATATCAAAACATTTACTATTATGAAAGACACGTTTGCCATCTGATGCAAATGCTTCATTCTGACTTGTTTATGGCATCATCATAACCTGTTTTTGTCTTTGTCATGTAAACAAGACAAAATAGCTTTTCATAAACAATTACAATTGTGTCATGAATTTTATGACAGCATTATTAATATTTTTCTTGACGTCAACACTGTAAAAAATTGCTGTAAAAAGTACAGTATTAATGGCCATTTTGGTTGACAGTAAAACTGTAAAAGTTACAAGTACACTGTAGATTAACAATTGCAATTGAGCTGTAAAACTACAGCAAAGTTGTAATTGTTAATTTACAGTGCGCTTGTAAATTTTGCCAGAACTACTGTAAAATTTACAGTGCACTTTTAAATTTTACATTATTACTAGCAACCAAATTTCCAGTAACACTGTAAATTCTACAGCAATTTTTTGTATCGCGGCACATATTGAATTTGGCATTAAATTGCCATTAAATATCAATGATGCTGTTATAAAAGAAATATATAAATGTAATGTAATAATGTTTATGACAGATTTATGACAAGTTATGTTCTCTTGGTAATGCCAAGCAGTCGTGACAAAGACGGGTTGTGATATACTTGTTTTGTCATAACAAAAACATCTCAAACAATGTTATCTTTGCATTTAAAATGACATTTATAATTGACAATTGTCATAAGCATGCAATAAATCTCCTTCACATTCATAATTTTCCATGTTATGGTTATAAAGGTGTCATGACAGTCTTATGGAACAATCAGTAAAGTGTTAATCATTTTTTTCATTCATTTCTTTTTTTTTTCGGCTTAGTCCCTTTATTAATTAGGGGTCGCCACAGCGGAATGAACCGCCAACTTATCCAGCATGTGCTTTATGCAGTGGATGCCCTTCCTGCTGCAACCCATCACTGGGAAACACCCATACACTCTTATTCACACACATACTGTACATTACAAACAATTTAGCTTACCCAATTCACCTATAGTGCATGTCTTTGGACTTGAGGGGGAAACCCACGCAAACACGGGGAGAACATGCAAACTCCACACAGAAATGCTAACTGACCCAGCCGAGGCTCAAAGCAGCAACCTTCTTGCTGTGAGACGACATTTCTACCCACTGCGCCACCCCTACCCTTTTTTGTAATAATAATTAGTACAACAGTAATAACATAATAAAAACTAACATGTCAGTATTATAAAAAAGCCCACCAAATGTTACCTACAGGCTTTGAGAACAGTATCTCATCCCACGTCATCATTTTTCAACATCAGCTGTGTCAGACGCAGCCATTACAGATATATTAACCCCTCTTGCATACAGCATAGAACATTTTTCATCTCCATCTCCCAATCATTTTCTTCCTCGATTATTTTCTTTCTTCCTCTTCCCAATCTCCACATTATGAGCTGCACCTGTCATTATTTCTGATGACTCTTTTCTGCCAGACATCTCCGAGCTCACCTGTTCAGCTCTCTCCACACACGGCAGAGCCAGATGGAGCCACGCGTTCATGGAGGGAGAGCGAGAGAGAAATCTGATCAAATAAGCCAATCATGTGTGGAGCAGTAATAAGGGGGCCTGGAGGAGCAGCACTGCATCCTCTCTTTTTCCAGATGCATGCAAGATACTTGGTGTTGCGATGAGGAGATGAGGGGAGTTTTTGGAACTTTCCATAATTGCTTCTGATAAGGGTTTAAAGGAAACACAGTGAGTGCAGTGATGGCGGATTTCTTTCTCTTTTCTCGTCTTGGCTTGTCTCGGTGAACTGAATCCAAGAGGGGGAAAACATTAGAATCTCGTCATCTCTGCAATGGCTGCTCAATTTACTCCGTCTCCAGCCTTCTCTGGGCTCAATTACACTCCATTTTCTCAACGAGCACTTCAATTTCTTTGTTAACGCTTTATATCTGCTCGTACCCTCTGGCTTAATAACATTTGGTAAATTAACTTCTGATGGAACCCGCGTATTTAACAAAACGCTTGAGCCGGGTTTCGGAATACAAATCTCGGATTTAACAAAAAAAAAAAAGAGAGAGCAAGAGCTGTAGTCCATATAAACAAACTCACTTTTAGCATTTAATCCTGTCATGTTAATCTGACATGTTCTCTTAACCCTTAAACACGCTGGTTTAATCCCAGATCCGGCATGGAAGTAATCTTGTACCTGCAGCAGTTTCGCACGGATTCATTCGTTCTCTCTCAGCTGTGACAGATCCTTGTATTGCTATATTATTAAAACACTATTGTAATCTTCTATGTCGTTTCTGACATGCATCCAGATAAAGCTGGATATTTAAAAAGAAAAAAAATCATTTACTGATTTACTTTCATCCAAACCACTCTTACTTTCTCTCAAAAAAAATGACAACATTTGTGTCAATGTGGATCTATTACGGCTTAGCACAAAAATCACAATAAAAGCATCCGTGCATTACCATAGTATGAACATGAACAAGAATCCAGGCTGTCAAACTACAACGTAAGACGCATGTCATTTTTTGCAATATATTCCAAAGTCGTATGAGTGCTCTTTGTTAATAATAAACAACAAACCAAACTATAACCCCTCATTTTCTGAAACTCATTCACTACATTCAAAAACAACATCATATGCAACAATTGGTTTGATGTCAGTGATGTCAATGAGTTTATTGCAATATAGGCTCATTCTGAAAACGTAGCTCTACAGTATATACGTTTCTGGAGATCGCGAATTATGTAGCCAGAGTTACGTATGGCTGTATTTCGTCTTTAAAACGAACGCTACAGGAGCCTTCCTTTTCTCGCTTACCAGCTGACTGCTTGCCTGCACATGGACGGCTTTTCTGCTTGTTCGGTAGCTCGACATGTACGTCAGTGGAATTGAGATGCAGTTGATTGTGACGACGGGGTTTGAGTTCAGTGAAGAACGGTTCCGGAAAGCAGGTTAGACAAAAACAGAAGCCAAAAAATAAAATAAACAATAAAGGGTAAGAATGTGGTAAAATCTGTAAACAAGGTAAAATACAGGGGGCTTTTGTTTTTTCTGGATTGCTTTTCAAAACACTGTCGGTTGGGTTTAGGGAAGGGGGTGGTCGGGTCAATCGGTGCTTTTTAAAATACTATTGGTTGGGTTTAGGGAAGGTGGGATGTGGGGGGATCGGTCGGTTGGTCAACAGCGGCCTCTGGTGGATTTTTGTAAGAACAGCAGGTGCAAATGGCACTCGCGAGAGAAATTTGAGATTTGAAAAAGCTTACACTGTGGCCTCTGGCGGTTTTGCGAAAACAAAAACTGCAAAAAAACGTAGCTTCTGGGATGTATTTTGCTCTCTCCGGAAGTGTATATAGGGTTACGTAATCAGAATGTGTCTGGTACGCTGACAACGCATGTTTTCTTTATCACCAGAAGGTCATAAATGCCTTATGGTTAAAACAATTGATGCTGCTAATTATATTTTTACAATAATGTACTGTCATTTTCTCCATAATGTACATACCTTGTAGGGAAATTTCCCCTAAAATGAAAATCCCCTCATTTTTCTTACATTACATAATTTACCCGCACTTAATTGGTTCTAAACATTAACTAAATAATCCTAACACTTTATTTTGACGGTCCATTTGATGTTAGTAGACTGTCTGCTTAATACTGTATCTGTTGATGTAGCTCCTTCAACAGACATTTATCTGACTATAAGAAACTTACCCTAACCCTAACCCCAACCTAACAGTCTACTTATAATCTAATGAGAATTAGTTGGCATGTAGATGCAATGTAACTTCAACAAATGGACCATCAAAATAAAGTGTGACCTAAATAATTTATTCTGTTGAACACAAAACAAGATACTCAGAAGAATGTTGGTAAAACACAACCATCAGCATCCATAGTAGTAATATTTTTCATAATCTCTTTCTTTGTGTCCAACTGAAGAAATAAACTCAATCAGATTTAGAAAAAGTGGATGATGATTAAATGACAGAATTTTCATTTTTGGGTGAACTATCCCACTAACTATAAGTGTGCATTTGTAATAGTGACATGGATCTTTAAAGTTCACAAATTAAAACATTTTTTCAGATGTTAGTATCAGTATTGTTGTCTCTTCTGTCCAAATGGATCAACGGTTTTATTCACGTCACCTCATACAGTTTCTCATTACATCATAAACAATCAAATGCTCTCCAGTATCTGTCATGCCCCGCCCCCATCAGGATGCTTCTCATTTGCTTTTCATTTGAAGCATCTGAGCTCAGCCACTCTCACTCGCAGCATGGTGATAAAACAAAACAATATTGGCTGTTTTAAAAAAGGGGAGGAGCTACTCTGTCCCACCCTCTCATTGTGTTTCGGTTGAGACTATATGTCAAACGTTGAATATAGATGCATATTTTAAAGCAATTCACGAGACCTTTAAGCCAGATTTAAGCACGTCCATAAACAGTATACAGTATATGTATTATTTAACTATTTTTTACACTATAAATCAATTACTATATTGCATATTCCTAGAAATATAAATTATTTTTCAAAAGATCGGAATCCAATCTTTTTTCTATATCATAAATGTATTAAATCAATCAGTAAAGATAACGTTCTTACTGTCACTTGGCACTAGCAATGCCAAGGTTATGGGTTTGATTCATAATCTGGAATGAATTGGCGAAAATAATGCATAGCTTGAATGTAATGTAGATCTATTTGGATAAAATCACCTTCCAAAGCGGAAATGTAAATGAATGCAAGGTATGGTGCTCTTTTGAACTTACTGTGAATTAAAAAATGTATTAATGTTTCCACAAAAATACTAAGAAACAAAATTGTTTTCATTGATACAGTATAGTTTTGCATTTAAAGAACAAAATATAACACTTTAAAATGTAGTCAAATAAAAAGCAGCCATTATAAATTATAAATATTTCTTGATATTTTTTTTTTAAATAAAAGCTTGGTGAGCATTATTTTTTTTAAAAAAAAAGCAGTTAGAAAATAAAGGAATTGTACCTGTGCAAGACATTTGAGCAATGGAATAATTGGTAGAATTGGTATTGTTCAACACACTTTGTGTATCCTTGACATCTCTTTGCTTTGAGGTAGAGATTCTTTCAAGACATTTAAGCAGTCTTTTCACTCTTTGCTTTACGTTTTTATGTTTATTCACTTGCAGTGTCTCTGCAAAGGCTGTTTACCTAATACACAAAACTTTTTATCCATTTTGGGTCTTTATTTACACATACATATAACATTGCCGGGTCTGAAAATGTAATCTTTTGAGTGAGTTTTTATACCATTATTACCTCTACAGGTATGTAAACTACTAAAATGTGCATGTGTGTAGTCATGGGCCGGTATAACATTCTGACGGTATGATAACCTTGGATAAAAATACATTGGTTTTACAGTATTGTGATTGCTGCTCTAAAATAAGTTATTTTTAAATGTCTAGGTAAAACTAAACAAAACAACCAAACAAAAAAATCCCCATTGAACACAATTTATTTTATTTTTTAGAAGCCTTTATAATATTTTGAATCAGTAAACATGTCAGGCTAAATAGTAAAGATAGTAAATAGTTTAAATAGTAAATAGTTTAAATAAATCATTGACTTCTGCTCTCTTCGTTAGTTTCAAAAACACAGATTTCTTTACTACACATAAAAAAATACACTTAAAAACCTTACATATTCCTTGGGAACGGTATAACAGAATATTTTAGCAGCATTAAAACCTTGACTTTTCCAAACTGTGGTAAACCTTGAAACTGGTTATCGTCCCCTGTCTACATGTGCATTATCCATTTATAGTATATGCATACGCAAGTACTTGACAATTGTGACTTTTCTGGGCCTGAAAATGCAAAGTTTTCAAAAGTTTCATCATCATCTTTATGTAAACTACACACAAAAAATGCATTATTCATTATATTTCTATACACTGTAAAACCCAACAGTTAACTTTATCAAATGAAATGAGTGGAGTTAACTCAAAATTGACTGAAAGTTAATTCTGCTTATTTGAAAAGAGTTTTGAACTCAGTGTTGAAGGTAATGAGTTAATTAAATACCTCATTACTTCAACTTAAATGGAGCAAGTTCACAGTACTCATATAGATTAGTTTTTAACTCGAATGGTTTGTAGCAATCGGTTTCCTCAAACAGTTTGAGTTCACCTAACTTATTGGGTTTTACAGTATTCAGTTGGCTTAAGTTCTCTTCATTTATTGGGTTTTACCGCTCTCAAATTGCTTCGTTTACTCAAATACTCATTAGGATTAGTTTTTGAACTTAAATGGTTTGTTGCAATTGGTTTCCTCAAATGGTTTGAGTTACCTTAATTATAGGGTTTTACAGTGTATGAATGTGCCAGTATTTGACAATCAAAACAACAATGGTGGACTTACAGTACAGGTCCTTATGTGTAAACTAACTAACTTTCCAACTATCCAAAAACTACTAAAATTTTTTGTCATATTCACAGATCTGCATGAAATAGGATGGTTTTAAAGGGATAGTTTAACCAAAAAATGGCCCTTTACTTGCTCCACACCAGTTTGAGTTTTTTCCGTTGAACACAAAAAAGTGTTTTGAAAAGTGTAGGAAACCTTTGACTTCCATTGAATTTGTTGGAATCAATGGTTACAGATTTCCATCATTATTTAATACATCTTCTTTTGTGTTCAGCAGAACAAAAAATGGTTTGGAACAAGTAAAGGTTGAGTTAACAATGACATAATTATCATTTTTGGGTGAAATATCACTTTAACAACATTGTCATCTGTACACAAAACACATTAGGGAAATAATTGCATCAGTGACTATGTTTACATGGACATCAGTAATCGAACTATTTGCCTTAATCTGAATAAGACAATAATATGATTAAGGTGTTTGCATGAGTTGCTTTTTGAATGTTCCTTTTATGATCCCGTTTTACTGTTATAGCACATAATTCGATTAACATCTTTGCTTCATTACGCTATCCACATTTCATGTTATTTTGTGTGTTTCATTTTAATTTGTCGACTTTAACTGCAGTTTGACACTTTCACTCAGGATCATTTTATGCATGCCCCTGTGACAAACGAGATATTGGATGCGAAAGAGTGTTGTTTTAATGGAATTTGGCAAAAAAACCTCTGCATTTTGTGATGCAGGTGTCTGTATTGCTTCACTGACTCGGTAGGTGCAGAAAATAGTGTCAAACAGCCATGTGTGTATGGGATATCCTGTTCTAAAATGTGGCGAAAATCCTACACGATGGTAATAGTTTGATTGCGGTGTTTACATGTCGGTACTGCACTTCAATAATGTGACTAAAATCGGCATACTCCATTGTTTAGTTTGATTATGACCTTAATCGGATTAAATGAATCAAAAATCACTGTTTACATGGTAGACTCTTAATCAGAATATTGTCTTAATCATATTAAAATTGGATTATTGGTGCCCATGTAAACGTAGTCATTGCTGTGTAAACATATCCTCAGAGAATCTATATGCTTCATCCACAGCCGCTAAAAATCATCAATGGCATTGGTCTCATCAAGTGAGAGTGTGAAACACCTGGGACCATGAAACAAATGGCTTACAATGGGAAAAAGCACAATAAATCCTGCTCTCCTGCCCCTGACCTTCTTACCTTTGAACATTTTATCACCCTCTTCTTTTCTTCAAGGCTTTGTCCCGCTCTTTTTTATCTGTTATAGCACTCTATACTCCACATCAATCCCTCAGTTGTATTGTGAATGACAGAGAGACGGATAAAGACCAGGAGGAAATAAGCAGACACACAGTACCTTTGGGTATATCTTCAGTGTCTCTTGAGTTTTTGCACTTTGATATTCGGCAGATTCTGCTTCCTCCATGCATGTCATCAATAGATTCTCTGAAGTTTGTCATCTTCTGGAGTTTATCTTCCTCCAAGCCCTCTTTTTTTTTATTCTTCTTTCTCTTTTTTCTGGGCTTCTTCATCCTCATTCCACACCTGTTCTTATCAAAGGCTTAGTCTTTTTATTATCGGCACTCTCTACTTATATGGGCTTACAGGATTATGTTCCCCAAAAGGAATTTGTTGGTGTCATTGCATTTAATTATCCATGCAAATGAAAAAAAAAAAACTATATTTATTTAAAGCAGGAGATTAAACGAAACCAAATAATTAAACATGTCAGATCTGCAGATAAGACTAAATCTTCCAAGAAACATCTGAGGTATAAATGGAAAGCGTTTCAACTGTGTGTGTGTTCTGAATGTCTGGTTGAATGTATAAAGGCGTTTGATTGTATTTTCCGGCCTTGCATGAGTCGGAGTAGTATGTCTTGGATGCAAAGCAATATTTCATGTTCCCTTATCTGGGCAGGAGAGAACAGGTTTTGGTCAACAGCAGAGCTGAGATGGGACCTACTGCCCAGGAAAGGTGAGATTAATCTCTTTCCGCTCTCGCCGTCTTACAGCTGCTACATTAAATGCATCCATGCAGAGCCGAGCCCCTCTGAACCTAGTTTTCTGTGACAGAGGAGCCATCAGTGACCCGCTCCTTCCTCCACCTCAGTTCTTTCAGCATGAAATGTGCAAGTTATGGAAGTGTGCAAGTTAAGGAAATGCCCTTTAAATACAATAAAAGTTTTGTGTTCATTTAGATAGAAATAATTTATGTTTGTTTATTTATATTTACATTGATATTTAGATAGCAAAACATATATATATATATATATATATATATATATATATATATATATATATATATATATATATATATATATATATATATATATATATATATATATATATATATATATATATATATATATACTGTATTACTTGATATGAAAGTTGATACAACAATTGACATTTTTATTAAAATATTTAGCAACATATGTGGAAATGGCACCTATAAATAATTGTGTGTGCACATACTGTACACAAATTATATTAGATTTTTTTTTTTTATATGAAAGCCTCAAAATAAATAATTGAGTACAATATTCTAATTTTATTATTGTTATTATTATTTGTAGTTGTAGTACATTAAAAAAAAAAAAAAAAAAAAAAAAAGTTTCTGCTTGTTCAAACTACTGGTTTAAAATGAGCGAAACCAACACAATTCTTGAGTTTTTTTGGGGGGGACACGTTTTTATGCTAAATCTACAGGCATACAAATCTACAGCGCTCACTTTCGGGGATTTACACCTACCTAAGTTTAAATAGTAACAGTTCTTGACTCCAGTAAGCTACAAACACAAATTGAGTATTATTGTAAAGAAGACACTTTGAGCTTTACTGTGGTAAAAGGGAAAGTTACATGCTCAAAAATATTAAAAGTTATACATTATGAAGTCATGAGAAAAAAAATTGTATTGTGTTCAATATTTGTTTTTCCATATACAAACACAGGAAAACAATAATGTAATGTCCTAGAAAAAACGTGAGTTTATATTTCAAATATGATTAAGATAGTATGCAAAATGAGATTTCTGTAAAAAGTTTTCTGAGACTATATCGGTGTCCTTCTTTCCCTCACCGTCAGGCATTTTCTCAAAAATGACCATCCCAAACTAAAACATTAACAGTTGCTGAATAATTTGGTCTACATTCACAGTTCATGTATCTTTGGAAAGAATACACTTTGGCCGTTATTATCCATCATCTAGAGTTTACAGCAAGAAAAGACGTGCAATTACAAAAAAACGCTAGCAAACTGAGAAAGGATCTCTCCCTTGAAACATTTCTGTTGTGTTTTGCTCTTTTTGTGTTGTGAGAAAATGCTACGCGTTTTTGTAAATTGTTTGCGTTGTCAGAAAATGCAGCGTGTTTTATTTATTTGTTTGCGTTGTGGGAAAATCCAGCACATTTTTTGATGTGTTTGCATTGTGAGGATTTGCAGCACGTGTGCTGTCAAATGAATGAAAAAAAAAAGGTGAGCACTTTTCTCAATTTGCTGGTGTTTTTTTTTTTAATTGCATGTATTTTCTTAAATTGCAGCACGTTCAGCTCTCTCGGCCACCATATAAATCCATTTAAATTTGTAAAATAATAATAATAATAATAAGTTAACTTAAATGATTTGTGTTTGGACAACATAAAGGAGTTGTCTGGATTCCAGCATTATTACAGTGTAGTATCAATGTTCAAAAATTATAAAATACAATATAACATGATAGGTACACATATGGTGAACAAATTTTACAAAATGCAAAATGCAAAAAAAAAAAAAAAAACATTGAGCAATTTCCTAAACTATTAAAATAGTGTATAAATATTAACATATAATTAGGTTAATATTAAAACATATTAGCCTAATCAATAATACAATATTAAAATGTAATTTCTATTTCAAATAAGTACTGTCTTTTGTTTTATCTTCTGTCATGATCACTAGAGATCCACTCCTGGCAGATTGCTGGTGAACTACACATATCACACTAACAAACTACAATTCCCATCATACCGTTTCACACACTGGTTGATGTTCACCACTCATGACTCACACACAGCTGAATCCCATCAACACTGTTCATCTGGACTACTTATACACCACACATACACCAGTTCTGGACTTTGTTTGCAGATCAGTCGGTGTTCCTGATCTTAGTTTTGTTATTTTGTTATTGTATTTATTATTTGTATTCTGACCGTCACTTTGTTTTTGACCTTATGCCTGTTTTTGATTATGTTTTGGATGTCCTATATGTACCTGCTTTGACCATAGTCTGCTTACACAAATACTTTTATTAAATTGCACTTGGATCCTTACTTTTGTTGTCCGAGATCCGTCTCCACACGTGACACTGACTCCACATCTTCTCACACTGATTTTGCCATTATATAAATATGAAACATTATCAAAAATTGAATAGAAACCAATTGCTAAAAAAATGAAGCTGATGTTAGTTTAATAGTTATTTATCATTTTGTAGTGTTTTATTTTTTTTCTTCAACAATAATATATTCAGTTCTCCGTCTTCATTTTGTTTGATGGAGAAAAAAGAAAATCCCAAGGTTTTCTTCAGCAATATTTTTTGTCTCTCGTCTTCTGTGCCACTCTCCCCTGCCACATGGCATCCAGAGTCTCTTCTCTAATCAGAATGATCAGCATGGTGGCTCTGCGCTGAATTAAGGCAGACAGATTTCCACACACGCCGTTCATCAGCACTTTTCGGGACTTTAAACAGCTCACAGACTGAAGAGTCACATCCAACTGCTCGCATCCCTCCATCCATCAGACGCACCCATCTGCCCGCATGATTCAAATTCACACTCCTCATTATGCACACCGGGGCGGATAAAAAAGAGAAGAAAACATCACCAAACACTGAGATCCCTCACATCATTCTCTTAATAGATATTCATTTGGAGCCCAGGGATTTAATTTCCCTCCACTTTTTTTCCCCTTCTTTTTTTTTTTAAATCAACTTAGAAAATGATCCCCTCCTGGTATCGCAGCACTGCGGTTTATTCTAATGGAAAAAGATTACATCTTGAATTAGAAACCGCTCATCCTCGGCCTGTGCTTTAGACAGGACTGAAGACAATCAAAAAGACCCCTGGTTTCGAAACTGCAGTTTTAATATTCACAGCTCTGTGTGATTATGTGCATATGCATGCTCATTTTCAATACTGCTACAAATATAATTACAATTAGTGCCAGTGTGGCATTGCTTTTGTGCAACAGTTCAGTAAACAAAGTAGTAATACAGAAATTTTGCACAATTGTCGATTATTTTCTCTGCTGAAGGAAATAGTTAAACAAAACCACTGCAGAAACTCAGAATCTCTCATTGTCATTTTAGTACACTGTATAAAATGGCCGTGATTTCAACGGTAAAAAAACGTAAAAATGCAACAGTACAAATCTGTAACCTTGTTAACAGTATGTTAACATATTTACGGCGAATCACCGTAAATTGACTTTCCCAGAATTCCCTGCACGGCACATCACTTTTTATGCTTTTTGTTGACATTACTATGGATCTTTTTAGTTGTTTCCCCATCAGTAATGTATATTAGTGAGTTATGTTACATCCAATGTTGATAAACAATGTTTATTTCATGATTTTAATTTCATGCGTGTTACCATACTGGTGTTTAGTAGCTGTGTGAATGACACTGAGCAGCTTCTTTACACTGATACACTTTTCTGATTGTGGGAAAAGTTGTTTGTGATGAGCACTGGTTTATTATGTATGAACTTTCTCATCACCACCTGCATATGGCTGTGTTATCATGTTTATCTGTGTAACAAAAGATGTGTAAATGTTGCTAATTTAAAATACAGACATATTACCTCTATAAATTAATAAAATATGGTAATTTACTGTAAAAATGAGAAACTACTTTTACGGTTTGTACCGTATTTTTTACGGTTAAATACTGACAACCACAGCTGCCGTTTTTTTAGCGTAAATTTTACAGATTTATTTTTGTATTTAAATTAATATTTTAATATTATTAATATTTATATTATAATTTAATAATATATTAATATTTTATACTTTGCAGTTTTGACATTTTTATTAGTTGGATTTTTTTATTTAAAGTATTGTTTTGCTCAAATATATGTTTATTTTATTTTTAGCAGTTTAGTTCGTCAGCTTATATTCAGTAGTTTCAATATTCCATTAGTATTTTTATTCAGTATTTTATTATATTTCTGCTTGATTTCTCATGTTTCATTCATGAATGAAAGCACATCAGTAAAGATTAACATGCTTCACTCTATTTCTGCTATATCAGTATATGGCAGAATTCTTAGGAGTATAAACTCATTCACTCATCCTCCCAATTGCTTAATTTCTGAACAAACTAATGTTTGTTAAGTGAAATAATCTATGAATCACCTGCCAAATCTAAAATATCTGCATTGCAGTTACTAGTAACAACCAACGTTCTAGGAGGAAATTAGTTTCTGACAAAAAATATTGATAGTACAGTAGAGCAATATTTCACCTCTATTTTTCTACTGCTGTGTTTGCTGATGCTGTTGTTCAACTTCTGACAAGAATATTTCTGACAGCTGGTAAGTGTGACATTTCCTCAACCCTTGCTCCACTGTGATTGGACGTCTGCTAAAAAGTGACAGTGCTTATCACTCCATTTTACCTTAAAGGGCTTTTCACACTGTACTTAACCCCAGGTTATCATCATTCTAAACCCTAAGTTTAACACCAGGTTGTGGAGTGTTAACCTCACTTCGTGGTGCCACACGTTCAGTGTGAAATGATGCTGTTTTTGAACAGCTAGAGGCTTAGCAAATGACAGTCAATCAAGTCTCATATTCAGATGCTTTGTACAATAACAGAAACACTGCACATTGTATAACCAGTAAGCTTTAGTGTTTCAGGGAAAAGTGTCAAAAATGCTACAGTATATAACAATTTGAGTGAAAAAGAGCCAGTTTAATTTTTTCCTTTGTAGTTGAAATAAATGTCCTTTCATTCAGGATACGGCTGCTAAACAGAACTGTACAAAACTCTTAAGCCCATGTTAGATTTTGTTTGTTTGTTTTAGGTTTGGTATTGTCACCATACTGTATATAATTATCTCTTGGCCTCAACCTGAAGAGTGAAATCCTTTTTGAAGAGAAAAATAGCATAAAACTCTAACTGTCATGAACTGGCCTTCACAGAGTCTAGAGCTGAATACAAAGAGGCCATGTGGAATTACTTGGACAGAAAAAAAAAATCTAACCCCAAATCTATAGTCAAACTTTGGGAAAGTGCTGAAAGAAGCTTGGAGTACTTCAAAACAGTCTCTCCAGTGTGCTTAGTGCCGAGCGAGGTCACATTAAATACTTTTAAATTATTTCTTTTTTTTTTTCTCCTGAAATAATTTTTTTTTAAATTTCTGGACATATTTTCTGTACTTTACATTTGTATCTTTACAAAGATCCCAAAACATAGATATGGATGGCCATTATGACTTGGCCAAAACACCAGAGCTGGTGGGTTTGGACATTTGCACAATTCTGTATAGGAATTATGAGGAAGAGCAGCGCTAGTAAACAGGTTGCATTCATGGATCCTTCCAATCAATGACACAGACTATGCAAATATGCAGGGATTAGGATGGTAAAGTGCTAAACATAAATGAACAAATAGCCAAGATTAATGGTTATCTGTATTTCATAAGTAGTTTGAAAAATTAAGCAAGAAAACCCAAGATTCTTTTTATCCAAAGTGACCAAGGCCAAGGGTTAACTACTTTAAAGTGAGCTAGAAATAAACGTTCAGTTTAAAAAATAAAGGTGCCCCAATAGAAGCCAATTGGAAAATATGCTTGCCTAAGAAGAACAGAAATGCTGTGGTGAGGTGAGCACTTGACCAAATACACAGACTGACAGTCAAATTTGCAAACAGAAAAGCGGAGTGATACAAACAGTAAAAACTCAATGCTATTGGACTGTCTAAGAAACATGATTCAGTCAGTCAAAATCCTTGACAATAACTAGCTTTAAAATTCAATAAGGTGTGCAATTATTACCCAGCAGCCTGTGGAGGACTTCTTTGTAGGACACTTTTCACTCTGCAGAGCTATTGAAGCTGCGTTTGCATATTTTGAATGAAAGTCACAGAAAAATCTTCAGAACTCATTCTGTGGCATTTTTGTGAAGGCCTCACTGTTTTACTACTGCTACTGTAGGCACTTATCTGCTTACCTTGCGGCTGTGAAACAAGGTATTTAACAGGGGAAGGTCATGTGTAAAATAGAGATCCGCCACACTGCGTGACGAACCTCTGATGAGGAAATTCATCAAAACCGTCACCGTGTCTGACACTTTCTTTTTGCAGTACATATTTTCTTTGTCTCGCTCTTCCTTTCTCAACACATTCACATACAGTACATGCCATAGCCTAGATGACTTTTAAAAGAGGAGTTTGTACTAAAACAAAATAAAATTGTTGCATGGTTGGTTAGTTTGCTTCTTAGTTTTGATGTCTATCTGGCTAGATAAATGTTTCTTTTTTTTTTTTTTTAATTAGCAGAAAATCTGAAATAGAAAGTTGCAAGGTTAATTGTAGTTGATATGTACATGCACTGACCGGCCACTTTAATAGGTACACCTGTCCAACTACTCGTTAATGCAACTTTCTAATCAGCCAATCACATGGCTGCAACTCAATGCATTTAAGCATGTAGTCATGGTCAAGACGATCTGCTGCAGTTCAAAGTGCCAAATGGGCTGGTCTGAGTATTTCAGAAACTGCTGATCTACTGGGATTTTCACGCACAATTTTCATGCACAACCATCTCTTTACATATAATGGTCCGAAAAAGAGAAAATATCCAATGAGCGGCAGTTCTGTTGGCGCAAATGCCTTGTTGATGCCAGAGGTCAAAGGAGAATGGCCAGACTGGTTAGAGCTAATAGAAAGGCAACAGTAACTCAATTAACCGCTCGTTACAACCAAGGTATGCAGAAGAGCATCTCTGAACGACATTCAACATTCGTAGGTATTCGTATGGTAGGGTCAAAATTTGGCGTCAACAACATGAAAGCATGAATCCAACCTGCCTTGAATCAATAGTTCAGGCTGGTGGTGGTGGTGTAATGGTGTTAGTGCCAACTGAGCATTGTGTCAATGCCACGGCCTACCTGAGTGTTGTTGCTGACCATGTCCATCATGAGCATTGTGTCCATAACCACAGTGTACCCATCTTCTGATGGCTACTTCCAGCAGGATAACGCACCATGTCATAAAACGCGAATCATCTCAGACTGGTTTCTTGAACATGACAATGAGTTCACTGTACTCAAATGGCCTCCACAGTCATCAGAGCTCAATCCAATAGAGCACATTTGGATGGAACGGGAGATTCGCATCATGGATGTGCAGCTGACAAATCTGCAGCAACTGCGTAATGCTATCATGTCAATATGGGTCAAAATCTCTGAGGAATATTTCCAGTATCTTGTTGAATCAAAGCCACAAAGGATTAAGGTAGTTCTGAAGGCAAAAGTGGGTCCAACCCGGTACTAGTAAGGTGTACCTAATAAAGTGGCCTGTGAGTGTATGATGCAGTTGTGTGTATATTTTAGAGCTCATCATCATGCATGCCAAAATTGCATTCATAAATGAGAAATACGTAGTGTAATGTTATGAATCTCTGATATTGTTTTAGCTTGGGTAAATGTTTCAAGTGATGAATCAGTGGCCTGCATGAGCATCTCTATTGAATTTCAGTGAAATGTACTTTAATAGACAGAAATGTTGGTCTTCACGTGGTGTCATTATTGCTGAATATGAACTCGGGTTAGTAAAAGCATGGCCATTTCTTTTACATTTCCAGTCCATTACAGCTCAGGACCATAAGGCTGAGCACACCCTGAGGCCTGCATCAAATCAAACCTCACCTCTTTCTGAATCACGTACTCATGGTGGGAAAATGAAGAAAAAAATACAGCCATTTGTAACTGTCTTAGGTTGCACGCTGATTCCAATCTAAGAAAGTTATGATTAGAATAACTCTCAGTCACAAAGAATGTACAGCATGATCAAGCTGACAGCCTGATGATAGGACTGTATGGGCTGAAAGTAAAAAATATATATATGAAGAGAAGGAGCATGTACTGTATTTACACTAACCTTTTAAAAAGGCAGTTATTTTATAATTGCAAAATATATTTAAGTATTTTTTGCAGCCTTTGGTGAGCTCAATTCAAGCTGACATCACAATAATCTTTTTTTTTTTCAAATTGGCTTTAAAAAGTGCACATTATTACAATCAAAAATGAAAGCAGAAAGACGTTAAGGTGTTTTGTACCAGACAGACTCCACAGTTATCACACATACAGTAGGTGAGAGTTTAATGTGGCCATTACCGCCGCACGATGTACCGCCGCCGCTCTAAAGGAAAAAGAACTTGATTTTTAGGTATGATCGGAGTTAGTCGACTATGCCGCCAGGTGGCACAAAGGGACGGGATGCGAACGGACAGAAATAGCCTATACATTAGCTGTAAATACTCTGCTACTTGTAAATAAAGATAATCAATGAAACATTGCAAAAGCATTATAATTCCTTTATTATCATTAAAAAGACAACTAGGCTACAATATTTAAAGGAATAAAAAAATAACAAATAACCTTTGGGGTGAAGTGCTTCAAAACAAGTCTGCTATATGCTTCAGCACAAAAACACGAGTTGCCGTGATATTGTGTTGGTTTGTAAAATAAAAAAATAATCCAGCCAAAATAAATTAAAGTGAAATATTCACAGTTTCAGAGAAGTTCTGAAGTAGTGACATCTGTACATACAGCAGCTAATCTGCACAGTTACACAATAAATATGTACAACAAAACACAAAAGGATATAGAGTGAGTCACTATAGAGTGGGTTATATTATGTTCTGATCAGCTGATCTTTTGTGAAATAATTTTGTAAATGACATCTCTTTTGACACTTTCACACACTTCTGTTGAAATTTGATTGTTCCTTTTGTATGTGTATATAGAATATTATTATAGAATATTATTATTATTATTGCAATATACTACAATAATGACTTGTACCAGTTTTTATTTTTGTTCTGTTTATTTTCATCCACTCTAAAAATGCTGAGTTGAGAAACTCAACTATTTCCATGCAAATGACAACAAAAGCTATATTCCGCATGCCAGGACAGTAGCTGACACTCTTCATAAAGAAACACTTTTTTTAAACCACCATTGTTGTTTTGGTTGTCAAGGACATATATGTACCTAGAAACGGAATATCTAACATGCATACATTTTTCAAAAAACACATACAAATTGTAAGCTTTCAGGCCCTAAGACTCAGCTGTCACATAGAGCAAATGCATCAAACTCAATTCCTGGAGGGCCACACCTCTGCACAGTTTAGTTCCAGCCCTAATTAAACACACCAAATTAAACTAATTAAGTTAATTATTGTTTGAAACTGACAGGTAAGTAGTGATGGGAAGTTTGGATCTTCCTGCGATACAGCTTAATCGGTTGTCCAAGTTTGGTTCAGACAGTACTGTGCTGCTTTGTCAGTCAGTTTGTGACTGACTGCTCTCCTACACAATCGATCTAAAATTCTGAATTCTTTACAAGCTATTCAAGTCAACTGGTGAAATTGCATTTGTATCGCAATATATATCGCAGCGAATGAAAATATTGCAATGTCAGTTTTTCCAATATTGTGTTGCCCTAATCTCAGTATACTGTTCTAGTAACTGAATAACTGGGGAAATTGGTTTATTTCGATTCAGAGGGGGAATCAGGCATGTTATAAAGTAAGTAATTTGTGGATAAGTGCTTAATAAAGACATAAAGCGTTTCAAAGGATTCGGTTTAGTTTGGTGAACTGGTTCGACTGGTTTACTTAGAAGATCCGGTTAAATATAACCACTCTTTCATGAATCGCCCATAACTACTGGTAAGAGAAACCTCCAGGAACTGAGTTTGACAGCCCTAAATGAATGAACCAAATGCATAAAAGGTTTTCTGTTTTTAGTTGAAAACGTCACCGAAAAAGCCTTTTAAAGAGCAACTAGAAATGAATTAACCCCTGTGCCCTATCCCAATATTCACTATGTTAGTGAACTAAGCTGGGCGTCTAGTCATAACTTGGTTAATGTGACTACACACACAGTGGATTAAAAAAATGGTACTAAGGATATTTTGCCCCAGCTATCTGAAATACATAAATCTTTCAGACGACAGTCTCAGAGGGTGGTTGGAATAAAGCTGGCGTGGCGGTCACGGCGGTGCCACCTCCCCACGTCCACACCGCTGTTTCGCGGTAGGAGGGTGGATGGTAGGTTCTCCTTAAGATGCCATGTCAAAACTGGGGCGACAGCTTGTGTGGGATCGCTCCACAACAACAGCAACATCATCATTGAGCCATGTTTCTTTTTTTTCCAAACACATGCCACACGCTGGGACGAGGCCGCTTCTCCCTGCCAGTGAAAGCTCTCAGTACTTTGATCCTCCTCTACCGATCCATCACTTAACCAGCTCAAGCTGGCTGTCAGGACACCTCCCCAGCCGCTCCACCCGACGCTCCTTACATCCAGCTCACTCAACGCACAGTTACGCTCTTATCACTCCTCCTGCAGAGACTGCCTTTACCACAAGAGTTTGGAGGCAAATGAAGTATGAGTCATTTGGCATGACTCCATCTATGTAAATCTGAATTAATAGGATATAAAAAAAAAATCAGGGATAAAGTAGATCTATCTATCTATCTATCTATCTATCTATCTATCTATCTATCTATCTATCTATCTATCTATCTATCTATCTATCTATCTATCTATCTATCTATCTATCTATCTATCTATCTATCTTTCTTTCTTTCTTTCTTTCTTTCTTTCCTTCCTTCCTTCCTTCCTTCCTTCCTTCCTTCCTTCCTTCCTTCCTTCCTTCCTTCCTTCCTTCCTTCCTTCCTTCCTTCCTTCCTTCCTTCCTTCCTTCCTTCCTTCCTTCCTTCCTTCCTTCCTTCC
This sequence comes from Danio kyathit, assembly GCA_903798195.1. Taxonomy (NCBI): domain Eukaryota; kingdom Metazoa; phylum Chordata; class Actinopteri; order Cypriniformes; family Danionidae; genus Danio; species Danio kyathit. The sequence goes on along the minus strand of LR812533.1, from coordinate 31,365,476 downwards.
TTCCTTCCTTCCTTCCTTCCTTCCTTCCTTCCTCTTTCTTTCTTTCTTTCTTTCTTTCTATCAAATATTTCGCAAGTGCTGTTTTATGAAGAGATAAAGCAGCTATATAATATTTCACTAGTTATTATTTATAAGATAGAAGTTTTCAGATTAAAGTGCAATTTAAAGGCGTAACTAGGTTATGTAATGTTAATTAAGCAAGTCATTGGACAACAGTGGTTTGTTCTGTGGCCAACTGGGAAAAAAAAACCTTAGGGGGGCTAATAAGGGGGCAAACTAAAAGACATTAGACTTTCTCCAAAAGAAAAATCTAAAATATATGCTCTGTTAAACCAAATTTAGGATATAATTGAAATTTTTTTTTAAAATGCTCTAATAATAATTAGTTAGGTGGTTCATTCCGCTGTGGTGACCTCTAAAGTAGAGACTAAGCCGAAGGAAAATGAATGAATTAATTAATTAATAATGAATGTTTTCTTTTTCTTTTCGGCTTAGTCCCTTTATTAATGGGTCGCCACAGCGGAATGAACTGCCAACTTATCCAGCATATGTTTTACACAGCGAATGCCCTTCCAGCTGCAACCCATCACTGGGATACACCCATACACTCTCATTCACACACATACACTATGGACAATTTACAGTAGCTTACCCAATTTGCCTATAGCACATGTCTTTGGACAGTGGGGGAAACCGGTGCACCCAGAGCAAACCCACACCAACACGGGGAGAACATGCAGACTCCACACAGAAATACCAACTGACCCAGCTGAGGCTCGAATCAGCGACCTTCTTGCTGTGAGGCAACAGTGCTAACCACTGAGCCACCGTGCCACCCTTGATCATCTCATTCAATCTAAATTAATGAAATCTTTCCAAATAGATCTATTTAAATCATCTGGTGAAATTATATTGAAAATATTGCAATATATATGGCAGCAAAACAAAATATCGCAATGTCAGATTTTTCCAATATGGTGCAGCCCTAGTATATAAGATGCTACATTATTAAAGTAATGTTTTCTTCTAAATATAGATATTTTAATAATTAAGACTAATTGTTGAGAATCAATGCTTGTGAGAAGTGAAACAATTAAAATATCTTAGATCAACATACTTGACCCAGCTGAGGCTCGAACCAGTGACCTTATTGCTGTGAGGCAACAGCGCTACCCACTGTTAATTAGATATAAATCAAATGATTAGGCTATTAATTCCTTATATTCATTCATATATCCATCCATTCATTCATCCACATATCCATGCCTTCCTCTTTTACAGCTTTTCTCAGTCACTTTGGTGCATTTCTCACAACACTATTTACATTTGCACAACAGTTAATGCATTTCTCAAAACAATTAGTCATTTGTGCACATCATAGTAGCAGTTTCTCATTCATTCCAACAAAATTCCCAATGCTTTTGGACATGCATCAACTGCTTTCATACAACTCTCTGCTGTTTGTAACATTATCATTTGCTTATGTCATGTCAGTCAAAATGAACTAAACTTGTGAATGCTGAATAGTCATTCCATATTAAACTAATAGTCCTCATTTCATTACTTAAGTCTTTAAATACAAAAAATGTTGAACTAGTTGTCAAAATCAGTCAAGCTTATTTTATTTTAAAAAATGTAATCTTTTTTTTCTGAAAATGTCTTCTTAGTTGAACAATTTCATGAATGATTTACAGACCTGTGTATGTTGTAGGTTCAGTTCCAATATGTACTGTGAGAAATGCTCCAAAGCCACTGAGAAAAACTGTAATATACAGTATGTACAGTATATGTTTATCTATACACTGTATCTCTCCATCTTTTTTGTCTTCTCAAGATGAGATTAAGACTTTTGCTTGTATTCAAATTTACATTTCAGTTGTTTTTGAAACCTCAATTAGATTCAGATTCAAGAAATTCAAACAGAGACATTCTCACTTCTCTTCTGAATGGCGAACAATCCTCGTTTAGGAAATGCCAACCCACTCTTTTTATCTCAGTGGGCAGATGAATGCTCCACACAGATTACAAATCCAAAGACAATTCTGAAAATAAGACAATGAACTGGGATTTGGAATAAAGGAAAAAGTCCTCAGCTCGATTTAAACCAATATCCATCTCGCAGCATATGGTGCGCTCCATTGTTTTGCTCTCTTCCTTCCCTTCACTCCAATGATTATTTTGCTGTGAGGCCCATCTGCTGTTAAAAATCTATTTATCAATAACCGTCTTCCTGGCATGGAGTTACTGGATCCTAATTCATCCCTGAATGGTCTCAGTGTGGAGAATCCGTTGACGTGCACTGCATGAAATTCAAATGCACCCATTACCATTATTATGCGCTTCCTGAAGTCAAATCATAGAGTGGAAACATGGCAGAAACCCAGAATGCTGCACGGTAACATCAACAGTCAGATGAAAAAAAAAAAAAAAGGTGCTGGCATACAACACTTTTGATCATTACATTAAGTGTCCAATTTGCTTGAAATGGTTATTTCAAACAAAAACACCTAAATAACAGACCTTTGACTGAGTGCCTTCCACATATTTATGCAACAAAGCGATACCCAGGCGTAAATCGCAGTGGTTATCGCAGTGAATGAGACCTCATCAGCCAGATATATAATTCCAAAGTGATCAGGGCTGATGGTTTGGATGAGAAACTGCAATTAAGGTTAAAGTTATGGGCAGAAGTAGCCCTGTAATTAGCGGTTTGCATTAGCGGCGCACATAATAGTAGGCGGTGTTAATGGCCTCTTGTTTTTTGCCAAGGTTATTGGCCTGAGCAAAATGTTTTAGAGTATTGGGGAGAAATCTGATTCATGCTTTAGAACTGAATTGCTTTTTATGGGTGACAGTGGAGGTTGAAATTAACAGCTATGCAACAAGGCGGAGAAAATGAGTTCGAAATTCTCCAGCAGCACAAAATAGCTCTAATGAAGTGAGACAACATCAATTAATGCGAAAAGGGAGGGGGCTGGGAAAAAGACAGGGATGTGGGCAGCAAGGGAGGGAGGAGATCAAGAACTGATAGGGCATCCAAATTGATTTTACCGATTTCAGAGATGGAAATGTCATGAAATAAAACATGAGTGTTTACTCCTGCTCGTTTATGGAGGTAGTTTCACATATCAACAACCTGAATCATTTATCTATGTTGTAAAACTTGCTGTATTGCACTGTAAAAAAAAGATTATCAGACTATGTTTTGTAAGAAAAAATATAAAAAAAATTTCTAGGTCAAAATTTAGAAGTGCATTCAAAGTTATTTGTTGCTTCTTTGTGCAAATTACCACAGCCATATCACCCTGCAGCCCAAGGCCGGTTACTCACCGAAGCTAAGCAGGGCTGAGCCTGCTTAGTAGCTGGATGGGAGACCACATGGGAAAACTGGGTTGCTATTGAAAGTGGTGTTAGAGAGGCCAGCAGGGGGCGCTCAACCTGTGGTCTGCGTGAGTCCTAATACCCTAATAAAAGTGAAGGGGACACAACACTGTCAGTGGGCGCCGTCTTTCGGATGAGACGTTAAACCGAGGTCCTGACTCTCTGTGGTCATTAAAAAAATCCCATGGCACTTCTCGTAAAGAGTAGGGGTGTAACCCTGGTTTCCTGGCCAAAGTCCCTCAATCGACACTTACCCATCATGGCCTCCTAATAATCCCCATCTACTGAATTGGCTCTATCACTGTCTCTCCACTCCACCAATAGCTGGTGTGTGGTGAGCGCACTGGCGCTATTGTCCTGTGGCTGCCGTCGCATCATCCAAGTGGATGCTACACACTGGTGGTGGTGTGGAGAGACTCCCCTCATGATTGTTGAGCGCTTTGGGTGTATGGCCATACACAATAAATGCGCTATATAAATACACATTACATTACATTACATTACTACCAATATTTAAGTTCTTTCTTCTTTTTTTGCAGTGTAATTCAGTTTTGTTATTGTTGTTGCTTTTGGTTTAAGCCCTAACGCATGTTGACATGCACAAACAAGCTTCAAATGCTGCATCAGCCCATGAATATTTCATATTACCAAACAAAAGCATTCATGTAGCTCTGCATGTGGTGGGTTGAATTCCTGGTTCATTTATTGCTAAAATATACCTTGAATGCATCGTAAGTCGCTTTGGATTACCATGTCTGCCAAACGCAAAGCCTTGGATGTGTTTGAAAAGAGCAATAATGGAATCATTAATGTCGTCTTCTTTCTTTGTACCTCTATTCTCTCTCTTTTCTCTGCATGCGTAGCTGTCAGTCGGTGGCACGGCCAAGTCGAGCATCCTGCGAAGGGCTGATTGAATTTTTCATATTAAGCCTGACTGATCACAGCAAGTCACATCTTTGCTCTTCGCGAGAAGAAGACGAAGAGAAGGAACAGCCGGGAGCCATGACTGCAGTGCCTGCATGAACCTGACCACGGCTTTCATCCAGCCTCGTCATACTCCAGACTCTATTATGAATGAGCTGGGCAGGCCGGGGGAGCCTGGTAAAGGAGATTTTAAAGAAAGGGCGGGAGAAAGTGTGTGTGTGCCGGATCTCAGCAGCATGTGGAGACCATTTCAAGTACGTGCTCTGAATGGAGTGTAAGCAGAGCTGCATGATTAATCATTACAAGGTTGCAATCTCTATTTGAAACACCCATGTGATCTTTGACTATGATTTGGCTGTGTCTATGAAAACGTTGACTAGTGTGATCACAGTGAACACTCTGTGTTTGTGAGAGAGAGAAGCTGTCACGTATAGTTATGAAATCACTTCAGTCTTTAGTCTCATCAACCACACAGCATTGTTAGTTTGTGTTACTAAAACATTGAAGTATCACAGAAGTACTGGAATAAAAGTCTATAGTTTTGATATGTTTTGGGGTAGCGATCAAATTAGAGTTAATCACCTTTAGAATGTAACACTTTAATGAGAGATTGTGTCAGTGACAATGTCATGACAGTAGGTGTGATGTACTGTAATTGGAAGAAAATGTATGTGCTGAGGCGACACGGTGGCTTAGTGGATAGCACTGTCGCCTCACAGCAAGAAGGTTGCTGGTTCGAGTCCCGGCTGAATCAGTTGGCGTTTCTGTGTGGTGTTTGCATGTTCTCCCCGTATTAGTGAATTGAATAAACTAAATGGGTGTTTCCCTGTACTGGGATGCATCCGCTGTGTACAACATATGCTGGATAAGTTGGTGGTTCATTCCGCTGTGGCAACCCCTGATGAATAAAGAGACTAAGCAGAAGGAAAATGAAAGAATGAAAGTATGTACTGAAAGAAATAAATTCAACCCAGGCTCATTCTGAAAATGCACCACTTGCACCACTATATACATTTCTGGAGAGCACCAAATACGTCCCATGAGCTATGTTTTTTGCAGTTTTTGTTTTCGTGAATCCACCAGGGGCCGCTGTGTACACTTTCTCAGATCTAAAATTTCTATTGTGATTGCCATTCGTGCCTGCTGTTCTCGCGTAAATCCATGTGAGGCTGCTGTCGACTGACTAACTGACTTATTGAATCACTGACTGACCGATTGACTGACCCACCCAACCAGTAGTGTTTTCAAAAGCACAGATTGACCCGCCCACCCTCTTGCCTAAACCCAATCGACAGTTTTGAAAAGCAATCCAGAAAAAAAAGCCTTCACCTGATTTTTACCACATTTTCAGATTTTACCACATTCTCACCCTGTTATTTACTTATTTAAATTTTTGACTTTTTTTTATCTTTCCTGCTTTCTAGAATCATTCTTTGCTAGACTCGAACTCCATTCACTGACGTACATGGCGAACTAACTGGACAAACTGGTAACAGTGGGAAAGCCTCCACACGGAGGTAAGCGGTCAGTTGGTAAGAACGAAAAGGAACGACATCATACCGCCCGGTAGCGTTCATTTCAAAAGCGAAATGCAGCCATACATAACTCTGGCTACATAACTCGCGCTCTCCAGAAATGTTTATAGGGCTACATTTTCAGAATGGGCCCAAGTTGCATAAATTTGTAAACTATGGATGAACCAAAATATAAATTTGATCCAACTAAAATTTATAAATATTCTTTTAAAATTATGTGTATATATATATATATATATATATATATATATATATATATATATATATATATATATATATATAGAACAAAACCGATTTATTTATTTTTATTATTATTATATTTTATTGGATTTTTCAAGAACCACCACAAACAAATGCATATACACACACACACACAACACTCAGCACTGTCCTGGACAAATGCCATGCAATGAGTCAAAGAATAAGACAACAATGAAAACATAGTTTAGCGGATGACAAAAGAAATAGAATAAAGAAATAAAAACAAATAATTAAATAGGTAAAAAAGTAAATTAAGTCTCTGAAGAATCCACAGAGGTTGAGTGACTGGTTTGTTCATCCAGATAGTTAATAAATAAACCCCAAACACTGAAAAATCTTTCAATAGAATAAATCCTCAGAAATCTGTCTTTAAATCTGTATTACCGAAATCATGTCCACAATCCACATTTGAAATCAAAACCTATTTATTAAACAGATATATTTATTAAAATAATATTTTAGTCACCAAACATCTTTAGAAATAGAAAGACAATATTTTTAAATTAATGCAAAATATTGAAAAATATATATTGAAAAAAAAATGATGTTTTTTGAAATATTTAATTATAAATAATTGTAAAGCTTCCTTTTGTAAGGGGTGTACTCAAATATGTTGAGCACTGTATATGACTGGAATACCCACAGAGCAAAATATTGAGCTATTTTGCACTTTAACTACAGCATGTGTGGTCTGCACAGCAACAAGCCACCCTTGCACGGCACAAGCCTTCAAAACAAATGGATTTCATAGCGCAGCACTTTCCATGTCCAATGTGAAAACTGCTTCACTCCATGAAGTGACCAAAGCTCATTCATTCATTTTCTTTTCGGCTTAGTCCCTTTATTATTCTGGGGTCACCACAGCGGAATGAACCGCCAACTTATCAAGCATATGTTTTACGCAGCGGATGCCCTTACAGCTGCAACCCATCACTGGGAAACACCCATACACTCTCATTCACACACATACACTACAGACAATTTAGCTTACGATAGTTTCTCTATCATTTTCCAGCTTTAAATTAATAAATTCTTAGTTTAAACACAAACCAACACATTCCCAACTGTTAAAAATTACTGGTCCAAATTTGATTTTTACAAGAAGAGGCTGCATAATGCTGTGACTGAAAATTCAGACACATTGCCTGTTCCAAGATGGCTGACGCATTGGTATGTCTGATTAAGTCATATGTGACGTCCGTAAATAGATTGTACCAATTAACATTTTTTCAAAAACCTCTACTAAATTACAATATTTCATTTAGCAGTCTGTTCAGATTTATAAGTGAATCATGACGTCTATTTTAAATAATAATAATAAAAATGTGCAGCTGTAGAAGTAAGAGGATTCTTTTTAAATAGAATATGTTGTATGATGATCCCGTCCTTGAGGGATGTGCATTAAAGGGTTGGGTTTATAAGGAGGGTTGAATGTACAAGCCGGGCGGTGGGTGTGGAACTGTCAGAGAGCGTAACATGTTGTATGTTGTGTGATAGAGTGTGTGTGGCGAGCTCCGCTGTACAATCCCCTGTAGCAGTATGTGGTAGATCAAAGAGACTTCCGGGAGACTCTGTCCACAAGCTCACGCTCCTCTCGCCTTTCAGAGTGTACTCAAACAGACAAGCCCTATGAAAAACAGACCTGGGTTTGATGAAACTTTGCTCAATTATTGATCAGCCTGCACAATAGAGAGTGAGCGAGAGATGGATAAAAAAAAACACACAAGATAGCAATTGTGCTGTTGCTGCAAGTGTGAAGTAAAGTCTTTTTCACAGCAGCCAATAAGGTATGATTTCTGTGTCAGATCCTGCTTCTGTGAGCGATAGCATATCTTTGGAATCACTATTTTGAGTTGTTTTTCGTTAACTTTGACCTCTGTGTTTTGGCTAAAATTGTTGTTAAAAAATGATGTTGGAGGTACAAAGAAAGAAGACGACAATGATGATTCCATTATTGCTCTTTTCAAACACATCCAAGGTTTTGCGTTTGGCAGACACGGTAATCCAAACAATGCAGTGAGGTTAGAGAGCATAGAGATGCCTCCATTACTTTACTCTGTACAAAAGTGAAGCCAAAATGTTCCAGATATGACTGCTGTCATTTTGCACAGATGACATCATGTGGACATGCCTTGTCAAAAATTGCTCCAATAATGACATTGGCATTTGGTTGATGAAGTTAACGTAAACATGACTTGGTGGTCCTCAAGCGCAAAACATTCCAGGCGAGCACAATTTCACTTTCATTCAATGAAGAAGATAATGCATGGAGGCAAGATGAATGTGGAGCTGCTTTTTCATTGGTGTCTGAACTATATGATAAACCCAACAGCAACTACAATCATGTAGGCAGGAGGAGGAGAATAGCAAATAGGATGGTGAGTTTCATATCAGTTTTCTTTTCGTTGACTTGCAAGTTCATTAAATGGCATCTGATATTGGGTGTGATTTTGCACTCTGCTCATTGACGGTGTGGAAACACTTCTTGAAAAAGACTGACAATAGGCTTATGCGAAAAGCGTCCCAGTGTGTATGAGCCTTTATGTTAAGATAACATAAAAGTTTCTGACAAGGGGCCTGTTTCAGTAAGGAGGTTCAACCAACTCGGAGTTTAAACTTGACCTCTGAGTTGATTTACCGAGAGATTCAAAGCTCAGAGTTTTCGGTTTCAGAATAGCTGATCTGGGTTGGGTCAATCAACTTTGAGTAGACCAACTCAAGAGTTAAGCGCGCACACCGTGACTATAAAAAGGCATTATCAATGGAACGCAGATATTACGAGTCACTATGTCAACATCTGAAAAAAAGAGACCAGCATTTCTTTCTCCTCCTAAACTTGATGTGCTCATACAAAGTTATAGCAAATATGAGCATATATTTAAAAAAGCAACACCACTGCATCAGTGAAACAGAGATGGTTAGCGTGGGAAAACATAGCTGCTCAAGTTAATGCGCAATTTTACATCTAAAGAATTTAAATATTTAAGTATAATAAAAAAGTGATGTAATGTGTGACGTTTATAAAATTTGTACACACGTTCTCACTTTTATACAGGTTGATCAGTTTTAATAGATTTAAAGTGCACTTGTGTGTCTGCTTCTATTATTGATCAAGTGATAGAGGTTGATATGACAATTAGAATGTAAGCAGAACTAACAAATAGTTTTCAGAACGAATAATAATCCCATTAATCTGGTTACAGTACATGTCGAGGGTCAGTTAATTTAAGCTAATTATTTAAAAAAGGACAAGCCATTCTCGTACGTGACTTTGTTCTTTGTGTGACTGAAATGTAGGCAATAGCTGTGTTTCCATCCAAAAACTATTAATTCAATTTATGTGCGAAACTGGAATAACGCATAAAACATGTGCGAATAAAGCAGCGTTTCCATCCAATGAATCAAAGAGAACAGAATCGTCACTTCCTGATTAACTGCCGCAAAATATCAGCAGTAAAAACAGAATTTACTGCGGTAGAAGAAGCTGCGTCAATCTTTTCTTTATTTAATAGGCTAAATGTACTTGCGCCTCAGAAGACAATGACACACAATGAACACGTGGGGGCGTTTGAAGCCATGAGGCGCGGAGAACAGACGCTCTGGAGGTAATTAATAATATACATTAATACTGAAATGGTTAAGGTGATTTAGAATGACCAAAACAACATTTCAGATGTTTTACAATCTGAATCATTTCTTATAACAAACCTTTTTTTAATGCGCATACTGGAATTTGTTCAGTAAAAGTGTTTTCATCGAAGTTTATGCGCAGCTTTTCTTATCGAATAAAAGTTTATCCTACTCAGTTATTATGCGCATGTTTTTTTATGCATATTTTCAAAAGTTATGTGCATCATGACGTTTCCATCAAACGTTTTTATGCGCATATCCAAAATGAGCATTAAAATAGGCGAGAAATACAGCTTCGTCTTTAACAAAGGAGAGGAGACTGACAGAAACTCAGAGTTTAGAGAATAAGACCTGCTCCTGACCAGGTTAGGTTCACAGAGTAAGTTACCACGGTAACTGACTCCGAGTTAAAGTTACCTCTCTTTCAGAAACAGGCTTGACTTACCTTGCTTTCTCGAGTTTGACAAACCTGCCATTTTGAAATGGAAAACCCAGAGTTTCTCTCATTTCAGGGTTAAAATACTCTGGGTTTTCACTTAACCTCCTTTCTGAAACAGGCCCCTGGTGAGCCACCAGGAGGCGATCATAATATTTTGTCTTACCATTTCAGGATGTACGAGGCACTTTGTATAGAGCTAAAGTAGAGCATTGTGTATAACAACTCAGATAATTTGCATTGGGTGGTTTTTGATGAGAAATTTTTAAAGTGATTGAGTTCATACTAAAGTTTTAGAACTTGCAAACGATGACATTGTTGAAATGTGTTATGAATTTACAGAGAATTTAAAATGATTAGGTTCTGATTCTCAAGAAAAAGTAAGAGATTTAACGGAATAGTTCACCTATATGTAAAAGTTATTATTTTACCCTCATGTAATTTCAAACAGACAAACAAAAAGATGATACTTTAAAGAACACTTGTAACCAGAAAGCTTTGTTTCCACAAATAATTGCACTGCTTGTCAGTATGATCCAAACGGGTGACAATAAATACAGGTGTAAACTGTGCATAAAATATTTTGAGCTTGTGCACTTTCTCTAGAGCTAGTCCACTGAGCGTTTATGTGAAGAATTGTATTCATAAAGTTCATGCTCATGTATTCACATAGCTCCAAAAGACAATATGGATTGTGGATAATGGATAATCTCCACCAACTGACCAAATCTTTGATCATTATGTGTTGTGAGAAAACATACCAATTCAACAGGATTACAGTGAAAATACGTTAATGCATATCAACTGACCACTTAATGTATGTTAATACCAGGTATGCACAGACAAAATCTTTCCTCTGTAATGTATGTCAAAGGTGAACAAAATGTTTGGTTATCAGCATTCTTCAACTTATCTTCTTTTGTGATAAGCATACATACATTTGTGTAAATAAGCTTCCAAATATGATCATCTTTGAATAATGTACTGGCTGAAATTGTAATCATTATTCAAAAAAACGTCTTACTTGAGCACAGCTTATTTAAATTTTCATTGCTGTCTAGGAAAAACATTTGATTCATGTTTTTACCTTACTACAGGTAAATGAACTAAAATATGCATTGCTACATATAGTTCATTACAGAGTAAAGCGTGAGTCATAAGAGTAACTATAGAACAGAATAATTGAATATTGAATGTGCACCTCTCTGTTATTATTGCACTTGAGTGCATCTGACAAATGTCCTTGATGAGGAAGTGACATCATAATCTGATGTTTTCTCAGCATTGTTAGTGAAAATATAGTTATATATAGCCACCCTGACACATTTCCAGAACAATGGATGCAGTAAGCTATGTAAAATTAAAGGGCTCTTAACGAATCAATTAGCAAAATCTGCCTGTGATACAGCTGATAGAATGAAATGAGTGGGAGAGAGAGAAAGAAAAGAGGAGGAGAGGACCGAGGGTAGGATTGGTGATAAGGCAGAGAGGACTCTCGTTTTCTTTCTCATTGCCTTCCTCTAATTAGACAGGCAAGTGTGATCTGAATACATGCTAGAGAAAGAACGATAGCAGAGACAGAAATAGTGTTGGAGAGGAGGGGTCTCACTCTACCTGAACCTAACTACAACATGCTAGAAGTTAATCAAGGGGACGGATGAACTTGAGCTGGTGTTTGGACAGGAAAACTAGCATGCTATTGATTTTATTTCCATTGTTGCTTCAGGCATAGATCATTTAGATTCAGTTAGATCTAGAGACATCTTAACATCGCAAAGATGGAATATGCATGTTAGACAGCAAATGTTACATTTTATTGGCATCATAAATGCAATAATTACTTGTATTACATCTGGTATTCCGGTTTGCTACTTGTAGTAGTAGTAGTAGTATCATTATGGTACTGTAGTATGCAATAGCTTAGTAATGTAATGTCCAACATGATACTACTACTAAAAGTATGGTAGAATGCAGTACAATCCTAATATGCATTCTAATATTATGACAGCTTACAATGTCCAACACGAGAATAGTAATATTAATATATTATGCAGTAAGTATTACTAGTGGTATGGAATAACCGCCAATAATAATAACCGATGAAAGTAGTAGCGTAGTATGCAGTAACAAACATGATGTTAGTAGTAGTAGTATGGTTGTATTTGGTATCCAATATCGTACTAGTAGTATCGAATAACCAACATGATGAAAGTAGTAGTAGTAGTAGTAGTAGTAGCATCGTAGTATACAGTAACCAAAATGATGTTAGTAGTAGTAGTATGGTTGTATTCGGTATCCAATATCGCACTAGTAGTATGGAATAACCGACATGATGAAAGAAGTAGTAGTAGTAGTAGTAGCATTTTAGTATGCAGTAACCAAATTGATGTTAGTAGTAATAGTATGGTAGCATTTGCTATTCAATATCATACTAGCACTAGTAGTATGGAATAACCGACATGATGATAGTAGTAATAGTAGTAGTAGTAGTATGGTAATATTCATTAACCACCATGATGATAGTAAAAGTAGTATGGTAACATGTAGTATCCAATACTATTCGAGTACTATTAGTATGTTAGTATAATGTCCAAATATGATAGTATGCCATAGGCCAGGGGTGTCCAAACTATATCCTTGAGAGCCATTGTCCTGCAGATTTTAGCTCCAACTTGCTTCAACACACTTACATTGAAATATCTAGTATGCCTACTAAGAGCTTGATTAGCTGGTTCAGGTGTGTCTACTTGGGGTTGGAGGTAAACTCTGCAGGACGCTAGCCCTCTAGTAGCCCTAATAGTAGTACCAGCAGCATAGTAGAATGTAATGACCTACATGATATTAGTAATAGTAGTATGATATAACCAATATGATAGTAGTAGTAGTAGTTTGTTAGTACACAATAACCAACATGATGTTAGTAGTAGTAATATAGTAGCATGCAATACCCACTATCACCAATATTGTTACTATTAGTATAGGATAACCAACATGATATTAGCATTAGAAGTAGCAGCTGCAGTAGTATGGAAGTATGAAATAGCCAACATGCTGATAGTAGTAGTAATAGTAGCAACAGCAGCAACAGTAGTAGTATGGAAGTATGCAATAGCTAACATCTTGGTAGTAGTAGTAATAATAGCAGCAGAAGTAGTAGTATGGAAGTATGCAATAGCCAACATGCTGGTAGTAGTAGTAGTAGTAGTAGTATGGTAATATGGTAATCAAGATGATGATAGAAGTATTAGTAGTAATAGTAGTAATAGCAGCAGCAGTAGTAGAATGGAAGTATGCAATAGCCAACATGCTGGTAGTAGTAATAGTAGTAGTAGCAGCAGCAGCAGTTAGAAGTATGCAAAAGCCAACATGCTGTTAGTATTAGTAGTAGTAATAGTACTATGTTAATATGGTAATCAACATGATGATAGTAGTATTAGTAGTCTTATTAGTAGGAGAAATAGCAGCAGCAGCAGAAGTAGAATTGAAGTATGCAATAGCCAACATGCTGGTAGTAGTAGTAGTAGTAGTAGTAGTAGCAGTAGCAGCAGTTGTACTATGGAAGTATGCAATAGCCAACATGCTGATAGTAGTAGTAGTAGTGATAGTACTATGGTAATCAACATGATGATAGTAGTATTAGTAGTATTATTAGTAGAGGTAATAGCAGCAGCAGCAGCAGTATTAGAATGGAAGTATGCAATAGCCAACATACTGGTAGTAGTAGTAGTAGTAGTAGTAGTAGCAGCAGCAGCAGCAGTTGTACTATGGAAGTATGCAATAGCCAACATGCTGATAGTAGTAGTAGTAGTAGTAGTAGTAGTAGTAGTAGTAGTAGTAATAGTAATATGGTTATTAGTAGTAATAATAGCAGCAGCAGCAGTAGTAGAATAGAAGTATGCAATAGCCAACATGCTGGTAGTAGTAGTAGTAGTAGAAGAGGTAGTAGTAGTAGTAGCAGCAGCAGCAGCAATAGTAGTATGGAAGTATGCAATAGTTAACATGTTGATAGTAGTAGTAGTAATAGTAGTATGGTAATATGATAATCAGCACGATGATAGTAGTATTAGTAGTAGTAATAGCAGCAGAAGTAGTGGAATGGAAGTATGCAATAGCCAAAATGCAGATGATATCACTAGTAGTAGTAGTATGGTAACTTGCAGTATCCAACATCATACTAGTAGTATGATTAGCATGATAGCATGCATAGTCCAACATGACAGTAGTACTATTATAATAGTAGTCCATGTAGTAGGCTGTATGCAATGACCAAGATTACACCAAGATACAAGTAGTATGCGATACCCAATACACTAACAGTATTATGGAATAGCCAACATTATAATAGTACCGTGGCATGGTGGAAGTAACAGATGTGAGTACAGCCTGTGATATCTGACATGATAATAGTATTTCTGGTGTAGTAGTGCGCATGATATATAGTAACCTACATGATATTAGTACTAGTAGTATGAAAAACTAACATGGTGATAGTAGTAATAGTAGTAGTATGGTAGTGTACAATAACCAATATGATGATAGTAGTAGTAGTAGTAGCAGCAGCAGTAGTATAGAAGTATGCAATGATGATACCCTCATAGTAAAAGCAAGAAGGGTAATATGCATAATTCAATATCATACTAGTAGCAGTATGCAATAACCAACATATGATGACAGTAATAAGGTATTGTAGCATGCAGTATCCAATTTAATACTAGTATTAATAGTATAATAGCATGCAATGTCCAACATGACAGTAGTAATAGTATGTAATAGACTATAATCAGTGACCAATATGACACTTCTAGTAAGAAATTAAGTACATTTTATTAATAGATCACATTTAAAGTCAGCATACACTGACCAAAGTGCTGTACGAAACAAGAACAAATTACAGTAAATTATAAACTAAAACAGAATTTGAAAAATAAAGGATGGCAATTACTAATACATATGTTAATGATCAGGAAAGGTTATACAGTGAAATGATGTGTCTTGAGTCTAGATTTAAAAACAGAAGTTAAAGGAGCACACATAATGTCAGGCGGCAACTGATTACATAACTAGGGAGCAGCAACTGCAAAAGCTCTGTCACCTTTCGATTTAAGCCATGACCGTGGGACATATAAAATAGCGTTATTAGCAGATTTGAGGAACTTGGCTGAATTTAAAAGGACAAGATCAAAAATGTTTGTAATTAAATGCTTTAAAAATAATCTGCAAAAGAGACAAGAAGACAATGAAAGCTAAAATTGGAGTGAAATGATATTGTTTCATTAGTAATATGCATACCCAACATGCTATTATTAGTATCAGTAAAGTAGTAAGCAATAGAGAGTATGCAATATCCACCATGATAATATTAGTAGTAACCTGACAGTATGTGATATCTGACATCTATGTAATAGTAGTTTGGTAGTGTACAGTAACCTACAGTAATAGTAGTAGTATAGCATGCAGTATTCAATATCATACTAGTGCAAGTAATATGATAGCATGCAATGTCCATCATGAGAGTAATAATATTATAATAGCATGCGATAATCTGTATGCAATAACCAACATGATGATGGTAGTAGTAGTATAGCATGCGGTATTCAATATCATACTAGTGCAAGTATGATAGCATGTAATGTCCAATAACAGCAATAATATTATAATATTATGCAATAATCTGTATGCAATAACCAACATACTTTCATCATGATAGTAGTAGTAGTAGTAGTAGTAGTAGTACTGTAGCATGCAGTATTCAACATTATACTAGTGCAAGTAATATGATAGCATGCAATCTGTATGTAATAACCAACATGATGATAGTAGTAGTAGAATTAGTAGTAGTAGTAGTAGTAGTAGTAGTATAGCATGCAGTATTCAATATCATACTAGTGCAAGTAATATGATAGCATGCAATGTCCAACATGAGAGTAATAATATTATAATAGCATGAAATAATCTGTATGCAATAAGTAACATAATGATGGTAGTAGTAGTATAGCATACGGTATTCAATATCATACTAGTGCAAGTATGATAGCATGTAATGTCCAATGACAGCAATAATATTATAATATCATGCAATAATCTGTATGCAATAACCAACATGATGGTGGTAGTAGTAGTAGTAGTAGTAGTAGTAGTATAGCATGCAGTATTTAACATTATACTAGTGCAAGTAATATGATAGCATGCAATCTGTATGCAATAACCAACATGATGATAGTAGTAGTAGAATTAGTAGTAGTAGTAGTAGTAGTAGTAGTAGTAGTAGTAGTAATAGTAGTAGTATAGCATGCAGTATTAAATTTTATACTAGTACTAGTAATATGATAGCATGCAATGTCCAACATGACAGAAATAATATTATAATGGTATGCTATAATTTGTATGCAATAACCAACACGTCACTACCAAAAGTAGCATGCAATACCCAAAATAATACTAGTACTGCCAGTATCGTTATAGTAAGATGCAGCAGTTAGTATGCAAAATCTAACATTATAATGTTAGTACTAGCATGAAAGTATGTAATATCGAACATGGTGTCGGAGTAGTAGAAGTATGTTATTAATACACGTATCATGTTGCATATTGTAACGTCCAATATAATACAAGTCCTATGGTAGTAGGCAATATCTAACAATATGATAGTAGTAACTTGACAGTATGTAATATTTTACATACTGTAGTAGTAGTATTGAATTGAATTGAATTGAATTGAGTTTATTTATTGAATGGGATAGCCCCTTGAGATGAACTATCTAATTTCCGAGGGGGTCCCTAACAAGTACATAAATCAAACAGAGTACTTCACATCATAACAAACATACGACTAACAAAACAAACAAACAAACAAGCAGCAAACTTCACCTGAAACACCTCCCACAGTCTAAAGCCTAGGTAAACAAACGTACATAATCAAAAGTACAAACAATTTGATATACAAATAAATAATAAACATTTAAATTGGAAACAATATTAATAACATTTGGCGTTTCTGTGTGGAGTGTGCATGTTCTCCCTGCGTTCGAGTGGGTTTCCTCCGGGTGCTCCGGTTTCCCCCACAGTCCAAAGACCTGCGGTACAGGTGAATTGGGTAGGCTAAATTGTCCGTAGTGTATGAGTGTGTACGGATGTTTCCCAGAGATGGGTTGCAGCTGGAAGGGCATCCGCTGCGTAAAACATGTGCTGGATAAGTTGGCGGTTCATTCCGCTGTGGCGACCCCGGATTAATAAAGGGACTAAGCCGAAAAGAAAATGAATAAATGAAACATGTGTTGGATAAGTTGGCGGTTCATTCCGCTGTGGCGATCCTGGATTAATAAAGGGACTAAGCCGAAAAGAAAATGAATGAATGAAATAATAACATTTACAAGTTGTTTCCAAAAAGAAACAAATATCAATGATACTGTCTGCGGAACTTAGGTTGAAGCAAACCAAGAGTTTCATATAATATGCAATGATGGGTTCTATACGGACATCTTAAAACAAACCTACATAGAGAATTGAAGACAGTATTTAAAGTTTTTCAAATAATAATAGAAGTATTGTGATAAATAATATCAGCATAATCAATAATAAGGAAAATTCATTTAGAGATCAATTTTTTTTTACTTTAAATGGAAAAACATTTAATAGAACGATAAAGAGAACCTAAGCACCGATATGACTTTTTAATTATGAAATCAATATGGGGTTTATAGGACAGTTCAGTATCGAGCCAAAGGCCTAGATATTTAAATTCATCAACATTAGACAACTGTGACCCATCATCAAATCCAATATGTATGTCTACCGAATGAAACCATTGAGATTTCCATACTACAAGACTTCTTTTTATTTAGTATAAGTTTTGTTTTTATTAAGCCATTCTTGATTTAAAGTAAAGTCTAACTGCAAAGAAGATTGAATATATAAAATATCAGAGTGAGAAAAATAAATAACAGTATCATCTGCATAAAGTAGTGTGGTAGTGTGCAGTAACCTGGATAATATTAGTAAAAGTAGTATGTGATATGATGAAAGTAGTAGTAGATGTAATAGTAGTGGTATGGTAGTATGCAATAACCAACATGATATTTTTAGAAGCAATTTGACAATATGTAATAATTTACATGCTGTAGTAGTATAGTAGGGTGCAGTAACCTAGATAATATTAGTACAAGTAGTATGTAATATGATGAAAGTAGTAGTAGATGTAGTAGTAGTGGTATGGTAGTATGCAATAACCAACATGATATTTTTAGAAGCAATTTGACAATACGTAATAATTTACATGCTGTAGTAGTATATGGTAGGGTGCAGTATCCTAGATGATATTAGTACAAGTAGTATGTAATATGATGAAAGTAGTGGTATGGTAGTATGCAATAACCAACATGATATTTTTAGAAGCAATTTAACAGTATGTAATATTCGACATGCTGTGGTAGTAGTATGGTAGGGTGCAGTATCCTACAGCAAAAAAAAATCAATGTACATTTAACTTAATTTGAGTTTAACTTAACACTCCTTGGGTGTACATATGACTCCATCCACTCTGGAGTTAAAATAACACTTTCTAAAGTGTGAAATTTGTACATTACTCTCAGAGTTCATTGTAACACAGTAAGAGTGTATTCTTACATCAAACTGGAGTGTGTGTTACCCTTCAAAGTGTTAATATATTACCTTTTTTCCTATATTATCAATTGGTGTGTGTGACAGATAACAGTGATCAAATATGTTGAAGATAGTTTTAATTTATTAAATGTTCATTAATCTTTTCAGAAATAATTTTAATACATTCAACTCTTTGCATTTTAAAATGCAACAAGACCTGTTTCAAGTTTAAGTTAAACATACTGGTTTGATCACTGTTTGTCTGAAAGAACTGTTTCGAGTAAAACAACTGCACTTCCCATCACTAGTGGGAAACACACTGCATATTGGGTTAAAAGTTTAACACTGAAAAAAAACTCTTAAATATACGCTCTTTCACTTGTGGATTAAAATGTACTCCGGTTTTAACACTGAACAACACCAAAAAAATCACACTGTATATTTAACACTGGGATTTTTGCTGTAGTACAAGTAGTATGTAATATGATGAAAGTAGTAGTAGATGTAGTAGTAGTGGTATAGTAGTATGCAATAACCAACATGATATTTTTAGAAGCAATTTGACAGTATGTTATATTTGACATGCTGTAGTAGTAGTATGGTGAGTGCCCTAGATGATATTAGTATTAGTAGTATGCAATAACCAACATGATACTAGTAGTAGTAGATGTACACTGCAAAAAAAATGCTTTTCTTTCTTACAGTGTTTGTCTTGTTTGTGGCCGAACTATCTAAAAAGTCTTAAATCAAGAAGCATTTTCTAGAAAAAAAAAGAAATATTGTCTTGTTTTCAGAAATAATCAATCAAAATTAAGTGAGTTTCTACTTAAAACAAGCAATGGGGTAAGCAAATGGGGTAAGCAAAATTAACTTGTTTTAGCTTTGAAATAGGAATATTTAGCTTACCCCATTTGCAGATAATTTTTTGAGGAAAAACTCACTTAAATTTGGCCTATTTTTTTGTCCTAAATAGTATGTGAAAATAGAATTAGTATGTCCCAAATCGTAGAATGTCGAAAAGAGTATGCCAAAAATTCCTGGATGGTTTACTATTTCCGGTCAAAATTTTAAGTGTGGAAGCGTCCATACTCTAACTGCTGATATTGCCCACAGTACATTGCGCATTGGATGTGAATTCGATTAGAACTACAAAACGCGGGTGAAAAGTGAAAACAAACTACAAACATGATGGACGCGCGAGACCAACCGTCAAGCAGAGAGGCTTCGGTAAAGATGTTTGTATAACTGTTAATTAATATCTAGCCCACTGGAGAATATTTAAATACCATTGTCTATGTTATATTTCATCTGCAACAACAATACTGAACTTATATAAAGACGTGTTTGGACATTACCGTCTGAATGCAGAATTATCCAAAGACCTGAGGAGATTTCTCTGTATGAAAGACTCGTGAATGGGAGATTATCCTGCTGCTGCTTCTCCAATAAGGTAGGAAATTAAATACGACAGAAATGTGGATGATTGACAGGGCTCTTAACTAAGCAACACAACGATCTGTGTAACGAGGAAGTAGTATGTCCCAAAGCTTGCATACTTTTCTGTTACACACTCAAAAGTATATATTTTTCCCCTCACAAAAAAGTACATACTTTTAGGTCGTAGTATAAGTATGCAAATTGGGATGCAGCACATGTCTTTTGCTTATCTATATAATCTTTAGATAGTTGGACTAGAAACAAGACCAAAACTTCAAGTAAGAATTTTTTGCAGTAGTATGTAATAACCAACATGATAATATTAGAAGTAACTTGACAGTGTGTGATATTTAACATGCGATAGTAGTAGTTTAACAGTGTGTGGTAACCTAGATGATATTAGTACTAGAAGTATAGAATAACCAACATGATGAAAGTCGTAGTATGGTAGCAACCAATAACCAACATGATAATATTAGTAGCAACATCACAGTATGTAATATTTGACATGCTGTAGTAGTAGTATGATATTAGTGCTAGTAGTATGCAATAACCAACATGATGAGGATAGTAGTAGTATTTGTATTAGTAGTATTAGTGTATTATTAGTATTATGGTAGCATGCAGTATCCAATATCACACTAGTACCAGTAATATGATGGCATGCAATATCCAACATGACTGTAGTAATAGTAGAATGGTATGCAATACTCTATATGCAATAACAGACATGACATTACCAGCAAGGTGCGATTTGACGATTGGGAGGGACAATTGTTTTGAGGAATATTGAGTGTATTCTGACAGACAGTATCCTCTGATTAGCTATTTCAGAGGTTACTTTAGGTGAAATGAAACAAACTATGTGTCTAATTTGACTTTACTTTTAGGCTATATGTAGATACAAATTCCTGTTTTCCTAGAAAAAGTGTCTTGTGAACACTTACAGCGTCTATCCATGCTTTAGATCTGCTAATTTCAGAATGATGATTGAATCTTTTCTCGCATAAGTCTGAAAGGCGAGATTATGCATTCTATCATGGTATGGACCATTATAGGGGTGGTCAAATGTATATTTATATTGTCTCTAATTTTATTTATTAATAATACTATTTAAGAATACAGATCAGAGCAAATTATTTCTCACTATTTAAAGGGCTGACCCCCCCCATCCCCCCTTCAAAAAAAAAAAAACATTAATTAGGGGGCCAATCACCCCCAAACATGATAATACTATGCAGTACACAGCATGATACTAATAGTGCGAGTGCTTACAACTTGATGATTGATAGTCAAATTCCAATCCCATGTGCTGGTATTGTCAGTGCACAGTTATGGCCAGCAGAGGCTAACAGGGCCATGCTAGCCAGCTAAAACCTGAGCCCTTGGAACATGCTACATAAAAGAGAGAAAAAACGAAGACACATTGGCCGGATGAGAGAGAGAAAAATTGGAAGACCAGTAATGAACAGTAACAGTGAGAAGGCCGAGGGCAACACAGAGATAGAATATCTGACAGCTGAACATGGCGAAATGGAATAGAAGAGAAAAAGAGAGAGCAATGGATAGACACAAGAGAGAGAGAGAGAAAGAGAGAGATGTGTTTGTGAGCATCACTTGACACAACCCTGCTAGGCTGTTTATAAAATGCTGGAGACTAAGTGCTTGATGTCTCAGTATGCAAGAGGACAGTGCTGAAGGAGAGCCACTGCTGGCTAGTTGGAGGTCTTCTGTCTGCTTAGCAATGGCAGGCGCTGTTTCATGCTGCCTTAATCACACAACCCTCTCTACTCACAGAGTCACCCACCATGACGCCAACTCTAATTTCAGAATCAAAGCAGCTGGCCTGAAGGCAACAAAGAATTCTGGAGGATTTCGCTTGTTCATCTGGAACTATTAGAATGCTAATAGTTGGGCCTTTTCCATTTCAGAGCACACACCGGTAAGAATGAGAAACTGTGTTGTGTTTGTAAAGTTTTTATGTTGTTTTAGAATTTACCATGCTTACAAAAATTAACCATTGTTTTGTTATAATAATAACGATTTAAGTATGATATTTTTAAGTAAAACCATAGTAACTATAAATCAATTCTAACCTAGGTTGGAAAGTTAAAAACATAATTACTACAGTAGTTTGTCTGCAGTTTTATTATAGTAGATATATGGTTTTATAAGGTAAATGTTCAGTACTAAACACTAATAACTTAATATTTAAATTTATTTATATCATATATAGTTATAATTTAGTTTATATCATATATAGAATACAATGTTTAACAGATTATATTGTAAATGAAGGCTCATTCTGATTACGTACCCCTATATACATTTCTGGAGAGAGCAAAATACATCCCAGGAGATACGTTTTTTTTTTTTTTGCAGTGTTTGTTTTCGCAAATCTGCCAGAGGCCGCTGTGTATGCTTTTTCAGATCTCAAATTTCTCTCACGAAGGCCATTCGTGCCTGCATTTCTTGCATAAATCCACCAGAGGCCGCTGTTTACTGACTTACTGACTGACTGACAAATCGACGGATCACCACCATCCCCTAAACCCAACCAATAGTATTTTAAAAAGCACAGATTGACCCGCTCACCCCATTCCCTAAACCCAACCGCAGTGTTTTGAAAAGCAATCCAGAAAAAGAAAAGCCCTCACCTGTTTTTATACCATGTGTTAAGATTTTTACCACATACTCACTCTGTTATTTACTTGTTTATTTTATTTTTTAGCATCTGTTTTTGCTTTCTCCTACTCCCCTGTCATCGCGGTCAACTCCGCTCTACATCTCAAATCCGCCGGCGTACATGTCAACTACGGGACAAACTGGTAACAGCGAAAAAGCCGACCACATGTAGGTAAGGAGTCAGCTGGTAAGCGAGAAAAGGAACGGCATCATACCGCCCCGTATCGTTCGTTTTAAAGACAAAATGCAGCCATATGTAGCTCTGGCTACATAATTTGTGATCTCCAGAAACCTACTGTACTGTATAGGGCTACGTTTTCAGAACGAGCCTGTGCTGCATATTGTTTTTTACTGTACATGACATGTAGGGATTATTTTTATGAGTGTGTTATTAACTGATACATTCAGATGAGTCATTCATGACTATAATTCATTCCAAACACAATAGGTGTCTCTATATTTAAGTGATTGAATCATTAATTCAACCATTTAATTTCCAAAAATAAGATTAATTTATGAGTGAACAAGTTTATTTTGGAGTGGACACAACTTTAGTAATCAAATAAAAAACTAAAATATTAATTATGTCATTAATTCTGACATTTTGTCACACTCTACCATTGACTGTATTTTTTGTTTCCTACTACGCGCTTCTAACATTTTTCAAAATATCTTCTTTTTTTGTATCTAACAGAAATAAGAAGCTAACAAAGGTTGATTTTCATTTTGGGTGAAATATGCCTTGAATTCATTCACACAACTGATTTATTTAAGTACTCTGCATACTTTTTCTGTTGGCTTTAACTAAATACTCAAAACTGTAAATGACAGCAAATCATTGAATTTATTTATGTGCCAAAAAACGCCTAAGTAGATTTTGTCCTTTTCAATGCAACATGTCTATTTTACGCACAAAATGAATATATATTATAAAATATATCCTTTCTAAATGTATAGACTGAAAATAAAAATACAAATAGAACATAATAAGGATACAAGTGTATAGAAGTGGAATTTGAAATCTGTTTTAAAGTTTCTCTCTATTTGCAAAGCAAAGAATCTCTCACTATAATATTCTCTGCCTGACCTTACCTTGAGAGGTTTGTCGCAGCTTTGAGATTCAGACTGAGGCCTGTTCTGAAAGGAAGAATCCCCATGTCTCACCAGCTCAGTGTTAGCAAAACAAGTGGCAGTCTTTTGTAGCCAGAGATGAAAGATTCATCAGGCACAGATGGAAGTGAAAAAAAAAATACAGCCAAACTTCTAAACTCGAAATCTCAAACATTTCATCATTTATTGAAATCAGAATTAAAGTGAATGACTCTGCCCGTCTCTCTCTCTCTTTCTGCACTCAAGCACAGCACATGAAAGTGAGAGGCAGAGTTTACGTTTATTCCTTCTGAATGTAGCAATGACCCATTTCCCTCAGTGTACCTGTTCAATGGCACCACTTCACTGAGGAAAGCGATCAATTATTCAGCACTGTCAGAACAGAAAGGGAAAGCGGAAAAGGTTTCAAATGAGCCATAATTACTGCGGTTGTATTTTTCATCTAAAACTAACCAGGGTGTTAATCTCTGCGGCGCATTAAAGATCGTCCTACAAAGACACTGAAGGCTTTAAGACCTCTCTGAGTTTAAGTTCACCATTATTACAGATTTTAAGAACCTGAAACTAATTCAGCAATACGCTTTATTAAAGGGTTAGTTCACCCCAAAATGAAACTCATTCATAATTTATTCACCCTCATATCATTCCAAACTTATAAGACTTCTGTCCATTGTCAGAAAAAATGTCACCTTTAAAATTATATTTTAATGACAGTTCAACTTAAGTTGAACTTTCTGTTCACCCAAACATTTGAAAAGAGATCTTTGAAAGATACTTGATTGCTTTATATAACCAATTGACTGGTCATTCATTGAAACCAAGAGTTTTTAAAAATGCATTATTTTTGTAAAAACAAAAATAATCTTTTATAAAATAGATTTGTTGTTGTTGTTGTTGTTGTTGTTGTTGTTGTTGATGTTGTTGTTGTTGCAACTGTGAGTTTATTTAGGCTTTTTCAGGAAAAAAATTAGCATTTGCTCAATATTAAGACAGAACTGCAAGATACACTCATCGGCCACTTTATTAGGTACACCTGTCCAACTGCTTGTTTACGCAAATTTCTAATCATCCAATCACGTGGCAGCAACTCAATGCATTTAGGTCAAGATGATCTGCTGCAGTTCAAAATGAGCATTAGAGTGGGGAAGGTGACTTAAGTGACTTTGAACATGTCATGGTTGTTGGTGCCAGACGTGCTGGTCTGAATATTTCAGAAACTGCTGATCTACTAGGATTTTCACGCACAACCATCTCTAGGGTTTACAGAGAATGGTCTGAAAAACAGAAAATATCAAGTGAGTGGTAGTTCTGTGAGCGCAAATGCCTTGTTGATGCCAGAGGTCAGAGGAGAATGGCCAGACTGGTTTAAGCTGAGGCAACAGTAACTCAAATAAACACTCGTTACAATCTTGAGGCGTATGTGCTACAGCAGCAGAAGACTACACCGGGTGCCAATCCTGTCAGCTAAGAACAGGAAACTAAGGCTACAATTCGCACAGGCTCACTAAAATTGGACAGGTGGGCACACTTTGGCCCGATTAGTACCAATTGAGCATTGTGTCAATGCCACAGCCTACCTAAGTATTGTTGCTGACCATGTCCATCTCTTTATGACCACAGTGTACCCATCTTCTGACGGCTTCTTCCAGCAGGATAACGCGGCATGTCATAAAGCGTGAATCATCTCAGACTGGTTTCTTGAACATGACAACGAGTTCACTGCACTCAAATGGCCTTCACAGTCACCAGAGCTCAATCCAATAGAGCACCTTTGGGATATGGTGAAACGGGAGATTCACATCTTGGATGTGCAGCCGACTAATCTGCAGCATATGGACCAAAATCTCTGAAGGCAAAAGGGGGTCCAACCCAGTACTAGTAAGGTGTACCTAATAAAGTGGCCAGTGAGCGTATATACTCATAATACCTGAGAAAAAAGCTAAATAAAAAAAGGTCAGAATTGGGACATATCATCCTACAATTATTATTTTCTACTAGCAATTCTGATTTCTCTGAATTGTGAGATATAAAGTCTGATATAAATTACAAGTTTCGAAATCCAATTATAATATGAAAAATGGATTATTTTCTTACAATTGTGATATTATATCTGAATGAGGTTATAACAAAGTTATGTGAAAAAGTAAATAAGGTCAAATAATGACTATCAGAGGCAGCCAATCAGCTTATAACAAGTGGCAATAAAAAATAGATGGATGGGTGCATAACTTTATGAATAATTTGCTTTTGTACTAATGTTAACTCAATATTCATAATCATAATACGTATAAACAAGTTCAACCATACTTCCTTTCAAGAATTGATTCTCACATCAAGCAAACATTTTTGAGTTTGTCCAATTTGGTCAATGTGAATAAACGCCTGAATTAAAGCTTCTGAATTAAAGTTCCACATAAAGAAATTATTTCTCCTCAGAAGACTTGATTGAAGCTGCTCAAATCATTTGAATGTATTTTTGGATTTCTATTTTGGAACATTTTGAAGCTTGAGAGTTTTA
This sequence comes from Danio kyathit, assembly GCA_903798195.1. Lineage (NCBI taxonomy): Eukaryota > Metazoa > Chordata > Actinopteri > Cypriniformes > Danionidae > Danio > Danio kyathit. The sequence continues at coordinate 31,338,961 of LR812533.1, read as the reverse complement.
TGCTGAACAATTTCCATGGTATTCCCACAGATTTTATTACAATATCTTCGTTTGTGTTTTGAGTGAATTTCTTATGGCTTTAAAACAACATAAGACATTAATTTGATCTACTAAAACACACGTTCCAATCCATTATACAAACATATTCATCACTCAGCTTTATTCCTTGCAGAGTTGAGATGACAGAACCGCCTGTGCTGTCTTGTCTTTTAATAGATCACAAATCTGAATTCAATCAGCCAGCTCTCATTAGAGAAATTACAATCTAATGTTTAATTACTCATAACTGTAGGATCATTTAGAAGCTGTTTGTATTCTAATTGCAGATATTAGGAATGCAATGTTTAACCTCTGGCAATAGATTCAATATAATGTGTGCCATGTTACATGACATATGTTCATATAAATTGAAAAACTAGGCTAAATTGTTCAATTACCCCACATTTAATGCCAATAGATACTTTGCATAAAGCTTTCCGTGTTAAAAAGATGACTCTCTTTGCTTTCAATGTAGAAAAAAACATAGTATACTGTGTCTATAGCAGTGTTTCCCAACCCTGTTCCTGAAGGCACACCAACAGTACACATTTTCAGCCTCTTCCTTATCGAACACAACTGAATCAACTCATCAAGACATTAGAAGAGACTCCAAAACCTGAAACATGAATGTGTCAGATAAGGCAGACATCCAAAATCTGTACTGCTGGTGTGCCTCCAGGAACAGGGTTGGGAAACACTGGTCTATAGGAACACACAGCAAACTCATATAATGGTTTACTCAATATGGACAATATTTATTGTTGAAAGAAACTATATAGCTCACTATAATAGGCTCTATTTATCATTAAGCCAGGTTATTAGATATTATTATGAAATATTAGGGCAGCAACAGTATATATATGTATGTGTATGTATGTATGTATATATATATATATATATTGCAATCTACAGTGCCACTCATGCAATATAAATGCCCCACATTTTCCACATTATGGACCTCCCGGAAAACTCATCATCCAGGCATGATACTGTTACTATGCTCCAAAATAATCCAGCTGCTACTGATTCCTGTGATTAAATTTCCTCGCGACTGGCTGCCACGACAGGGTGCGTTGGCCCTGGATGGAATTAGAGATCAGAGGAGCGAGACCTCAATAATAGATCTCATCCTTTTACAGAAAGCGGCAGTGATTTTATTATTGCTTCCAGAATAAAAACAGTATGTGCTAACTGACCTTAAACGCGGCGAGACGAAGCGGAGCATGCTTCAAAAAAAGAAAATAGATCTTAAATTGTCACCAATTATAGCTCAAAGGAACGTTTATTTAGGTAACGGGCAATGGAATGATAGGTTTGTTAGGGTTGTGTTTATATTTTAGTTTGATAATTAAATACATTTAACTGAGATATCCTCTGTTTCTCAGAAAAATTGTTATTGAGGAAAATGCTATCTGAGGCTGTTATTTTAAGTTTTAATAATCTTCTGGAGTAATAGCTCATTCATACCTAGAAATATAAGTATAAACACTGTTAGACTTTGCCGCAATTTTACAGTTATTTACTGCAAAAAAGCCCAGTACTACATACATTCTTTATCGTTCACTACTGTAATATGCACTCCATCGTGGGTCTTTTAAAACTTTTACTCTAATTTACTGAATATTGGGAATTTGCGGTCTTCTACTGTAGTCAAGTACTGCTACTGTAGTTGAAGAAAAAAACGAGTTGATGAAAAAAATAATCATTTGTTTGGTATTTATTAAGTTCAATAATAAATACTAAAAACAAAGGTTTTGTACTGCTAGTGTAAAATGTTAATAAATTACAGTAAATATACTGTAAAAATTGTCATACCGTAAAATTAAAATGTGGTTAAAGACATTTTACCATAAAAGAAGTAAGGCTGTTTTACTGTAAAATGAAATTGTGGTAGTGGCCTTCTACTGTAAAAGATTTACATGCAAGCTACTGTAATAGGGCAAAAACAAAATGTCTAACAGTGTCTACACCAGCAGATGATGAATAAGTTTTGTTTATTAGAATCATACAAGTTTTGCTGTCTGCTATTTTATTTGCTCAAGCTTTATAAAGTAAGATAGACTCTGATTGGCTGTCCAATTGTTCATCTGCTGTAAAAGAAAATAGTGTGAACATGATAACAGTATTGTTCTTGAAAACCAGTATATGTTATGGTTATTTCATGGACACTTTTAGTCATTTCTTCTATACACTACCTGACAAAAGTCTTGTTGACTATTCAAGTTTTAGGAACAACAAATAATAGCTTGACTTCTAGTTGATCATTTGGTATATATTTGGCCTATATAAAAGGCCTCTAGATTATGATTATTTTACCAAAATAAAATATGATCATGCCTCGATTTTTAATTATTTAATTTGGACAGTAAGGTTTGACTTTGCTTAGACAAAAATCTTGTCACTTAACAGAAATAATGCACAGTATAGAATATAAAGTCATGGTGCAGTGGAAAAATAAATATTGTGTATGACTCCATACATCTCTACAATGATAGCTTAATTATTTAAGTCATCTGGAATGGCAAAGAAAGCATTCTTGCAGGACTCCCTGAGTTCATCAAGATTCTTTTGATTCATCTTTAATGCCTCCTCCTTCATCTTACCCCAGACATGCTCAATAATGTTCATATCTGGCGACTGGTCTGGACAATCCTGGAGCATTTGTAATGATTGGGATGCAGTTCAACAGATGACTCATCAGAAATATCTACCTTCTGCCACTTTTCCAAATGAATAACTAGAAGTCAAGTTATTATTTATTGCTCTTACAACTGCGATCGACAACAAGACTTTTGTCAGATAGTGTATTGTTATAGAAGTTATAGTTAGATTTCTTTTTTGTACTGTATCTATAATGATGATGATAATAATAATAATAATAATAATTATTATTATTATTATTTTTTTATTATTATTATTAGTATTATTATTATTATTATTGTTATTATTATTATTAGCTTGTATCGTTACTGTGGCAGTTATTATATAATGCCAGTTATTTTGTGGAGTTATAATTTTAGTACAAAGTAATAACTGTTAGTATAAATACACAGTCATATACAATAAATATTTTATAGCATTACCTGTTCAGTAGTAATTTTTGTATATACTGGTGCATTTGGGGTTTTGTTTTGTTTGTTGGTTTATTTTTTTTTATTTTTTATTTTTTATGAGCAAGCAAAAGCACCATAGCAGTATAAAAAAAAGTCAGTTAACAACACAACAACAAACAAAAAAATATATACCCGGCCAAAACTAATTTATGCTTCAAAACAACTTGGGAACTCCCAAACCATTCACAAGCACCAAAATATTGTTCGACTTGTTGAAACAACATTCAGAGTAAATTTCTGTTCTAACACATTTTAAAACCGCATTTCCTAGTCTCTAATATAACTCAAAGCTCACAGTGCACTGAGTAAAATGTAATAGATTTTTTTTTGATAATGTAATAACTCAGAGGGAGCAGAGGGCATTGATGGGTATTATGTGTATCTGCTGGAATTTGTTGTAGCTGCAACCTTTGGCACTGGAGGGCACTGTGAGAGTCTTTGCACTGGCATTTGTGTTGGTTCGAGTGACCTTTGTTATAAATAACAATGCCTGCAATGATCAGCCATAGCCCACTGTTTATCTGCAGCGCTCGGACCGTGAAAAAAGGCCAAATTTACCTAATGAGCTCTCAAGCTTGATAAGTGTGGATGCTCGGCCCACAGTGAACATAACGAGGCCTGGAGATCACAAGCTGATGGTGTTAAATGAGCAAAGAAACACAATCACTGAGCAAAAGAAAGACAAATCAAGTTGTTGCCGAGAAAAATGATGCAAGAAACATACGCTAACACTTCTTTTTTTCTACATTTCTGTTTTTGCTTGTGTCATATATTCACCATGGTGCATTTATTTGATCAACATACAGTATTTTTCCTTAATTTAATATATTTACAGTAAAGTCCCTCTGTGAGCAAACAAGACCTTGTAAAACAAAAATAAATAAATAAATCTTTACCCTGCATTTTATTCAGTAACAGCATATCACTCGATTAAATGGGCATTATCAGGGGTTATCAGCTGATAGATATGGGCCAGTAGGGGACTTCTGCGCCTACTGGTAGGCTCAGAAGGCTGTTATCACCCATCCACATGGTTAATCAGCTAGATCACATACGGCTGTGGCCGGAAGTTAACGAGAATTATTTATATTATTTATTAAGTTTCCCATTAATTGTATTTTATTAACGTCTACCCCTACCCAACCCTAAACCCAACCGTCACAGTAGTGTAAAAAACTGAAGATCTGAAGTCTTCTCTGTTAGTATAGCTGATTAACCACATGGATGGATGATAACAGCCTTCTGAGCCTACACTGTAAAAAAAACCCCGTAAAATAACGGTCGTTAAATTACAGACATTTACCTTCAAATAACAGACGTTAAATTACAGAAATGTACTTACATGTAATATAATGTCTGTTATTTTACGGCAAATGTCTGTAATTTAACAACCGTTATTTTATGTTTTTTTCCAGCACACAAACAGATTTTTTTACAGTGTACCAGTAGGTGCAGAAGGCCCCTACTGGCCCATATCTATCAGCTGATAACCACTGATAATTCAATCGAGTGATAACATTAGAAGCGGGTGAAAATAAGCAATGCAAACAGGCCATAAAACAATTTTTAAAACATAATTATTTCAGAATGTTAGACATGCATTTGTTATTTGTGACTTTTAAAATATTATTATTAATTGATTGATTGATTGATTGATGATTGATTGATTGATTGATTGATTGATTGATTGATTGATTGATTGATTGATTGATTGATTGATTGATTGATTGATTGATTGATTGATTGATTGATTGAATGTCAAATTCATGTAAAGCTGCGGTCACACTAGAGTTTGTGTGTGCAAAATTCTATCATACGGCGCTACGAAAAGGGGCAGGATTAAACAAGATGATTAGACATTTAAAAAAAGCAAGCGATTGCTCCATACTTTAAATTTCTGTACAGAGAGGTCATGTTTGATCCTTGATTGGTCTCACGCAGTCAAGTTATGCAATTTCGCAGGTCGAGTTCACCAAGCTTGAACTTTCCAACGCAGCAAACTGCGAAACTTGACACACGACCTTGCGTTTCCGGTCTGACGCATTCACGTGCATATAAATGTAAGTCTATGGGAAGAAAAGTGCAATGTGACCGCAGCTTTACTCTGCAGCTCTGGGAGTCTGGCTTCCCTCCATTTTGCGTTGCGACAGCAGTCAACGCAGAGATGCTTTATTGTAACCCACCATTGTTTAATCTTATCCATCTGTTATCAATTAATTATCATCCATTTTTCTTTAGGACTGAGAGAAAATCTGGTTAGGGGCACAGACATAACTCTGGGGAACATCGCAGCCAAAAGTATGACTGGGAGGGATAAAATGAATGAAAAAAAAACATATTGTGGACACACAGGCTGTTTGAGAAGGATCAAACTAGAGTGTTTTTGCCTCCTCTCTGTGTTTCTGTATCCACATGGATTACTGCGTTTTAAATTATGGGCTTCACTTCCCAATTAAGGAACTTCCATTCAAAAGAACCAAAACAATTTGCTTTGAATAATAATGCTGCACTTCAGATCATCCATATTTACATTTGACTTTGTGTTTTATTTTTGCCCATCATAAAAATACAGCATCATGCTTGATATTTTAGCCTGGCATTAGTATCACAAGAAAGCTCTTTTTTTAGTTCTCTGCATGTTGTTCCTCCAGATTGTTTTCTATTTATATTCTCTACAGTACAGTAATATTCAATATATGTTGGTAATATTGCTGCAGAAAGTCTTGTTTCTAGTTTTTGGGGTTATTCATGGACTGCCGAAAGTAATTAGTTAATTCTAATAAGTTGCCTTTTAAGATTCGATGGATGAACTCTCAGGATAACAAGTTTTTATTAAACACTTCACTGATTGATACAGTTTAATGGAAGTTACTCTTATAGTTAGCGTAACGCATCATGGTGCATAGGAAGAACATGCTTTGCTATAGTCCCATAAGGAAAGCAGAACTCTGAGGGCACCGTGGGCCAATGAGAGGGCAAAAAAATTTCTAACATGCTTTTTGCCAACTGCCTTCTAAGTCATAAAGGCAGAAAGGGGAACCAGGAGAGATAGACAGTGAGCGGGGCGAAATGACAGTGAAGGAAAGCACCAGTCGTGTGGAATGAGCAAGCACTTGAGAGCACGGCTGATTTAAATAGCAGAGGCTTTGATGAGAGAGGCAGCACCTTACACTCGCCCCTATAAGAGATGTTTACAGAGAACCAGAAAACAAACAGGCCACTACGTGGAGATGGGAAGTTTCTTTACAGTCACAGAAGCTAAAAAATAATAACGAAACAAAATAATACTTGGGTCTGGTTAGAAATGCAAAGTTTTATTTATACACACAATAAAGGGTAGTGATAAATGGTGCAGTATAATACCAAAGCTACCTATAGGGAATGGTAGATAATGGTTTTTATATTAATTGAGATTTAATTACTCGATCTGCCACTTTGCAAATATTTTTAGATTATCATTTTCCTATAGTGAATTTAAATAGTTTAGCTCCCATTTAAATATCATAGAAATATTATGGTTCTATGGTGTAAGTGCTGCTCTAAAATATATTCTTTTTAAATGTCTGGGTAAAAAAAAAAAAACCTTTTAACACTTTTTAAACCCTTATTAAATACAAGATATTTTATTTTAAGAAACATTTAAAGTATTTTGGAACAGTAAACATGTCAGGCTAAATAATTAAAATAGATAATCTGCTGTTTCATTAGTTTCAAAAACACAGATTTCTTTGAAAATTTGAAAAGGAATCTTTGGATATCTTTCTTTTCTTTGGATATAAAGTAAGCCACTGCACTGTTCAGGTCTATAGCATGCTTGGATGTTGGTGTATAAGCGATTTGTTTTTCTAATGTTCCCTGAATTGTGGGCTGACCAGTAGCTTTTGATGTGGAGGGTCTTTTTTCTGCTGGACATACTGTTGCCCTAAAAAACTAAATAGAGTTTACAAATTAAAAACATTACAAGTATCGTAGGAACGGTATAGCAGAACATTTTTCAACGAAGAATAACCTTGAAACTTGTTATTGTCCCATGCCTAGTGTGCGCACGTGTGTGTGTGCACGTATCTTAAGATTTTTAGAGACAAACTCTTGAAGCACTAAAGCTGAGTAAAAAAATGACTTGGAACTTTAAGACCCTTAGGCATTTGACTTGAGACTTGACCTACGGCTTGTCCTTAAAAGACTCAGAAACTTTTGGCAGAAACCTTAAGATGCTGAAAGATTTCTGTTTTGGAGAAATAGTTTTTATTTAATGGTTGCATCATATGTGATTATTTACACATTCTTTAAATCCGATTAAGATATGCTTAAAACCAACATGAATACAATAATTACATATCTTAACTCAGATCTTATTCTTTTATTCTAATTAAATTATGTTATAAAATTATAAATATGTTGATTTCAGGGGAACGTGAGGACCTCTTTTGACCTTTCGGGCAATAGTGTGACCATGTTACGACAGCATCAGACAAACGAGACAGAAAAAATGCCACCATTGTCAGTGCCTTCTCTGAATGTGATGCAACAGTTGGTCAGTGACCTGTGCTTAACACACTGACCTGGACATCTAACAGACACGTTCACTGAACAGATGAACCCCTCTGTGTATAGAGACTAGACTGTAGATCATCACTACTGCTTCACCACCTCCACAATCAATCACCAGTACAGATACAGAAACAACAAACAAACTACTGTGGCACTAATAATAGTAATCATGTACATTCCCAAAGATTTTTTTTATTGTATTGTTTTTATTTCTATTTCTTTATTTAGATTTTTTTGGAGCAAACTGTGTTATCACTTTGTTTTCTTGTAAATGAATAATTTTTTTATGAAAGCTTTATTAAAACATTTATTTAGAAACATTTTAATTTTAATTTAAAATACAACAAATAACTGCTCTTTAATGTTTTTTATGTTTCTGAAGGTTCTGAAATTGGAGTAATTGCTTTCAGGAATAAATTACATTTTGTAAAAAAAACTTAGTGCTGCATAGATTGTAATATTTCACAACATTACTGTATTTATCATAAATAAATGAGTTGTAATAATTATATTGTATTAGGTATTGATTTATATTAATATTAGTGGTGGGAATAACTGTAATAAAATGTGTAAAATTAGATTTAAAGGGCCATGAAACACCCATGTCTCAGCAGGGTGTTTTCACACCTCTAGTTTGAAAAAAGTAAGGAAAGTGGGTGAATCTAGCTTTGTTTAGGTGGGAGTGTCCAGCGGCGAAAGAGGGAAGGGTTTGCATGAAAAGGGGAGTTTCATTACGTGCATAAAAAAAAGCTCATTTAAATAAGCAACCCAAACACAGACACAGGGGAGATGGACAGCGATTCTGAGAGCTGTGTGGAAGTGGAGGATTTCTCTCCACCAGATTCCCCTCAGTCACATTATCTGGTTGATGACAGTGCAGGTCCACTGCCTTATGAACTAGGGTTGGGTCGATAGCCGATGCCATCATCCATCGCGATGGCCGATAGACATCATGATGCTGAGCCGGCATCGCGATCCACTGCCCCGCCCGTGTTGTAGCAGCAACCCGCTCGTGAAAAATACAAACTTAGGCCCTGTTTACACTAATACGACTTAGTTTAAAATGACATTTTAGAATGAAACAATCTACGTCCACACTGGCGTTTCATCTAGCAATTCTGAAAAGCCCTCCTTCCACACTATGCTGCTGAAAACGCACATCACGTGACCACACACACACTCATAAGTCTGAGCTCCAGGCAGTCAGCAGGTGATTTGAGCACAAAACCGCAGAGAGCAGTGCAAGTCGAACAGTTTATCAAGGATGTACCACTGGATCGTGTCTCACTATAGTTATTAAACGTGATATTTAATTCATCTTGTCTCTATCGAACGACTCTGCAGTCTTTTGAATCTATCAGGTAACGTGTCACAGCGTCAGTACACAGCTTCAATCTTTCGCTTTCACGCTTGTACTTAGTAATTTTAGTGAAAACCTCAGATACTGTTGGTTGGTTCCTGTTGGTTGTGTACATTTTTACCAACCAAGTTTGTCGACGCCATTATAATGACACAGATCACTCTGCCTATTCATGCCAGAGTCCCATGCCAGAAAGTGATTGACAGGTGGTCATTTGTGTGTGACTTATCTTTATTTATTTATGATTTGGTTATGGGTAAAACAAAGACCATGCGGGACAGGTAGTTGAAACGGTAGGCTACAAATAATTAATTCGTTATGAATTCATTAATTATTCATAAATAATTAATTTACCAGCGACGACGATGCCATCGTTCATCGCAATGTTTCACATTAGACATTGTACAATGCCAAATTGGTGGACATCGCTCAACTCTAGTATGAACCCTTCAACATAAACATGCCTGTGATTGCAGGAAAAAGTGAAAATGCTCCTGACAAGACAAATATTGAAGTCTTGCAAAGGTATTTATTATTCCCAACAGTTGTTAAAATAAACAAATAACTAATAAGTACACCATTTTGCCTGCCACAAATACTGCACTGCACTGAAAAAGTGGACTGTTGTAATCTTGAAATATATGTGTCCTAATAGTGTTTTTAGCAACATGGAACATGTCTGTCAACATCTCAAAACAATGTGTTTTGGTGTTTTGTGACCCTTTAAATATGTTCAAATAAAAAGTTATTTTAAATTGTAATAATGCTAATAATATTACCATTTTACTATATTTTTCAAGCTAGTGCATCTTTGATGAGCAATAAGAAATGCTTTAAAACCTTAAAAAAAACTACCAATCTCAAAGTTTGGATTCTAAATGCATATTAATGATTAATTACATATTATAACAATATATGTGTAACTAGAAAAATTGGACAAGACTCAAAAATCACCTCTAAGCGAAATGTCATTACTTTTTTCACACACACAGGAACTTTGGGCAGAAAACTGTGTATTACAGCACACTAACACTTTGGATTAGGGGTCTAAAATAGCACACCGGATCTGAATGTTCTGTCATTTTATGTTGTCCTTCTGCTGGAAGCGCCTGGAGGATGAGGGACGAGGTACATGGAAAAAGTATTTAAGCATGACAGAGAACTGGGAATTGCTTAAAGCTGCAAAAATACTGCACTCAGAAGCCCTTTTGCTCAGTGCCTCTGAGTTTGTGTGTGAGTCTTGGCTGACCTGAGATGAATCCATAAATATATTTAACCATGTTTAAAATGTGCACATTTACATTTAGACACCGCGTTCCCTTGAAGGAATGCTGCTGCATGACTTTTTATGCAAACTTATTATCCCTTAATTATAGGGGCTACAAGGGGTGTTGGCAGCCATATGTGGCAAGTTTGCATAGTGCTGTGGGGCTGATTTAGATGCTAATGCTAAATGCTAAACAGCCAGGCAGCCTAAAGAAGACAAAGATCCGAGCTCAACTGCTGCATCACTCCACTTCTATAAGTGTCTTTCTTTTTCTCTCCCTATTTTTGCTCCATCATCCCATTTCCAGCGAATGAAATTTCAAATAGACAATTCAAACGCTCACTGTCCTATGTGATTGCCTCTCTGATACGCTTCTTTTCCAATTCAGGTCTCTGTCAGTGTGCCCGACTCTCCCTGTCGCTCCAGTTTTCCCACTCTAACCACTGTATCTAATGGAAAACCAGAGAGCTTATCTGGCCTGAACATTTTGACAGTGTTGCGTAAGTACAATTAAAGCAAGACAGGCTCATTGTAAATACATGTTTCTACATTTAGCTCAAAAACAGAACTGTTGGTAGGGCCAAGCACATAGATTTTTGGCTATTCTGAGATATGATGTATGTTTTAACTCCTGCCCAGTGTTGTCATATTGGATATTCATGTCAATTGTAACCATGTAGAATGTAACCTATGCAAAAAAAAGTCAACATTAAAGCATTTTGATCTCAAAAACATTGCTTTTCATAGCATAAGTTAAATTTGTCAAACCACACTCACCGGCCACTTTATTAGGTACACCTGTCCAACTGCTTGTAAACACAAATTTCTAATCAGCCAATCATATGGCAGCAACTCATTTAGGCATGTAGACATGATCAAGACAAAGGATCAGAATGGCGAAGAATGGTGAATTAAGTGACTTTGAAAGTGGTATGGTTGTTGGTGCCACACAGTGTTTTCATGCACTGTAGGGTTTACAGAGAACGGTCCAAAAAAGAGAAAATATCCAGTGAGTGGCAGTTCTGTGGGTGCAAATGCCTTGTTGATGCCAGAGGTCAGAGGAGAATGGCCAGACTGGTTCGAGCTGATAGAGAGGCAACAGGACTCAAATAACCACTCATTACAACCGAGGTATACAGAAGAGCATCTCTGAACGCACAACTGTCCAACCTTGAGGTGGATGGGCTACAGCAGCAGATGACCACACCAGGTGCCACTCCTGTCAGCTAAGAACAGGAAACTGAGGCTACAACTTGCACAGGCTCGCCAAAATTGGACAATAGAAGATTGGAAAAAAGTTGCCTGGTCTGATGAGTCTCGGTTTCTACTGCAACATTCGAATGGTCAGAATTTGGCATCAACAACATAAAAGCATGGATCCATCCTGCCTTGTATTAACGGTTCAGGCTGATGGTGGTGGTGTAATGGTGTGGGGGAAATTTTCTTGAGTATTACTAGAGTATTGTTGCTGACCATGTCCATCCCTTAATGACCACAGTGTACCCATCTTCTGATGGCTACTTCCAGCAACATAACGTGCCATGTCATAAAGCATGACTCATCTCAGACTGGTTTCTTGAACATGACAATAAGTTCACTGCACTCAAATGGCCTCCACAGTCACCAGAGCTCAATTCAATAGAGCACCTTTGGGATGTGGTGAATTGGGAGATTCGCATCATGGATGTGCAGCCGACAAATCTGCAGCAACTGCGTAATGCTATCATGTCAATATGGATCAAAATCTCTGAGGAATATTTCCAGTGCCTTGATAAATCTATGCCACAAGGATCAAGGCAATACTACATTACATTGCTCATAAAATAATAAAAATAGCACACCACTTTGTTTAAAAATCTGAATATGGCACATTTAGTATTTGACAACTACTTTTTTTAGCTACATGTATATTTTAGCTCTTTTTTTGTTATTACATTCTCCCTGTTTGACACACATGCACACAGCAACGCTTATTTTTTGAAAGTTTATAAAGTAATGCAGAAGGCTTTCGCACCTCTGACAGCAAAATGGAAATATTTTCATGACTTTCTAACCATTACAGATGGAGAATATACCTGTGATATGTAGGTTTCAAACTGAGGAAAACGCCACATTGCAATAACATTAACAGCCTATCTGACTATCTGTCAGCAGCTGACAGGGGCAGGCCACTGCAAATTATAAGTGTAAACTATATTCGCACAATTCAATTAAAAATCCTAAACATAAAGAATGACTCGTGTTTAAAACTAATTGGATTATATACTTTACTTGCAGAGGCTCAAGCTGTTCTCTGCTGTATTTCAGATTTGCTCACATCAAACTATTGTATAGTGATATAATCGGTATTACAATATTGTTTATTAAATATAGAAAACAGATATATGCAAATATATATACAAATTATGATGACCTGTTTTTTTTTTTGTGATATTAAACTGAGGAGATGTTTCTATTGCAGTGGTCAAAATAGCAATAGAATCTTACTTATTATCTTTGAAATAGGGGGCTATACATCAGGTAAATTTTAAATTCAAACAGCTCCACTAACAAACAAGACTACAAAAATTAAGACTGCCGCTGGAAAACAGGGACATCTGGTCACTCTAATACATACTCAATATAATGCACATGAGAGGCAGGTGCACTAATGATAAGAATAAAGTCTGCAACCTCCAATTGCTCATTTCTACTGAGTATTGATTGAGTATGAGTAACCCTGATCAGGCTTGCATTTCCAGTATAGTACCCTTATTTAATAAGCTTGGTGTATGCGGGAATGTAGCAATCAACATCATTCTTGAGCGAAGAAGAAAGCTGTAAACAACAATGGTGGACATACAGCAGATACTGTTCTTGCTTCTTGGCATGTGGCTGTTTGTGATTTTTGTTTCTCACCATACTATCCATTTGCACTCTTTCTTAACCAATGATACCCAGCAAATTCCTCCCAGGTCGACCAGTGTTTATTGCTGAACGCTGGCATTGTATTATTATTATTGTATTATTATACACACAGTGTCATATTTTGGCTGTATATTTTAAAATGGCGTCCTGTGTTGTTTTTTTCTTGTACACACACAAGTGACATTTCTCTGTGAACCAATTGACATTTTGAATTGAGTCTAGCTCCAACCTGAAAGGATGAAGGGGTCCCAAAAAAGTGGCACGGTACAGTTCGCTACTTTGGTATCGTTCACAATGAAACTAATAGTGTACAGTATTGTAATGTACTGAACCGTATCATAATGTGGTTTACCATGACGTCACCAATATATCCCCTTAGGTTATTTCTGCACATCTCCAAGGGGGATCTGAATCAGCATTTTCGACACAAGAGGCAAGCCTGCTAACAAATACACTAAAGACCGCAGGTCCTTGCACCACTCTTTACTGTGCCCCTGGAGGCCAGGAGAGAGATATTTACTTGTACACTTCTTACTAGCTGGCCTCTAATAGAATTTCTTTTGAAAACACTATTGTTTGTGTTCAGTCTAGACTGTATATTGTTTTCTATTGCAATAGAGAATTCTGTTTGTGCTATTCACCAGACAGTTTACTGACACAATACATACAACAACCAGTGGAACACAGTTTTTTTTTTGATACAATCACATGTGCTTGAGCACAACTTACTGAAACTGTTGGAAAATGCGAACAAAGCAATGCAATATCATTTTGCCGAAATAGCACAGGTATGTTTTCCCAGGGAGTCTTGCCTGATTTATAGTGGACATGGCCTTATCTTGCCATACCTTGGTCTTGTACTTTGTTCAGTCCTCCTATCGTTGCTATTCCCCATCCAATGATCTGTCTTACCCCTCCTCTTACTATCAACAGCATTAACCTTTCACAGGCAGACCAGTACAGCTCTGGGTGTCTTTGATGTCTTCAGATCCTGGAGAAGATATTTCTAGGAAACTTCCAAGGACCCCACTCGCCCCATCACACAACAACTCCATTAGAGTCTGGGGATGATGGGAGAAGCGATCTCTTCTCTGGATGAACCTGTCTCCCTAGGGCTCCCTTAAAAGAACTTTACACTCCAAGAGCCTTCACACACCGGTGAGTGCGCCGAGTGAGCGTGCTTGTGCGGGGGCGAGAGTTTATGATCATTACATAGTGTACGGCACGTGGGAGGCCTTTTAGCGGCGCTCCCAGTTAGTCAGGAATACCTTGCCATTTATCTCACTTAGCTGGGACATGTGATGTGAGTCCAGCTGTGCCGTCTACAGGAATTCAACAACATCATCAAAATCATGCATGAGACCACACATAGTGTTCAGAAGTTGTCTGGCAAACATAATACTCAGGGTTTTTGTTCAACATATTAGTGCATATCACTGAGACCTGGCTACAGAGTCTTGCTGTTTAAGCAGGGACTAAATATAGAAGTAGAAGTGGAGCAAAGCCTCCGGTCAGAGGGGTAGGAGGGCTGGACTGGGTCCAGCGTTAAAGCGATGGGAGACTCTTAGTCTCGCTAATGCCTGGTCCCAGTAGAAAGCATGTACAGATCTAATAGCACCAATAATTAGCCTGTAGCCTGAAGACCAATCTGAACTCAGCACAAGGACTCCACTTTCAAGACTAAGCAAGGAGTGTAGCATCAGTTACTGCATAAGGCAAAGTAATGCATTCAGATTTCAAGAGCCAGTGACTCATATCAGACAACAAGATCCATTGAGTTTACATAGGTTTCAGAGTCAACTCAGGAAGTCTTTGTTTAATAGCTCAGTGCAGTAAATTAAATACATTTCTGTATCTTCTGCTTCTTTAATTATGAGAACTACTGAAAAGGATAGAAAAAGCTTCTTACGGCCATGCTGACAATAGGCATGTTTGGTTTGATTAAAATACATTTTGATACTGGAGCTCATTGGAGTAAGTGTACTTGTTGCCATCTGAATTTTAGTGCACAACAAACAAGTGGAACAAAGTCTGTAATGTGGTTAAACCATAATATTCTATGAATATACATGGAATAAAACATCTAATTAAAGAGCCCCTATTATGGGTTTTTGAAAATGACCTTCCATGCAGTGTGTAACACAAGCCTAAGTGAAGAGAAATATCCAGCTAAGGCTTAAATCTGAAAGTGCACCGTGTTTAAAACTATTGATTCATCTATAAAAGAGTCGACTCATATTTGTTCGAATGAATCGCTGCTGTAACGAGTCTTTAGCTGTGCTGGCGTGAAGTCAATACGGAACTTAAGGGCCGCTCATTTGTTGCGTGCGCAAACCTGAGAAACCTCTGGCTCCGCCCACAAACACTGTAGAAAGAAAAAGAGGAAGACAAACACTGTAGCAGATCCCGGTTGAATTAAGTCACGTAGACGCTGTGCTCTAAAGTGTAGGGGAAATTTAGTGTTACTTTCCCTACCCAAAGATGAGGCCGTGAGAGTCAGTAGTTATTGCAAAAATAACTCTGCATTATAGCCCAAGCCTTGTGCTGTGTTCCCGTCATATTTCTGACAAGTGCTTCAGCAATCTACATGCTTACAACAGGGGATTCATTGGCCGTTTGTTAAAGGAAGGATCAAAAAAGACTATTGATGTATGGGACTTTGTCAGAGCTTGACAGGAACTTTACAGTACACAGATCATGGATCAGTCTCTTCCTCCATTTTACAAGTGTAAGGAACTTAAGTGCGATTAAAATGGTTGCCTTCTTGTTTTCTCTAGCTTGCAAAATATGTATTTAATTGTGTTTTGTTACTTATAACCGCTTGTACCATGACTGGTTAACTCTTTTTATTCTCATATCGCGCCTAAAACCACGTTGAAAACGTGAAGCTTGACGCTTTGTTTACGGATTTGAATGCGTTTGTGAGCCTGCGATCCACTGCTGTTTGTCATTGCTATGGCCACCGTCAGCTGTTCCTACACACGTGCGGCGGTCAAGTGTCAAAGTAGTTCAGCTTTAGCCACTGTGTGGATTAATACTGAATGTGTGTCATGGTTAAGAATAGAGCAGTATGCTGGTGTTAAAGTGCATTGCTTTAATGCACTCCTGCATTGGGCTCACACATACACTCTGCACTCTGACTACTTTAACAATGTTGATAAGCTGTGGTGGGCATTTCTCTCTGTCTCATGCTGAATGCAGTCAACTAATCGCAATAGACGGGTCATCGGACCAATCAGCACAGAGGGGTTTGGGAACAAATAAATCACTGAACCACTGAACGAATCATATGGAAGTCATTGGAATAATTTGGTAAAAATACATGCATATTATTAGACAGTGAAAGTGTTTTTTGACCTTGCATGTATAACAGACTGTTGTTGGAGACCCCCAAAACCAAAATATGATAATTTTTAATAAATAATAGGGGCTCTTTTAACCAAAAACAGAACGTGATGTTACTATATGCAATCATAAAGAGGACACATTGCTCAAACAATCCTGGCTCTTTTTTTATAGTTGTATAATTGTCCATTACAGTTTGACACACTCTAAGAGTAAAGGTACAATAAAGAAGTGGGGGGGGGGGGGGGTCGCAGGACAATGAGTGGGGGTCGCTTGGTGATTTCCAAAAATCTAATTCATTTTATTAAACTAAAATTATCTTACAGAAGAAAAAAAAAATTATAGCTACATATAAAAGCCATCAGCCTTTCGATTTTGTTTGCAACCCAGGGTGATTACATTGTAATAAAGACACAGCAATAGCGTCAGATGCAGCAGATGGGTTTTATGGCACCAGGTTAAACTTTTTGACACCTTTATGGCACTCCTGTATATATTAAAAATAAATTCATGCCACAACCAAAAATGGAGGATGGTCTCTGGCCTCAAGTCATTGGCATTGTTATTTTGGGGGTCGCGAATAGAAAAGTTTGGGATCCCCTGCCTTACACGATACATATCGGTGGCTTATTGGTACATATTAGTACCTTAAGAGCACGTTAGTTCCTAAATAGTATATATTTGTGCCAAATAATATGTATTAGTGCCTAAATTGTTCATATTGTTGCCTTTTGAAAAGGTATCACCCCACTATATAGGCATTAGAACTGCTGTTTCCTTGCAGCAGAAAAAACATCCTGCCACTGTTCTGAAAGCTAGCGACTGGGGATTATAAAGTTTAAATATGGATATTTTTCTTATATAAATGCATTGCTTTGCTTCAGAAGGCCTCTATTAACCCCTCTGAGCCATCTGGGCGACTATTACGATGGATGGATGCACTTTATTGGGCTTCATTATCTTGAATGACATTCACTGCCATTTTAAACCTAGGAAGAGCCAGGATCATTTTCATATATCCCTGATAGTATTCATATAAAAGAAGAAAGTCATATACACTTAGGATGGCTTGAGAGTGTGTAAATCATGGGACAATTTTCAGATTTGGGTGAACTTTCCTGTTAAAGGTGTAGTTCACCTAATACTAGATTCTGTCATTATCTATTTAAACTTTAGTTGTGTAACAAAACCTGTTTGAGTTCCTTTTTTTCTGTTAAACACAAATTAAGATATTTAGAAAAATGTTTGAAACCTGTAACCATTGACTTCCATAGTATTTGTTTATCCTACTATGGAAGTCAATGGATTTTTTTCAAAATATCTTATTTCGTGTTCAACAGAGAAAGGAAACTCATAAAGGTTTGGAACCACTCGTGGGTAAGTAAGTAAATAGTGAGTAACTGTTCTGTTTTGGATTAATTATCCCTTTAAGATTTGTTTAAAGGAGTTGTTTTGGGGGAGAGAATCCAAAATAGTTCTTCTGTGGCATCAATATTATTTTGGAACCATCATTTTAAAAAGTGAAAGTTTCAGAATTCAGCAAGTGAATGTAAACCAAAGTCACCAGCAGTCCAGTAGTCAGCTGAGCACCAGTGACTGAAAGTAGACTATGCATGCTACTATTCTCAGCATGTGTCTGACAGTATTAAGGAGGCTGCTCCCATGTTGCGCTACTGCAGCTGTCTGTGCTGGGGTCCTCATTACCTCCCTTTATTATCAGCGAGATTGAACCTCCAAATTCCGATCTCCAGATAACTCAGGAAACAAATAAAGAGAGCAGCACAATACATCTCTCAGCTGCCAAGCATTACACAGGTGGCACGCTGCACTCTATCTGTTGATCTGTCTGTGTCTTCATGGCTTTAGCCACTGTTGTCTCTCTCACTTTCTCTCCCTCCATTCCGCCAACTCTCCGCCAGCTCCCGCCATAATTTTTCTGCACTTATCTTCTGCTTTCAGGCAGGCAGAGGCGACAGGGTGTCACAACACATATGGTTCTTTCTACCCACTATCTTGCCATCTCAGGTGCGCATGCACTGGCTAGCGTATACATCAGTGAGTTGTTATGAGGAAGCAAACAGTCTGCATAACTGCATGTTTGTCAGCTCTAATTTTATGCAGCATGTATTGTGCTAACAGCTTTAAAGGGACCGTTTAGGGGATAAATGAAAATTCTGTCATCATTTATTCACCCTTATGTTGTTCCAAAAGAGAAAAACAAAAAAGACAGGGGCTGCATCTGCTTTGCCTTACTGTCCTATCTGACAGGCAATGTTTGCCCATGATGGCTCTGATTTCAAACAGATTTCTGAAGCATAGATAAATAATCTACAACAAAATATAGAATGACATGGTAAATATACATTCACCGGCCACTTTATTAGGTACACCTGTTCAACTGCTCGTTAATGCAAATTTTTTATCAGCCCATCACATGGCAGCAACTGAATGCATTTAGGCATGTAGACATGATCAAGACGATCTGCTGCAGTTCAAACTGAACATCAGAATAGGGAAGAAAGATGATTTAAGTGACTTTGAACGTGGCATGGTTGTTCGTGCCAGACAGGCTGGTCTGAGTATTTCAGAAACTGCTGATCGACTGGGATTTACATGCACAACCATCTCTAGGGTTAACAGAAAATTGTCTAAAAAAGAGAAAATATCTAGTGAGCAGCAGATATGCGCACAAATGTCTGTTAATGCCACAGGTCAGAGGAGAATGGCCAGACTGGTTTGAGCTGATAGAAAAGCAACAGTAACTCAAATAACCACTCATTACAAGCAAGGTTTGCAGAAGAGCATCTCTGAACGCACAACCAGTCCAAACTTGAGGTGGATGGGCTACAACAGCAGAAGACCACACCGGGTGCCACTCTTGTCAGCTAAGAGCAGGAAACTGAGGCTACAATTCGCACAGGCTCACCAAAATTGGACAACAAAAGATTGGAAAAACGTTGTCTGGTCTGATGAGTCTCGACTTTTGCTGTGACATTTGCATGGTAGAGTGAATTTGGCGTCAACAACATGAAAGCATGAATCCATCCTGCCTTGTATCAACGGTTCAGGCTGGTGCTGATGGTGTAATGGTGTGGGAGATATTTTTTTGGCACACTTTGGGCCCATTAGTACCAATTGAGCATCAAGTCAGCCCCACAGCCTACCTGAGTATTGTTGCTGACCATCCCTTTATGACCACAGTGTACCCATCTTCTGATGGCTATTTCCAGCAGGATAATGCACCATGTTATAAAGATCAAATCATCTCAGACTGGTTTCTTGAACATGACAATGAGTTCACTGTATTTAAATGGCCTCCACAGTCACCAGAACTCAATCCAATAGAGCACCTTTGGGATGGATGTGGTGGAACGGGAGATTCGAATCATGGATGTGCAGCTGACAAATCTGCAGCAACTGTGTGATGCTCATGTCAATATGGACCAAAATCTCTGAGGAATATTTCCAGTACCTTGTTGAATCTATGCCACGAAGGATTAAGGCAGTTCTGAAGGCAAAAGGAGGTCCAACCCGGTACTAGTAATAAATACCTAATAAAGTGGCCAGTGAGGGTATGTACTGTAACTAAATACTATATATAATTTCTACAAAACTATTTGTTTTCTCTCTAAACATTGCATCACAACACACTCACTGACCAGCTGCCACTGAACACAAGATTGTGAGATATCGTAGACAGTGAAGGATACATTTGCTGCCTTCAAAAATTGATCAGATGAAGGTATCTCAGTAGAAAGGATATGACATGATCATTGATTTTGATTATACCTTGATATTTGAAGAGTTCAGATGCAAAAGCCTCTAAGTGCCATGTGAAATTTTCTTCTAAAATGAATATTTTTCTCGGGCTCCTATGTGTAGGTTCAGTAATTTAAATTTGATGGCGATAAATAGATTTTTTTCATTTCCTTTAAAGGGAAATAACTGAACATGAACATAGGAGCCTGAGAAATATGTTCATTTTTGAAGGAAATTTTCTACAGCACTTAGAGGCTTTGTAGATGAACTGTTTGTTGAGGCAGCATTTTTCAGATTTTGGATGGAGCCAATAATTTGATTATACAATGAAAATCAGTGGGCTTCAAAATGCATTTGACCCCATGTATTTTCATTGCATGGACATATTATAAGTATCTTTTTACTAAATAACTTATTTGTATGTTTCAGTAAAGAAATAACACCATAGAGCACTGAATTGACATGACATTGAGTAAATGATGACTGATTTCCATTTTACATAGTTTACCTAAAATTTATATATATATATATATATATATATATATATATATATATATATATATATAGGCAACCCAGTGGCGCAGTAGGTAGTGCTGTTGCCTCACAGCAAGAACGTCGCTGGGTCGTAGGTTCGAACCTCGGCTGGGCTGGGTCAGTTGGCGTTTCTGTGTGGAGTTTGCATGTTCTCCCTGGGTTTGCGTGGGTTTCCTCCGGGTGCTCCGGTTTCCCCCACAGTCCAAAGACATGCAGTGCAGGTGAATTGGGTAAGCTAAATTGTCCATAGTGTATGAGTGTGAATGTGTGTGTGGAAGTTCCCAGAGATGGGTTGCGGCTGGAAGGGCATCCGCTGCGTAAAATCGTGCTGGATAAGTTGGCGGTTCATTCCGCTGTGGCGACCCCGCAAGGGACAAAGCCGACAAGAAAATGAATGAATGATATATATATATATATATATATATATATATATTTAATTTACAAACATTTATTTACTCTCAAGTTGCATGAGTTTCGTTCTTTTGCTGAACACAAGTGAAGATATTTTTAAGAATTTGAGAACAGTTTCAGGACTCTATTGACTCTACTTTTCTGCTATACCATTCCTATGGTATATGTAAGATTTTTTATTTATGTTTTTATAAGACAACAGTATCTTCAGCAGAAAAGATATCCAAAAAATACAATTTTAAATTGTAAAGAAATCTGTGTTTAGAAATTATTGAAGACAGCAGAAGTCAATGATCCAAGGTTATCATACCATTAGAGTCTTATACCGGCCCTTGCCTACATACCACTATGGAAAACAACGGGCACCAGCAACCAGTAGGTTACCTTTTTTTTCCCAAAATATCTTTTTCATGTTCAGCAACAGAAAGGAATGCACGAGTAAATGACTAATTTTTGGGTGGACTATCTCTTTTATGTTGCTAATTTTATAGCCTGAATACATTTTCAAAGGGTTTAATTTGACGAGTAAGATTTGGAGAGTCATCCATCAAAACGAGTGGCTTAAAGATAAAAGCATGTTGATGATGTTGCCAGTGGAACGTAGCCAAACAGAATCAGTGCCAGCCTGGCCTTTCAGAGAAGAGTCATGTTTCGAGCTTAAACACAAACCCAACACAGGTTCACAACACACCGAACCGCCTGTTCACAAGATGCACTTCTGGAACTGACTGTCTATGTGAATAACTATTTTGATGCACGCTATCAGCATCCTCGTTTGTCTACAATATGCCATCTCTCTGCTTCTTATGAGTATATAGTTGGCATTCATAATGAGCACATCTGGATCCACATTACATTCTCTCCTCATTATGAGTACTGTACTACAATTTCCAGCAGCACAACCGTATGTGTTCCTTCATTCAATGGGATTGCGTGACTGCATGTTTATTTGTTTGTTCTCCAGGGCATTTTCACACTGCCGTTGGTGCAGAGTGTTGAACTCCAATATAGTCTGTAATTGGTGTGAAAGCAATCAGATGTAATTTGTTGAAGTGAACCATTGTTGATGACATATAATTTATGATGGTATTAATTGCTGTTTGCCTCTGCAGAAATTGCTTTTTGGCTGGGCAGCTTGTATTTTAATTTATTTATTATATATTTACATCTTTGGCAATGGAACCAGCAGATGAATGCACATGCTGTTCTGTTCATGTTTGTTCATGTTGCAGTTATTTTGTATATATATATATATATATATATATATATATATATATAAATACAGTTGAAGTCAGAATTATTAGCCCAAATAACCCAAATGATACTTAACAGAGCAAGAAAATTTTCACAGTATGTCTGATAATATTTTTTCTTCTGGAGAAAGTCTTATTTGTTTTTTTTCAACAAGAATAAAAGCAGTTTTAAATTTTTTAAACACCATTTTAAGGATTTTAAGCTATTTTTTTTTCTAAGTCTACAGAACAGACCATTGTTATACAATAACTTGCCTAATTGTCCTAACCTGCCTAGTAAACTTTATTAACTTAGTTAAGCCTTTATGATGTCACTTTATGTTGTATAGAATTGTATTAAAAATATCTAGTAAAATATTATTTACTGTCATCATGGCAAAGATAAAATAAATCAGTTATTAGAAATGAGTTATTAAAACTATTATGTTTCGAAATGTGTTGGAAAAAAAAACTTCTCTCCGTTAAACAGAAATTGGGGAAAAAAATAAACAGGGGGGCTAATAATTCTGACTTCTGATAAGGCTGGACGAGTGCTGTTATTTGTATTTGTATATAATACAAATGCAAAAAACAGCACTCGTCCAGCCTCTTCACCCTTAATCCTTGTGTATTACTCTGCCCAAATACAGCGACAATCAGAGGACACCTTACAGTTTGACAAATATTGTTGCTGTTGGGCAACATAATGTACTTTTGGGACTTTTTAATCAAGAATGTAGTTGTTTAGATTGCAACTATGCAGTTTATTTATAAGGATAGTGCCTATTTTAAAATATTTATCATTTCAGAGTATCAGATTCAGTGCATCGGTTGCCATCAGCCTGTCTGAGCAGACAAAAGAAAGTGACGGTTGATGTTCCACCACAAGATGCCGACAGAGACCAAATAATAAGTCCTTGGGTAAGAAAAACAGCATTTTCTTAGCGAAAGTTTCAAACTACAGCAGAACAGTGTTGTATTTTGTATTGCTGCATTTATACCACAGAAACTGGTAGTGTTTGCTTTGCTCTACCTTTTTCTGAGTTGATTATTGTGAAATCCTGATTGCAACAGAGAAATACTGGGAAATCTCTGTGGATTGTAGATTGATGGCATTTCATGCCGCTCAGCCTTATTATCTTAAAATGTCAGCAAAAATCACCTGTTTTGTCATATATTCCACCAAATACTGATTCCTTAAAGGCTGCTGCTAGAGGGCACATATTCACAACAAACAAAGACGCAGTTTGATGATAACGTGACTGGAATCATGAAAGTTGTCTTCATTACATCTTATGAGACTCCTGCAAAAATTATTTTCATGGATGAGCTAATAAAGTATTCAAAACTTATTATCATTGTAATATAAGGCAGGGTAAGGCTGAAAGCCGTCAATACAAGAAAAGACTTGTTGAAATAGCTTGTATCCTTAGATTTGAACATTCTTCGACACATTTGGGATGAAGTACACAAGTACGCAAAATATACAGTATAACACAGTTTTAGTGCTTTTTTGAATATTTTAATAAAAATGTTTTTACATATAGTGCCTTTAAATCTCTGAAGCCACAACATTGGTATACTGTTGTTCAAAAATAAGTATAAATATGTCTAAAACATGGATGGCAAAACCTTTTAATAATAACTGTATTATACTTGTATATATTTTGACTGTTCAAGCAATTTTTGTTCACTTCATGCAAGTAAATTGGGACCAAAAATCCCTGGACCCCATTGATTTCCATTGTCTGGACTTTATGAATCAAAATATGTTATTTTTGTTTTCCACAAAAGTATGACACAGTGAGTAAATGACGACAGAAAATTTTGATATGGCAGTAAGTAGATGATGACAGACTTTTCATTTCCTTTTAATACTGCGGATTTAAAGTCTTAAATACAAATAAAAAAAATATTTAATTTGGTGGGTAATATTGCAAAGTTATCCATTGAGACAAATAGCTATTCTGTATATGTGAAACACATTTAAATAAATGATGATGCAAATAATTTGTATTATTTGATTTGCCTTATACTGTACTGCAGTATGAACTGATCCAAGATAATTAACCGAGCGTATACTGTATACATTATTAACAAGATCAGATATGCTTTGTTGGCCACATTAAAATCAATGCAATGTTTAAGATCCATTGGCCAACTATAGTGACTATAGCTAGTGCTCTTTGATGCAAATGCACCATGGATTGAGTCCAAATATTACATTTGTTCTGAGTGACCTGCGGGGGTGAAACTGAATTAGAGTTCGGATCAAGCAATCAAACCGAGTGTGAAAACAGCCTAAAAGCCTATAATTCTCTCTGCTTTAGGGTCAATGACGAAAGCTGCTTTGCTTAAAACTGATTAATCACAGTCAGCTCCCACCTGCTTTTGCCATGCTTGACATTTCGCAAAGTGCAGCCCTCCATCACAATGTAATTCATGATGAATGGCAATTTAAAACACTCAGTGACATATTGGATTTTACTCTCCTTTGTTCTAATTTTTCTTGCCGTAATCGTTTTGCAATAATGGAAATTGTGCAAAAAAAAGTTAACATAATTACAATTTATTATGCTAAACGTGGTCTAAAAAGCATCCTTGAGACTATAGGCAGGCTGTTTTTGAGTTGATTCGAACCTCTCGCTAAATGCTAAACCATCAGACCATTAGCGAGTGCTAAAGTGCTAGACCGCTAGTGACCACTAAAGCTCCAGACTATGATGAGTACTAAAACGCCAGAGCATTAGACGACGGCTGAGCAATAAAACATCAGACCTCTAGTAGGTACTAAAATATTACAGCTTTAATGAACTCTGAAACATTAGACCTCAAGCAAGCACTAAAACATTAAACCACTAGTGTGTACTGCAACATCAAGCCCTGGTGTGCTGTAATGCATGAAGCACTGACCGCTGCTAGTGTGATGCAGGAGTTGAATCCACCATTTTCCTTCACCCAATGACGCTTTGCATTAATTATGGGAGTATCTTTCTTTAAACAGTGCCATTTCTGTGTGGGGTTTGCATGTTCTCCCAATGTTGGCGTGGGTTTTCTCTGGGTGCTTCGGTTTCCCCCACAGTCCAAAGACATGCGCTTTAGGTGAATTGAAGAAACTAAATTGGCCATAGACTGTGAGAGTGTATGGGTGTTTCCTAGTAATGGGTTGCGGCCACTGTTGCCAGACGTATGATAATTATCATATTTGTACGATAATTTCAACATCTGTACGATGTACGAATAATAATGAAAAAAAATCCTATAATGTACGATAATTTCTGAATTTTTTTGCATTTAAAATGATGTTCATTGTAATCTTAGGGCTTCTATAGCTGCATCTTTTGTCTACTGTCTGTGAGAATAACATGGAGTTAGTGCTTAGGTCAGTAGTTTTCAGGTTGAGGTCGATCGTTTAAGCAATATAAAATTTTCAAATTGTACTGAAAAGGAAGGTAGAAGGACAGTGAAGTTTGCCCTTGATGTTGTTTTTCCTCATTTAAATGTGTATTTTTTCCAAAGTTAATCTCATCAAAACAAAGCCACGAATCTGCTCAATACAGATACTCTGAACGGGTTTGCGCACACCTCAGGGTGTGTTAAAAATTTGGGATGGTGCACTGCTTTCAAGCCAACCAGCACTATGTTGCATACCATGACGGCATCCAATTTGTACTACAAAATTTATCCCTCAACATCTGGCAACACGCAGGTTTCCGATGACAGCGACTAGGAGGTGGAGTTTGAACCTTCCCACTAAGATACGCCTAGTTTTTATAATTTCTTTTTTTTACGTATTGTGGTTATTTGCATGTTGTGTTAAAATGCAATTTGTCTAGATAATAGCTGAATACTCTCCGTTTGACTTGTGTTCGATAATTTTCCTCCAACTATGATCATTTTGAGATTCTGGTACGATACTTTGACATTTCCAATCTGGCAACACTGGTTGCGCCTGGAAGGGCATCCGCTGTGTAAAACATATGCTGGAATAGTTGGCGGTTCATTCCGCTGTAGCGACCCCTGATAAAGGGACTAAGCTGAAGGAAAATGAATGAATGACCTCTATTAAAATAATAAACAGTCAGGGAAATGCTTTAAAAACAATGGGTTCAATTTCCTCAGTTCATCCATCCAATATTAAAAGCAGTGTTGAATAAGTTACTTTAAAAAAGCAATATAAATTGCTAATTACATCATTAAACTTGCATTTAAATTACTTTTCTAATTACTCTGTGTGAATGAGAGTGTATGGCTGTTTCCCAGCGATGGGTTGTGGCTGGAAGGGCATCCACCACATAAAACATATGCCAGAGTAATTTGCGGTTCATTCCACTGCGGTGACCTCTGATAAATGGGACTAAGCCGAAGGATAGTGAGCAAGTGAAAAGTAACTTAGTTACTCACCAGGTAATTTAATTGTGTAACTCAATACTAAACATTCACATAAATCTCAACGCATAGACAATAGGAATTACATTTTAATTCATTAAATTTGAATCAAACATTACCTTTTTGGTTTTGTTTTTGTTTTTAACACTTAAAAATTAAACAATACTCGTATCATAACACAAAATATTTCAATTGAGCGACACTATATTTCATATATGCCAAATATTGACATACATTTCTAAAACATTTAATTGTTTCTTAAGCATGTGACCCGGCTGGGTCAGTTAGCATTCCTGTGTGGAGTTTGCATGTTCTCCCCGTGTTCGTGTGGGTTTCCTCCATGTGCTCCGGTTTCCCCCACAGTCCAAAGACATGTGGTACAGGTGAATTGATTAGACTAAATTGGCTGTAGTGTATGTGTGTGTGTGAATGAGTGTGTATAGATGTCTCCCAGTACTGGGTTGCAGCTGGAAGGGCATCCACTGTGTAAAACATATGCTGGATAAGTTGGCAATTTATTCCACTGTGGCGACCCCTGATGAATAAAGGGACTAAGCCGAAGGAAAATTAATGAATGAATGAACGAATGAACGAACGAATGAACGAACGAATGAACGAATGAATGAATGAATGAATGAATGAATGAATGAATGAATTTAAGGCAATTATAAGTAACTTCATTAAACACTTAAATGGCCTAAAAATGAAAAGAAATCCCTTTAACTTTTTCAGCAGAAAGGAACTTATTAGAATACAAAATTACTTTCAGCAAACCATGACTAACCTCAAAAACTGGATGCGAGTCTTTCTGCAGCAATATTACAAATGCATATTGAATATTACACTACAGTAGGCAATACAACGAGAGCAAGAACAAGTCAACTCAAAAGAGCTTTGGCCACAGATATGAATGTTATATTACAGACATCTTGTTAAAATACCAACCATAACACTATTTTCATTATGGATAAAGCACAATTTTCACTATGCATAAGGATTATTTGCAGCACAGCCTTATTGTTTAAAGTGATTTACTTCAGTTGTATTGAATGGAAGCTGTTCAAACCGGAAATGCAACCCAAAATGTTAAACTCAGTAGTCCATGCAGAAAAAGGTGAATAGGACATTTAGGCCTGCTGTGTTTGGGAACAATGCGTCCTTATTTCTCTAAAGGAGACATGCAGGCAGTGTGGGCTGCATAACCCCAAGCTCAAGGGCTCATTGATTGATTGTTTGTTGTGGGGCATGACCCTCAACAAGGGCACAAGGACCTTTCAGCACACGTATACAATGCCAAGAGGAATTTCTCAGTGCACGTAGCACATACAATTCTGTCAAGCTTTTGGCCAGTCCCTGGTAAATAGTGGCTTTGACTTTGAGAATACAATCACATCTTACTCATCTGAGCAGGAGGAACGAGAGCTGAAAAGCAGGAAGAAAGTGTGTGGAAACACTTTAGTGAAACATGCGACATGGGATTATATGAGCGAGCTGTCCTTGAGCTTTTATGAATGTTTATTTGTTGATATTGCATGTGTTAAAAGACCAAGTTTCACACCTTGATTCGCAGCACATCATGGCACTGACGTGTTTTTTATGACTGTTATCTGCATGGCTTTTTGAAGAAAAAAAAAGTGAATGCGCTGTGCAGAAAAATAAATGTGTGTAATTAGTGCTAATTAATTGGCCAGAGGAGAAATGGTAGTGCACAACTGAGCCTGGTTTCTCTCAAGATTTTTTTTTTCCTTCACTTTTGTCAGTTGGTGAAATTTGTTCCTCACACCTGTCGCCATTGACTTGCTTGGTTTTGGACTTGTGGAGCTGCACATTGATGGATTTGCTCTTCAGTGTTTGGACTTTCAGCAGTGAATATCCACGCTGAACTGAACTAAACTGAACTTCAACTCTGAAAACTGGACTGACGCACCAGATGCATCAGAGCTTCCATTAAAGGAATAAAGATGAAGTGAATTGAATAATTGAATACAGTAATGTAAAACTTCAATATATCATATTACTAAAAATAAGTGGATACTATACTATCTTTCTTTTATTTGACAGACAAATAAGTTTATCCACTCGTCAGTTTGTCAAGGATAAACACATTAAAGTCAAAACATATTTATTTATATTTTACTTTATTATTTTATTCTTTGTGAAGTACATACAGTATTGTATTGAATTTTTATAGAAAAAATGTATATATAATATATTATATTTTTAATTTACATTTTATTGTTGTTTAATGTTTGTGCATGAAGACTGCTGTTTCATTTTTCAGTAGTTAATGATGAATATAACTTCTTATAGAACAGCAGATATTTGGAATATTTGATCAAATACATTTAATACATTTTAGATTTTATCGATTTAATAAATTACTAAACAATTAAAATATTAAGAATGTTTATAATATTAATAATAGTAGTAGTAGTAGTAATATTAATAATAATATTAATAATAATAATAGTAGTAGTAGTAGTAGTAGTAGTAGTAGTAATAGTAATAATAATAATAATAATAATAATAATAATAATAATAATAATAATAATAATAATAATAATAGTGGTGGCGCAGTAGGTAGTGCTGTCGCATCACAACAAGAAGGTCGCTGGTTCAAGCCTCGGCTGGGTCAGTTGGTGTTTCTGTGTGGAGTTTGCATGTTCTCCCCGCATTCGCATGGGTTTCCTCCGGGTGCTCCGGTTTCCCCCACAGTTCAAAGACATGCGGTAGAGGTGAATTGGGTAGGCTAAGTTGTCCATAGTGTATGTGTGTGAATGAATGTGTATGGATGTTTCCCAGAGATGGGTTGCAGCTGGAAGGGCATCCGCTGCGTAAAACATATGCTGGATAAGTTGGTGGTTCATTCCGATGTGTCGA
Organism: Danio kyathit; assembly: GCA_903798195.1. Lineage (NCBI taxonomy): Eukaryota > Metazoa > Chordata > Actinopteri > Cypriniformes > Danionidae > Danio > Danio kyathit. The sequence continues at coordinate 31,309,174 of LR812533.1, read as the reverse complement.
CCCATGATTAATAAAGGGACTAAGCCGAAAAGAAAATGAATGAATAATAATAGTAGTAGGAGTAGTAATAATAATAGTAATAATATTAATAATATGAATAATAAGAATAATAATCGTAATAATAACAGTAATAATAATAATAATAATAGTAATAATAGCAGTAATAATAATAATAATAATAATAATAATAATAATAATAATAGTAATAATACCAGTAATAATAATAATAATAATAATAATAATAATAATAATAGTAGTAATAATAATAAAGCGGGGCAACACGGTGGTGCAGTAGGTAGTGCTGTCGCTGTTCATGTGAATTGGGTAGGTAATAATATTATTGTAATAATTATTGTATTATAGTAATAATAATAATACTAATAATAGTAGAAGTAGTAGTAGTAGTAACAATAATAGTAATAATAATAAGAAGAAGAAAAATAAGAATAATAAGAATAATAACAATAATAATAATAATAATAATAATAATAATAATAATAATAATAATAAAGGCGACCCGCTGGCTCAGTGGTTAGCACTGTCGCCTCACAGCAAGAAGGTCGCTGGTTCGACTCTCGGCTAGGCCAGTTGGCATTTCTTTGTGGAGTTTGCATGTTCTCCCCGTGTTGACGTGGGTTTCCTCAGGGTGCTATGGTTTCCCCCACAGTCCAAAGACATGCGCTAAAGGTAAATTGAATAAACTAAATTGGCCATAGTGTTTTTGTGTGAATGTCAGAGTGTATGGGTGTTTCCCAGAACTGGGTTGCGGCTGGAAGGGCATCCGCTGTGTAAAACATATGCTGGATAAGTTGGTGGTTCATTCCACTGTGGCGACCCCAGATGAATAAAGGGACTAAGCCGAAGAAAAATTTATGAATAATAATAATAATAATATCATCTAACAATCTTGATTTCTATAATTTTTTTTTTAGTAAGTAGCAGACTAAATGATTGCATCGTCAGTCTGACATTATCACAGAGTAAGGCCAGTTGCACAACTGACTACGTTTTCTCTTTCATAATGTGTATCAGCATCTTCAAAGCTTTGCTCACCTCTTGTTTACTCCTGTTAACAGAAAGCCTCTTTGTATTTCTTTGTAGGTCACACTGACGTGTGGTCGTTCTGCATGTCCCATGAACATCTCAGTTTCCTAGTTACGTCCTAATCAGTGTAAAGCAGTGTGACGGAGTGCTTATCATCACTGTCGACGCACAGACCACCGCATGACTCCACACACACAATCTCTGCAGGTGAAGGGGGAGAGGGCAGGTGCAGTAGGGGACGAGAGGAGACATTGGAGGAACAGACAGCCACCGAGCAGCTGTTAGACTCTGCCAGCATCCAGCCGGTTATTTATTGCAGGCTTGGCTGGGATCTCAGCATGGTGTCTGCAAACTGGGTCAACCTCTCTCTCTCTCTTCCTCACTTTCCTCCTCTGCCTCGCCTCTTTCTCTCTTTCGTCTTCACATTTACTCGCATTTTGCATACCGCCTCTATCCTAGTGTATCTATCCTTGCTCTGCAGCTGTGGTTACTAATCAATATATATTTCTGTTTAATACATGCTTCTACCTGTAGTCTCGTGTGTTTGCTACTGTAACTAAAAGCAAAAATCTGCAATCTTTGAAATTTAAGGTACATATGTTGTCACCATGATGCTACTTTTTCAAAAGATAGTTTGTGTTGCTTTAGGTACCAATATGTGACTCTGGACCACAAAACATGCAATATGTGTACATCTTTGGAAATTGAGATTTATGCATTACCTGAAAGTTGAACACATGCACTGTCCATATATATATACACTTTGTAAGGATAAGACAATATTTGGCCAAGATACAACTATTTTTTTAAATATATTTATTATCTGTGTTTTAGTCCTGTCTCTGTTGCACTGTAGAAGCTCTGTCACGAAAACAAATTCCTCGTATGTGTGAACATACCTGGCAATAAAGCTCTTTCTGATTTCTGATCTGATTTCTATTTCAATATCTGGAATCTGAGCATTCTAAAAAATGTAAATATTAAGAAAATCACCTTTAAAGTTGTCTACATGCAGGCCCGTAGCCAGAGGGGTTCGGGTGGTTTAAAAGACCCACCCCCCTTTTCACAAAGTCCAAAATTTGGCCCCTATATGAGCTCATTTCTCCTATATTTGACAGTATGCCATCATTGTGAAAATAACCAATAGAAGACGGCTTCAAGACAAATTTAATTATTAATTATTATTTAAATGGACAAATTCTGACTGAGCAAATGAGCTGGCCAGTTTGTTATTTGCCCATAGGCTACAGTTTTTAATTTAAAACATGTTTTAACAGATTCCTAATTGTTTTAGTTTTTTTTATGATGGATGATAATAAATTAGCATTTAAAAAATAAGTATTTTTCATATTTCTAAAATTGTAATCTCATTACATTATTTATAAAACTGTAATAACTTACAGTTTGAATGCACATTTGTAAATAAACATAATTTAATAATAATAATATGGTGAGCACTTTGATAAAAAATGTAGGAAATATTTTTGTTGCATCAAAAAGTGTGGTTATGATCACCATCTGACAAGCAAATCCAGCAAAAAAATAGTGCTTAAAATGTCACTAAAATGCAGTATTTGAACCTCATAATTTAATAGAAAATGAGGCGAATAACTGCAAAAGGTCCACTTTTTGAGAAAAAAGAACCACCTCTTTTAATAGGCTGACCACGGGCAGAGGTGTAAAGAGTACCTGAAAACCATACTTGAGTAAAAGTACAGATACCATACTGTAGAAATTACTCCATTACAAGTTACAAGTCACCAATTCAAATAAGACTTGAGTAAAAGTATTAAAGTATCCGATTTTAAAAGAACTTAAGTATTTTACTCTTACTAAATGTAATAAAACACAAACTCACAGCTAAATGCACTTGATGCAAAATGTATAATTTTAGTGATACATTTATTCACATTGCACAAAAAAAAAAAAAAAAAAGCTAAAATATAGTCATGTCGCAGTGGGTTTTGCCATATCAGTAACTGTATTAATTTTTGGTAACATTATACTTACAATACCATTGTAAAGTCAGACATAATTTGACTAAATTAACATTAAATAGACTCTTACCTCAATGTGTTTTTTTAAATTTGAAGATAAATTCTTAAAGCACTTATTTTCGTGGTTCGTGGCAAGCAAAGTAGACACTGCATCCTGTAAGAGCCATTCTGTATATCGGCAAATGAAAACATTTCTTTCAGATAAGGCCATGGATGATCATCAGTGCTGGCACTGCTTGATGTGCCGGCTTCAGCTTCATCACTGGCTGCAGCCATGTCGCTAATTAAACACCTGGTATTAGGCAAGCTGCTAATTCACATTTACGTGATTTAGCCCATAAATAGCATACAGTACCTTCAGCACCCTGCAGATGGCGATGTCGCCTCATCCGCCCAACAAATTAGCCGTGGTTGATAAAGATGCCGACTTGTCGCGCACAATCACAATGTAATGAGTAACGGTAAGCGTCCGTTCAAATGTAGTGGAGTAAAGAGTACATATATTCAATCAAAATGTAGTCAAGTAAAGAGTAAAAGTTGCTTATATTTTTGATACTCAGTACAAGTACAAAGTAGCCAAAAAAATACTTAAGTAAAGTAACGAAGTCCATTTACTCAAGTACTTTACACCACTGACCACGGGCCTGATATGAAGTGCTCAGCAATTCATATTACTAATCAAAAAATGACTTTTGATAAGTGTACTGTAAGAAACTTACCAAATATACTTACTTAATTTCTAATGATATTTTGCATAAAAGGAAACAGTATAATTTTCCAAACATATTACAAATAATATGTATCATGCAAAATATGATACCATTTAGGTATTAATATGTACCTTTAAACTATTTGAAATGTGCATTTTTGTTCGATATGTAATGTAATTTGAACTGAAATATGAAGACAAGGCAGCCAATAACTTTTTTGTCACAGCTCTGTCAGTGAGAGTGGCTAAGCTCAGTTGCATATATAGCAATAGCATATTGAAGGAGGCGTGACGTGTTTACTGCAAACGGCATTTGTGTGTGACTCATCATTTCAGAAAGGCTTGAATAAACTCCACCACAAATACATGAATTAAACGCACTTTGTATTTTTGACCAATGAGCTGTATTGAGCTGACTAACGAGCTGTGTCTGTCACTGTGCTGTTTATCTGACGTAACGTATGATGAGAAGCAGACCCGCACGCGGGAACGGTGGGCGGGGAGAAGCAGCTCATTTGCATTTAAAGCCACAGCCTACAAAAACAGCTACATCTAACTCAGACAACATAATGGGCAGATTCTGGAGGCTATAATAAATAATATGATGGGTATTTTGAGCTGAAACTTTACAGACTTATCTTAGATCTTGTAAAAGGGGTAAAATAGGTGCCCTTTAAGACTAACATACTGATACTAACATCTAAAAAAAGTTTATTTTGATTTTACGGGGACTTTAAGGTGCTTTTATTTCCGAGAGTGTGCATAAGTCTCTGTATAAAAGCATACTGGGCTGCGCCATCTCTTTCTCTTTGAAAAGTAAAAAATAATTACTATAGATGTAGCCAGAGCGACAGAAAGAGATGTTGCAACTCCGCTAATAAACAGCAAGCTCGCCTACTGTAGCCCAGGCACCCCATGTGCTTCATTAGCAGCCATTCACTGTGATTCAAGAATCACATTTAGCATAATAAACATACCAGGCCTCTCTAGAGTCCACATAGACTCTTGCATGCAGACGGGTTCCTGCTGAGAGCTTGTGCTCAAAGGCGATTTTCTTTCTCCAGGCTCCCTGGATGGTGCTCAAAGAGAGAGCAATGCGACACAAGAACCAAATGCGGCTACAGAGCATCAAGGTGCGTTTTGTCCCTAAACCTCAGTGAGCACTTGCTGCTCTGGCACATCTATGATTTCCACAGCTGACTTGGCTGTCCTGAGTCCAGCTCTGACTTTCAATGAGGCAGCACAATCCTTCACAAACCTCTGATTCTAATCACAGGAATATATATACTGAAATCAGTACATGTTAAGCTGAATTGAGGGTAATATTCTGTTGACTATAGTCCTCCTATCTGTTAAGGGATAGTTCACCCAAAAATGAATTCTGTCATCATTTACTCACTCTTTACTCAATCCTATTTGTTCCTTTCTACTAATGAACACAGAAGAAGACATTTTGAAAATAGCAGTTGCTGGCACCGATTAATTTTTATACATTTTTTATTCTATTATAGAAGTCAATGGGTCCCAGCAAACCATCATTCTTCAAAATATCTTCTTTTTTGTTGTTCAACAGAAGAAAGAAAGAAACTCCTAAAGGTTTGAAACCACATAAGAGAGAGTAACCAAAGAAGTCATTTTCATTTTTGGGTGAATTATCCCTTTAATATGTGAGTCTATTCAATCACAAGTCTCCAGCCAAGAAGCAAGAACGTTTCTATTCAGCATCATGCAATCAATTTAACCTCTTTTGACCATTTTGTTTGACATAAGATGGAACGGTCTAAACAAAATCATTCACGCTTTACATCCATGTGTGCTACAAAGCAACTAAGTACAAATACATTGTTTTAATTCTCTTTCTCATAACATTCCATAATGATCGCATGTTCATTGAGAATTGTGATCTTTTGCGGCTGTTTTACAAAAGTGGACAAGTGGAAAACGTTTTTTACAGCCTGTTTGCAGCATAATTTGTGACCAATGTTCACTCACCTCCCAGTAAATTACAGTTGCTTTCCCTGTTGAAAAAACAGCATATCCTTGTTAGGTATGTTTTGAAGCATGGCTGCTGGCTTGATCTGGTTTAGGCCTGTTCTTAGCTGCATGAGGCGGTTTAAGCTGGTCATGTGCTAGTCCTGAGCAGCTAGCTCCTGCTCAGGACCAGCTTAAACCAGCTAAAGACCAGCTAAGAACCAGCTCATGGCCAGCTTAAACCAGCTCAAACTAGGCATGCTTCAAAACAGCATGATATTGGAAAAATCTGACATGGCGATATTTTGTTTTACTGTAATATATATATTGCAATATGAACATTTTACCAGATGATTCGAATAGCTCTAATTAAAAAAACTTCATTAATTTAGATGGAACTGCATAAACAAACAAACAAACAGTGCTTTATGGTTTTCTGGGGGGTCATTATTGTATTATAATATAATATTATATTTTAATCTTTAGGGCTGCACAGTGGCACAGTGGGTAGCACGCTCACCTCACAGCAAGAAGGTCGCTGGTTCGAGCCTCGGCTGGGTCAGTTGGCATTTCTGTGTGGAGTTTGCACGTTCTCCCCGTGTTCGCATGGGTTTCCTCCAGGTGCTCAGGTTTCCCCCACAAGTCCAAAGACATGCGGTATAGGTGAATTGGGTAGGCTAAATTGTCAGTGTGTGTGAATGTGTATGGATTTTTCCCAGTGATGGGTTGCAACTGGAATGGCATCCGCTGCGTAAAACATAGGCTGGATAAATTGGCGGTTCATTCAGCTGTGGCGAGCCCAGAGTAATAAAGGGACTAAGCTGAAAAGAAAATGAATGAATGGATGAATTTTAATCTTTAATAAATATCTAATCCGAGGGTGGCGTGGTGGTGCAGTGGGTAGCGCTGTTGCAAGAAGGTCGCGGTTCATTCCGCTGTGGCGACCCCTGATTAATAAAGAGACTAAGTTGAAAAAAAAATGAATGAATGAAATAATCTAATCCTGTGATGTGTCTATAGACCATTTCGAGGGATGTAATCAATAACAATGGTCCTAATGTATTTCCTGTATTACATGTTGAATTTACATAGCTTCCAACAATCCAAAAAGCTCCACACATTGATAAATAATGTTATTGCAGCCATTTTAGCATTAAGATAATTGTTAAATTGCCTCTTGTTACATTTCTGAAATAGTTTGGTAACAAGCAGGAAGTGTTCATGGGCCAGTGACATGGCCACATTGAAATGATCTATTGCAGATACACACGCTACGATATCGATGCTCAAATGATATATTGTTCAGCCTTACTAGTGAGCATAAGCTGCTTTTTTTCAACAGAGTTAAATGTGTTGGATAATTTCCACTAGAACAATTAATCAGGGACGTCCACCTCCTTTTTTCTACCCCAGAAATGTCCAAAGTAGGGCTCGTGGGCCAAAGGTGCCCATTGTAACCTTTGATTTGGCCCACCATCCAATCTGAGAGGCGAAGTGAGTATGATGGAGAGGTTTGAGATGGACGCCTTTAACACAGAGATCATGATTTCTAATTTGACCTTTTATGTTTGTTTAATTTCTGAGCTACAGAAAAAGCAAACTGAAATTAAATGTTTCAATCAAATGTTGTAAATTAATCAGATTTTGGGCGTCACAGTGGCGCAGTGGGTAGCACGATTGCCTCGCAGCAAGAAGGTCACTGGTTTGAGCCTCGGCTGGGTCAGTTGGCATTTCTGTGTGGAGTTTGCATGTTCGCCCCGTGTTGGTGTGGGTTTCCTCCAGGTGCTTCGGTTTCCCTCACAGTCCAAAGACATGTGGTACAGGTGAATTGGGTAGGCTAAATTGTCTGTAGTGTATGAGTGTGAATGAGAGTATGGGTGTTTCCCAGTGATGGGTTGCAGCTGGAAGGGCATCCGCTGCGTAAAACATGCTGGATAAGTTAGAGGTTCATTCCGCTGTGGCAACCTCTGATTAATAAAAGGACTAAGCCGAAAAAAAAATGAATGAATGAATGAATCAGATTTTTAAAATGTAAATACTGTTACTCGACAGATAGAGGACTATGCAGAAGACATTTGGTGAGCAAATCAAGGCAAAAACTAGTGTAATTCTGTAATAAATAATATTATTTTGTTTTTATTGTAATAAGTTTATTATTAAATGTAAGAATTCTGTATTAGTTAATATAAAGCAAGGTTTTCTAGTCTTTTTTTTAACATTATTAAATAAATTAGGAAATTACCCATGTCAAATATTTACCTTCGGCCCACTAGCCTCCACTAGGTTTTTGGCCCTTCATAAGAAAACGTTTGGGCACCCCTGTTTTACACAATAGAAAATTACATGTTGTTTATGCTACAGCCTGGGAAAGCTGCATTTGACAGCTTGTGACAGTCATAGTTTTATTTTAAAATATTAATCCTTTAGAGTAAACATTGAACTTTACTATTGGAAAACAAAGATTTGAGCGCTCCTCATGTTCAGTTTGAAAAGTGAGTAATATTTATATATGCTGATGCATTGCACTTTTCCCCTCACCAGTGCTGTTGGGATTTCTTACAGTTTGCAATATAATCTGCTCTATTGTGTTTTAAAACACAGCATTCTGTGTAGGATTCAGATGAAAGAGATGTGTTTGGTATCTCGGGGATAAACCAATCTGTGGTGTCATGTCTCTCTCTCATCTTGAGCACACTGTGAATGTAAATTTAAAATGCTTAACGTATATTGGTATCTTACATGTGATGTTGTCATACTTATATTATATTTAAAAGCATCCATTTAGATTTTAGGGGCACTTTAAAACAGAAATGGGATGCACTTGCATTAATTCCTTTAATAAAACATGTATGCTAATTGGGGTTATTTAAAAAATAATTTGGTTTGTTTTATGATCGTTTTAGGCTTTATATTTCCATTGCAACACATTTCAGATAACTGAGTGTTTTAATTTCACTTGCAAGAGTCTCACTGTAACCATGAATTTAGCTTTGAAAAAGGGGTTATGTGTGTGAAATGAATTTCCATTGTAATCAACATTATGCTACAACTGTTGTTAATTGAGCTTGATCAATACTGGAACTTGGAATATCCCTTTAAGGTTGCTTGGATACAGGATAGCCCTATTTATTCTCATTACTTTGATGAAGAATCTGGCCTTCAGCATATTCGTAAACACTGTGTCTACTTTATATAACCTTTTATGAGACTTAGCAATCTTAGCCATTCTGCATTCCGTCTCATCCCCAACCTAATCTTTAAACACAAACTACTGGTTGCAATATTAGCTGACTTTGCTTCTATCGATCATCGGACTGCCATATGAAAATTAGCAATGATGTTACTATAAGGATCTTTATTATAATAGCAAATAGCATTAAAATATGATGGTGGATGGTAAAATTTGTGCTAAATGCTTTTGGACAGAATTGCATTTCTTTAAACCACAACCTCCGAATACATGCCACCAAATGACATTAAACAGGTAAACTAGTTTATAGGCAGAAAGTGAAGCCACATTTTCTGATTGGCTAAAAAAACAGGGGGCAATCATGTGACTCCCTATTCTGATAAAGACATTACTCACCCAAAATGAAAAATGTCAACATTTACTCACTTTCAAAATATCTTCGTGTGTGTTCCGCAGCAGAAATCAAGAGTGGATTGACATGACATTAAATAAATGTTGACAGAATTTCCATTTTTTGGTTGAACCATCCATTTAAGAGCCAAAGTTTGTCACAAAGACAGCCGTTATTTCTCTATCACACTGATTTTAGTGATATCTGTCAGTTAGTAGAAACATTTAGTATTCATTTTGGTATTCAAATTACTTGCCACTGACAGCATATTTATGCATTTTCCTGTCACCGCTTCCTGCGTGAGAATCAGATATGCCCAATGTGTTTCCTTCATCTTGTTAACATTGCAGGATCCGCAGAGTTACATGCAGAGATGTTCCCTCTACATTTACATGTGCACTCACACTGTTCCACTGCCTCCCTCTGTTACCCATACGCTGTTGTAGTAGGAATCGGTGAACAAGCGAAGTGAAAGTGAACCACACAGCTGGGGACTCTCTCTACGGGGGAGTGCTACCAATTAATGTGGGGCCTCCGTGCTCCGAGAAGCTGTGGTGTACAAAGACAAAGCTACACGTTTGTAATCTGGCCCGTTGTCTGGTGGCCAGACCACTCTCATCAATCCTGCTTGCAGCGGGAGGCCAGGGAGCGCATGGAGAGCCAGGCACACGCAGGGTCGGCCCATAACCACTTTCTAGTCCTGCCCCGCAACACTTTCTCAACATCCTTGTTTTGTTTCTAAATGCCAGCAGTCTTCTGGCTCCCTCCACTGCCCAAACGCTGACCTTTAAATGCATTCTAAGACAGATACTAAACTCACATAGTACCATACGATCTGGAAATAGCGGTTTTAGACTCACTGCACACCCAGCAAATACTATTTAGTATGATCCGAGCATCTAACTGATGCTTTCGCTGCAGCTGCCACTGTGAATTTTGGTCAATTTGACTGCTCGGGTACTCAAGTACTTAGGGCGTGATGGCGGGTGATGGAGCAAGGTTTGCTTGCTGTACTGTTTCCCTTTCAGCAAAAAATGGTGCACAAATTGTACCTTCTAGGGTAGCATGCTTAATGGAACGTCTTTGTGGCGTATTTACCTTTCTTACCTTATTTGAAAATCTACAGTAATACCTTACAGGTGTATTATACTAATCTAATATCCTGACTTGAATTGTTTAGGGGCTACAAAGATTATTAATTTAGAGTATTTCCCCAAAATCTCTTTCAATCTGAAAGTGTAGCATCTTGCATCATGTTTTTAGGACTGCAAGCCAAGATAAAAATAGCTAAACTTTTAATGACCCTTGCATTCTGTTGCACTCCACTCCATCAGTTGTACTCAATCCAATGTTTTTGAATGCAAAAAAGGCATATTGTGTGTCTCTAAAGTCAGTATTGAGTGCTGTCACTGCCCCAGGCTCAAAGTCCCCAATGTGTAACTGTTTGTGCCTCAATTATGATTTCTTAGATATTATGGCAATGTTCTCACCATATTGTCTCTAAATCTGTTCTAGTTCAGCCAAACATGTCTACTGCAGAACAGAATAGGCTCATATAAGGGATCAGCAGTGGGCAAGTTTAGTACTCTGGCTGTATAAGATTGCCCACTTTACCCTCATTCCCTCACAGCTACACCTGTTGGGACTCTGAGTGTGACTTGAGAACAGCAGAACTAATATTTTTCATATATTAATTTTATGAAGGATTTTAAAAGTACATTATAGCTAAACAATTTGAATGGTTCATATGCTGTACCAGCAACATTTCAACCATTAAACAATTATAAATGTTTACTAGATTTGTTTGCCTGACTAGCTATGTTTGTTCATGTAAAATATAAATAAATAACACATCCTTTTAGAAAAACATCTCTTGTTGTCATTATGTTTGATGGTATCAGTTAAGGGAAACATAGTGAGCATCGATGCTTCCTGATTTTCTTGGTGGCATTGTGAGACTTTTCAGGGAGCAAATGTTTTAGTGCACTGGAAGAATGGAAACAGCACTTAAAATGGCTGATACTCCCTGATCAGTGCCCTTGAACTACCTGAACAAGGAGCTGATTGAGACGCACCTACAGTCTGCAAGGTCCTGCAAGGATTTGATCCAACCCTAATCAAACACAGCTGAACAAGCTAATTAATGTCTGAGTGTTACAGAGAAAAGACGTTTTTAAAGACCAGACCAAAACTCTGCAGGTACTGCAGCTCTCCAGAGCAAACTTGCCCACTCCGTCACAAGGAAATCTGGACCCATCTGGTTGATTGACTTGTGTGATTGCTCTGCCACATGCCCAGTGCAGTTTGCTAAGCCATGGCCTGGCTATCTTGAAGAGGTAGCTCAGGTTAATCATGCAGTGTAATCAGTAGTCAAACTTTATTTGGATAGCACCATTAAATACATGAATGTTGAACAAAGTGCTTTACAGACAGACCATAAAACACTACATCTTTGAAAAAACAGTATTTTATCCAATAAATAATAAAAGTGTATATATATATTCATTCATTCATTTTCTTGTCGGCTTTGTCCCTTACGGGGTCGCCACAGCGGAATGAACCGCCACTTATCCGCACGATTTACGCAGCGGAGGTGCCCTTCCGCGAACCCATCTCTGGGAACTTCCACACACACACATTCACACTCATACACTATGGACAATTTAGCTTACCCAATCACCTGTACTGCATGTCTTTGGACTGTGGGGGAAACCGGAGCACCCGGAGGAAACCCACGCGAACGCAGTGGAGAACATGCAACTCCACACAGAAACGCCAACTGACCCAGCCCAGCCGAGGTTCAAACCTGCGACCCAGCGACGTTCTTGCTGTGAGGCAACAGCACTACCTACCTCTGCCGCACTAGCGTTGCCCTTAGATATAATATATATATAATATATATATATATATAGTTAAAGTCGGATTATTAAGCCACCCTTTGATTTGTTTTTCTCTTTTTTTAAATATTTCCCTAATAATGTTTAAAAGAGTAAAGAAATTTTCACAGTATGTCTGATAATATTTTTTCTTCTGGAGAAAGTCTAATTTATTTTATTTCGTCTAGAATAAAAGCAGTTTTTAATTTTTTTAAACACTATTTTAAGGACAAAATTATTAACCCCTTTAGGCTAATTTATATATTAATAGTCTACAGAACAAACCATTAACCTAGTTAAGTCTTTAAATGTCACTTTAAGCTGTATAGAAGTGTCTTGAAAAATATCTAGTAAAATATTATTTACTGTCACCACGGCAAAGATAAAATAAAACCATTATTAAAGATAAGTAATTAAAACTATTATTTCAGAAATGTGTTGAAAAAATCTCTCCGTAAACAGAAAACGGGGAAAAAATAAACAGGAGGGCTAATAATTCAGAGGGGCTAATAATTCTGACTTCAACTGTGTGTATATATATTAATATCTATAATATATTATATATATATATATATATATATATATATATATATATATATATTAGAGGTATATATTAGAGGTGTGAACCTACACTGGTCTCACGGTTCGGTTACGGTTATCGGATTTGGTTCAATTTGATATCTCAGTGCATTGACGATGCTTTCCATAAACAATTTTATATTTTTCTTTACCGCACAAGAAGTTCTTGTATTAAAAATTATAGATATATTTTATATATTATTTGTAATACAATTTGTCATTTAATACAGTCAGATACATGAACTGTACCTTTAAAAACTCAAGTACATGCACAGAACAACATGAGCATTTATAGTAAATAAACAAATGTAAATAACCTGCTCACTTTCTGAGCATTGTTAAGCAAGTTCATACACCCCTATGATTGGTCACAGGCTCAAAAGAAAGGGCTGCGATTGGCTGTAATGCTCTGGCACTGTTCACCAAAGAGTGACACTGATAAAAAGCAGCGGCGATCACAGCTTATCCGTGATAGACGTGGAGGAAAACCCGCTCTGCAGACACATGCTTGTGTCTGTATCTAGAAGTATTGCTGTAACAGCCAAGAGAGGAGGAAATGTTACCGCACGCCAGCAGGTCAAAGGTCCACAGTGAGAGAGGGAAATTAAGTTTACTTTCGTTTTCCTTATAACGGTGAAACAGGGCTTCTGCTGTAACTGTCCAGCAAACTCACACGCAGTGAATTGTCTGTGTTTTTTAGTTGTCAGTTGGAGGGGTTTAATTACTTGCGCTTGCCTCCCTCGCCATAGTTAGCTACCGCAATATAGCGCATGTGAGATAAATGAAGTCAGTATGTAATAACCGGTTATGATTTATTACTGAACCAGAAAAACTATTAATTTTGACAGCCCTAATTTATATAGGCAAGGCAAGTTTATGTATATAGCACATTTCATACACAGTGGCAATTCAACTTGCTTTAAGCAGGAATAAAAGAAACAAATATAAGAAAATAAAACAGCAAATAATAAAAGTGATTAAAAACAGATTAAAATGTGTTAAAACAGGTTATAAAAGAATGAAAATGAAAAGAAAGACATAATAGTGCGATCTGTCGGACGTAGCACAGTGCTCATTTAGTAAAGGTACAGCTAAACCGATGTGTTTTCAGTCTTGATTTGAACGTGCCTAATGTTGGAGCACATCTGATCATTTCTGGAAGTTGATTCCAGCAGCAGGGGGCGTAGTTGCTTAAGACGGATTTACCCTGAAGGCTGAAGGCTGATTTGACATGCTTTGATATGTATATAAGTACAAAGATTAAGACCTAAAAATACCTGTCAATGCGTAGAACATCTACCTGTACTACATTCTGTGGTGCTGCTGTCATTATAAAAACAAGTAACAACTTCTGTTATCACTTGAATAGTATTTTAAGTCAATTGAATGAATCGTATGATGTGCACTACAGTTAAGTGAAAATCTCTTCATGCAATAAATGAGAACTGTAGTAAGCATTCTGAAGTGAAGGGATTTCTTTCGGTTTTGTTCAAAACAAAATGTTGCATCATGAATGAGGCAGGCATGCTTGGCAACATTAAAGTGCTATGTGAGTGCAGGCCAGTTGGGGCAACTGTAGTCAGGCTAAGTACAAGCAACTCTGCCTAGTGTAAGTGCCCCCTAAGAATACTTCTACATTTCATTTGATTTGCTTGCTGTTTGAGTCTCTCTAGTGTACAGTAGGTGCCACCATGACAAGTATGCTTACCACTGTAACTCTCAGCATGAGAAAAACATTGCAGGCCACTGTTTATTTATGTTTTTGTCACTTTGGATGTCCACTTAAGTTTACAGGTACATGCACTGCTTTTTGCCTGCTGTGATTGTATTGTGAGATGTTGAGATGCCTCTCCGAAGGCAATTTATTCTGAGCCAAGCAGGTATGAGGAATGCATTATATAATGAGCATCACCACTGGGGGCATACAGCACACAGACAGACGCAAGTTATATCTCACCATTAAGTAAAATTTTGGAATGCGTTTAATCTTGTCTTTGAATGGCATCACCACACTTTCATCAAAGTACATGTACCTCCTAAATTTCCACTGTACGCCGTTCTAAAATCTAGAATGATTTTTTTGAAAGTAATGAAGTCACCCAATTAGCGAGTTTTCATTGATTGATCATCACCGTCACTTCCAACTACTCACACTCATCCACTTCCCTGCTGTTAAGCTGACAGTACAAACCTGTTTTACTGTGCTACACCAGAAACCATTAGCATAACATTTTATGTCTGGATCTATTTTTATCTCGCCAGTCCCTATGGTCTCCTTGCATGTAGCCAGCCAGAAAGATGGAGGCAAGATTGTGAGATGTGTAATTTGGGAGTCCGATATAGATACAGGAGGAGAGAGGGTTCAGCGATGAGAAGTGGACATTGGTTCCGTCCCTATTCAGCAGGCTGTGTAAATCTTCCCTCGGCTTATCTTCATCAGGCTCCTCTCTGACATTTACTCACTGCATGGCTGTGGCCTACTCTAATAGCTTTAAAGAAAGCGCTTGTCCATCTGTCATTTTTTCATCTCTCTCTTCTCCCTTGAGAGCCCTGCAGATATTTCTCCTATTTTACTCCCTTCTCTTCATTTGTCTTTCTCATTCCAATCCCCCCCCCAAAAAAAGTCACAATGCCTTGCTTCTGTGAGCACAGCCTGCTGTATTTCTCACTTGTTTAAAGCAATAATGCAGACAGAAAATCTTCATTTTGTTAAGCCTTAACGTACTCCCTCTCCAAATAACCTCTTTCACTACATAATTAGCTATATAACTTTATGCTCCTACTCCTAATTTGATGACAGGGATAAATCGAACTCATTTTCACCCTTCTTTCATAAAGAAAATGGATTGTTTTGTTCCCCTCCGCCATAATAGGGACACAACTAATATATTATTCAAACCTCCTTGCCGTTTCGTTAGAATTAAATATGCGATTGCATCGAGTCTAAATGTGTGTTAAAAAAAACGTGAATCATAAGACTTTCCATTCAATGTGCTCAAGGAGGTGACACGTGCGCTATATATGTCTACAGGTGCGAGAGAATACGTATGTGTGAGCTGTCAGCCCCTATAAATCGCATCCTTGCGGGTTGTCGAGTTGGCAGCCATTCCGATAAGGCAAGCGACTTTGTTTGCCCACTGAATTGATCACATTATGTCGGAGTGTGTTACCCCAGAGCCTGGTTTTATTGCCACTGACAGTGACAGGTACTGTTGGAGGAAAGGTGCTGAAAGTGAGTGAGAGCCCAGTTATCAATGTCCCCATCAGCAGCACTGCTCAAAAGCCTCTCGCAACAGATGCCACCGCGGTACGACAGGCTAGTGCTCCAGCTCCGTTGAAGCCCCCTAACAGCCAAAGCTCAGCTTTCATCTGTGTCAGCTGCCTGGACAGTTCCCTGCGTAACTCAGGCAAAAGCATGACTGTCAAGAGCTTTTGTGGCAGCTGTGTTCTGTGATGCACAGAAACTGGCTAAAATCAACTCCATAGCAGCGTGCATTTGATCTCCATCTTATGAAGTTCTGTTTACGCCATCGCAAACGACTCTAATGGCGGAAGGAAGGAAATGCGTTAAGGCTGCTGTTTTTCTTTCTCTGATCCTTCCGTAGTCTAAACAAACAGTCTTGAAGCCATTACAAATGTCAGGCAAAGCACAACAGCCAAATGTGTCTGCGCCATGACGCATAGCCATTTATGTGTATAATGCTAGATGCTTTGCTCCTATAACCCATCCTGTCACATTTCCAGTTAAATTATCTCCATTCTGGAGTCGTGGCTCCAACCCTCAGCTCCCTATAGAGCAGCTCTGAGAGACATTTTATAGCCTGCCTCGGAAATATATATTTTCCTTTAATGGTTTTACTTCACACCGTTGATGGCACTGTGACAGCTGCTGTATTTTACAGCCTGTATCTTTCTCTCTCATACACATAGACACTATTCTGCCGGTGATGCAGAAAAAATGCGTTTGCAGTGGGTTTAAAACCCCTATTATCTCAGTTTTATCATTATAAATCTTTTGGCCCCATGATATGCTCAACAGAACTCTTAAGGTGAGGTTGGTTCATTTAAACATCCAGGTTGCAAGCGAGAAACCCATTTGACCTTACTGTTCTGCGACGAACAGCGTGTTACTTTGAGTTGGGGTTTGCATTCTCTTGGCGATTGCGAAGGTGTTAAGAAGACTTTTACATGAATAGCAGCAGTGCAATTATCACAACGGTGATGTCAGTCGCATGCAGTTGCTCGGTAAGAGTGATGTTTCTCTGCTAATTTGAATGTGCGAGAGAGCAGTGGGTGATTCGAGCTCTTATTTTAGTTTGCATGATCAATGTGTGTTAGCATGCAGAGAAACAACAGGAGCACAGGAAATGACAAAGCAAGTCATGGCATCACAGATGATCTGAGAGCAGAGATTTTATGCAGGTATTCAAAAAGGACAGTAATGTGCTTCACGGAATTTTTAGAAACTCTGTTTCAGAACTGTGTTGAGCTCTTGTATATTTCATAAATGGGCAGCTGTCATTTGTACTGATATGCAACCTCATTAGTTACCAACAGTGCTTAATTTGTAATAGAACAATTTCCGGAACAAAACCTGGAGATAAGTTACCGTGACTGACATCTGCCAAACAATTTCAGTTTTCCCAGAACCTGACGTTACTAAGTGGTTTTATGTAATTATATATAGTTATAATTATTTTGTTCAATATAATGTTATGGGTCAACCATGGATAACTTCATGGATGTATATATATTAGTGGTGGGCCATTATCGGCGTTAATGTGCTGCATTAACGCGAGACTCTTATCGCACGATAAAAAAAAATATCGCCGTTAATCTATTCTCAAAGTTGGGTTGGGAGCTGGGTCTATTTTACGCAAGCTATGATGACTTTCAACCTTGATATATTAGCGCGGATGTATACCTGACCAGTGAGCCGACTGACAAAAGAGTGCCCTTCTGAATCAAATCAGCAGGATGCCTGACTCTAACGGCAGTTCGGCAGTTTCACTTTAACTCACGAACATTTCATTCATGTCCTCGTGACAAACTGGGGTATTAGACGCAAATAAGAAGTATGGACTGGTGAGAGTGTTATGGAATTTAATAACGCACGACAAATAGAAAGAACATGTTTTTCGCATTTCGCAATGTGTGTGTTTGTGTGTGTGTTTGCGGTCCTTTACTGATAGCCGCGTGTGGATCTTGTCGGAAAATATGTCGAAAGGTAATAAAGACCGCTGTGTTTACTTCAATAATGCCACTAATATCTGCATACTTCACGTCTTAATTCCATTTCTGTTTAGTTCAGTTATGACTTTAGTCGGATTAAGGTAACCAAAATACGCTGTTTGAAGCTTATGTTGGCCTACAGTTCAAAATTCATGTTTAACTGAATAAACAGTTAGTAAACACATTGAACATAGTTTATTTTTATCACCAATTATCATAGTAGAACAGTTTCTTAACCAGTTTGTGATGCATTTTGGAAACCGCAGATGAGCCCCTGGTCTAATGCGCCACCTGGCTTGAGAAACCCGTTCTTAAAGACTTATTATTTGGGTAGCACACTTATTCTGAATGCCTTCGGCAGAATTCAAATGAGCCATTTTAATTTAGAATTATCTAGATTAATTCCAAGATTAATCTAGATTAAAAAATTTTATCTATGCCCACCTATAATATATATGGATATGGATATTCTCATGGATGTTTTGAACATGTAGCTACAAATATAAATCGTATGAAACATCCCTATTCAGTTTACTAACACCACCGATATTCAGTTTACTTCCAAGTGAAAAAAATTAAATAACTCACTTTGATCCACTCTTAAGGCTCAAGTCTAATCTTCAAGAAGAGCCCATAGTTACCTTTTCCGTCATGTTGTCTGGCAGACTTAAGATCGCTTTGTTTCTGTCTCTTGCTATCCTGATTCAGGGACGCAGCACCATCTTCTCTTGATCAGACTCATTATCAGATTTACTCATGGTTTAAATGCAAATGCAAACATTATTTAGGTAGGCCACTATGCCATTATTCATTTTCGCTGCTCACTGAAACAATCACCAACCAATGAGAGTGACTGTAAACGTAAGAAAGCTGATTGGTCAAAACAAGTGACTACCTTTATGTGCGTGCGCGTGCATACAATCCATGTGCATGCAAACAATGTTTTTCACTTGGGCTCATTCACATTCTCTCTTTCTCACACATACACAAGTAGATATTCTCCATGCAAAAGTTATTGCCGGATCAATTAAAATAAATACTAGAACGCAAAACACGAATATCTGACATTTCCCGGAAAAGGATCTGGCTCAAATGAAGCACTGGTTACCAATTTAGATGCCTCTGCAGGAAATAAATCTATCTACACATAGCTAGGTAACAAATCTGTATGCCACACAAATGCAATCCACATGAGAGAATTTACTCATGATTTCAAAATTGTTAAGGTTAGCCTGTTGCTAAGCTAATGGTGCAGTTGCAGTATAAATTATGTATAAATATCTTTTTATTTAGCTTTATTTTTATTTTTCCCATTAACATTGTAACTAAAATCAACTAATGCCTAACTGATATAAATTGTAATAGTCTCTCAGTAAATGTTTAATTTAACATTGCAATAAAATTAATAAATGTTTTAGAAGTAGTTTTAGGTGTTAGAGCAGATTACCATATTTAGTTTAATAATGAAACATGACAAACGTAATTTTGGATTTTATTTTTATATAATATTCAATGTAATTTTGTTTTGTTCATGTGAGTCACATTTGAATTTAATCTAGGTTAGTTAAAAAATTAAGGCAGCAGTTATGAAAGATATTTATTGATAACATTTCTCCCACTTTCTCCACCATCTTGAATTTGTTTTTATTGTTTTGTTGTTGTGCTTTTGGTGTCATGGAGTCTAGCCATAACTATGCACAAATTAGAGATATTTTTATACCACAAGGACAATGATGTAGACAAAAATTGAAAAGTTTGTTCCTTTGCATTTTAAAAGAGTGTAATTTCAAGGTCTTAAAACAATCTGCATTTACACACCCGCAAAAATGTCCAAAAACAATGTATTGCACATGCCAAGTCAGTATTTGGAGATGTCACCTTGTTAGTAAACAGTACCTAAAAGCAGAAAAGTAGGGAGAAATAGACGTGAGGAAACCAATATATCAAGGTTAAGGTTTGCACACACTGCTCTGAACAGTGGTCTGTTTAAAACAGGAAGACATCCAAGTGGAAATTGTAATCATTGTAATGAAGAGGAAAATATAGATCATATAGTAAAGAAATGTCCCTTATATAGTAGGGAATGGAATATAATGATAATGGATATTGAGAAAAATAAAGTAAATATAGATCTTAATATCACTAAGTATGGAGTAGGAGATAGAAGGTTCTGATAAAGCTTTCAGCATTACTAATGTTTCTTAGGGAGAATGGGTTATCCAATAGAATCAATAAATAAGGGTCGAAATTTCACTTTTAAACCACACTCCTAACCAGTAGGTGTCAGAAATGCACCTCAAAGTTGTATGTCAACCACCAATTTAAAAATCACGAAGAAGAAGTAAGCAGTACCTGTAAGGAAGGGGCATCAGTGGCAGCTTGGTGCTAGTGTGTATGTAGAATTTGACGTGAGTTGAAGATGTGTCTCTGATGTTTTTTGTAATGTGCACTTTGCAGATGAAGCATTATGCAACACTTGTGGAAAAAACAACTACGATGTATTCCATTTATTGTGTGTTTGTTCATGATTAATCGTTTTTGGGTGTTTACACAGACACGACAATGCAACATTCTGTTTTTAAAACCGTTTTCAGTCCCAAAAACTGTTCATTTACATAGTTTTGTGTAAATGAACAGGTAAACTGATTAAAACGTTCCCCACTTTTGTCTGAAATGTTGTTGTGTAAACAGCCTAAAAGGTGCCATCCTTTAGAAGTATATTTCTTGTCAGAAGTGAAACGATGACTTAAAATGCTTTTTCTGTAAAGCTGCTCACTAGATTTTGGAACAGAGCAAGGGTGATATTGTGACAGATGATCTGACAGTGTGTTAATCTGCTGTTTTGCAAATGCTCTGCAGGGAGACTGCTTTATCCCTTAATGGTCACAGCTGATTCATCAACAAGCGTCTCGATTAGTGCCGTGGATTAATCAGGTATGATCATTTAGGGCTAAAAGAAAGAGAACCGCGCAATCACTGGGATTTGGTAGAGCATCAGAATGCAGATCACCTGGCTTTTTCTTTTTTTTTTGTTAGAGTTGTCAAGTGAGATTGGCGATTAACATGCATTTCACGAGTTCACACGTTCATATAATCCTTGGGATAGATGAAGGTAAACATATTTGGCTTGCCGTCTGTGATGGAGGGCTTGAGTTGAGTCAAGCTCCAAATCCCCTCCAGACTATTTAATTAAGTTAATATCAAATCAAATATGAAGTAGACTCCAAAATTCAGAGACGACATAAAAAATCTGTGATTCAAAATCTATTTAAAGCTGGAAGTACACAAAGTTTTTAAGGCTTTCAAAATGTACAACAAACAAACGCTGTAGGAAAACACTTTGTACTAGTGGACACCACTGTATAATAGAATTTACCAAATGAACTGTCACAGAATTGATGTACAAAGCTTTTGGTATTTCTTTGTTTTAAGGCTGACAGGATTAGATGAACATGCTTTTTTTTTAAACTAAATATAATTGTTAGTATCAGTGGGTTAGTCCAAACATAGTCGGAGAGTTCACAGATATTAGTAGTTGTTAGTAGAAGTTTGGTTGTTAGTAGACCGAGAGAAAAGCAAACGTGTAATCTGTTCAGTTCAGTGAGTTTAGTAATTGTTAGTAGTTTCCTTTAAACATTGTGAATCATTAAGAAACAAGCAAGCATATGAAGTCCAAGCATTAAAGAGAAAACATTGAAAGGGATTAGATTTGTGCCAGACGTGCAGAACATAACTGAAGAAAATATATAAATAAATTGGAGATGATGTATTGAGTAACAATAAATTTTTTGTTAAATTGGCAGCCCTGTTAACTGGTATTATGATATCCTTTGTTCAATCAAATCACAAGTAAATAGATCAGAAAGGGACACTTTTCAAACTCAAAACGTTTGTTTAAACCTGTATTTGGTGTCATCAACTTGTGATCAGACCGACATAAATACATCTTTAATACAGAACCTGCCCAGCAAACAATTTTGTGTTTATTAGACATCTAATAGACATCTAAACATAGACAGCTTGGCTAAAACAAAGCTAAAACCTGCGCTATCTGTAAAAATCGAATAGACATCTAAGAATAGCCCAAAACTAGACTAGTCGTCAAATAGACAGATTAGACAGACTTTATATGTGAAGTCATTCATGTCTGTTTATTTGATAACTAGTCTAGTTTTTGTCTATTCTTAGACGTCTATTAGATTTTCACTGACAGACCAAATTTACCCTTGTTTTAGCTAAGACGACTATGTTTAGACGTCTATTAGACGTCTTTTAAAAACAAAAAATGCTTGCAGGGTGTTAACAAAGGTATTTTTTTTTTTTTTTTTTTTTATGTGTGTATATTCTCTCTCATTGTGCATTTCATGTAATAACACCTCAGCACACTAGTGATGTTATATGTACCAGTTCTTGTCAAATGTTTTATTAAGCCTTTTTTTAAATAGTTTTAGCAAAGTATAATATAAATGTCATTAATTACAGTGTCACATTTGTGTGAAATATCAATTCTGCATGTTTCATAATAGACCCGCTGCTCTCTATAATGACATTAATATCAATCAATTATGCCATTAGTATAAATCACTTTATTTTTGACAGTTTTCTTTAAGATTTGATGGAACAAATGTTTAATTTTTGGAAAAACCTTCAAGCTTAATATCATCACTGTAATATAATGCATAAAGGAATGTGTTAAAGGCATAGTTCATCCAAAATTAAAGTTGCCATCATTTACTCCCCCTTGACTTGTTCCAAACCAATTGCTGTTATTTTATTTCACAGTTATTTTGAAGAATGTTGGAAACCTGTAACCATTGACATCCATAGTAGGAAAAACAAATACTATGAAAGTCCAACATACAGTATCCAACATTCTTCAGAATAAATTTGTGTTCAACAAAATAATAAAACAAACTCAAGTAGATTGAAACAAGTCAAGGTTGAGCAAATTATGGCATATTTTTCATCTTTGGATATACAAGGTGGGCCATTTATATGGATACACCTTAATAAATTACATAGACAATTGCCTTTAGATGACCCCAAAAAAAAAAGTCTAAGGGGGACAGATCGGGAGACCTTCAACTGGCCCACGACGACCAATCCACTTTTCAGGAAACTTCAGGAAACCATTCCCATTTTATTAAGGTGTATCCATATAAATGACCCTCCCTGTACTATCACTTTAAATAGCTTTTTGTTGTAATATCAGAAAACATGAAATATCTGATACAAATCTAATCCCATAGCACTGAAGCCACAAACTGCAGTTAGTGGTTAAACCGGCACGCGATATACAATATATTAGTAGTTAGTGTTCCAACACATGCTATATTGAATGGTGAAAATCCCATCACAGGTTAAATCAGTTGAAAGATCAGCAGGATTGGCAGAGCAAAGAGTGGGCAGTAGAGAGCAGAGAGCAGGTATATAAAGAAACTGCAGTGTGTTTGAGGTCAGTACTGAGATAGTAGTGACAGCCTCTCATTGCCTGCCATACTCTCTGCCTCAGAGTCTCTACCCTGTAACCTGCAGTGGTGGACAGGTGATGAGTACACAAACACACACCCAGCACACTTACAAAGAGACTAGGAAAATGCAGTCACCATAAAGCTGATACAAAATACACAAGCACAATGAAAAGTCGACCTCGAAAAGCATATGGGTTGTTGATGTGACGTTGCATTTTGCACATGACAAAAATGAATATAATTAGTACTGTCATCATTTAAAATGCAATATGATTTATTTATCTTCTATAAACCTTTTGTAATAAAAACAGTTTTGTTTTTTTTACAATTTTGGGCCAAATTTTAAAGTCCTACACTGTAAAAAATATGTTAATTAACACTTTCAATATTTTGTGTTTCTGTTTATTTATAGTTGTGAACTGCATTATGATCTCTGTCGACTTTTGATGTTGAAAACTCAACTCTACAGTTGACAAAGTCACATTTATTGACATTTTAATAGTTTGATATAGGGCTGTGCGATTTGGGAAAAATATATAATTGCGTTTTTTTGACAAATTGTGAATTTTTTTTTTTTTTTTTTTTTTTTTTTGCGATTTTTAATTTTATAGTCAAGCTTCATCTCAATAATCTGTATTGTAGCTTCTTATTGCTAAAATGCAGTGAGTGTTAGTTAAAAAAAAAAGAACTAAAAAGATTAAAAGTTTTCATCAACATTTATTCACATTTGTTTTTAAATATTCAAAAATTAAAACACTAATTTCTCTCTAGAGCAAGCAGTAAGCTCAAATAAAATTACCTTACCTTTCTGTAAACAAGTTGAACACAAATTAGGGAATAATGTAGCTTATTATAAAAACAAAAACATAATATATAAAATACAGAACACTCAGCAATTTAAAATGACTGGCAGATTGAAAAGTTCAGCAGAATGAAAGTGTGCTCATTCAATTGGCTAGTAAGTCTGTCACACACAGATGGCAGTCACGTATTTGCTCTGAGCTGGGGGAAATTAAATAATACATATATTCCATATGACAGCCGATAAGCTAATCCAAATGTTTCAAATTGTGAATTGATTTCGATTAATCGCACAGCCCTAGTTTGAAATGATATAGTGTTTAAGAAATAATATATAGAGAAATAAATATGTAAAATTCATTAATAAATTCCTTGGGCCTAATTTCGCAAGTTACTAATACAATTTTAGTAAATCTCAATTTTATTCATCCACATACACTACCGGTCAAAGTTTGGGCTCAGAAGGATTTTTAAATGTTTTAAAATGTATCTTATCCTGCTCACCAAGACTGCATTTATTTCATCAAAAATACATTACAAATAGCAAAACTTTGAAATGTTATTGCACTATAAAATAACTATTTAAAAGTAGTTTTATTCCAGTGATTTTAATGATGAATTTTCAGCTCTATTACTCCAGTCTTCAGTCACATGGTTCTTCAGAAATCACTCTAATATTTATTATTATTATTATTATTATAAATTTATTAATGGTTCTAGTAATAAAAGCAATAATGACTGGATAATTTCCTTAGAAAATACAAACAATAAGTAATAAATAAATATTTAATAAGTATTTAACATTTACTTTTCTTTTTTTTTTTTTTTTTTACATTTAATAACTGCCACTTTGATGAACAGAATAATAATAATAAAAAACGACCATAAACTTTTGACCGGTCATGTATTTCTAAAAACATAGGAACTTTTTTTGTCACTGAAACCCATGTCCTCTGGTGTGAGACTATATGCTAATTTGAATTCTGACTAATCCACTGAAACTTTAATGAGTTTAAGGACCCCATTCATGAAGTGATGTGCAGGTTTTTGTCTCAGAATTTAGTCACACCATAGGACATTTTTTATGGTACAGTTCAGTAAAAAGTCAAAAAAAAAAAAAAACCCTCAAACACCACTTTGACAAAAACTACATAAATACAACTTTTTTTCTTCAAAAATAATAGTGTTTTACAAAGTGTTTTTATTGCCTATTCGTCAACTACCCATATACAGTACAGTGTGTGTCCATTCAAAGAGGACACTATAAGGACAAATCGCTTTGTTTTTGTTACTTCTGGCTCAAAATGTTTGAAACTCAAAGATAAAAATGGTTTACCAGAGATGTTAGAAATGAATTTAATTGCAATATGTATTCTCCTAAAGCATTTTATTCTCATTAAATCAAATCATGCTTTTTTTTATCCAAAGTGACTTATGAGGAACAAAGCAATTTATCAAAAAGCCAACAATCATTGTAGAACACAATGCTAGGTTTGTTAGATAACTACATTAGGAACAAGCTAGAGAAGAGGAGAAATGCAGAGAATAACTGAAGAACATTCATTTGTTCTTGCATTCATTTAGCTGAAAAACAATACAGCAGAAATTATTAGATTTGTTTTCATATATGGAAGCCTGTTTTAATTGACTGATTTTGTTTGGTCACACTTTATTTTGATGGTCTGTTTGTTGAATTTAAGTTACATTGCATCTACATGCCAACTAATTCTCATTAGATTATGAGTAGACTGTTAGGTTGGGGTTAGGGTTAGTGTAAGTTGACGTGTACTTGCAAAGTTTCTTATAGTCAGTTAAATGTCTGTTGAAGGTGCAGTATCAGCAGATATTAAGCAGACAGTCTACTAATACTCAAATGGACCATCAAAATTAAGTGTTACCTATTAAGTTTAGCTTTATTTTGTATTCTCAGCTACAACTTTATTTATTTTAGTTGTGGCTTTATATATTACAATGTGACTTGCATTTGTACACTATAAAAATGATATGACAGGCTTAACAACAAACGTTTTTGTTACTTTAATTTTAAACAATTAATCAGGTTTGAAATAAAAATATATAGTTTTACTTAATATTTTAGTCAGTTTGACATGTAAGTTGAGATGACTAGAAAACTTGATTTGATTCAGCTAAACATTTCAGGCAGCAAGGATTTTTTACAGTGTACAGTCTAGTTTTTAAATCTCACAACTAAGAATTTCTCCACTTACAAGTTTGGTTCTCATAATTGTACAGTTTACATCTCACAATATGCCATTGTATCTTATAATATGACTATGCCTCAGTTACATTTTCAGTTGCAACTATATTCTCATAATTATGATTTTATACTATCTTTAAATGTGACTTTTATTAATACAATGTGACTTTTACATGTAACAACATAAGTGTTCTTCTCACTTAGCTAATTTTGTTTCTTGTAAATTCAACTTTATATGCCTTCATAGCTTATTATATTACCATTTATTTATGTATGACTTTATTTCTCATATGTATGGCCTTATTTGAGTGATTTTAATTATCTTATAATATTCCATTTATATTCCTAATGTGACTTTTTTTCTAATTTTCAACTATTTCTCCAGTTTAACTTTAATTCTCATATCTATAGTTATATATACAACAACCACATAATGTGACATATATTTCACAATAGCTGCATTTGTCAAAAAAGTTTTTCGTCTTAATTCTGGGCTAAAATCTTTTTTTCATTGGTAGAATATACACAACTACAAAATGTTTGCAAGAATATAAAGATCCTCCACATTTTACTTATGCATATAAAATTATAACTAAAAATTTATTTTAATAATTTTTGAATACAAGGGATTACATTTAGATATTTTTCAAGACACTTCTATGCAGCTTAAAGTGACATTTAAAGGCTTAACTAGGTTAATTATGTTAACTAGGCAGGTTAGGGTAATTAGGGCAAGTTATTGTATAACAATGGCTTGTTCTGTAGACTATCGGAAAAAAAAAATAGGCTAAAGGGGCTAATAATTTTGACCCTAAAATGGTTTTTAAAAAATAAAAAACAGTTTTTATTCTAGCCGAAATAAAACAGATAAGACTTTCTCCAGAAGAAAAAATATAATCAGACATACTTTGAAAACTTCTTTGCTCTGTTAAACATAATTTGGGAAATATTTAAAAAAGAAAAAACAATTAAAAGAGGGGCTAATAACTCTGACCATTATCCGAGTTGACAGAAAAATACTTAGTTTGGAATTAAAGAAGGAAAAGAAAGAGAACAAAATATATAAATAAACTCAAATAAAATAGGTCACAGTACAGTATATAAAGGAAAACAATACCCCATTGTGGGATAAAATCTTAAAGTACAGTATGAATTCATATCTTACAGTATAATATGACAAATTCTTAACATATCGAGTTTATTTTTTCTCATACGCCTTTAAATCCCACTACTGCAACATTATCTTTTGAATCTTATCTAAAGTAGTATTTATATATATAAAAAAGTGACTTTACATCTGACATGTTTCCCAGTGATCTTCTTTTTCTCACTAAAGCAGTCATCAATATCCATACTGTACAGTATGTGTTGACTCGCCTGAGTGAGCGGCTCTGGTTAAAGCAGCCGATCTTATTTACTTTGAGTTGGTCTTACTGCAAGATCACACAACCAGGCTTTAGAGGCACTTCATGGGGGGAAAAAAGATGGCGAGAGGCTGAAAATACATTTCAGCCCGGACATGATTGCTGTGGACAGCACTCTCTTTGATGCCAGGAAAGCAAAGGTTAATCTGAGGCGTTCTCACCTCCTGTTTTCTCCGCTTCTCTCTCTCTTTCTCTGCTGAGCCATGCATCTTGCTTTCATAACACGCTGGACATGCACTTAATAAAGCCTAGCCTTTTTCTTGTGGGTGAGAGCCTTCATTACTCCAGAGATGTATGAGGAATAATGATAGACTTCTTCAGATAGGGATTTCAGAAACTAAAGCAGATTCCAGCATTAATAAAACGAGGCTGCACATGCTATGAAACGATTCAAGGTCAAGAAAATAATGCTGATTCATTGGATTATTGTACAATTTCATGATAGACATGTTAAACTACTGAGAGTAATATCCAGTGACACAAAATACTAAACTTTTCTTGCTCGAAATTTGCCACTTTGATTTGAAAATGTCATTTGTGTGATTCATAAAATTGCTAACTGAAAGTGACAAGACAAGAAAGGCTTTGAATTTTTTAACATTTTAGGCATACAAATAAGAGCGAATGTGTGCATATTTTAAAATATTATTTGCAAATAGTTCGAAAGGATTGCTTCCGACTGGACGTTCCTTCACAACTGTATTTTCTTTGACTTTTGAATCATCAATATTTTCATGTGCCATTTTAAGATGTTTTTTTTTTTATTAAAAGTATAATTTATCATTTCATAAAATGAATAGTTATTAATATTTTTTAATTAAAATAATTAAAAATAAAATCCTTTATTTAATAAAAACAATCATATTCATTCAAATGAAATCAATTTAAGTAACCGAATGTCTGCATTTATGTGGAATATGTTGGCTCTAAATCTGTTTTATCCAAAGCTCAATCTTCACCGTTCATTAATAACTCCCCAGTCTATTTCTCAACCCATGTGAAAAATCTTAGGGTTATACTGGATGGAATCTCATTTGGTTCTCATATTAGTAATATCCAGTGGTGGAGAGTATACTGAAAGTCATACTTAAGTAAAAGTGACATTGCTTGCCTAAAAATGTAGTGCAAGTAGAGTAAAAGTATCTGTTGTAAATATTACTCAAAGTATGAGTAAAAAGTAGCCCTTTCAAAAGTACTCAAGAGTATTAAGCTGTAAAAAGCTGATGCATTTACATGTAATTTGTGGATGTTTGTAAACGTAATATTCTGTAGTGCATTTGGTCATTGCCCAGCAGACACACAACGTCATATGATGTTAATATTAGGTTAGATTTAGGTCGTGACATCAGGTGACAAAAATTCAGTGTCCAGCATCTTAGGACAACATGTACAGTAACGACGTCAAATGACGAAATTGATTTTAGGTTGAAAGTGACCAAAATCTATCATCTTAAACCAATGTCATATTGACATCAAATACTGACATCTATTCATCAGGTATGGCAACTAAAATCCAACGTCTGATAGATGTCATAGTGGTAATGTACGCACAACCTCAAGCTGTAACATCATTAGACATTGATATTTGGTTGATTTTAAGTTGGACATTGATGTCGGCCTGACATTGAGTTCTGATGTCAACCCGATTTTCATTTTCAAACAAAATGTAACGTACCTACGACGTTGGGGTATGACGTCAATTTGACGTCATGTTGACATCTTGTGCCTACTGGGTGTTTAAGGCCATTTTGGTCATCATACAGTAAACATTTGTCATTTTCTCATCAGTGACATGTATCTGGGTCAACATGTGTAAAGATTTTGGACATCTTCTTGGACACCTTTAATGCTTCCAAACAGTTTGCTGCGATTATAAACCGCCCATGTCTTGAGGTAGATCATTATGATGCGATTTACCTTCTATGTTCGATTTGGTTGGACAGGAATCACAGAACTGATTTGTCTAATTCCCATATATAGACAAGAAAAAATAAACTAGTGGAGTAAAAGTACTGCAAAGATACTGCACTAAAAATGTACTCAAGGGAAAGTGCAAGTTCACATTTTTAAAACTACTTAGTGAAGTACAATTCCTGATAAAAACTACAGTAATTTGAGTATTTGTTATTTTACACCACTGGTAATGTCTCACGTTCTGCCTTTTTTATTTGTGTAACATTGCAAGACTTCACTCTTCACTATCTCAAAAAAGTACTGAAGTGCTTGTTCATGCTTTAGGTACATTAGAGATGGATTACTGTAACTCTCTCCTATCTGGCATCCCCGATAAGCAACTTCATATACAGTAGTTACAGTTAAATCAGAATTCAGCAGCTAGGATAGTTACCTGCTCGCGTGCTTCTGATCGTATAACTCCAATTCTCTTTCACCTGCACTGGCTCCCTGTTCACTATCCTATACAATATAAAATCCTCCTCTTAACACACAATGCTCTACATAACTTGGCACCTCGCTATCTTTCTGATCTTCTTCATTTGTACACTCCTTTGCGCTCACTGAGATCCTCTTCTGCTGAATTGTTATCTGTTCCAAACTTTAAGATGAAGTCATTTGGTGGCAGGGCTTTTAGTTGTACAGCACCAAAGTTATGGAACTCCCTGCCTTTGTATATTCGCCAGGTGGACACTATTTCCACTTTTAAATCTCAGATAAAAACTTTTTTGTTTAGAATAGCTCTTAATGATTTGCTGGTTTATTATCATGTTGACTGTTTGTTTTGTGTTTTACTGCTTGTATTTTTATGATGTGCTTGTGATATGCTGTAAGGCAGGGGTCTCAAACTGCGAACCCATGGGTCATTTACGGCCTGCCCTCCTCCCTCCGGCTCGCAACTGACATCATAAATATAACGAGATTCTGCCTTTTTACAGTCATTGGATTCGGCCCGCCAAAACAGACATTTTTGAACCACTATTATTGCTGTGCAGTCGTGCCTAGCCACTTGTTTTGACCCGCCACCTAGTCGACATTTAAAGTACTGCATTCAGATTAGTTTAACTTTCATTTTCTCTCAGCGTACAGTCGAGAGTAGCCTAACATACATGTTTTAATCCTGTGGCTGATTAAAATGTTAAAATATATATCCGTAAGTGCTCTATTTTTACTGAAGCTCTATTTTTGTAAATATTCAAGGTTTATTTGATTTTTATCAGTTTTATTCCACTTGTATTTTGTTGTACAAACGCTTCTTCATGGCTTACGTGTTATGCTGGTGGTGTAACAAATATGATCAGTTTGCTCGATTCAAATGGTCTCATTTGATAGATTTTCCTTATATCCTTATTAAGATTTGCATAAAATCAATGTACATTAGTAAAATTGTACTGCTAGTTGAATTGAAGTTGTTAAAGTAAATGTGAATATGTACATACTTTTCCCCTCTTTGATGTAGTTTTACAAAAAAAAAAAAAGAAAGATATTGAGAAGAACAGTCAGTAAAGTCACTAAAGTTACCTAAACTGCTTTCTGCTTTTCTTACGCTATTAGGACAATACAATTAGTTTGGGCAGAATAATAATTACTATGTCTATAATTTGTAGTATTTTCATAGCAATTTAAACTACCCCTTAAATACAATATGCACAACAAGAAGCAAAAAGCTATAGAGTTTTGACTGCGTATAGTCTGTTAAAGAATGACTGAGTGTGTGTCTAACGCTCGTCCATACACAACCGCAGATATATTTCAGCAGCTGATGTGTGACACGATAAACGTGCTGATTTGCATTATCACTGGTGACAGGCAATGCTTAAAATAAACGTCATGTCTGTTGTCCTAAGACGCATCAATTATGTCAGGTTTCCACTTTTTTTCTTGTGCTTGAATGTTAAAATGGCCCTCCTATGAATTGTCAGTTACTGAAATGGCCCCCCGCCGATTTGAGTTTGAGACCCCTGCTGTAAGGTGTCCTTGAGTGCTTTGAAAAGTGCCTATAAATAAAAGGCATTATTATTATTATTATTATTATTATTATTATTATTATTATTATTATTATTATTATTATTATTATTATTATTTATCTACTTTATTATTTGAATTAAATATAGTCACTTTATTTTGAAGGTCCCCCTTTGACTTTCTATTCTGTTAAGTACATTTTCAACTACATGTATATAATTATTAAAGTATTAGTAGAATGTTGGTTAGTAGAGTAAGTTGACAAACATCTAACTGAAACATCTAAACATTTTTTTCTGTTATGTATTAATTAATTCCATACATTATAATTACTTTAAATGTTATCAATTTTTTATGAATTAGAATGAAAAACATTTGCCTCCTTTTTAAAATACTTCAAATACCTCATAGGTTGTAGTTCGGGCAATTCTAGTGCAAATTCTAGTAAGGGTTAAGTTTGACAGATGTGGGCTGCAGCAGGGCCCCAGGTGCAGGCTTGTTTTAATGAGATGGAGGAATCTGTGGACTGAAGATCTCGCATTTGCTGCCATTGCACACTGATTGGTCATTTAGTGGTCATTACTCTAGTGCTGCCCGCCCCCCACCATCTTGTTTGGCAGTGATAATCTCTTCCTCTGATGAATATTTCACATTGGTGGCTATCTGGGCAGCGATATACAGAGAGGCAAGAGAAAAAGAGAGTTGTGTGTTGCTTTAAGTCGTGCTTACACTGTCGCAGCACATTGACCGTCACAGTTTAAATGCATTCACCCTTTGCACCTTAAATTGCTTGAATCGGCTTTGCTGACCCCTGTGCCCAGCCTTGTGAACGTGGGGAGAGTAATTACTGTTGTCTAAGTGGTAATGGAAAATCTGTGTCACGCACACACGCTCTGCACATAAACTCGCATGCACCGAGTCGCTCGGCTGCAATCGCGAGAGCGTAATCAGTTTGGATTTGTCATTACGTACGCTCTGCACTTCAGTGGGGCCTGCTGTGCACCTGTGATATGGATGTCGGTTAACAGCAGTGTCCTTAAAAACAGCGATGTTCTGGTTCTTAGCTCTGTTTGCCTTGTTTTATTCCCTCAGAGAGCAGATTGTGCGACCATCCAATCACATCCTCCCAGTTCCCCTTCTACGCACCGGAGTGACAAGCGCAGGCTCTGTAGCGGGCTTCAAAGTACTAGCAAAACTGCACGCAAGTTTTTATTTTTTGCCTTCTGTTTGAAATGCTTCCTGTTTGGCATGGCCAACGTGCTTAGGCTGCAAAACAAATTGACTCAGCCCTGAACTTGTTGCATCATGCATGCCTGTGAGTGTAGAAAGATTTGTCTATTCTGTCTGTGAATGTGGATAACACTGATTTCTAGGGCCTGGAATGCAGAGTCTTGCTTAACTGTTCTTGTTTCTTGTTTGTTTCGCATCTAATTAGTCATAAAATGTCAGTGCATCCCCTAACCTGTCGAGCACGGTATTTCTGGCCAATTACCATAAGTGATTTCAAGAGCGTGAATACGCTGATTATGTAGCTTGAAGTCTCAAAACAACTCCGAGTCATTTACCTGACGGTGTTACATGATCGGTGACAGTATGAATACCTCAATTAGCATATAAAATCAGTCTTCTGAACTGACTCTTTTTTTGGTGAATCACAAACTTGTAGTCAGTCATTGTAATTCAACTGGAAGACAAATTACTCAAGTGAATCAACATAAGCACAGCATGTGTAGTCTATAAGTAATCTTTCACTTTTATTTGTTTTGGTGAATCAAAAATAAGTTACCCAAGTGATTTCAAGACCATAACTGCAATCAGTGTATGACAACCAAACTAACTCACTTAATGATTTGATTAATTGTAGTAAATCAAGACTATTTTCCTGATCGGTGAATCTCAAAGTTATTTTGCAGTCATTGTGATGATACTGGCACGAAACGTGATAAAACAAGTTTTTAAAAATGATTGTCCTTGTTTTTTTTTACAGTTTTTCCAACTGCTTCCACAAAATCTTTTCAAGTCACACAATTTCAGAAACCTCTCACTCAAAATGCAAAACTACACAGCTATTTCTCAGCCTTTAACTCCTTTTTCAATTGCATAAAACACTTTTTTTTCCTGAAATACAAACATCTAACAAGAAGCCACTTGCTTTCCTTTTCCAAACACAACCAATCAAAATGCTACACTTATTCACCAGGTCACACACACACACTTCTCAAATGTTGAAACACTAATTTCTTAACTGATTACTAACCAATCACTGCTTTACTGTAGTATAGGCTTATAAAAAGGTCAACGTTGATGGGACACCAGGCTGTTCTGGTCTAAAAAAAAAAACATCTACAATTTATGGTTTGGACCTAACGCATATTCACCTTTTCTTAATCCTAAATTTTTACAATTTTTTTCCAACTGCTTACAAACTCTTTTCTTGTCACACGATTTCTGAAACCTCTCACTCAAAATGCAAAACTACACCTCAAATCTCCAAAATTAGAAGGTATTTCTCAGCCTTGAACTCAGTTTTCAGTTTTTGCTTAAAACACTTTTTTCAAAACACTACACACAACTCTCTACCCTACTACTACTCTCTAAAACGCAAAGATCTAACAGGAAGCCACTTGCTTTCCTTTTCCAAACACAACCAACCAAAACGCTACACTTATTCACAAGGTAGCAGTAGCACACGCACACTCCTCACATGTGCAAACACTAATTTCTTAACTGATCACTAACCAATCACTGCTTTAGGCCAAAGGTGATGGGACACTGGGCTGTTCTGATCCAATAAAAACTGGTTTGCCACCTATCCGCAATTTTGTAGTTTTGTACCTACCGCATATTCACCTTTTCTGAATCCTGAATTCTAAATTCCTCTAGAAAAGAAAAGAGAAATTCTTCTTAGCCTGGCGCTGTAAAATGTGTGGTGGCCAAACCTATAGCATGACACTTCTTCAGGCAATGGATGCTTTTCCCCCCAAGACCCCCCACACACAATAGTGTTCTTTACTGTATTCTAGAGGACATATTTTTAATTTACGTATGTTTTTTTTTCTTTATTTTTATATACAGTGTGTTTGTTTTTTTGTTTGTTTTTTGTTTTTTTTTGTTTTTTGTTTTTTTTGTATGCTATACACACCAATGATGTTTGGCCTAATAAATATTTTCTGTTTCTGCATGTGACTGATGTTCACAGTGTACCTGGTCTCCCTCTCAGCAGAGTAATTTCACTGTAAGACATTGTATTGAACTGTAGATATAAGCCTATGAAAGAGCAAAGAGCTTTAGAATTAAACAACAGTGTTGACATGCTATATCCAAAAGTGTTTCATTATGAAAGAAGTGTTCGCCATTTGATGCAAATGCTTCATTCTGACATGTTTATGGCTTTTTGAATGGAGTGTAAAATACAGTTTTGCATTTTGTGTGTAGAGTTTTGAAAAAAGGAGATGCTGTTTTGTTGGAAAAAACTGTAATATATTTAAAAAGTGCTTGTTGGTGTCATTTGATCTTTAAAGGAATGAGCAAATTCTTTTTAGAGAATCAAGAGTCAAGACCATAAATTCCCAAATTTATATTGCTGAATCAAAAGTAGAGTTTCCTATTTTACAAAAATTCAATTAATGAATGAAATGTTATTTAATAGTAGCCCTATATTTAAGACCAGTTATCAGTTGTTTACTTACTACTGTTTGCAGACATATCCGATTAACTCAAGGCTACACTTTTATTAAAGAAGTCTTTATGGCTTAGTAGCTTCTATTTCAGCCAAGGCCACTATTATTTTACTATTATTTCTCTCTGTGAGCTACAAAAACTATACAACTTTGGCTCCAACAGGAAGACAAGCCTGGTTTTTCTGAAGGTTTTTTTTCTTTCACTTTCGTCAATTGGTGAAATTTGTTCCTCGCCACTGGCTTGCTTGGTTTGGGACTTGTGGAGCTGCGCATCGATGGATTTGCTCTTCAGTGTTAGGACTTTCAGCAGTGAAAATTAAACCACACTGAACTAATCTGAACTTCAACTCTGAAAACTGGACTGACAGTTTCAATTTACTACAACTTCTATGTTAAGCTGCTTTGACACAATCTACTATGTAAAAGAGCTATAGAAATAAACATGAATTGAATTGAATTGCATTAAACTGAATTGAATTGAACAATAGCAGAGACCCCGTGAAAGGGTTGTGGGGTAAAATTACCAGATACAAACTGTCAGCGTCCTGTCAGTTCTGTCTCTGCTGCTGTGCCTGCAGACAGTCACCTGTGTGTCCCTGTGCTTATCTTCACAATGAATGGAGATGATAGGAGATCAGAGCCAGTGGTGGAATATCAACAGCAGCCAGTCCACACTGCCAGCGCTGTTAATCTGCTAAAGGTCAGACAAAGCCTTCAGGCTGATCACACTCAGAGTGGCTGGCTCTCTGATCAGCTTCTGCACCAGAGAGGGACAGAGAGAGAGAGAGACCACACGCTTATGATGACTATCAGACCCCAGAGGCTTTGTATTGTGTGGTGGGGCTTTCAGTTCAACCTACACTAACAGGTACTGTGGACTAGATTCTCGCTGGGGCTGGACAAGGGACATTATGGAGTCCTAGGGACAGAAAGGTCTTCTTAAAGGTTAGATGCACTGTATGAGGGGAATTCTCTAAATGAAACATGCCCCCTGATGCCCGCCTGTAATGTCATCTGTTTTAGCAAAGGGGTTTTCAAACCTGTCCTTAGGGACCCCCAGCCCTGCACATTTTCTATGTCTCCCTCATCAGACACTCCCATAGGTCCCATACAAGTATGATTAAGACACCACCCCAAACCTCTCTCCCATCTCACTCTTCTGATTCTCCTCTTCCTGCTCTGAACAGGATTTGAACCCAAGTTTCCATCAAGGAAGACAGGAATTCTAACAAAAACATTGAGTTTAGTTGGTATGTTTTGTTTCATGCTTTCATTTTTTTCATTGTCCTTCGACTTAGTTGCTTTATTAATCAGGGGTCACCACAGCGGAATGAACCGCCAAATTATCCAACATATGTTTTACACAGTGGATGCCCTTCCAGCTGCAACCCAGTACTAGAAAACACCCTTACACGCACACACATACACTACTGTCAATTTAGTTTATTTAATTCGCCTATACCACATGTCTTTGGACTGTGGGGGAAACCGGAGCACCCGAAGGAAACCCACGCAACCACAGAGAGAACATGCAAACTCCACACAGAAGTGCCAAATGAACAAGCCAGGACTCAAACCAGCGACCTTCCTTCTGTAAGGCGACTGCACTAACCACTGAGCCACCATGTGACCCGTTTCATGCTTTATAAAATACAAAAATCTAACAGAGATGCTCCCTTGTTTTGGTGGTGCATTGTTGTTTCTTCAGGAAGTGAAAGTTCAGTGCACTGAATGACTTTGTGATTAAGACAACCTGATCAGGGCTGATACCCTTGAACACAGATCAACAACATCAATAAGTTCAGCCCATCTTTACCTTAAACTGCAACACAGAAACCCTGCTGAAAAGTCCAGCATTGCTTGTCAGCAGTAAAACTGTTCATGCTGGAATAAACATTCCCATATAGAAACCAGATACATGGACATATATGCAAATTAAATTTCATATTTGATTATTTTAAATTATTTTCATATTTGGAAGTTATATGTCATATATGTAACATATATTTCAGAATATTGCATAAATGGCAATGTAAAATGTACAAATACTGTACATACATGTTCATATGTGAACACTTATATAAAATTGTAGCTAATATATTTAAACATATATGTGTATATATACAGGATGTACAGTTGAAGTCACATTTATTAGCCCCCATTTGAATTTTTTTCTTTTCTAAATATTTCCCAAATGATGTTTAACAAAGCAAGGACATTTTCACAGTATGACTGATAATATTTTTTCTTCTGGAAAAAGTGTTGTTTGTTTTATTTCGGCTAGAATACAAGCAGTTAAAACAATTTTAAGGTCAAAATTATTTGCCCCTTTTAAGCTATATATTTTTTCGATAGTCTACAGAACAAACCATCGTTATACAATAACTTGCCTAATTACCCTAACCTGCCTAGTTAACCTAATTAACCTAGTTAAGCCTTTAAATGTCACTTTAAGCTGCATAGAAGTGTCTTGAAAAACATCTACTAAAATATTATGTACTGTCATCATGGCAAAGATAAAATAAATCAGTTATTAGAAATGAGTTACTAAAACTATTATGTTTAGAAATGTGTTGAAAAAATCTCTGTTAAACAGAAATTAGAAAAGAAAATAATGGGGGGGCTAATAATTCAGGGGTACTAATATTTCTGACTTCCAATATTTCTGATGTCCAATGGTTGAAAAAAATTATATAAAAAAATAAGAAATATGTACACTACCAGTCAAAAGTTTGGGGTCATTTTTTTTTTGAAGAAAATTATTATTCGCCATATATTAAATGAAAAAAAAAGTTCAATTGTTGAATATTTATAAAAATTTAAATAACTGATATCTTATTGTATCTAGTTTCAAATTAAATTATTATTCCAGTCGTTATTGCTTTTATTACTATTACCAATAATAATAATAATAATAATAATAATAATAATATAGTGATTTCTGAAGGATCATGTGACTCTGAAGACTGGAGTAATGAAGCTGAAAATTCATCTTTAAAATCACTGGAATAAATTTATTAAATTAAACTACAATCAACTTTTGAACAGTTATTTAGTGCAATAAAGCAATAACAATTTTACAATTTGTACTGTATTTTTGATTAAATAAATGCAGCCTTGGTGAGCAGGATAAGCTCATTTTAAAACACTTAAAAATCATACTGACCCCAAACTTTTGACCAGTAGTGTATATATTCCAAACTTCCAAATATAATGAAAAATAATTCCATATATACCATATAAAATAGCGACCATTTCAGCAATATTTCAAAATATATTTTACACATATGATATATGCAACAAATAGTTGCATATTTAGTAATTTAGTTCAGAACATAGCTTCCACTGCTTACCTCCACCTACTAACTAAATCAATACCAATTCTCTGTAGCATCATCATGCTTGAAAGCTGAGAACAGAACAGACTGTGTGCTCCTGTGACAGAACCCATCATGAAGGACTAAAAAAATAAGATGTTAGTCTGTCTCTAAAGATGTTGTAAAGTGTCCCAGATGTGGTGTGGGTTGTCATTTACTATGACACATTTTATGAGATAATCATTTCTAGCGTCCTGACACGACTTGTCATTTGCAAATCACTGCTACAGCCTACACCAAAAGGACAAGCTGACATTGTGCATCTAGAACCCTGCATTAATAACCTCATTTAATGATTTCACATAACATCCCTAAATTTTTGACTCAAATTGTATTTAGGTCTTATTTTATTTAATCACTGCTAGGCTTTACGGTAAAAGAAAGCTTGCAAAAATAGTATAGAACGTTTCTTGTGGGTATATAATAAAAGATTTTGCATGTGCACATAACACTTTCAGTGGATTATCCCATGTGTGTATTTGCACACTTCCCCATGCGATTGTTTCGAAATAACCTTGCTGCTATAACCCAAGGTACAGATGGGCCGTATGTGCCCCAGTGCCCACGGTTCAGGCAGGTACAGTGCGCACACACACACAGTTTTGAAAGGCAGAGATAACACTCATGCCACCTTAGCCATGACAAACTGCTACACACCGATCTATAACAAATACACATCCCTGAAATATATCTCAGAGAACTTTCTGCATGGAAAAATACACTCCGTGCCAATCCCAAGGGCAAAAAAATAGCTTTTAGATGCGCAGAGATATTGGCTATCTGAAATTGTATCTTTGTACTTTATATCTGAGTCTATCCCTCGAGTGCTTTGCTTTGAGATGACAAAGAATCCTGCATGTAGGCATTTAGATGAAAATTAAAAGCAATTTACTCAAAATGGAGATTTTGCATCAATACATTGATTAATTCTCGCATACATTGACTATTTCAAATATGACATAACATTTGGTCAATGCAAGTGTGCAATTAATAAGGTTTGACCATAGACTGTAAAAGATATGGACGTAGTATCCGTGACGTCACCCATAGGTTTCTGAAGAACGCAAAAGAAGCTACAAGTAGGTGTGGACAACCATCGCCATTTTGTTTGTGCATCATCTCACCGACTAGGGGATACCGAACAAGGGCAAAGAGGTGGAGCGTGAGCAGAGCTACAGACACCTGCTAGCATTTTGCTTAGATGGGATTTTCTTTGGGAGAAATGCTTAATACTTCATTACCTGTGACTTGTTTCTGTTCTGACCACATATGTTTGGTTGTATACTATAGCAATAAAGTGTTTAGTCCTTTAAAAGCACTGTTGTAATACATTGAGCCACTAAATATTGTTCTTATGATGCTTTTCTACCAGAGGAAAACCCGAATTACTTCTTAATACTTCAAACATAGTCTGTGTTAGTAAACGCAAGGCTACTTATAAAATCCAGGCATAAAACTGTATGACAGTGTTTCAGATGACTGTTCTATAGCCTACAGCTAATCAATCTGTCAGATTCTGGAGGTCATTCAAGTTGTAAAGAAAATTATAAATGATAAATGATCTTAAATAAAACAAATACATTTATGGATATGGTATATAAGTATATATTTTACTGACCTGGGAAATGGCGGCCACAATTAAGTGCACACAGCATGCCATATCATCTGATAATTGTAGGAAATAATTCCAAAAGGCAATTGACTGTGTAAAGCCACATAAAACAAAACAAAAATACGATGTATTATGCAGTTCAGCGGCTAATCGGCAGAAATCAGCTATGGTGAAGTGACTGAAACCAGCGAAACCTAGCTGTCACTCAAGTGGCCACGCCCTTAATTATGCAGACGTAATATAACTTAATATAAAAGAAATGGATGAGTTATAAAAAAATTCACCCCCCCTCACAGTTGTCATGAAGGGTAATTTTAGCTATATGAAACAAAATAGTTCTTTGTACCAGGCTTTAACACTTTTTTTTCTGCTGTAAAGTTGGCCATTTTAACAGTGGGCTCAATAGAGATCTGCTCTATTATGGAGCCAGGACTAGAGGAATTTCGATGAGTTGGAGTTTCAGTTACTACTGTATCTGCCCCACGAGGGAGAGCTGGAGGTTGCCGCTTGGGTTTGACATTAGTTGATGTTTGTCTCATCATATTTTATTTAAGGTGCATTTACATGACGATTTTTGGATTTTCATTTTAGGGGGGCTCAGCTCCTTAATAGGAAAAAAAGAAAGTTTTTTATAATATATAAATATATATATATAAGCCTAATATTACATTTATAAGTAGTAATTTAATAGTAATACACTTAAAAATGTTTTTTTAATATGGTAGGGTTGTACTTGTATTCTGCTGTATCGCATAGACAGGAATAGCCATTTGAGATCTGAATGAGCCAAATTGGTTCAACCCACCTGTTTACTGTAGTAAAAACCACTTTCTATAATCAAGTGCATATTTGTTTCCATGTATTAAATAAATAAACCACCACTTTTCTAATTAAATTATAATTTCTAAACTGCAAATAAGCTGATATTCATTCATTCATTC
This sequence comes from Danio kyathit, assembly GCA_903798195.1. Lineage (NCBI taxonomy): Eukaryota > Metazoa > Chordata > Actinopteri > Cypriniformes > Danionidae > Danio > Danio kyathit. Next base: position 31,267,743 of record LR812533.1, on the reverse strand, counting down.
ATTCATTTTCTTTTCGGCTTAGTCCCTTTATTAATCAGGGGTTGCCACAGCGGAATGAACTTCCAACTTTTCCAGCACATGTTTTACACAGCGGATGCCCTTCCAGCCATGTCTTGGACTGTGGGGGAAACCGGGGCTCGAACCAGCGACCTTCTTGCTGTGAGGCGATTGTGCTACCCACTGTGCCACCGTGCTGCCCTTAAGCAGATATTATAACAATTTGTTGATAAACACACATCTCGTTCTCTCGCTCTTCACAGCTGTGGTTTGGTAAACAAATGAAAAACAAAAAGACTGAGAGGAGCCTAATTCTGCCTCCGTTTTCATATCAAATTTAAAGGAGACTGAGGGGATAATTTAGTGTGCAGTTTATGAGCTGATCGCAAAAGTTTTATGGCATTGACTCAACAATTTAGACAAAAATAGCTGAAATTCTACTCTTATGCTTTGCTGAAAAAAAAGAAAAGCCATATGACATGCGTAAATAATGGCACAATTTTCATCTTGGGTGAACTTTCCCTTAAAGTAATATTCTGGCTTCACTAGTTCATTTAATAACTTTGTTGCCATAAGAACAGAACATCAAAACTGAAAAACTCAAATTATGCACGTCTATCATTTTAAGTGCTGCTATCAAATGATACAATTTGAGATTTTTTTCTTTTTAATACTTTAAAAAACTGGCTCCATTCACTTTACACGTGACTCAAGCAATCTTGATTTTTAGCTCTCTATTTTGTATTTGTGTGTGTGAAAAATAATTTCATTAGGGAAGTCCAGATCCAATCACGTGATCGGAAATCGTGCCTGATCACACAGTTTCAGATTCGATCAGAATTAGACATTACCTCCCTATCATGACTTGAATATATATGTATATTATATATATTCTCATAATTTTTTAACACATCTATAGTTATGCGGTCGCACAAAGACTTCTTTCTTGACGTCACACAGAAACAGCAATGCGTGTGACATGACATCACTTTGTTGCAGAGACGCTATTGGTTAAATGCCAGCATAGTAGAACATGAAAGCAGCTTGAAGCGGAAAGAGTGAGTATGTCTGCGGTCTGGAGGTATTATAAAGTTGATCACGACAACATCATAGCAAACTGTGAGATATAAAAAACAAGAAACATCCTGGATTTGCTTCTTCGCTCTTTTTTGTTCTTATTATGTATTATAGAAGTATCGGATGGGGTTTCGGTATCGGTAGATACTCAAAATCAAATGACTCAGACTCGAGGCCAAAAAAAATCTGATCAAAACAACCCTAAATTTCATGTAGTAATCAACATTATGCCATAAATGCTATCAATTTGAACCTAATTTATACTAAACTTCCTTTAAATACAAGTGCAGTGCAGTGCAGTGCTCAGTTTACAGAGATACAGTCAAAACAGCCTATTGGCTTTATTAGATAATGGCTACAGATGATTACTCTGTAATTACGTACACCACACACTCAAATTAATACACGCAGACACTTTTGCACTACATAAGGGGCAAGGCATCATTTCAAAGGGGAGCTCTTTCATTTCTAAAAGTGAAGTCAGCAATCATATTCCAAAAAACTGAATTCATTTCTTTAAACGCATCGTAATTGCATGGCTTTCATAATAACTTTGCTAGAATAAGAAATGAAAGAGGTCTCAATTTAAACAGTGCTTTTGTGTTGACTTGATGCATTTCAAAATTGTGGGTAATAAACACACATATTTACCCCCCCCTGAAATTTACCCTCCCACACACACACACACACGTCCTGCCCGACAGCGCATACTGTCTATCACAGCCGAATACTCTGTAACAGTGCTCAAAGAAAACAAGTTTTCAGATGAGCACACTCAGCTGCCAAGTGTATAGGCCCTTGAGCTGCAGCTAATGCCACACAATTGTAAGCCTCTCTCTGAAACTGAAACAATGACATATAAATAACTCGACTTTGATGGAAATGGAAAAAAAAGAAGAAATGTGAAACCATGCAGGACCGAGTAGACTGAGCGCTCGGACTCCATCCTATGCAATTATCACCGTGTGGGACAAACCTATTAAGCAGTACAGGATCTATTAGAAGTCCATGGTCAAAAACTGCACTGTCTAGTTAAGATTTTAGGGTAGACATGATCTCAAGGCAATGATACATACTAGGCTTAATTTTTCTGTAGCATATGATGTTTATTCAGAATAATTCAAAAGAGACTCGTAGAAAAACACCCGACCCATCACCCAACAGCAGCACTAATATCACTCCGTACATGACCCTACTCGTTTGACATACAATATATACCCAACCGCACCGCACCTAAATAATACTGACAGCGATCTAATCCTGGCAGATTGCTGGTAAACACGCAGATCGCTAAAAGACTACAAATCCACCGGTATATGGACTACAAGTTCCAGTCATGCACCGCTCACACGCACCTGTTCCTCATTCGGTAGATTACACACACTCACGGCTGGGAGCTGCTCATGAACTAATTACAAAGACTATTTATACAGCGTACACACACGCATCAGTGCTGAGTCTTGTTTAACTGTTTCTGTGACATTACGACGCGTTTCCTTTGCCTTGTCCTGCTGTGTTAGACCCTTGCCTTGTTTTACTGTTTATTCCTGTCTGCTGCCTGCCTTCTGACCACTTGCCTGATATTTGACTATGACTCTGGATTTCCTGTATACATCTGTTTGCCCCTGTGTTGACCTTTGCTTGCTTGACCATGCGCTGTTCTATAAACCTTGCATTTTGATCTGCACCTCAGTTGTCAGCGTTCCCTCACATTGCATACATAGATGTACATGTATTTATTTTCTCATGCAGCAAGCAATAATTTAACAGAAAGATAACTATTGTTGATATAATATGAATGACAAATTTAATACAATAACACATTTCATAAATGACATAAAAGAAATGAGTAAAACAATTAAAAGAATGTCATCAACTGTTAATGGTTTCAGCTGACTTTCTCGCAGACTTTAAATCAAACACAGAAGTCTTTCTCGCTTGCGGTGCTTGATGCGAGGAATGGGATGGCAAGAATAGAACTAGATTACATTGAGAAAATATTTTTTTCATACATAGCAAAATACACAAGAAATGTCACTTGCTACTACCGTAGTTAACAATATTGGATCACTCTTGGTTGTCTCTCTTGAAACTCTGCAACACGCTAGAAGATAAGCTGCCATCAAAGATTAAGTGTAATGCAGTAAAGAGAGCGGTAGCACCATGATGAGCTTAAATCTTTATTCAAAGTGTGATAAGAGCATAGAGTCGAGTGCTTGCTGTCCATCAGTTGCTGCACGATTGCCTACAATCCTGCACACTGATAGACTACTGGACACACATTCCCCCGGTGCCTGTTTATTACTGATCCACACCCAAACCGCAAATGACATGTGAATAATTATTCCACTCATTACATTAAAATATTATCGGTTCACCTAAGTGTAGGACTCTGGATACTGTTTTTACAGTTAACATTATTTTTTAATAGGGTAAATTTCTGGCTTATAGGTTTCACATTTTATTCTTCAAAAAAACTGGGGTAGTGATCATCACATGCAAACTAGCTTTTTGTAGGCTTTCATATAGTATAGCATTGAAAATTTTGATTCATCCTCTAGCACACTGATTTGAAATACTGCATGGCAGTTTTTACTGTATCTCATACAATACATTTTTCGAATGCATCTTAATTGCATAGTTTTCGTAATAACTTTGCTAGAATAAAAACGCAGCACTATTGTGTTGAATTGAATTGAATTGTGTGACAAACATGGACATGTCAATTTTCAAATCAGATCACTGCTGTCACAATCACCAGCAATCTATTCTATACAGATCGCTGGAGGACTACAATCCTATCACCATATAGACTACAAATCCTGTCATGCACCACACACACACACCTGTTCCAGTTATCCATTGATTACTCACACTCACAGCTAGGAGGTGCTCAAATACTGATTACATGGATCATATATACAGCACACTCACACAGACTTTGCTGAATCTTGTTGGTACATACCCTGTAACATTACAAAGCATTTTCCGAGTCTGGTCTTCCCGTGTTTGACCTTCGCCTAGTTTTATTGTTTATCTCTTCTGCTGCCTGCATTGACCATTTGCCTGTTCTCTGACTACGCTGGGTTGACTTATTTGTACCTGTTCGCTCCTTTATTCGACCATTGCCTGTCTAACTACGTTAAATAAAGCCTGCATGTGGATTCACACTCTGTTGTCACCCAACTCCCTTGCTGTTAAAACTGCACTACAATTTCGATCTTCTTTAGTATAACCCATTATTCTAGCATAAATACTTATCAGATTTATTGGGAACACTTTATTGTGATGGTCCATTTGAGAATTAGTAGACTGTCTGGTTAATATTTGTTGATACTGCTTCTTCAGCAGACATTTAACTCACTATACGAAACTTACATGTCAACTTACACTAACTCCAACCTAACAGTCTACTTACAATCGAATGAGAATTAGTTGCGGTGTGAACTTAAATTCAACAAACGGGCCATCAAAATAAAGTGTGACTGATTTATTTAGTGTTTTTTTTTACTTCGCTGAGATTTATTCAGTTTTGAAGCTTAGCTACACAACATATTATTAACAAAAAAAGTACACTTTAAGTACAAAATAGCAGCTTTACAGTAGTCAACGTTTGAAGTGGATAAAAAAAAAGGTTTTCAAAATTGTCCCAAGACAAGAAGGGTGTTGCTGAATAGTTTTGGGACAACTTTGTTGAAAAGTTTTTATCACATTCCAAAGCTGACTACGGTATACCTGCTAAAAGCTTTTAGTGTAGCTTAGAACTTTAATGTCTTATATACTATTATAGTTTTATTGGCATTTTAAATGAGTTTTAATGCATTTTTACAATGTGCATATATATATATATATATATATATATATATATATATATATATATATATATATATATATATATATATATATATATATATATATATATATATAATCATCGTTCTTATTTTTCCAGTTGTGGTTTTCCAGTATTTGTTGCAATTTCATTTATGTTTTTTCAACTTCAGCTTATTTCATTAATTAAATATTTGTTTAATTCATTTATATTTCATGTTAACTTATTTCATACAAATTATGTAATTTGTTAGTAATGTTATTTTATGTACAGAGTAATCTTCACATTTTTGCTTTGCATTTTTTTTGAACATCCAAGAACTTTGTACTACCTAGGGATGAGTAAATTAACAAGGAAATTTCATTTTTGAGGGGTGGCACGGTGGCTCACTGGTTAGCAGTGTCGCCTCACAGCAAGAAGGTCCCTGATTTGAGTCCCGGCTGGGCCAGGAGGCATTTCTGTGTGGAGTTTGCATGTTTTCCCCATGTTCGCATGGGTTTTCTCTAGGTGCTCCGGTTTCCCCCCACAGTCCAAAGACATGCATAGTATTAATTGAGTAAACAAAAATTGGCCACAGTGTGAATGCTTGTCAATGTGAGAGTGAATGGGTGTTTCCCAGTACTGGGTTGTGGCTGAAACGGCATTCACTCCATAAAACATAGGCTAGAAAAGTTGGCGGTTCATTCCGCTGTGGTGACCCCTGAATAATAAGGGATTGAGCCTAAAGGAAAATGAATGAATGTTATTTTTGGCCGAACTATCTCTTTGAGAAGTAAGTCCCTTCCTCAAACTGGACGATACACACAAATTTCATGTCAACACAAGGGCCAAATGTTCAATGTGACTTTTGTTTTCTGACAGAAGCTAAACCCACAATAAAGATAAAAAAAGACCATTAGCTGAATTTGTTCCGCCTGCCAGCTTACATTCAAGAATCCTCCTCCCGCTTTCATAAGCACGACAACCCCGTCACCCCTTTGATGTGTGTGCAGAGCAGTCAGGGTGTTGATGGAGAGGAGATCAGTTCAAACCATCCCGGCACTGCCACTGTTATTAATAGTCTCCAAGCTGACATTCAGCCAAACAAAGGGCACGTGGAGAATAGACTGCTGATGGAGTGGATATAGAGACGAGCTGGTGTCAGTTGCCTTGGTGTTCGTGTTTGAACAAGGTTTGTGTGTGTGTGTGTTGCATGTTAATTCACTCCAAAGTAAAGTGATTCTCATTGTCTTTGAAGATGTCAGGAGGAGATGAAAGAGATCTCGCTCTCTCTCTTCCTCTCCATCGCTCTCTTTCTATTTGCACATATCCCAGCACTGACATGTGTTGGCTGCAGAACTGGGTTCTTTATCGAGGATTTTGCATAAGGGACTGTCTGCACTCAATTTGGCCACAAAATGTAATTTATTCAATTCGCTCTACTTAAACCACACGTATCTCCTAGGAGGTGATTTCTTAATACACATTCAAAAACAGGTAAAGCATGTATTTTTACACTACTTTGTGTGATCTTTTGACGCACATGTGCTTTAAATATAATCAGCGCTACTTTATATTAAGTCAATTTGTTAACTTAATTGTAGTTTTTAGTGGATAAAAAACATTTTGTCTTCATTCACTCATCTTTATGTTGTTTCAAACCTGATTTACATTAATCTGTGGGTCACAAAAAAAACATATTAAATAATATTTTAGGCCTACATATGGGACAATTTGAAGAATGTTTGATAATGAAATCAGTGAAGATATTTTTCAAAATATCTTCTCTCTTTTTTTTTCTTTTACAGAATATATTAATAATATATTGTATAACTAAGTTGTCACCAATCTGTATTAAAATACATACTCCATATTGGTAACTTCAAATGGTTTGTGCCTGCTTTCCAAGCTGGAAATGACAAATCCTGCTTTAATTTAAGACAAGTGGAACCAGAGGCTTTAAATTGGTGCCGTGACCCGGATAGGAGGAGTAGGTGTAATGAAGGCTAGATTTTATGAGCAGAACCTTACTTTCATGGCTTCAAGAAGTGCACTAGAGATAAAGGTTATGGTCTGTTTTCACATGACGTCACTGATGACGTGCAAAATTCAGATGGAGGGCAGGAAGGGATTCTTCTACATAGGAATCGCTATCAGAACATCAAAATATTTCTGTTTTATGTTGTTTATAATTGTATAAATTGGCTAAAATAAGAAATGCCGAACAGCTTTTATAGACTTCCAAACGTTTTTGCTCATAAAGGGAGGAAAGTTCAAGAAATTGGCTGAAAAACGGAAGAAAAGGCAGCATGTAATACAATACATCCATGTGTACAAACTTTTTGAATGCGATAATTCATTTGACAGCACCAATAAAGATTATATACAGGCCTTATTATGTGTATAAATATGTTCATGTGTTATATAAAAATCAGATACAAACACCAACACACTTATACAAAATCCAGTAGACTATAGGTCCACGATTTTGTATGCTTTCATTTGTTATTTCCTGATGTCTGGAAGATATCCACATGGGGAAAAACTAACGTTATAGTAATGTATACTAAACATGTTTTTGAACCACATAGTGTAACCACATAATGTGTATAACTCTTTGGTAATGAATGCTACAGAATACTGTAGTATAGTAAACTGATAAACTGTAATAAATAGCATTACTGTAGTGTAAACTATGGTGCTTTGTGATGCTGTATAATTAACGCGAAGAAAACTGAAGCCTATTGAATAATTTGTTTATTACTACAGTTTTGTCGTACCACATCAACAATATAAATATCATGACAGTTTAATTCAAGTAATTATCAATAGTATGCTTCCAAATACTATAGTTTTGCTATAGTATTTTTTATGTAGCGTACTAGCTTATACACTATATACTGTCTCGATGACAGGCAAACATATTTTAGTTTAGCTGAAAACTCTGCCCTCTTCATGATATCTTCTTTGAAATATGGTATAAATCGCAAAAATACGGACTTTCCTATTTCAGTTTGTTACTTCCTGCCCTCCATCTGAATTTCACCACTTGATTGAAAACAACCTATTAGTGAGCCTGCCTCCTATGCCTAAACATACATTTGAATCCCAACTAGAGTGGGGACAATACAACTTAAAGGTTTACATTGGTGCTGTGACCCAGATGGAAATGTGATTCAGAGGGGTGACCATAATGGAGGCCAGGTAGTAGCAACAGAGCAAGCAGACCTTAATCCACTGTTCACAAAAGCCACACTTGTGACTCATGATAAAACTGTGGTCTAAAACCGTTATTGTTAGTGTGACTTGTTTGAATAGCAGATTGAGTGGGGTGAGTAGAACCTGAGGGGAATGAAATAAGTAAATGATAACACAATTTTCACTTCTTTGGCAAAGTATCTTTTTAAACAATAAATGCTTTGCTAAAAACCTCACACACTGCGATTTTGGTTGACAAACAACAAGTTGACCATCTCTAAAAAGGTGTCTTTCAAAGTTTTTTTTGAGAGATCATTCTTACCTTAAATCTGGCAATTCAGCCCACAAACAAAAACCAATCCACTCTTTCTGTTATCTTCATGGGCAACACACAAACAACATTCTCATATTGTATCAACCACAATTAGCACGTTCACCCTTGCCACTTTGGATTCTTGCCCACTCCTCAGCACATAAACAGAGGAAAAAATGAAAATAGGCCTATTCTTTGGCTAAAATTGTGCTTTGAGTGCTGCTGCTTGTGTGCGCTTTTGTCACTTTCTCTCCTGCACGATGTCTCTCGGGGGCCAAATCTTAATGGGGAGAAAAAGCTAGTTTTGGCATGCTGCGCTGCACTAATGCTGGGCCAGACATTTGAATTCAGAAGTGGTGCCAGTCAGAATGGTGCAATGGAGAGCAATAGATGGAATCAGATTTAAGCCTCTCATCCACTTGCCCAACAAACTGTCGGGCCATACGGAATTCTGGGCCGGCAGAACACAATTGGCCTGCACGGTTAATGCGGATTCTCATTACTGAGTTACTATAAGGGGAGGCAGACTTGACGCATTACACAGGCAGAGCCTCCGCTTATTGGGGAGTGTTTAATTCTCTTTTTGCAGTAGTGCTGTTCAATACGCTGGTATCAGTTGCTCCATTTCTCACTCACTCCCTTTATTTATCTCACATATTGGAAAAAGAGAAGATCATGTGACAGCATTAGCTGAAACAATACTAGAGCTACAAGATGCATGCTGAAGGGACCAAATATGTGGTTAAAATGCAAGACACAGATCAGTGGAATGAAAAACTCTAGATCTAGAGAGATCTTTTTGTTTGTTTTTGGTTAAAAAAAGCTTGAACTTAAACTTGAGCACCACATTTGCACTGTAGACTGCTGTGTCATGCAAGAGATGCTGCAAAAGACATGAGATGCCAGCACAGCATTCAAACACATCCATCTAGTGAAGGGCTGTACAGTCTTCTTACAGGAGGACAATGTGCTGCAGAGGTTAGCACCAACACACTTTTGGATAGGTTTCTAGTGTGTCTGAAGACCTTGATTAAATTCAAGGGTGTTTTCGGGCCGAAGCTAAACTCTCAAGTCAGTGTATTTATCTATAGAGGTGTACATCTATGTTTACACAGAAAAATAACGAAAATAAATGCAGAAAGACTATTGAAAAGCAATGAAGGATTACAAAACTGCTATAGGTAACCCTGCTGCACAATACAGTGGCAGCTGTTTGGAACATGGTAGCTTGGAATGGATTACCAATAATATAGCTATAATCTGAGCATTCACAATGAATGTACAAGTGAATCACAAGTGAATGTGTTTAACCAGTTAGAAACCAGAGACGAAAATCTGTCTGTCTGTCCCCAGCAGGCACACAACTTCATGTTATTATTGGGTCAGATTTAGGTTGTGATAAAGATTCAGGTGACCAAAATTCAACATCTAGCCAGCGTCTAAGGAAAACGATATTTTGACGTCCAATAATGACGTCAAATGATGTTGATATTTGGTTGATTTTAGGTTGTGTTGGAAAGTGACCAAAATCCAACGTCGAGCCAACATCTTAAACCAGGTTTGTGTCTATCTTCCAAGCTGGAAATGATAAATCCTGCTTTTATTTAGGTAGAATCAGAGGCTTTAAATTGGTGCCGTGACCCGGATAGGAGGAGTGGGTGTAATAAAGGCCAGATTCCATTCCAAGAGCTGTGCAAGTAAACCTCACTTCCCTGGCTTCAAGAAGTGCTCTAGAAATAAAGCTTGTGGTTTTAATAGTGTCTTTATTAGTGCACCTGCCTTCTATGCCTTAAACCAACGTCATATTGACATCAAATACTGACATTTAATCGTCAGGTATGGCAACCAAATTCTGATAGACCTCATAGTGGTAACATCTACACAACGTCAAGCTGTAACATCATTAGACGTTGATATTTGATTGATTTTAGGTTGGACATTGGAAATTAACGTCGACCTGATGTTGGGTTTTGACATCAGGTCGACATTAATGTCCAACCTAAAATCAACCAAATATCAACATCAAGCTGTAACATCATTAGACATTGATATTTGGTTGATTTTAGGTTGGACATTGGACATTAACGTCGACCTGATGTTGGGTTTTGACATCAACCCAATTTTCATTTCCAAACAAAATGCAACATCCCCACGACATTGAGGTACAACGTCAATATAACTACATGTTGATATCCCGTGGCTGCTGGGTCTACACAGTAAGACCATGTACTGTAAAATCAATGCAGGAATGCAAAAAATATATTCTGTGTGAAAGGCATCTAACTGTTCTCATGATTCCATCTCTATTGGTCTTCAAGACGAGGCTTAATTTAACAGTCTTACTTTCTTCGTCAATCCGACAAGGTGATCATTAACATCCCTTTATCACTCACCATGCTCCAGTGAGGATCTGGTGATTATGGACACCATGATGAGAGACACAGTAGCTGCGGTCAAGTTCATTTTGTCTCTTAATAAGCTCTGCTGATGAAACCCTTCAAGAAGCGGTGTTGCAACACAATAGTTAAAGGAGGACCAAAGGGGTTTGCCTCAAGTCTCCTGATGTCATTTAATGGTCACGCCAGGTGAATGGACGAAAAGAAAGAATTATCTTAAATGCCATTATAGGCTTCATCCGCTAAAAACAGCTTCTTCATCTTCTAATTTCTGGCTGGCTAGTTTACAGATGCCATGCTTGTTCTCTAGATTCTACCTGGTGCTTAAATAATTTATTCTGCAACCTACAGAATACAGCTACTCTCTGCATTTGAAACATCCTGGTGTTCCACTGCAGGGTTCATAATGCAGATCCAACAGGAAGCCTCTTCCAAGGTCAATTAAAACCAAGAGGCTTCATAGCGGGTTTGAGCTAGCTAGCATTAATCATCATATTGCTTTTCAGGCATTTCTGCCCTCGTTCCCAGACCAATGAGTAAAAAGAGATGCCCAGGGAAATCAGGTGCAGGATACAAAACAGCTGTAGATAACGCCTGCTGGACAATACAGTGGCAGCTGTTTGGAACATGGTAGTTTGGACTAAAAACAATCTGACTAGCATCTGATCATTCAAGATAGTCACACTGCAAAAAATAACCATCTAAATATAAGAAATAAATTAATGATTTAAGAAAATACAGACTAGAAATAAGTCAAATTATCTGGCAGTGCAGTATGATAATTATACTTTGAAAGGAAACAACTCACCTAGGCTTTAGTGAAGACAAATATGTCTTAAAATAAGTAGTATAACACTTGTTCCAAGCAGTGTATTTAGTCTGATTATCTTAAAACTAGCTTGTTAATAGCTTTTTAAACCGCTTATTTTGCATGAAAGGGTCTGTAAATCTTGCTATTTAAAATTCAGGATTTATAAGGCATTCTCAGTGCAGTTCTGAATGCCACACACCGGTCCAAAAGCTGACAGTATAGGGGTTTCATTCAGCATTGCACCTGTCACAGGATCACAGATTCACAGCTAGCTCTCTCAGGGCCTGGTGGTATAGCAGAAAATTGTGTTGTTGTGGTTTTGCAGGCCTGGCGGGAAGCTCTGTGAGCTAAGGCTGCACCAGCTACTATGGTTTTATGGAGTGTCGGACCTCTCCCTAGAGGCTGTGTGGTGTGAGCGCCAAACACAGTGTTAATTGAGAAGGAACTCGCATAGCTGTTGCTCAGCAGGTGTGATGGGGAGAGCAACTATCGGAAGACAGATGATCTTTGTATTTCAGATCTTAGGTTTGTTTTTAAAGTCTTGAAATGAAGACAGCCATGGAGTCTGGGGAAAAATGCATCTCTTTCTTGATATTTCGTCAATGTTGAATTGGACTCCAAAGCACATTTTTTACAGAGACTGTGTCAGAAATACATTAGAGGTTTGTAAGCTGGCAATACATTTTCAGTGAGTTACCTTTTGAACCTCTTCCAATACAAAAGGAAAAACTTGCTTTTTTGTGGCTCATGCTTCAGACGAATTTCTTTTAAAACGCTGTTTAACTGATTTGTTAATTTAAACATTTAATTCAAAGTGAAATAATGAGTAAGTAAGGTTCAGAAGCAAGACCATGCCTCAGTCAATCACCTGTCTTTCCAAAAAATTTACTTATGTTGCTCCATCACTTCCAGCTTGTCTCATTCTGTCAAATCCACCATTCTCTTTCCCTTCTAAATCTTTTAACCAACCTCTACCTTCCTCTTTGTATTGAGATCATTCATTCATTCATTCATTTTCTTTTCGGCTTAGTTCCTTTATTCATCAGAGGTCACCACAGTGGAATGAAACACCAACTTATCCAGCATATGTTTTATGCAGCGGATACCCTGCCAGCCGCAACCCAACACTGGGAAACACCGAAACACACTGTTTCACACACATAGACTACGGTCAATTTAGCTTATTCAATTCACCTATAGCACCTGTCTTTGGACTGTGGGGGAAACCGGAGCACCCGGAGGAAACCCATGCGAACAAGAACATGCAAACTCCACACAGAAATGCTAACTAACCCAGCAGGGGCTTGAAGCAGCGACTTTGCTGTGAGGTGATTGTGCAACCCACTGTGCCACTGTGACAACCCTATCTTCTACTGTACCTATTTATTATTTTTATTGTCTGTTTAAGCCAAGCAAACCCACATGTGAAACACATTAGTTTTGTTAAATTCTATTAACTTTTCACATGAAAATGTTCAAAACTAAATGTTTCACATTTTGTGTGTTTCAAATGTGCTAAAATCCAACGTGAATGCATATTTCAAGCTTACATGAAGTTCATGCTTTCCTGTAAAGATTAGCAATAATTTGGAACACATGTAATATATATAAATGGAAACTACAGTATGTGCATGTGGCACAGAGAAAGAGTGGTGTCAATGGTGTGCATGTAAACATTTATTTTCCTTTGGCTTAGTCCCTTATTTATCAAGCGTCACAGCGGAATGAACCGCCAACTATTCCAGCATATGTTTTACGCAGCGGATGCCCTTCCAGGTGCAACCCAGCACTGAGAAACACTCATTAACAAACATACTCATACACTACGGCCACGAGGAGAACATGCAAACTCCACACAGAAATGCCAACTGGACCAGCCGGTACTCCAACCAACGACCTTCTTGCTGTGAGGCGACAGTGCTAACCACTAAGCCACCAAAACATGCACTTTGCTTGGGTTAACTGATAGGGTATAAGTTGTTATGAGAATAAGTTGACATATACTTGCAAAGTTATAGTCAGTTGAATGTCTGTTGATGGACCTTCAAAATAAAGTGCTACTGTAGATGTCAATCAGATGGTCTAATACAGGCATTCTCAACCTTTTTCACTTTGGGGCCCACTTCTTTCTCTGATCGATTTTTGAAGGCCCACCTGTCTGACATTTTCTCTAAGATGTTTGTATGAAATGCTCATTATATATATATAATTTTTTTTTATATATATATTATTAATATTTTTTTTTTCCAAAGAGAACCACAGGTCAACAGGGAGATTGCAAAAGACCAGCTTCTGCTTTAAACTGGACTGAGTGAATATCTATTATTAAATATCTACTATTCAAAAATATACAGACAAATGCCAAATACAATAAAACACTCTAAATCTGTTAAAACGCATCGATGGCGGTTGAGTTTGCAGCTGGATATTATTGGGAGATCACTGACAGGAACAGTGAACAGCTCCGCCAGAGCGCGTCTGAAGCTCAAAACTGCAAGTTTATTTTACATTCTATAACAGAAACACCACTGAGCCTCGCTAGATCCTCCTGTATGGGCGCACGTCCAATATAAAACACTCACAAGACATAAATTTGGACAGCTATGTGGAAATTTTAAATAGTTCGCACAAAAATACACAAAGACTTTTACTTCATGCATAGTTTGTGAATGCATAGACTTACGTGTACTAGCTGCAGATGCATTGAAGTAATCGATCAGAGTACAGGAGAAAGTGCATTATTTTGATCATTTTAATATAGCACATTAAAAATGAAATCCAAAACGTACATTATAATATTGAGAGTTCATTTTGCAGCCTACCTGTAGGATCGCTGAGGCCCACTAGATGAGAATCTCTGGTGTAATATTCTTATGATTGCTATATATAAACATACTCATAGTCAACAGAACTTCTAAAGTGAAACATCAAAAAAAAAGCATTTCCCAAGATGCATCAATGTCTTCCTCAAAAATTTTGATTGATCACATGACGCATTTAGCAAGTTCCTCTACAAGCCCTGGCCTTTAAATAGGAAATGGTGCGGCAACAATAATCTACTCTTAAACGAGCTATTAAATACGATCAAACACTATTAAATCAATTTCCAAACTCAGTGTGCGCAAATGTACTTTCTACAAGCGGCTCGCTTCTGTAATAAGGTAGACGTATCTGCGTGTGAAATCAGATAATTACTGCAGAATGGAGCGGTCTCGCTTTAATTAAAGCGCAGCGAGAACACACCCCGGCTGATGGAGGGGGGGTGGCGGCCGAGGTCATGTTGCACAGCCCTAGCAGTTAAACCTGTGTCTTGGCCCACGCTGCTCACAGCACAGGTGACATTATCAGCAACTTAATTGGAAGCAAGTTTTGATCTCCTCTGAGGATTAATTCGGGGCCGCATTACAGCTTGTCAAACAACGGGCCATTTTCAATTAATGCGAAATTAATCTTTGATGCTGCGGCCATGTGTTTTAGCAATGCGAGCGCGGCATTTTTCTGATGTCCTGTTTGTAGTGTGCACTAGACGAAGGGTAGTAATTATTCCACTACAACAGTTCCCGACAGAGAGCGAGCAGAAAATACGACTGCATGATGCTGTTCTGAAGTGCCGAGTTTATGAAAGTAGATAACGCTGTGACGGTGACATTATTTAGCATTGCGGGGGGGAAATGATCACATTAAAGGCACGTTGCGCAAGGAGCCTCGATCCATTGAGCATTATGTGAATGAAAACCAGCCATGTGGTCCTCAATTATTCAAAGTGTTGTAATAAAATGTTTAAATATATCTGGTGGCACTATGGTAATGTTTCTGTTGCAGGAGTTCTCAGTGACTCTATAAATGCTGTTCTTCTGGGGGGTGAAGGGAGCGCACAAAGAGGTAAATGGTTGTGCTGGTTGAAAAAAGAAAATATGACCTTGGACTCTGAGCAGGATCTGAGCTGGTCCTGCTGGGTTTTCAGAGGAGAGTGGAAGGAAAATTCACATCCTGAAAAATCACATCCTCATGGAACTGCAAAGTGATTCTGTTGGCTAAAGAAATTAATGCATACATAACTGTCATTTAGGTGGCTAGATCAATGGTTAAAAATAAGTCACATATCAAGAAAAAAACCGAAATTTGTCATTTAGTTGACTCATGAAAAATTCATCAAGTCATGTTTTTTTACAAAAATACTAAAGCACATCTGTTTTTAACATTGATGTCAATAATGTTTCTTAACAATACCATTACTGTCTACATATGAACTTAAAAGAAAAGAATGAATTATATTGGTGAGGAAAAAATTATTTATACATTATTATATATTATATATATAATATATATAAGATATATATAATATTATATATATATATATATATATCTATATATATATATATATATATATATATATTATAGGTGGGCATAGATTAATTTTTTTAATCTAGATTAATCTAGATTAATTTCGAAATTAATCTAGATTAATCTAGATTAAAAATGGCTCATTTGAATTCTGCCGAAGGCATTCAAAATATGTGTGTTACCCAAATAATAAGTCTTTGAAAACAGGTTTCTCAAGCCAGGTGGGCATTAGACCAGGGGCTCATCTCCTGTTTCAAAAATGCATCACAAACTGCTTGAGAAACTGTTCTACTATGATAATTGGTGATGAAAATAAATGATGTTTAATAAGATGTACTTGCGTTTACTGTTTATTCAGTTAAACATCAATGTTGAACTGTAGGCCCACATAAGCTCCAAACAGCGATTTTATATTACCTTAATCCATCTAAAGTCATAACTGAACTAAACAGAAATGGAATTAAGATGTGGATATGCAGATATTAGTGGCATTATTGAAGTAAACACGGCGGTCTTTAGGACCTTTCGCCATATTTTCCGACAAGATCCACTTGCGGCTGTCAGTAAAGGACTGAACACACACACATCACACACACACATCGCGAAATGCGGAAGTTTTTTTTCTTACCATTTGGCATGCGTTATTAAATTCCATAACATTCTCTCCGTATTTGCGTCTAATACCCCACTTTGTCACGAAGGAATGAATTAAATATCCGTGAGTTAAAATGAAACTGCCGACCTGCAGTTAGAGTCAGGCAGCCTGCTGATTTGATTCAGAAGGGCAGACGGCTCACCGGTCAGGTATCCATCCGCGCTAATAGGTGAAAGTTATCACAGCTTTGGGTAAAATAGACCCAGCTCCCAACCTAACTTTGAGAATAGATTAACGGCGATATTTTTTTTATCGCGCGATAAGAGTCTCGCGTTAACGCAGCACGTTAACGCCGATAACGGCCCAGCACTAATATATATATATATATAGGGATGTGGGGTGACGCGGTGGCGCCGTAGGTAGTGCTGTCGCCTCACAGCAAGAAGGTCGCTGGTTTGAGCCTCGGCTGGGTCAGTAGGCGTTTCTGTGTGGAGTTTGCATGTTCTCCCCGCATTCGCATGGGTTTCCTCCAAGTGCTCCGGTTTCCCCCACAGTCCAAAGACATGCAGGTGAATTGGGTAGGCTAAATTGTCCGTAGTGTATGAGTGTGAATGAGTGTGTATGGATGTTTTCCAGAGATGGGTTGCAGCTGGAAGGGCATCCGCTGCGTAAAACATATGCTGGATAAGTTGGCGGTTCATTCCGCTGTGGCGACCCCAGATTAATAAAAGGACTAAGCCGCAAAGAAAATGAATGAATGAATGAATGAATATAGGGATGTCCAGATTCGATCAGGTGATCAGAAATCATGCCCGATCTTGTGGTTTCAGACTCGATCAGAATCTGACATTACCTCCCGATCAGTACTCGAATATATATGTATATTATATATATTCTCATTATTTTTTTACACATATATTATTTTTATTATAACTATAGTTATGCGGTGGCACAGAGTTAGATCTCTTTCTTGACTTTCTTGACACAGAAACAACAATGCATGCGACATGACATCACTTTGTTACAGAGATGCTATTGGTTAGATGCTGACAAAGTAGAACAGGGAAGCAGCTTAAAGCGGAAAGCGTGAGTATGTCTGCACTCTGGAGGTATTGTAAAGTTGATGACAACATTGCCATAGCAAACTGTGAGATATGTAAACTTAAGATCACCTGCCGGGTATTTTAAGTTGAGATGCTATTTGTTTTTATATTAGATTTTTTAAACATTTACTGTTGCACTAAAGTCCAAAAGTGAAGAATTGATGTTATTCCCTCAAGGGCAAAAAAACCTATATATATATATTTACATTTTTCCCCAATTTCTGTTTAATAGAGAGAAGATTTTTTTCAACACATTTCTAAACATAATAGTTTTAATAACTCATTTCTAATAACTGATTTATTTTATCTTTGTCATGATGACAGTAAATAATATTTTACTAGATATTTTTCAAGACACTTCTATACAGCTTAAAGTGACATTTAAAGGCTTAACTAGGTTAATTAGGTTAGGGTTAGGGTAATTAGGCAAGTTATTGCATAACGATGGTTTGTTCCGACTATCGAAAAAATATATAGCTTAAAGGGGCTAATAATTTTGACCTTGAAATAGCTTTAAAAAAATTTAAAACTGCATTTATTCTAGCCGAAATAAAACAAATAAGACTTTCTCCAGAAGAAAAAACATTATCAGACATACTGTCAAAATGTCCCTGCTCTGTTAAACATCATTTGGGGAAATATTTAAAAAAGAAAAAAAAATTAAAGAGGGGCTAATAATTCTGACTTTAACTGTCTATACTGTATATATATAGTCAAACTTAATTAGTTTATATTAGTAAACCTTTAATGAAACCTTATAGTAATGAACAATACTTGCACAGCATTTATTAATCATAGTCATTAAACATGTATTAATGCATTATTAAAATGAATGCATTGTTAACATTACTCAATGCACTGTAAGTTAACTTGAATTAACTTCATTTTCATTAATAAGGTTAATAAAAATCAATAAATTCTGTAATACAGTAAATGTATTGTTCATTGTTTGTTCATGCTAGAAAAAACATTAGCTAGCATTTACTAATACAACCTTATTGTAAAATGTTACGGAATATACAATATGAGCACAACCAAAATAATATGTTGGGGAAAAAATATTAGGTACAATTTTAATAAACAAGAGAAATCAAGAGAAGTACAAAAATAGTACATTTAGTTAAATTTTCTAGTTTTTTGCAATATCTTTGATAACACCTAAGATGTTAGTTGACCAATATCTTATTTTAATGGAAATAACGGTTTAATAAAACTGTGTTGTTTAATTGCACCAAAAGTTATTCCCTAAATTCACTGAGAAATTGATACATTTTTTTAATACAAAATGGGGTGTACTCATTTATATGCTGAGTACTGTGTGTATATACAGTACATATGTACACACGCTGTGCTTAGGCCAGCACTAGCCCTGGTGTTTATATTTATGCATATTAATATGTATGGTTTCATATGAAATCCATATCGTTGAATCCAAAGCAATTTTTTTTTTTTGCTAGTATCAAAACAGCATGACCTGTTTTTGAGCATTCATTACATGTGGCTAACATGTGGGGTCTAAGGAGGGGTAGAGTCTTGCTCAACATTCTTGAACATCATGCCTTCTGTGTTTCCATCAAAATCTATTTTTTCATGTTTCGCTCTTTATTCCTATCTCTCTGTGTGTTCCCTAGTGTGGTTCCTCTAGAGGCTGGGCGGGCTATTAATAGGCAGGAGCCAATGCAGGGAAAGTTGGCCCAGCTCTGAAGCAGACACTGTGAAGCTCATTGCGCTGTATCCCATACAGTTCAAGCATCTTGCTTTCCTCAGGTCCCGAGTCTGTTTCGCACTTGCAAGCCTACAGGTCATCTCCCATTACAGTGCATCAAGTCGAAAATCGACTTGGCCACATTTACAATCCAAGATCCGCCTGCTTACAGTTAAAATATGCACACAAATCTGGCATTATCACGAGCGTTATTGCTATAAAACAAAGTTACTGGCTCATTTGATCCATTTCAGATTAAACCTCATCTCCATTAGAGGCAAAGGGATGTAATTCTCTATGAGAAAAGGCCTGATTTCCATGGCTGAGCAATTGCGTTTGGTGTAAGACTGTTTCAGCAAGCGATTAGTTGGTAATTGCCTGCGCTAAGAGGTTATCGTGTCAGAGCAGGCATTGTTGTAGTATACTCTGGTACAAATAATGAAGGGGTTTACTTAAAGTACACGTCGAGGCCGAAAAAGAGAAGCACTCTGAATGGAACCCCGTTGGTGCCCTGGGATCAGCCCACTGTCGGTGGCTCAGCTTGCGTTTATGATTTGGTAATTTAGGGGAAGGGATCAAGTACTCTGAGTGCCTGAATGTTGCAGCTTAAAATTAATTGGTTTCTTCTCGTCTATTTTCCCCCAACCTCTTTTGAATTTTGCTGTAGAGAGAGGGAGAGAAACGGGAGATGTAGGAAGATGTAATTTTTCTTCCACTTAGTGTCACAGGTGAGGAGGGGAATGCTGGGTAGAATAATGATGCCCAATGGGCTGAGTGAAAATACAGAGGATAATTTCTTGCAGTGTTTTATTACAGAAATGCATCTAGGGTTACAGAGTTCTGCAAAGTGATATATATGTAGAAATGAGTGAGGGAGAAAGAAGAAAATAGTAGCTGTCTTTTGACGTATAAAACAATGGTTTTGGTGAAAAATGTCAAATGTTAAAGCAGCAGTTTATTGAAACAAGAGTTAAGAGCCCTGACACTAAAATTAAACGACTTCATAAAATGTAAAATGTACAGTCAGACAGTCACAAAGCAAAAAAATATTAAATAGATATGTATATAGTGACAAAAATAAATGTACTAAACAAAATAAATAGAATTTAATTAATATTTGATTTTTTTATTATATGATCATGTAAATTGTCAAAATAATTGTAGTACAAAATTCATAATATTTCATAATCTTATCTGTATGTTATTATTAGGGGTATTTCCACTAAGAAAAAAAGGTCAAATCCAATATAAAGCATTATTAAGCAAACAATATGACACAATGCAACAATAGTAAAGTAATATTTGTTGCAACATAGGCTCATTCTGAAAATGTTCCCCTATATACATTTCTGGAGATCGCGAATTATGTAGCCAGAAGTACGTATGGCTGCATTTCATCTTTAAAACGAACGCTGTGGGGCGGTATGATGTCGCTTATTTTTGTGCTTACCAGCTGACCGCTTACCTCTGTGTGGATGGCTTTCCCACTGTCAGTGTTGGGCAAGCTACTTGAAAAATGCTAAGCTATTAGCTACTCTTTTCAAACTGTAGCTTAACTACACTAAAAGCTACCTTTTGGGAAATGTAGCAAGCTAAGCTAAAAGCTACTTGGCAAAAGTAGCTTAGCTACATCTAAGCTATTTTTGCAATTTTCATTTTTAAATCGAAGCAACTTAAATCCAAGTCAGTCATCCCTGCTGAAAAATCCAGCTTAAACCAGCCTAAGATGGTTGGCTGGTTTAAGCTGGTCGACCAGCCTGGTTTTAGAGGGGTTTTGGCCATTTCCAGGCTGGTTTCCAGCCATTTCCAGCCTGGTCTTAGCTGGTCAGGCTGGAAATTGACCAGCTTAAACCAGCTAAAACCAGCTTGACTAGCCTAGTTTAAGCTATAAAATAAATACTTAATTTAGTAATGAAAAATAAATCATTAGTAAAGTATGAAAGTACAATTATTAAGCACATTATAAATGTGGTTGTAAGTCAAGAATACAGCATTTGTAGCTGCAGTTATAAACTGCTTACTAACGCTTATTAATGTAGAGTTAATGATTAACAAATAATGAATTCACTATTTGCTAATGCTTAATAAATGATTCATAGTGTGTAGTTATTATAAAGTGTTACCAACTATATATATATATATATATATATATATATATATATATATATATATATATATATATATATATATATATATATATATATATATATATATGTATGTATATGTATGTATATATATATATTTCTCGTGTTGGCCTAATTGGTTGGCGACGTCACCGACCGCACCAAAAGGTTTGTTGTCGACCACCATAAAACAGGTAGAAGAAAAAAAAATCGCCATTCTCGCCATCATATGGAATTACTTTCATCGGCTAGACGTTGGACTTACAGCTCTCTGAATGCTCACTTATTGATCAGCGATCAGTAAATGTAGCTTGTGTGGACGATACTGCGCTACTTGACTAAAAAAATTGCTTTGCTACAGAAAAGTTATTTGATTTATAAAGTAGCAACGCTACCGCCACGCTACTGAAAAATGTAGTTAAGCTTGTAGCGTCACTACTTGTAGCGTCACTACTTGTAGCGACGCCACTGCCCACTGTTACCAGTTTGTCCAGTGGCTCACCGCGTACGTCAGCGGACTTGAGACACAGAGAGGAGTTTTCCACGATGACAGGGTTTGAGTCTGGCAAAGAACTATAAATAAAATAATCAAGTAAATAACAGGGTGAAAATGTGGTAAATCTTAAAATGTGGTAAAATCAGACTGCTGCGAGGACTCTTATTTTTGCTTTTTTAAAACTGTCGGTTGGGTATAGGGAAGGGGGTGGGCGGGTCAATCGGTGCTTTTGAAAACACTATTGGTTGGGTTTTAGGGAAGGAGGAGGGTGGGTCAGTCCATCAGTCAGTCAACAGTGGCTTCTGGTGGATTTAAGCGAGAAGAGCGGGCTTGAATGGCACTAGCAAGAGAAATTTGAGATTTTAAAAAGTGTACACAGTGGCCTATGGTGGATTCGCGAAAACAAAAACTGCAAAACATGTACCTCCTGGGATGTATTTTGGCACTCTCCAGAAATGTATATAGTGGTATGTTTTCAGAATGAGCATGGGTTGATTTATATGGTGGTCCCCTCAGGCCATTTTTCACAACAATCCGTAACAGATTTGTAACCTGGACAATAGTTGCAGTTGGGTGAAATGTCCTGTTAAGTGCCACGAAAAAAACAGGATAATGTATTATTATTCTGGTTAATATCAGAATTAATTGGTCACATATTTCCTAATATTCACCTTTCCTTGTAGAAACTCATAATATAAGACTATTTAAACAGATAATTAAAATACTGTAGCTTCTTTGATATGTGGCCTTATTAGGAAATTCTCAATATTTGATTCAGATGTGAATGGTCCTAATGTTCTAGCTCATTATATACTGTGCCATTGCACAATATTCCAGCACAAAAATGACCAATCAGAATCAAATACTCCAGAGACTTGTGTGTGTGTGTGTGTGCGTGTGCTTAAGCTAGGTACTACGTTATTGAAAGGGACTTGAAGTTAATATGTATCCGAGCCTGGGGGTCGCCTGGTACAAGACACCGAGCGCTCATTGATCAGGTGGGCTGGCAGATTAACACAAGAACACTTGCTTGATCAAATGCCAGCAGCACCTCCTTCTCCCTCTGTCTGTCTGTCTCTCCCAGTCTACCTCACACACACACATTTTCACTCCATCTCTGTGATTCACAAATCCTGTAACTGTCAAACACAGATCTTCAGGTTACCTGCCCACGCGCATCTCTCCAGTGTTTTGACACCATTATGAGGTAAACACACACACAAAATAAAAAGTATAAAAATTGAATGGTGCTGATGATTTATAATCCACCCATTGACTAATAGTCATTCAAAATGAGATTTCCAGGGGTCAAGCGGTACAATCATTGCTGTGCATTTTGTGTGTTGATTGCTGCTGATTACAGAATTAATAGCTGTTGTCAATCAAAGGTACCACTAGGGTCTCGCCATGCACATTAAGACTCGCCCCAAGCAACTCCCCCGGTGTGACTTAAGGAGCTGCTTCATAGTCATCAGAAATAAAAGGGTTTGTTGGGAAAATTGCCGTTGGTGATTGAGGTGAATCATTTTTAATACCCTGCAAGTATCAAACAAACAGATGAAAAGACCCTGCAAATAATAACAAATGTCTTGGCTTGTTTGAAGTGCATGCTTTGATTACCTGTGATTGTATTCTTTCTTTGCTCCCTTACCTCGCCCTCTCTCGCGCTCTCGCTCTCGCTCTCTCTCTCTCTCTCTCTTTTTTTTTTTTTTTTGTTATGTCCTGCATCACTCCCTTCACATTCCACCCACATACACACTTTTTTTGGAGAAAAAATCTCCCACCGGTGTGCATGAGTGCGTGTTTATGCAATTGTTGGTGTGTGTGTGTGTGTGTGTGTGCTGTATGTTCTTCACATGGACTTTTTTTTGTGTGTGTGGCTTGTGTTTTTTTTTATCACAACTGTGGGCAGCTGCACATCCCCTCGCTGATGCGCGCTTCAAAAAATCCATTACGGCGGATCAGGAAGCAGAGGTCCGTGCATTCAGGCCCGGTGCCCAGGAGCTTACAGTGGGAAGGGAATGGGATTTCTATGCGTATACTGTAACCCTGGTGCCACTGGATGACTACAGCCTCCCATGTGAAGTTCACTGTGCTGAGATGCTTTTTCATTGGCTGGCAGCATCTGTGTCATCGCATGCTATGAGGAGCAAGAAAAATGTGCGTTTGAGACGTTTCGCCCCCTTCCTCTTTTCAGTACTGTCACGTAGCAGATGATCAAGGAAGCAAGTGGATTACAAAGAGAGAAAGAGGGAATGTTTGAAGTGTTCCACATAGACCTGATTAGACAACATAACCGCACGCTCGAGCTGCATGTCTCGCTCCTGGAATATGTAACATCTATTCTCTGTTATTTCCTTAAATGTACCCTGCAGAGGCACTGCACTGTCTGGCTGGCTGCACCATTCATCGATTAATAAATCAATCAATCAGTCATTTGGATTTGACTCATGAGCTGTAATTCAATTCTGATTCATTTTGGATGTCCGTTTTGACTGCGTGTGTATTGAGCTTGTGTGTTGTAAATTATACAGGACAGCATTGCAGACTAATTTAAATTGGTAACTCAGCTTTTGGAGGCTTATTAAAATAGACAGAACTGAGTTACAATAGTATCCGGTTCAAATAAGTCATTTGTTCATGAAATAGACTATACTGGGTTTGTGGTATGTGTTTGATTCAGTTAAAATAAGTGAATCTTTAGTTTATGAATCAGACTACACTGGCCACGCTGTATGTTTTTGATTCAGCTAAAGTATCCACTTCAAATGAATCATAGGTTCATAAATAAGACCATACTGGCCATTCTGTATGTTTTTGATTCAGCTGAAGTAATCACTTCATATGAATCTTTATTTCACCAATCAGACTACATTGGCCACACTGAATGTTTTTGATACAGCTAAAATAACCACTTCAAATGAATCTTTAGTTCATGAATTAGACTACTGGACATTTTGTACAGTATGTTTTAGATTCGGCTAAAGTAACCACTTTAAATGAGTCATGTTCATGAATCAGACTACACTGATCATTTTGTATGGTTTTGATTCAGCTAAAATAACCACTTCAAATTAATCATTTGTTCATGAATCAGACTAAACTGGCCACGCTGTATGTTTTTGATTTGGCTAAAGTAACCACTTTAAATGAATCATTTGCTCATGAATCTGTCTACACTGAACATTCTGTATGTTTTTGATTCAGTTCAAATAACCACTTCAAATGAATCTTTAGTTTATGAATTAAGACTACACTGGCCATTCTGTATGTTTTTGATTGAGTTAAAATAACCACTTCAAATAAATCTTTAGTTCATGAATTAAGACTACACTGGCCATGCTGTATGTTTTTGATTCAGCTAAAATAACCACTTAAAATGAATCTTTAGTTCATGAATCAGACTTATGGAAGTCCTAAGAGGCCATGCATTAAAATATTTTTTCTCTCTTGTTATGTCGTGATCACAACTTAATTATCTCGTGATCTCGACATAACAACTCGTTTTCTTGTGATCTCGACATAACAAAAAGTTGTTATGTCATGATCACGACTTAATAAAGTTATGTCGTGATAACGACTTAATTTTCTTGTGATCTCGACATAACAAAAAGTTGTTATGTCATGACCACGACTTAATAAAGTTATGTCGTGATAACGATTTAATTTTCTCGTGATCTCGACATAACAAAAAGTTATGTCGTGATCACGACTTATTTTTTTGTTTTTATTTATTTATGTATTTATTATTATTATTATTATTATTATTATTATTATTATTATTAATATCTGGCAAATGTCTGGCCAGAGAGTCTACACAGGGAGAGAATAGCCCAACTGCAGACACGCATTTGTGCAACACATTAAAGGCATTCAGAACAGCCATAATATGAGAGCAAACGCTCGTGCTCATGATTAATGTACATTTATGATTATATTCACGTATTTGATTATATACCATTATTTACAATAATATGTAACTGTTACCATTTTAAGGCAACTCTATATGGCGCAAAATAAGTTGCTGCATGCATGAATTAAATTATGAAGAATGATGAAGATCCTGCACTTGCTTTTGATCCTTTCCGCAAATTATTTACAACTTAAAAAATGCGCCATAGAGTTGCTTTAAAATGGTAACAGTTGATGCAAATTATTGTAAATAATGATCATATACATGAACATAATCATGCATGTACATTAATCAGGAGCACGAGCGTTTGCTCTCATATTATGGCTGTTCTGAACGCCTTTAATGTGTTGCACGAATGCGTGTCTGCAGTTATTCTCTCCCTGTTCGCAAGGCCGGTGTCCTGACATTTGCCAGATATTAATACTAATACTACTACTATACTCCTACTACTAATAATAATAATAATAATTAATACATAAATAAATAAAGCAAAAAAAATAAGTCGTGATCACGACATAACAAGTTTTTGTTATGTCGAGATCAAGAGAAAAATAAGTTGTGATCACGAGAAAACCACTTTTTTGTTATGTCGAGATCACAAGATAATTAAGTCGTAATCACGACAAAACATAAGAGAAAAAATATTTTAATGCATGGCCTCTTAGGACTTCCGTACAGACTAAACTGGCCATGCTGTATGTTTTTGATTCAGCTTAAGTATTTATGTCAAATGAATCATTAGTTCATGAGTCAGACTACACTGATATTTTGTATGGTTTCATTCCAGCTAAAATAACCACTTCAAATGAATCTTTAGTTCATGATTCAGACTACACTGGCCATTCTGTATGTTTTTGATTCAGCTAAAATAACCACTTCAAATTAAACATTTGTTCGTGAATCAGACTAAACTGGCCACGCTGTATGTTTTTGATTTAGCTAAAATAATAATTTCAAATGAATCATTAGGTTATGAATCAGACTACACGAATCATAATCATAATGTCACGAATAAGACTACACAAGACATTCTGCATGTTTTTTATTTGGCTAAAGTAACCACTTTTTTGACTACACTGACCATTTTGTATGTTTTTGATTCACTTAAAACAACCACTTCAAATGAATCTTTAGTTCATGAATCAGACTACACTGGCCACGCTGTATATTTTTGATTCAGCTTAAGTAACCACTTTAAGTGAATCATAAGTTCATGAATAAGGCTACACTGGCCATTCTCTATGTTTATGATTCAGCTAAAGTATTCACTTCAAATGATTTATAAGTTCATAAATAAGACTACACTGGCCATTCTCTATGGTTATGATTCAGCTAAAATAACCACTTTAAATGAACTATTGGTTCATAATTCAGACCACACTGGCCATGCTGTATGTTCTTGATTCAGCTAAAATAACCACTCTAATTGAATCATTAGTTTTTTTAATTAGACTAAATTGGTCATAAAATTAGTTTGTCATTAAAACTAGCCAGTTTATAAGAGACAGTTGAATCATACTGCACCGGTGATGCTGTATTTACCTTCATTAAATGGATTAAACATAGTCAGTTGTGAATCAGTGTACACTATGATCCTTTAATGGAAAAAATTACCCTCATCTCCCTGTTTGCTTTAGGATGCAGCCTCTATGAACCAACGGTTTTGAGGTACATTGTCTTTTTATTGCATTACATTCAATATACCATACCACAAAACAGCAAAACAAAACATGATATATATGCAGGACAGGAAGTACTTTTTATGTGCCAAGTCAAAGATTGACCTTGGGTTCAAAATGTCTTCAGTCACTCCTCCTATCAGTAATTTCCTGGAACCTCAGAGACTGTCATTTTTATTTGGGTGGCAACATGCCCCTTTAAAAAAAAAAAGCTAAATAATAATGGGTTTCCTACTGGCTCGTGAGATTGGAGGTCGAGGGGTTCAAAATGATTCTCTACCCAGCCTTGTTGACATACCTTCACACACACAAACACACACACCGTGGATGTCCTCTTGTTTTCCCTCACACTGTGGCAGGGAGGACACAGACTTGGCAGACCAATTGCACCATCTGCTCTTTACTAAGGTTCTCCTTTTTCTGTATTTATATCCCCCCATCTCTCTCTTCACTCTCATTGTGTTCTTATTCCTCTAGGGTCAACCAGGTACCCACACAAATGCAAGTGCTGTCTACAACAAGAGGAAAATATCCAAGCTTCTGGCCTTGTCACCCAGAGTCTGACCTCTTTAACAGAGAAATGAGACTTTTGCTTTCTCTCACATCGTTTCAGCTTCTGGATAGGAAGTTGGCTAGTGGTCCTTCCCACTCACAGTCACAACCCCAGAAACACTGTGTCATACACAGTGACCCTGCTGAGCTATTGCTCCACCTACGATGATTTTGTAGCTGCATTCAAATTAACTTGGAAGTACAAGAACGCCTTCTTCAAGGCCTCTGAAAGCTCATTTACAGCACATTGTCCTGCATGTCAGTGGTTACGACGACTGCTCGATTGTTTATTGTCATAACATCCTGTGTCTGCTCAACACATTGCCAGCGGATGCATTTAGAAGCAGATGGCAACGTGTATTGTTGTCAAAAAAACAATGTTATGTGGTTCCACCATCAAACAACAACATGTACCATGACGGACCAGCTATTCTACATCTCCGACAAACATTATTCAGCTGGATTGTAAATGTAGCTCTGCCTACATAGGCATTAATCTTGTAAGGCAGCATGTTTATTTTCTGTTTTAATGTAGTGGGTTGTATTCCATGGCACTTGATGCAACTTGTTTTGGTATTGTGTATCTAATTTATTGACATTCAGACAATGTACAAAGTATTCATATTAAGTGACCCTACTGTGGAGCTAATAATTCAACAAAAATATTTGAATATTCATTCATTCATTCATTCATTCATTCATTCATTCATTCATTTTCTTTTCGGCTTGGTCCCTTTATTAATCCGGGGTTGCCACAGCGGAATGAACCGCCAACTTATCCAGCACATTTTTCCAGCCGCAACCCATCTCTGGGAAACATCCACACACACTCATTCACACTCATACACCACGGACAATTTAGCCTACCAAATTCACCTGTACCACATGTTTTTTTTTTTTTTTGGACTTTGGGGGAAACTGTAGCACCCGGAGTAAACCCACCCGAACGCAGTGAGAACATGCAAACTCCACACAGAAACTGACCCAGCCGAGGCTCGAACCAGCTACCTTCTTGCTGTGAGGCGACAGCACTACCTACTGCGCCACTGCGTCGCCCCAATATTTGAATATTCATTCATTCATTTTCTTGTCGGCTTAGTCCCTTTATTAACCCGGGTTCCCAGAGATGGGTTGTGGCTGGAAGGGCATCCGCTGCGTAAAATCGTGCTGGATAAGTTGGCGGTTCATTCCGCTGTGGCGACCCCGCAAGGGACAAAGCCGACAAGAAAATGAATGAATGAATGAATGAATGTTTATACAATGCACTTATATAAAAAAATCTACTTGTATTTAAATCTGTAATTAATTTCTAATTACATTAGTAATAACACAGTTTACCCATCTTTTATACCTTAACTCACCCTTAAACCTACTACCAATCCTACTACCAAAAAAGCTTATCTGAAATACAATATGAACACAATAAGTACATTGTGTTTATTTTTTCATGTCGGTACATAAGGCCATTGTCCGCTCTCAGGATACATGTAGTGAGGCGGTTTAATTCATTATATGAACCAAGTCAGGTTGTCAAAAGATTAATGGCAGTGAGGTTTTGACACGTTTCTCCTACTGCTTCAAGGATATCGCCACACAAACACCAGCACAGCATGTGTGAGGGCGAAAACCCCTTTACACACGCTCCAGCACTTCATCATGGCATCTGCATGTGTCTTTCTCTGTGCCATTTCACTATTAATCAGCACTACAGGGTCCTGGGCATGTTTGAGTGTGCAGTACACCATTTACAATACCTGCATTGTCCCTAGAGGTTCGCCTGTCTTTGTATAACCTTCGGTTTTGTGAGGCGAGCTTCCATTGTTGAAGTAGGACCCTGTGCGCTGCTTTGAATCTGAAAAGTGTTTGTTCGCTCCCCTTTCTTTTGAGTCTCCTGCTATATCCCTCTTTTCTTTCGTTCTCTGTGACAGCTGCTATTTTTAAACACGTGTCTTCGGAAGGATAGAGGCAGTGGTAAGAAGCAGCGGCAGGAAGGGCTGCATTTGGTGAATTAGAAATGGGGCCAAGTTGGATAAACAAGCAGGACCGTTCAGACATTAGCACTGTTCCAAAATCTAGCAAGCCGCCTTCGTAGAAAGCAGTTTGGAAGGCACGCTCCCAATGTGAGGGCCATTCCAAAAAACTATCCAAAGATGTCAAGTATTTCTAATGCAACAATAGACAAGCAAGACATATGAAGGTGCTACCTAGCATGCTAATGTATCATGTAAGGCATTTGGGGGGAACTGAATAATGTATTTCACATCCCTTCGTATTAATCTTTTCTCCGAGGAAACATCAAAGAGGCTATTCAGTTCATGTAAGATCTTTGTCAAAAGAGGATCTGAAGAAAGAGCTTTTGTTCTGTGATATTGCACTACTGTATATATTTGACCATGAAGACCGTAAAGTCATTGTAGGCTTGTGATTTATTTCTGTGCTATTGCCATACTGCCCCAAGATAAGCTCTTCTACCGCCTCTTTCTCTCCCTCTTTCTGACTCTCTAGCTCACGCACTCAAAATAAATAACAGTCTTCCAGAGTCTTTTGACATCTTGGATTTTTTCAGTTGTTGTCAGATGTCAAAACAAGCTTTTGGATTGTAATGTGTGCGACTGCGTGACTGTGAGGAGGGGGGGAAAGGCTGCGCGTATTACAACAGGACATTTTCTCTCGCTCTCTTTCCTTGACTCTATCAGACAGACTGTCAATCAGGGGGATTCAATGTTTTCAACAGGTGGTCGGTGCAACTTTTACATGCACAATCTCTCCACCACAGGTCAATATTTGCTAATGCGTTTTGGCATTTCTCACACTAACTCAGTCAAAGCCTATTAAGTGTTAACTCACTTGATAGACATCTTGGAAACACCCTGGGGTAGCTTTTTTTCTGTTCATACAACACCTATCTACTTTAATAGGGAAAGTTCAAGGAGGTTTATAATGCCCTCAGAAAGCCATCAGTTTCCATTCACTTCAATGCCAGATGCCTGGATATTCTATAGGTCCCCTGGACATACACAATTTAAAATTCTCCAGCTTTGCTCATGATGTTGTAGACTGCAAGGAAAACTAAATTGAGATGTTATTTAAAAATGTTAAAATATGTACAATAACTTATAGATATTTGAATAAACAGTCTGTTGTTGCAAATACAAATTGCTAATAATTTATTAGTTTAACACATCACTCATATAATACTTTATTATTTGTAAGTTGCTTTAGATAAATACTTGCTAATTTTTGGCAAAATATTGAATAGTCATAGTCTGCATTTGCCTCCTTTCTACACCATTTCTTTATTTATATTTTCATTGCCTCAGACATTGCAGAAAAATGCTTGTGAATGAAATATAAATGTTAAAAAAAAAACTCCAAATGCTACAGTAGCCATGCTAACCAGCCAGCTAGTCACTGAAGGTAACTTTTTTAGGCAAACAAATTCTATATAAATCAACATTTTGCGTATTTTCTCCAGCTTTTTTGTATTTATGTTTTCTCCAAGCTAATTAAAGTGCATTTTGGGATTGCATCAGACTGGATAAAAGTGCTAGCCAGTGGCTAGTTAAAGTGGCCAGTACCTCAATGTGAGTAACTTTTTTTTTTATTCATAAACTAATTTCGAGAGGATCACATGCTTATGATTGACCACAGTCGAATAGGGAATACATGATCCTCCAATCAGATGATTCCTAAATCACTATACATAACCACAGTCTTCATTCCACAACCATCTGAAAGAAACCCCCTTTCCTCCCCTTCTCCTCCTCCCTTTACCTAGTTTGGGTGGCACTAGTCCTTCTGTGCAGAGTTTGCATGTTCTTCCCGTGTCCGCATGGGTTTCCCCCAGGTTTTCTGGTTTCCTCCCACCGTCCAAAGACATGCGTTATATGTAAACCGACTAAGCCAAATGAGCACCATAGTCTAGCTCTCAGCATCAGTATTTTCCTTTTTAAAGCAGTTCACCTTTAGCCACATCAGCGGGGGAGTCTTTGAGATATACCTGAGCTCAATCTTCCCTCTCGCCCTGCGAACGGGAGGAAGCGCTGGGCTTGAGGATCCCTTGAGCTCATGGCTCTCTCTCGGGACAGCATGCCAAACAAGCTTATTATAAATCATCAGCTAAGTGTGAACTCTTGAATAGACAAACTAGTTATTTAATAGTCAACATTTCACCTGTTTTGTTGAGCAGATTTATAGATAACACTTTATTTTGATGGTCCATTTGAGTATTAGTAGACTGTCTGTTTAATATCTGCTGATACTGCTCCTTCAACAGACATTTAACTGACTATACAAGTACATGCCAACTTACACTGACCCTAACCCTAACCCCAACCTAACAGTCTACTTACTGTAACTAATAAGAATTAGTTGGCATGTACATGCAGTGTAACTTAAATTCAACAAACGGACCATCAAAATAAAGTGTGACCGATTTATAGTTTCAATAGGCCTCATCACAGTGCATTCTGGGATTGCCTCGGACTCTGAATAAAAGTGAATACTAAATAAATACATGTATATGTAATGACAAAAGTAACTATGCTAACTGACCAAAGGCTTGGACCATGCTAACTGACCAAAGCTGGAAAGGCTTGGGAAAGAGCAACATTTTCAATAAAGCATTATACTAATATAATACATTATTAATTATAATTTTTTTAGAATAAAATTTCTGCAATTTATACTGCAGTTTTTCACAAGACAACTTAATTAATTAATAAATGTAATTAATTGGGATGATTTAAATGAAAGTGTATTAAATATAATCAAACAGATTACAATCAGAGATAAATAAAGTAGAGCAAATATACAAATGAAGAAGTCTAACACTATACTCATCCAGGTAATCAAATGTACAATAACTTCTTCATTGTTTAAATAATTAAATATGATTAATCTTTGTTAAAGCTACAAACATAATAATTCCTTCTGCCCAAATTCTTTAAACATATTTTTTACCAAGCATCTGATAAACTTTCACTATATTATGGTTAAACTGAAATGACTCCAAAATTCTCATGTATTCAAAACGTCTATACCTGGTCAACTATAATCCTGACTCCACATTGCACATCCTGCAATGTGACTATTGCATTGCGATATTGATGCTAAATCAAAGTCCCTTTAAGTCAAGTCATTTCACTCAGTGGCCATCTTTGAAACCCACTCGAGCAGTATGCTCGGGGAATCTGTCTGAATGGGGAAACATCAAATTCTCCAAAATTGCTTGCCAAGCTTATGATTAAATTTCATATTAGGAATCACCAATCAAATTAAACAACAACTGTCTTTAGTTTCATTTCTTGACTCAATTCTTGACTCAAATTCTTGACTCAAAATCTCCAGAAACGCATGGCTGGTCCGAGCCCCTCCACCTATAGAGACTAGAGATCCTATAGAGACTATAGAGATCCCCATTGAAAACTATACGAGTGGCACGTCTTGTGTATTCTATAGTCTTTGGCTAAAACCATATATTGTGCAGCTCTACATTATACCAAAGGTATCATAAACAAAATCTTCTTCAATTTAAAACTAACAAGCTGTTTCAGTTTTGTAAAGCTAATCTGCATTTTGGAGTAAAAGGCCAAGTAATGCCTTTACCAATAGGTCGATTGGCTGTATTAAATAAAGGCAAGCCTTCCATTATTACAGTTGCATTACTAATTGACCATCTTGACACTATGTGTGACTCAGTACTCACTAACAAGCTTTTTAAAGACTCCCTCTTGCAAGAATGAATAAAGCCCACCGCTGTCCAACTACACAAGAATCACTGAGCAGCACTGAATGAATGGTGAATGGAGGCACACTGGGGTTTTTCGGCAAAACGAAGAGTAAAGCCTTGTTTTGTTAAATGGCGCTTTTTATCGAGTGCAGATGGAGTCTGAAAGGATAGGCTTGATTGGTAAATAGCAACACTGAAGATTCCAAGAAAGTGAAGGCTGGTCCAAAAGAAGGGGAGCAAAGCAAGATCATTGACCTTAATGCCTCTGATTGATCAGTGTTTTCATTAGATGATGACAGTCAATGGCCTTTCAAACAGCATTGACCCCCAATTTTTTTTTCTTTTTATGAAAAAAAAAAATACTGGTGCATTTTGTTTTTAAATCTACTTGCTAAAAATAACGAAAATGTACTGCAGGTTCGAAATGGCACAAGGGTTAGATGATTAATGACAGATGTTTAATTATATTCAAATATGCTATCTATTTTCAAGACAAAATACAAGAAATGTAAAATGGCTGAGAACCAGCATGAAACAATGTCTGCTAATGCTAATAAACTACATTTTTATATTATCTTTGTCATTTATTTAATGTGAATAGTCATGTAAATTTCACATTCGACTTTTCAAATAAATACTTAGATTTTAATTAAATATAGACACTATTAGACTAGATAATTAAAAAAAAACTTTTAGACAGGATATTTGTCAGGGTTCTGTGTGTGTGTGTCGTGATTTCTGTGTTGTTTTTCCATGTGCTCCGTGTTTGTCATGTGACTTCCCCATGTGCTGTGATCCCTTTGTTCTGTTTCCCGCCATTCCTTGATGTTCATTAGTTTTATCTGTGTGTCATCCCTGTATGTAAGTTAATCATGTCCTGTGTATTTAAGTCCTGCGTTTTGTTCAGTTCAGCGTCTGGTATTATATGTCTTCCTGAATTGTCTTTCTGCGTGTGATTCCAGTGTTCCTTGTGAGTGTTCAGTTTGTTAATAAATGCGTGTTTTGATCATTCCTGTGATTCCAGTGTGTTTATGAGTGTGAAGAGAGCTAAGTTGTGACAACATTAATAGTAATACATTTTTTTTTCTGTTCATCAGGAGGTTGTGCAAATAAAAAGTAAATAAGTATCATAGTTTCCATACAAAATTATAAAGCAGCACAAGTGTTTTCATCATTGTTAATAAGAAGAAATGTTTCTTGAGTACTTAATCATCATGAAGGAATTGTGTAAGCATTGTGACTTTAAAGCCTGGATGTAATGTTTTCTACGTATTCAGCTTTATCATAAATTACATTTTTATTCATATAACAAAAATGCAAAATGATAATACAATATAAACATATTTTATTGTATTTTACACACAGTGGCAACTTTGGTGAACAAAAGAAACTTACAAAAAATGTGTATATGTATAAGTTTATATGTATGCATAAGTAAAACCATACAGACTTTTGCTTTGTCTTGCAATCTATTGAAGAGATTTCTTCTAAATTAAATAAAAGTTATAGAGCAGAGATGCCCAAACTAGGGCCCGTGGGCAAAAGTTGGTCCATAGTAACTTTTGATTTGGCCCACTATCCCATCTGAGAAGAAAGAGAGAATGATGAGGATGGTTTAGAGCAGGGGTGCCCAAACACGGTCCTGGAGGGCCGGTGTCCTGCAAAGTTTAGCTTCAACCCCAATCAGACACACCTGGGCTAGCTAATCAAGCTCTTACTATGCTTTTTTAGAACATCCGTGCAGGTGTGTTGAGGCAAGTTGGAGGTAAAATCTGCAGGACACTGGCCCTTCATGATCGAGTTTGGACATCCCTGGTTTAGAGACTGTCATTTCTAATTTATTGTAACATTTTGTTTGTTTGTTTTATTCCTAAGCTAAAAAAAAAAGCTAATGCAAATTAAATGTTTCAATGAGATGAATCAGATTTTTTTAAATGTATTTACTGTCATCAGACAATCCAGAGATGTCAGTGAGCAAATGAAGGCAACGGCAGATTCTGCTTGACTGAAGTATTATTTGGTGGAATGACTTGATTTTTAGTCAAAACCACTCAAAATGTTTGTTATTTCGACTATTAAAGGTAATAATAAAAATAATAATAGTTCTAAAAGTCTTTATTTTATATTTTATATTTATATTTTATTTTGAAAATTGGAAGAAATGTTTATAGAACCTTTATAGAATAAAACAAACATAACATTTTAAATCCAGAGAAACTGAGAACTGTAAAGTGGTCTCTTAATTTGTTTTCTCCACAGCTGCTAAAGCACTAGTTATTTTTCTGCAATTTTATTTGTGAAAATAGTTATATACATGAAGTTCGGCTCAAGCAAATATCTGCCCAGATCAGCAGAAAACTCCAATCATTACTTATGGATTCAACCCATGACTTTTCGAAATTCATCTTTCCTCAGGACAACCTGTGTCACTGTCATGTGAAGTCATGGCTTGGACTGAGAAATACTCCACATTGCTTCTGTGCCCTGGAGAACTCCTACAGCATGTGACATATCACCTCATATTCATGCAATAGAATGGGCCTCGGGCCATGTCTGAGAAATATCAGCAAACGCCACCAGTCTTCTCGTAAAACAACACTTATGCTCATATCATGGCTTTTTTTCTTTCCCCATTACATGACAGATGCGTTTAATTTGGTCAGTAAATGCAATTCACCGTCTGCCTGTCAAACTAGCTGCTTTTAGTTCATGATGTATTGTACGAGCAGCTGTAGAGCAGCTACATTCTGTTATCTCTGTTTAACGCCAGCCAGCCGAGAGTCTACAGGGATCTTGTTTATTCCCTGTGCAGATGTGCATACAGCATAAGCACGCACAATAAAAAAAAAAAATAATAACATCGCTGTGTTCACAGCTTTGATCAGTTCTACATTTTTTGAGGATAGATCACAGGCCAGAGATCTCAAACTTTAAAATGACCTGGGGCCACCAACCAGGTGGTGTCATCCAATGGGACCAGATGAACAGTTGTAATAAATACTAAGGTTTTTACTACAAATACATTTAATCGATGGTATATGCAGATGTTGCATATTTAGCAGAAAGCTCGATACAGTATATATGTGGTATGTTTTCAAGGATGCCAGCAGAGACATATGGAGCCAGATTAGTCTCTTAAAGGGGCTAATAATTTTGACCTTAAAATTGTATTTAAAAAATTAATAACGGCTTTTATTCTAGCCGAAATAAAACAAATAAGACTTTCTCCAGAAGAAAAAATATTATCAGACATACTGTTAAAATTTCCTTGCTCTGTTAAACATCATTTGGGAAATATTTAAAAAGAAAAAAAATTCAAAGGGGGGTTAATAATTCTGACTTCAACTGTGTGTGTGTATATATATATATATATATATATATATATATATATATATATATATATATATATATATATATATATATATATATATATATATATATATATATATATATATATATATATATATATATATAAAGCAAAGAATATTTGATAGTATTTTCCTTTCTCCTTCAAGGAAGGTGTTTCATCTCCCCAGGGAAAGTGCTTAAGCATCCTGTGCCATTTTGGAAGCAGTTCCCAGTGCATTCTGGGAATGAAAAAATCTCTCTCCCTTTGCTCTGTGCATTTATTTATTTGTTTGTTTGTTTATTTATTTATTTCACACTATAGGCTGACCTGAATGTAGATGTAGAGAAATATCTCACAAATATCTCAGGCAGGGGGTAGACATCAGGGTATTTCTATTTTTTTGAGGGAAAACGCCTACCCTGTTCGACAGGTAGCAATTCACAGGAAAAAAAGAGGGCTGAATCGTGACTAAACAAGGTGCAGAAAGCAGGGGAGCTGAAGGAAAAACCGAAGCAGGAAAAACAAGCCCTGCGACTGCGCTGCTGAGAGACACAGCCCCAGATTCACAATCATTCAGTGAATCAAAACACTTTTTAATAATTCAACATGAAGAGAAGAGAAGAGAGAAAATCCTGCAGCAAGCCAACAGGCAGCGGCAAAAACACAGATTGAAAACACATTGATAGAAAAACACACCATTGAACGCTGTGTATCAACAAGCTATCCTAAACACACAGGACACAATGACTCGACTGAACTCTCAGGGGCTCGTACCGTAGTTTACCCTACAACACAATACTATGCTCTTTCTGCTTTCAGTCAAAATAGTTCATTCAGTATCTGAAATACACTGCAAACTAAGCTATGAAGACCACAGGACAGTACCATGATGCCAGATTAGCTTCAGTTTAGTTTGCATCAATTCTGGGTTTTAAGGTAGCTACAACGAGTAAAGTCGAAATGCCTTCATGTTACCTAAAACCCAAGATTGGTGCAAACTAAACTGAAACTTAACTGGCTAGCAGCTTATCAGCTTCATGGTACAGGCACCAGATGCTCAAGCAAAGAAAAAACAACACAGCAATCCATTTGATATCTTCCTATATTCCTGTATTATCTTATCAAACTAAAAGATGCATTTTTTTTATCCTAATCAACACTTTGCTTGTGTATGTGATATTTTAGAAACAAAACCTGAGAGCACTCAACAAATATACAACATGTTGAGATTCATGTCAAGTCACTTTTATTTATAGAGAGCTTTATTTAGAGCTTTTGCGATACAGATTTTTTTTTTAATGCAGCTTCACATTATTAAACATATTAAAGAGATAATTCACCCAAATATTCAAATTCTGTCTCCTTTTTTTTATCTCTGTTTCTTTATTCTGTAAAACTCAATTTACCTCAATTTAATATCAATTAAAAAAAATCAACAATATTATTTTGCATTTCAGGCTTTTGGGTATTAACTGTTACAACCATGCCTGAAAATATTTCAATTAATTTATTAATTTATAAATATTGAAAATCCTTTTTTGCTACAGTACTACTCAAAACATTTTCCTTCAATTTGATTAATATATTTCACATCCTAAAACAAAATAAATGTTAATCTAAATCTAAATGTTAATAAATCTTTTCTGGGTACATTCATTTCTGTGAATCACACATATTATATGCACATTTGAGAAATTATAGGTAACACTTTACTAAGGGGGAGTTCATAAGACTATCATAAAATGTTTATAAATTATGATTTGACATGTCTTGAAAATCAATGACAATTTATGACAATTTATGCATACTTATAACGACTGTTATTGAGTGTTATGTCACACTAAAAGGAGCGAAAAGGAGCGGGATTAAACAAGACATAAAAAAGTGAGCGATTTTTAATCTGTAATTTAAATTTCTGTACAGAGAGGTCATGTTTTGATTTTTGATTGGTCTCATGCAGTCACATGATGCGATTTCGCAGGTCAGAGTTCACCAAGCTTGAACTTTGCAATGCAGGCAAATGCGAAACATGACGCATGAGCTTGCGTTTCTGGTCTGGCTCATTCGCGTGCGTATAAATGCAAGACTAAGGAGAGAAAAGTGCAGTGTGACCATGGCTTCATTTACGTATGTCATTTTAAATGCAAAGGTGACATTGTTTGAGATGTTTTTGTTATGACAAGTTTACATAAGGCAACGCAGTGGCGCAGTAGGTAGTGCTTTTGCCTCACAGCAAGAACGTCGCTGGGTCGCAGGTTCGAACCTCGGCTGGGCTGGGTCAGTTGGCGTTTCTGTGTTGAGTTTGCATGTTCTCCCTGCGTTTGCGTGGGTTTCCTCCGGGTGCTCCGGTTTCCCCCACAGTCCAAAGACATGCAGTACAGGTGAATTGGGTAAGCTAAATTGTCCGTAGTGTATGAGTGTGAATGTGTGTGTGTAAGTTCCCAGAGATGGGTTGCGGCTGGAAGGGCATCCGCTGCGTAAAATCGTGCTGGATAAGTTGGCGGTTCATTCCGCTGTGGCGACCTCGCAAGGGACAAAGCCGACAAGAAAATGAATAAATGAATGAAGTTTACATAATAAAATATTGTCTTTGTCCTGACAACGTGACATTACCAAGAAAACAGAACTTGTCATAAATCTGTCATAAACATAAGTGTCATGAGGCCATTATAACTGTCATGAATTTTATAACAGCATAGTTTTTTTTTTTTTTGGTAAATTCTACAGTGGTAAAAATTAAATAATAAATATTAATGACACTTATAATACTGTTTTCAGGATTTACTGAATTGTTTTAGTGACAAATTCATTTGTTCCACTTAACAAAGTGATCAGAAAAATATTCATGACTGTGTTATAATGACCTCATGATAATCAGGGCTGGAGCAAGCTGAACTGGCGCTTTAGGCAAGCACGATCATGCCGCCCTCAAACCGAAAGTGAAAATGGAAGTAACCAGTTCGTGAAGTAAAGTGCATGGGGGTGGGGGGGTTGCGAAATGAAAGTGAGGATCAGTGGGTGGGGGGGAAATGTAAGTGAGGACCGGTGGGTGGGGGGAAGAAGGTGTCACAAATGAAAGTGGCAGGGGGGGCAGGGAGGGTGGTGTCATTGTGGGGGTGGGAAAGTGAGGACGAGGGTGTGGGGGTGACGTGGACAAAAGTGAGGACTGCGGTGTCGCGCCTGCCCTGATGATAATTATGTTTATGACATATTTATGACAAGTTATGTTGTCTTGGTAATGTCAAAGTCTCATGACAAAGGCAAAGACAGGTTGTGATGTTTTTATGTCAATTTGTCATATCAAAGACATCTCAAACAATGTCACCTTTGCACATAACAGAGCCTAATGACACTTAATGACAGTTGACATAAGCTTTGGTTGGTTGGCTGGTTGGTTGGTTGGCTGGTTGGCTGGCTGGCTGGCTGGCTGGCTGGCTGGCTGGCTGGTTGGCTGGTTGGTTGGTTGGTTGGTTGGTTGGTTGGTTGGTTGGTTGGTTGGTTGGTTGGTTGGTTGGTTGGTTGCTTGGTTGGTTGGTTGACTGGATGGATGGATGGTTGGTTGGTTGGTTGGTTGGTTGGTTGGTTGGTTGGTTGGTTGGTTGGTTGGTTGGTTGGTTGGTTGGTTGGTTGGTTGGTTGGTTGGTTGGTTGACTGGATGAATGGTTGGTTGGTTGGTTGGTTGGTTGGTTGGTTGGTTGGTTGGTTGGTTGACTGAATTGAAACCAACCTGTTTCAATTCACTATAACCTTCCATGTGAAGCTGCTTTGACACAATCTACATTGTATAAGCGCTATACAAATAAAGATGAATTGAATTGAATTGAATTGAATTGAATTGAATTGAATTGAATTGAATTGAATTGAATGGTTGGTTGGTTGGTTGGTTGGTTGGTTGGTTGGTTGGTTGGTTGGTTGGTTGGTTGGTTGGTTGGTTGGTTGGTTGGTTGACTGGATGGTTGGTTGGTTGGTTGGTTGGTTGGTTGGTTGGTTGGTTGGTTGGTTGACTGGATGGTTGGTTGATTGGTTGGTTGGTTGGTTGGTTGGTATGTTTGTTCAGGTATGTTGACAATCTTATGAACATCCCTTCAAGTAAAGCCTTACCTAATCTCAAAACAAATATAGGACAGATTCTATACAACATTTCATAAATAATGCCCCTGGTGTCTGGATTTTAGTTGTTCAGCAACACGATTTAATGCCATTTATGACATCTAATGGGCATGTTTATACCTTTTAAATGATTTGCATAATTCATTTAGAGAATCAGATTCTAAAACAACACAGACAACATGCAAACAAACAAAGCAATTGATTTTCAGTCAATTCCCTCCTTAAAGTCTTTTGGGCTTTGGGGTGCACAGTTTAGCTTTTCATCTGTAACTGGTATTTTTTTTCTTCCCATTCTGAAGGAAGTCTAATGTTAATTGAATCTTATCATAAATGGAACAATCTGTCTCGTGTTCCTGTTCCTCGCTCCCTTGTCTCTGGTCAATACTTCACATCCCTTCCAGTTACATTTTTTTTTTCAATGCTCTCACTCCAGCAACAAGGTGAAAAACACTCTCCAATTAGTCCGAGCCCCTGTGATTATCCTGCTCTTGCTAACAATTCCCTCCTCTATCAATTATTTATTTCGAGGCCGTGCACGCTCTCAGTCGCTCTCTTGCATGCAGCATTCCTGCCGGAGGCCTTGAAACGCAGGAAGTAGTCAAGCTGAATACGGCTCTCTCTGTGTTTTTTATTGTATCTCTCTTTTCACGTCTACTCATTATGGTAGCCGTATCCCACTGAAGTGAAGGACACATGTAAATGCTTGGGTCAAGGGACAGAAATCTCTTTTTTATTTTCGACATCCCCATCATTTCTTGCACAGCTGGCATCCTTTTGCATGCGGCTGCCGTTGCCAGACTGTGTTGTGTTTGCTTGCATGAGTGGGTGCAAATGTTTATAGCACCTCTGCATGTTCGCGGAGGTTAGCGTTCACCTACTGTGTGCGTGTAGGAGGTCTTTCCCCGAAGGTTTACTCGCACGTGGGTTGCGTGTTTTGTGGGGGTGCTTCTGTAGTGTCATAATTTGCGTTTTTATGTTTGTGTTTTTGATGCAGATACTGAAAAGCAGCAGCTGTTTCCTTGCTTGTAGGGAGCTGCATAACAATAGTTTATATACCAAACAAATCTTGTCAGGCACATTTAGAACAAGAATCATTTGATGGTATATTAAAAGGCTTAATTTAAGGATCTTAATGCAGCCCCAAAATACTAATCAAATGATTTGTTTATACTTTGTCAACAGCCTTAACCCTCTCATCTGTGTAAGCTGACGCCATTGTCTTGATGTATTGTATTAAGTTAGTAACATCATCTAGTCTATTTTAGATAGAGATGTGTAGAATTACAGTTGCAGACACAACTTGTTCTTGATTGTTCATAGACCAAATTTGACCATTCCAATATGCTAGACAGCTTACACATAGGAGCCTATTGAAGAGTTGCTAATGTTACTTTCATTTATACTATATATTACCATGGTTGATCAGTTAACCAAATAGTCATCTGACTAAAGTCAACTTGACAGGACGTCTTGGCTATTCCAGTCACATATTTCAAATCTATTGACTATATCTATCAGAAAGACATTTCTATAATGTTTAACCTCCTAGCTTCAACTAAATTTACATTTATAGCAATGATCATTTCCTAACCCTCCTAATATTGTTATGCTAATAAAACTACACAACCTCGAAACATTCACCATGTCCCCTATCTCTCTTGTCCAACAGCGCATGAATAAATACCAGCACAAACAAACAGCAAACAGAATAAAAACCAAGAATAAAGCCCAGCAGAAGGCTGTGGTCCACACATGAAGTCTCACAATGCTGCTGCAATTATCTTGCTGATTGGCAAGGCCTCTGGCTTTATGCAGACGCAGCTGTGCTGAAGCAGGTGCATTATCTGCGTGTGTGTATGTGTGTGTGTCTGCACCGGTAAGAACCGTCCATAAGCCGAATCTCCTTCAGAACATGCCAACGTCACCAAGCAGACACTGCAGGCTGGGAATTGGCCACTTAGACAGGTGCTAGCGTTTAACGTAAACAAATGCTTTAACCTGCCCCATCATATGCAACTCACCCTCATTCTGTATCCATTAAGGGCTGTTTTTGGCAGTTTTTATTGGGTTCTTTCCAGCTGCCTACATAAACAGGCTTTCAGAGACTTCAAGAGATGCCATTGCATTGAAATTTAAATCGTTTGGAAATGTCACACTGTGACAGTGAGACTCGGAAAGGCTTGATTGTGAAAATCTCTCTTTAGCCTTTTGCTCATTAGCCTTTTTAAAGGTCTCGCATAGGTTTGGTAAAATACATTTTGTTTGAGAACGATCTTGTGATTATCGGACAGCTGTCCTCGCCATACCTTTAGGAAATATATGGTTGCATGTGTGGATCTAATAAAGAAAAAAGCATCTTAGATTGTCATTTCATTAGGCATTGCTGCTGGAACTTATTTTGAATGTTTTGCAGAGTGATGGTTTTATTTCTCATCACTATGTGAAACTGACAATGTTATTTTGTGCAGACTCTGAGACACACACTTCACTCTTTTTTCCCCCACAGCTCACTCTTTGTTCCAGTGAAATCACAAAGCAAAATACTAATTAACATGTCAAGAAGCAGATATTAAGCAAGTTGGAACTAAAGTTTTACACTTTAATTAAGAGTAATAAAATTGTTCTCGTCTTTTATTGTTCTGTTAAACAACAACCTCCCATTTTTTTAGAGACCATCCATCCATTTTAAAATAACATATAATATTAATCACATTAAACTATACACTATTTACATTAGGCATGTTCAATTATTTAACCTAAGCATTCCTTATTTTGTGACATTACAACCATTTCAAAAGTGTTCTTTCTTTAACAACAATTGTTTCTTCCACTTTATTAATGTCCATAACAATATCACAAGAGTAAATAGGTCAAGTAAAATAATGCATTATAAGCAAAGACACAAACTTAAGCTTCTTCACTGATGTTTATGTCAAATTGTCCAAAAATGGCTCTTGGCAGAAAACATCTGTCACTGACTGTCTAGCTAACTATTGTCTGAATGTGCCTAAAGGTATTTCAGAAACTCAGTCTTATCGTCATAAATGATTACCAGCGTGTCTCCACCAAGAAACACAAGACATTTGCCAAGTAAACACATTGCAATTCAAAA
Organism: Danio kyathit; assembly: GCA_903798195.1. Taxonomy (NCBI): domain Eukaryota; kingdom Metazoa; phylum Chordata; class Actinopteri; order Cypriniformes; family Danionidae; genus Danio; species Danio kyathit. The sequence continues at coordinate 31,223,331 of LR812533.1, read as the reverse complement.
TGATAAATGGCCCGAAACTGAATAAAAAGAGAAACGGAGAGATGCAATTGACGCATTAATCAGCGTAGTACAGACACATCGGTCTAACAGAAGAACCGACCATTAATCCAAACTTGATGCCTCTATATCCAGCTCAGGAGTGGGATAATAGCAGATGGACAGTACGGCCCATCAGGCCTAAAGTCTTTATGGTAGTGTCAATACTACTGGAGTCCCTTATGTCTTCAGAAGTAATGAGACAAAAGCTCCAACCCTGAAAGAGTAATATCATTCATTATCCATGACTAACAGGCTCTCTCTGGCTCCAGCAAAGGGCTATTCCTGCGTCCTGCAGTCTGCTGTCATCAGTCGGATGTCTTCATGTCAGAGACAGGGTGGGGACCATGTCTCAGGTGGACTAGACTGGAAAAACATGGGTCCTGACCTACACATATAACAGCCATAACTGAAATGACTTCCCAGTACTATTGGCACACATGTGATAAAATGTAATTAAAGTACATTTATTGAGATATATTTAGTTATAATAATAAGATCTATCTATCTATCTGTCTGTCTGTCTGTCTGTCTGTCTGTCTGTCTGTCTGTCTGTCTGTCTGTCTGTCTGTCTGTCTGTCTGTCTGTCTGTCTGTCTGTCTGTCTGCCTACCTACCTACCTACCTACCTACCTACCTACCTACCTACCTACCTACCTATCTATCTATCTATCTATCTATCTATCTATCTATCTATCTATCTATCTATCTATGGTATTTATTTATGTGCTGTTAAATAAAATCTATGAAAGACAATAGTTATCAGTTTCCAGCTTTCTTTAAAAAATCAGTTTTGAGTTCAAGAGAAGATAGAAAGTCAAACTGATTTGGAACAAGTGGAGTATGAGTACTGTAAATGATGGCATAACCTTCAGTTTTGGGTAAACTTTCACCTGTGACAAGATTATTTGAATTGTAAAGGTCTTGTAGTCCTAAATAAATACATATAAATAAAATAAAACTTAATATAATAAGTATATTATTATAATAAATATAAAAGTTAGCATTTTTGTAATACACTGACACAATGATGGGCAGGGAAAGTGCAGTAGAAGATAGAAGTGATAATGCACCAATAAAAAAAAAATCATGTGTTATGTTTCACATATGTTTTGTGGTGCTTTGTGTTTGTTTTCTGTTTCGCTTTCTCTTCTCTCTTCCGTTGTGTACTCTGTCCTGTCCTAGGTGTGCAACCATTGGTCGAGAAGGCTGTCAATCACTATTATGACGCACACTGTGCACCAATCAGGAGCTGGTCTGCCACGTTTAAAAGGCGTTCGCTTGCGCTGTTCAGCAGGAGCGCTTGGCTTGCCACCAAACTCCTTGCTTGTGTCAACACGCCTGTTTGGTTGTGTTCGTATTATTTATGTTGTTGTTTAGTTTGTCTCTCGTTTAAGTGCTGTATTTATTAGATAAGTTTGTGCAGCTCAATTTATTATTAATTATTAGGAAGTCGAATTATCTTTATGAGAATTGGATTATCAAATAAGCTCATGTTTAGCTAATGGCTAACAATGTGTATTTTACGAGAACTCTAGTAATTTTGAGCAGCATAGGTTTTTGTGTTAGTTAGTTTATGGAGGAGTTGCCACATTTGTAATTATGTTTTGGAATAGTTAAGAAGTTTAGTTATGCATCGTATAAGCTGAAGTTTATTGTTTTGTTTCTGCATTTTTCTTTGGTTAGTAAGTTTATGGGTTGGGGTTTAGTTAGATTGTTTTGTTTTATTTATTTCTTTGTTGTACATTCTAAATTCATATATTCATTGTTTAATATTCTTTGTTTAATAAATTGTTATGTCTTAAAGTTACGTCTCATTCAACATAACAACTTAAACATTCAATTCAATTCAATTCATCTTTATTTGAATAGCGCTTATACAATGTAGATTGTGTCAAAGCAGCTTCACATGGAAGATTATAGTGAATTAAAACAGAGTCAGTTCAGTTTTCAGAGAATAAGTTCAGTTCAGTTTAGCTCAGTTCAGTGTGGGTTAATAATGTAACACATGGGTAAGCTAACATAACAATAAAATCTAGACTTCTGAAGTAACAAAACAAGTGTTTTTGCAATATGGATATTTAAATGCTGCAAACAGCTCATGGGCAAAAAGTAAACAAATATTGTGTACTGCAGTTGTGTAAGGCCCTGACTACACCACTGGCCACCAACATGTAGTGGGTTCAATTTGCATTCAAAAGCTACACCTCCCCTTTCAATAACCCCAACCTGCTGTGAATAATGTATAGCAGCTAGTTTCAGCTTAAGCACGAGATAGTTGTTCTTTTACTAAACTCTGCCACATTTTTCTCGAACCCCAAAGGCAGAGAGAAATAGAAGAGAAGCTTAAATAATGAAACTGTTGTGAAAAATGTGACCTGGAAAGGACTGGAGGATAGAAAATAGAGCTTTTCTTTTCTGTAGGGAAAAAGAAAATCTGCTCAATTCATTGAGGACAAACCCGGCTATATGTTGTAGATGATAGAGTGCGCTTTATATAGAGTACAGCTATGGAAAGGATCAAGAGACCACAAAAAATAGTCATTTTCTTTGGATTTACTGGATTTGTTAGACATGGCTTTAAAAAAATGTTTATATCAAATATTTGTTTTCTTTTTTTAATGGCCTCATACAATTTCTTCCAAAGTTTAAATAAATGCACCACAAAACTAGTCATAAGTGTATTTTTTCTAAAGCTGAGACTTATACATCACCTAAAATTGCTATGTTTTACATTAATTTATGGAATTATTACTAAATATTACTAGTTATTACATATTACTAATTAAAATCAAGTTTTGATATATTTACAGTAGGAAATATCGTAATGGAACTTTTTGGTTTGATGATGTTTGGCTATTGGCGAAAATATATGCATCCAACATAAGTCATACTTTAATTTCTTAGTTTTCAGAAAATGACAATTGGACAAGTGTTTTCATTTACTTTGATTTAAAATCTGGGTTATTCTTATATACTTAAAATAATTTCTTAGCTTTCCAAGTACAATCATTGTTAAAACATTAATACTGTTATCTAAAAATTAATATAAAATGCTTAAAAAACAGCTTTTTTTCCTTTTATGCAAAAAAATGCTCTAAATAACATTTTTATTTTTATAAGACATTTGGAAGACATAATCAGCAGTTTACAGAATAAAACAGAATCCAACTTATTTTAATATGCTAATTTGCATCTTAAAAACATTTCTTATCATCAACGCTGCAAAGACTTTATCACCAATTCTGTGAAGTCATTCTTTTACTCTCAGCATTAATTGGCAAACAAAGATCTTTTATAACATTACAAGGTCTTTTCTATCACTTTTAATCAGTTTTAGTAGAGTATTATACGACACACATGGATTTGACCACATAAACAGTCTCAGCTGCCCCTCTGTCCTTCTCTAATCAGCCTCTGCTTTCTGCAATCAGAACTTCCTCTCCACTTCTGATTTTTCCAGCACTTTCTAGCCTTTAAATCTCCAGTGGTGGAACATCCTCCAGTGAATCTCATTTGTGCCGTGTACTTTTAAAGAAGGCTCTCAAAGACATGAATTAAGCAAAGTAAAATGCAAATATAATCAAAGTGATTGAAATCAAGTTCCCAGCTCTCTCTTTTGTAATGTAAGGTCCTGATGTTTATAGCATAAAGATGAGAACAAAAGCACGTCTGATTGGCCGACTAAGATTGGTTGCTGGGCTTTGAGGTGCCATTGACTTCCATTGTATTTTCTTTTCTACTGTGGTTATCAATTAGGGCTGCTAGATTATGGGAAAAATCGTAATCATGATTATTTTGGTTATAATTGTAATAACGATTATTCAAAACGATATACAGTTCAAGTCAAAATTATTCGCCCTCCTGTGAATTTATATATATATATATATATATATATATATATATATATATATATATATATATATATATATATATATATATATATATATATATATATATATATATATATATCCCAAATGATGTTCAACAGATTTAGGAATTTTTCACGGTATTTCCTATAATATTTGTTTTTCTGAAGAAAGTCTTATTTGTTTTATTTTGCCTAGAATAAAAACAGGTTTAAATATTTTTAATATTTAATTGAACAGGTAATTAATATTATTAGCACCATTAAGCTATATACTGTATGTTTTTGATTGTCTGCAGAAGAAACTACTGTTATACAATGACTTGCCTAATTACCCTAACTTGCCTAATTATCCTAATTAAGCCTTTAAATTGCACTTTAAGCTGAATAGATGAATTACCGCTAAACCTTCAGAATGCACACGCAGCGAGGTTGCAAAAAAAAAAACAGGAGCGCTAACATTTACAGCGAGGCAATGACATCCGATACGGTACTGAGTTTGTTGTTGTCTTAGAAATAAGTTATAATGATTTCATATATATTATTTACAGTACATAATGCTTTCTGTGTATTATAACAGCCTGTCATCCAGTGATAAGCACAGTTATTTGGCAAAACTAACGTTAAAGTGAGCGGCGTTCGACTGACAGGTCCATTTGCGATAGCACCCTCCCAATGGATATTGGATAAGACTAAATGGCCAAGCATCCAGCCCGAAATATACAATTATCTCATTGAAACTCCAAGTGATTTTACAAGAGAGAAGTTAAAGGCATACAAGTCTTTGGATGCCAACGCGTGCTCATGTGCAAGAACTAATGTTCCATGATTACCAGATTCAAAACTTTGTAGTGCTAAAAACCGAGGTTCTGCCTAGCCAAAGACAAGGAAAGAAGACAGAATTGTACAAGGCCTGGGTAATCATCAACAAGCAAAACAACTGCATTCTGACAGCGAAGTGCACCAGTACGGCAGGGTATGTGAACTTACACTTTCACGTTTCATTCTTAGCATTCAATGCCTGCAGTTTCATGCAGTCAAAACCGAGTAATGTGTATGATTCAGCATAGCGTGAACTTGAGAAGCTATGAAATGAAAACTGCAGTCGAGCATTTTTAATTAGGTCCCCACTCCATTCAGCTCCCTTTTAGCCAAAGACATCAGCGGTTAGCATTAAAACCAGTGTGGTGTATGGTAAAAGTTAAGTTTTCTATTTTTGGGCTCGAATTTGGCATCCTACCGCACAACACGACATGTTTGCTATTGCAACCAGTCTTTTTTTGCAACCGGGAACCCGAGTGATGTCATGTGTGACATAGGTTGGTAATTCCTCTGTACTTGTATCTTGAAAAATATGTAGTAAAATATTATTAACTGTCATCATGTCAAAGATAAAATAAATCAGTTATTAGAAATGAGTTATTAAATCTATTATATTTAGAAATGGGTTGAAAAAAAAACTGATATTGGGTAAAAATATAAAGGGCCGCTAATAATTCAGGAGGGCTAATAATTCTGACTTCAACTGTATATTTACAGTTATTTTCCTCCCTGTAAAATAGGAAAGGGAAATAAATACAATAGAATAAAAATATGAAACAAACTGTGCTTTGCATCTTCACTGTAAGAAAAAAACTTTATTTATAGCTATAACAGTCCTTCAGTCAAGAGCAGTGAGGGATTTTGTCCTTTTGTTGTTTGATTAATGATAAAAACAGTCGGTAGCAGAAATATTGCGCGTTGTCACTTTAAGAGCAGTACGGTTCTGATTTATGGTTTCACTTTCACATGTCTTTTGATTCTCAACTCGTTTATTTATTACATAAATGAGGGTTGATATGAATAATCACTAAACACGGGTTTTGACACAAATGTGCATCCCGAGCTGCAAAAGTTACATTACAGTACATGCTTTTAGTAATTTTCACGTGAAACTGAGCTTTGCAGAGCAACAAATGTGTACAACTGAAAAGGGGGCGGTATATGATGCAATAATCATTTTATCTCGATTAATGTTTTTTCACAGTCGTTAGAAGCCAAAATTGAAGTCGAAACTGAATTTTGATTAATTACACAGCATTAATATCGATAGCTATGTTTCCATCCAAAGATACAAATTAGACTTGTGCGCAAAACTGGAATGTCGCATAAAACATCGTTTCCATCCGATCAGTCAAAGAAAACAAAATTGTCATTTTTGAGGCCAAATATCAAAAAAGAAAAATGTAATTTGCCGCTGTGGGAAAAGTCACTGTGGGAATTTTTGTCTTATGTAATTAATTTTTCTGCACCTCTAAAGACGAAATGCAATAAATGCACAGTGGCTTTTGGAGGCACGAGACCACTCTTTAACAGACAGTTCTGGGAGGTAATAATACAAAACCACTTTGATAACTGACTTTAGAATGACCAAAACAACATTTTAGATGTTTAACATTGTGGTCAGTCCACTGGTTTGTCCATTAATGCAGTCCAATCGTGCACATTTTTGTTATCACATGATCTGTTAAAACAAAATCAGATGACTTTCTTGATGCGCATGCTTGAATTTGTAGTTTATACGCATATTTTCTTATCAGATAAAAAGTTAGTTAGTTGTGCGCATAATAAATTACTTAATAAATTACTTAGTTAATAATAAATAATAATATACTACTTAGTTGTGCGCATAATAACATTTTTTTTTTTACATTTTTACAAAATCATGTCCATATTGCCGTTTCCATTAAGCATTTTATTCCAAAATGTGCATAACAATACACTGTAAAAATGCTGGGTTCCACACAATGCCTTCATGTTGTCCCAACACAAATCGATTAAGTTAGACTCAATTAAGTAGATTGAACATAAAACATTTAAGCTGTCCCAAAAAAAAACATAAGAATTGTGTTGTTTCTTCTCATTTTAAATAAGCTATTTGAACATGCAGCAAAAGCCATTTTTTGAGTGTACTGTAGGTGGATGGAAACAGTTAATGGCTACTAGTTTCCGACATTCCTCAAAATATGTCCTTTTGTGTACAACAAAAGAAACAAGTGGAGGGCTATTATAATAAACGATGACAAAACTTTAATTTTTGGGTGAACTCTCCCTTTAATATCCTAAAATAAGCTTCTGTCAGTCCTTGCAGCTGCAGCCTTTGCCTCATTTTCATTTCTCTCTCCATTAAATTAACATTTTACATACATTCTGCTGGTCTCCTCTGAAAATATGTTAATCCACTACTAAATATGCATCTCTGTGGCATCTTTCTTTTGTTGCAATGTTATTCTTTCATTGCATTACTTTTTCTCTTGCTCGGCGGTGAGGCGGTTTTGGGAGAATGTGGTTAAAATGGAGAGCCGCAGATGGGGGATAAAACAGGGTTTATTGTGGCCTAAAAGCATGACATTCATAGGGGAATATGGAAGTGTAAATGAGCTGCTTGGCACAAAGCGTTGACTTGCTTTTCTGGTGTTTGTACTAGATGAATTACTGACATCGCTGCGCTACAAGAGACAAGGGCAAACCTGCTAAACCAGTGGCTCTCCCAAAGGTTGTCTAGATGCTTACAGCTTCAATCACACATGGACTGAAATAGAGCGTGTAGATTTGAATGTAAAGTAAATTCATGAATGCAAAGCAAGACATTCGCTATCGAACAAGTCTAATACAATTGCAATTTACTGTCATGTCTTCTAATAATATTTTATAGTAAAAAACAAAACAAAGTGTCTCACACAAATTAAATTTAATTAAATTGTAATTGTGTGTCACGATCACCAGCGATCTAGCCTGTGCAGATCGCTGGAGAACTACAGATCTGCCACTGAAATGAACTACAACTCCCAGAAGTCTTTGCACTTATCATTCCTGCCACAGCTGACAATCATTCAGACACTAACACAGACACACAGCTGAAGCTCATGATTGACTAATTTCTTGGACTATTTATTCACCTCACATTCTCACATACTTTGCTGAGTCTTGTGATCTGTAAGTCAGCAGTCCCGAAGCGCTTTCCTTGTCTTGCCTTGCCGTGTTTGTAGTAGTGGTGGACAAAGCAAGGCTTCATGAAACACTGAAACACTCCAAGCAAATGTGTCGAAGCTTCGAAACTTTCCGAAACCTGTCTCTACATTGACACCTAGTGATCATTTTTTTATGTATTTCTCTGGAACAGCTTCAGCATAGAAACAGTTACTTAAATTGAGGTATTAAACCCCACGTTGTAAAGTTGAGGTTTCAAGTGATTTAGTGAAGTGGTGAGAGTTCTTGACTAACATGCAGAGATAATGGGTTTGAATCCAGGGAGATGCAGCTATAGATGTTAGTGTTTAAATCATCTGTTCTTGTAACGTGTTTTGTTTTAACCTTGTCAGTCAAACCCAGATTCACCAGGTCTCGAAACGCTTCTGAAATGGCCGATGCTTTGAATGGCTTTAGTCATGTGACCTGGTGTTTTGAAACAATTTAGTCATGTGACCTGGGTGTTTCGAATCACCTTAGTCACATGACCTGGGTGTTTCAGATCATGCTTCGGTGCAGTGTTTTGAAACACTTGTGCTTCGGGATCTCAACACTGTGTCGAAACATCAGTTTTACGTCAGCCGTCTCTAGTTTTTGGACCCTTGTTTGTTTTACTGTTTATGTTGTTTTACTGACTGCCTTGACCATACGCCTGTTATACTAACCATTCTCTGGATTACCTGCATGCTCCCATCTGTCCCTGTGTTAACCTGGCCTGCATGACCATTCTGTTTAATAAGCTGCATGTGGATCATCAACTCCTTGTACCCTGACTCATTACAGTGAGACACACTCTGTATTTAATTTAATTTAATTTAACTCTGGCGTTGCAGTAGGTAGTGCTGTCGCCTAACAGCAAGAAGGTCACTGGTTCGAGCCTCGGCTGGGTCAGTTGGTGTGGTCTGGGAAACATCCATACACTCATCCACACTCATACACTACGGATAATTTAGTCTACCTAATTTACCTCTACCACATGTCTTTGGACTGTGGGGGAAACCAGAGCACCCAGAGGAAACCCACGCGAACACAGGGAGAACATGCAAACTCCACACAGAAACACCAACTGACCCAGCCAAGGTTCGAACCTGCGACCCAGCGACCTTCTTGCTGTGAGGCAACAGCACTACCTACTGCACCACTGTGTTTTAATATTTTAATCATTTATTTTATAAAATCCACAAAATCTGTTTAATATAATAATAATAATATTCATAACAATAATAATCATAATTATAATAATAATACTTATTCAATTATAAATGCATTTTTTATTCTATTAATGTATTGCTATGTAGTTGTTTATTGGCCCATGTCAAAAGATACCATCCACGCATTTCTATGATCTTCTATGCTCAGATATGGATGCCAATTAATGTGGGCCACAGGCAGCACTGGGTCGACTGCATTCCCACAGCAATGTGTGCAGTGAATGTCTCACACTGTTCAATCTCACTCAATTTCAAGTTAAGTGGGCTGCAGTATTAATGAGAAAGCTGATTATGTGTCTGTGTATTACATTCAATCTGCTCAATATGCCAGTAAAGAAACATGCTCATCCATGGGTTTCGTTTCAGTAGCTTTTTGTTCAGAGTGCAATGCAGTTTGGGAAGAATAGATGAGAGATGCACGGTTTTTCTGATAATCCTTGTTGGAGGCTGACATTACTTGGCTGTATCTTTATTAAAAGATATTAGGTGTGCATTAGGGTTGCACAGAGATGAAGTGATAAAGAAAATGGGATTATGAGATATAAGATGTGCAGAACAGACTGATGAAAACTGGTCAACATCCAATTGTAATATATATTTCTGCCATCTTAATGTGGAGGAATATTATATGCTACGATGTCTGCTTTTGAATCCATGGAAACTCAGAATGTCATTCCTATGTTTCTTATGTTTCCTATGTTTGTTTGTTTGGCCTTCACACTGCTTCACACTACAGAGCGTAATTCAGTCCTTGACATCACACACCGATTCAGGGTACAGTCGTGAATTCAGAATTTAATTGAGTATGTCTTTTATACTAGCAAACATTTGAAACAGACCACAAGTGTGTGTCGTAACTGTGTGCATGTAAAGGGCACAAGGCTTTCCAGGGGGTTTAGTTTGGAGTGACGATATTTACCCAACTCGGTATGTGAGTTGAGAGATTTAACCTGCGGTTTGTTTAGACAGGAAGCTGTTCAACATTTTATGAGCAGCCTTAATGTCAAAATTGTAATATATGAGACACACAACAATGCAGAGGATCCATAATTGAGTGGATGTTTGCAACAATAGCTTTGTTGAAGAATTATTTTCTCTCATTACCCTAACAAAGTCTATTGAACACATGGAAATAGCACAAGCTCATTGGAAATACCTGTTTCAGCCAGCATATTTGTGAAATTGCAAAAATAAATGTACTTCAACATACATTTGACTGCAGTATTTATGTGAAATGAATGTTATGGTGCAGTATAACAACAGTTCCTTATGTTCCTTTTCACGCTAATGATATTTATAGGGACATATTATCAATAAATAAAGGATTATTTTCATGCAGTTCTTTGCATAACACCAGGCCTGCCCAAACTCGATCCTGGAGGGCCGGTGTCCTGCATATTTTAGTTCCAACCCCAATCAAGCACACCTGAACCAGCTAATCAAGCTCTTTCTAGGTATACTAGAAAGGTCCAGACAGGTGTGTTGAAGGAAGTTGGAGCTAAACTATGCAGGACACCGGCCCTCCACGACCGAGTTTGGACACCCCTGCATAACCCCAAATAAATACCACAAAGCAATTAAAGGTGTCTACGATTTGGAATCAAATACATTTGCCTCACCTATCAATCTCAAAATGGTCAATTTTTCTGGCATGGTCAGTGACAAAAACTCATAGGGTGAAAAAAAATGTGTAGATCTGTCACTAAGATCTTGACATGAATCTTGCATTCACAAGTGGTCCCAAGAGGTGAAATAGTTAATGTGTCTCCGCTGACCACTTGTGATTGGATCAGATAATACTGATCTGTTGATATTAGGTAGAAACAGGCCACAGTCTGAGATCTTAAAATTCATTTTGATATAGCTGTCCACATATAGTAAGAGTAAAGATTCATACAAAAAAGGTCAAGCATTTTAATTTATGTTAGTCTAAGATTTTTCTAAATGCTGTTTTCAGCATTTTTAGCAATTGTGCTTTTAAAAGTGTTCACAGTTGGCATTTTCATTTATTTTTTTCAAAACTAATGCGCTTGCTGTGTTAGTCCAGTTATTTGAATAAGTGTGTGTGCTGTCATCCAATCCTTAGTAATGTGATGTGTATATAAAATTAACCAAAAGAGCACATCAAGTCCCCCCAAAAAAATGACAGAATTCCCAAGCATACCTGTTTTTTTTTCATCATAGCTGTAATGTTCCGCATTACAGGTCAATACAAGCGTCAAACTTATCTTCTTGAAGCATATTTCCATTTGAGTGCAAGATAGTGATCCTGTATTGTTCTGATGGTGGTGTTTTGACTTTTACACATGTTATAAAAGCTCTAAATACCATTTTAATTACCATTAAATACCACTGTATGTATACGCACATACAGTACAATAAGCATGTACACCATGTTCAGCGAATAGCATTGTTTTGTTGCAAAAAAAAAAATATCCATTCAAACTTAATCTCCTTACTGTGTAGAAAAAACAACTGATATGTCAAATGAATCTCACTTATTTTTACTCCTTCCGTACTGCTATTTTCCTCTGTGTATAAGGTTAAACATGGGTATGGCCATATTAGCTCTTAACAGGAGATAAACAGACTCATTGTGCCCCCAGGAGGACTGTGTGCCAGACGCCCCACTGTAGAGTTATTGATAGAATATCTTGGAGGGAATGCTGATCTTTGAATTGGCTTCAATCATACAATGAAGATCCTGCAGGCAAGAGAAGGCCTTATAACACAGAGGAATTGCTTCTTATTTGCCGCTTTTTCTCAGGGCTTCAATCACTCACTGAGAAGAGAGTGAAATGTGAAAAGATGCTCAGCGTCGATACAGATTCCTTCTATATAGTCTCGCTCCAAAATGATGATGTGGCTTTTCTTATCATAAACAAAGCAATAGTTAACACATTCAAAGTCTCTATATTATGTTCAAAAAGCCTAAAATTAACACTTGTCAAGTGTCCAATTGTAAGTAATAATGGAGAGTAAATTTAAATATTTTCCACCAACTGTCTGGTAACATTTTTCAATCATTCTAACAGTGACTGAAAATAAATTATGGATTTATCCAATTGCAAAGCAGGTGTCATTATAAGTATAGTTAGTTATATAAATGAATATAAATAATATTTATAATGCCATTATTATTATTATTATTATTATTATTATTATAAAACTTAAGAAATAAAAAATCACTACATTATTATTATTATTATTATTAGTAGTAGTAGTAGTAGTAGTAGTAGTATTTTTACTCATTTAATAAAAATAATAATAATAATAATAATAATAAAAAAATTAATATATAATGATAATAATAATAATAAAAATATATAATGATAATAATAATAACAAATATAATAAAAACAATAATAAAATATATAATGATAATAGTAGTAATAATAATATTAATAATAATAATAACAAATATAATAAAAAATAAAATATATAATTATAATAATAGGCGGTTCATTCCGCTGTAGCGACCCCGAATTAATAAAGGGACTAAGCCAAAAAGAAAATGAATGAATGAATAAATGATAATAATAATAATAATAATAATAATAATAATAATAATAATAATAATAACAAATATAATAAAAACAATAATATTAAATTATATAATGATGATGATAATAATACTAATAATAATAATAATAATAATAATAATAATAATAATAATAATAATAATAAATATAAAAAACAATAATAATCAAATATATAATGATGATGATAATAATAATAATAATAATAATAATAATAATAATAATAATAATAATAATGATAATAATAATGATGATGATAATAATAATAATAATATCAAATATAATAAAAACAATAATAATAAAAATATATAATAATAATAATTATTATTATTATTATTGTTATTATTATTATTATTATTTTGCCCTTTTTTCTGGTTGGTATTTTTAGTTAAATAATGTGCATACAGACTCATGGCTGGTTTAAAATATATTTGTGGCCCTTCATTTTCTTAAGTCAGTGGTCATTAGCAGGTGTGGCAAATGTTATTTTTAGCCCCTGATTACGTCTCATCACTTGATCGTAGTCCAGAGTGCTAATAGAGACCCAAGAGACAAGCGAGAGAGGAAAAAAGGACGAGAACAAGAGGGTGCCTCCACAAGCTTACAGTCAGATCATAGTTTCTGGCTATTATAAGCGCCATGCTGAGAGTTTTATAATTAAACAAACCCATAAAGCTTCCATCAGAGGCTGAGATTTAACCAAAATGGACTGAACTCCTACACTGATACGGTTTCCACAATTTGCATTAAGGTCGCTACAGCTGGAACATAAAACCGGCATTATGGATCAAGAGAAAATGAACAGATTCTGAAGGTCACTTTCAGAATAAAAGGAAACAGCATGCCATAGGTTAGTAATGGGGGTTAGCTTATCCTTGCGCATACATTGAATTATGCAGCATAGCATATATCTTTGCATGGCTGCTTTGTGCTCTCTGTGGATTTTGCATGTCTCCCCAATGATTATCCAGTTCCTCATCCACATGTCATGTGTTAGTAGTGCAGTGTGACAGATGCCAGCCAAAGCCTGCAGGGAGGACGGCATCCCTGTCTCAGAACTCACTGGTCATGGCACTATGGGAATGAAAGTGTCTCTCGGGCACGTCTGTCAGTGGAGCGTTAGAACGCTTGGGATGACTGTCAACACTGTTGCTCTGTAATATCCTTTCAGGGCATCATGCACTCCTTTTTTTGAAGGGGCATCAGTGGAAATTCTGGCTTACTTATTATTGCCCTGTGAAAGATACGACTTGGCCTACAAAAAAAAAAGAACAATCTGTAGCAGCTGTTGACAGTTTTACAGATGAGCCCAAGTCTCAGTTAATTTGAAAATGTCATGGTCGTAACAAAGTAATGCTTTATTAAATAATGTAGCCATATTAAAAAACGAGAGAGATCTACCGAGCTAGTGTGATTACCTTCATCTGCTTTCTTTTAAATCAGTCTCATGTTCAAAATAAAGCATTTGCCTGCTGAGAAATGTGATGTCTTAGTATTCCAAGAGGCATTTCTCATAACATTGTTGGTCAGTGCATTTGTTGGTTGCATTTTAATAATAATATTCTTGTTTACAACCTTATTTCAGCCCTGATAAAAGTCTTAATCTTGCGGCTCAATCATAAAGTTTGTTTTTGGCGACATCTAATGATATAGCAACGTAACCTGCACTGAAGTTAAAAGCACCCTCACAAACACTCAGACTGGTTTTATTGAATCCTACTACTATTTATATATGGTATAATTTGTGTGTGTCCACAGTGGGGCGACACAGTGGCGTAGTGGGTAGCGCTCACTAGTAGTTCAAATATATGTAGGTCATTTGGGTAAGCTAAATTGTCCATAGTGTATGTGTGTATGTCCTTGTCCTCCAGATTGGGGGTTGAGCATTGGGCTCCCCTCATAAAAACTAGATGTTACGAAAAACCAATATGGTATAGCTAAATATCAACTTCGATATAAATGGCCCTGAGAGTAAGTAAGTAAGTAAATAAGTGTCCACAGTATGTGTAAACAACCAGTCTATAATGGCAAAAAATTCACTGTCTGAAAATGCGCTGTTCCCAATTTTCCCCGACTGTGACATCACAAGGCCCGCCCATGGCTTATGGCCATCTGCCTTATTAGCTAGTAAGGCTGGGCATACACTGTGCAATGTCAACCCTAGTGAGGGAATCACTCAGTTGAATCAGAGCATCTGGGTTCACTGGGGATGTTATGGTGCAATATTAAACAATATATTCCAGAATGCACAATTAAAAGTGTTATTTTATATTTGCGAGATGCAGATTTGGTTAGGAAAAAAGGTAGTGATTAATACAAAAGGTACAATATAATAAAAATAATACAAAAAAGGTTGTAGTGATTAATAATTTCTTCCTTTCAATCCAAGTTTCACTATCTTTCCCATTAGGTGACGTAAAAGAATTATAAGAATGGGGTATGATGTGTTGATTTCACATGTGTGAGAAGTCATCGTTGCTGACCAATCAAACCACATACAGTAGTCAACAAAACAACTTTTCAAAATTGTCCTAATATGAAATTGAGCATTGTTCGATAGTTTTAGGACAACTTTGATGTAAGTTTTTGAATCACTTCAAATGTTGACTACAGTAGTGTGTGCACATGAATCATGAACTTTGACTTTACATCATGCAATCTTTCTTCCCCTACAGTCGTTACATTGCTAAAATCACTTGGAAATCACACAGTGTATGCCCGGCCTAAGACATGTATTCTGATTAACCTACTAACATTATTCAGTCTTTCATTTTAATAAACAGAAATAATATAAACATGAGACTACTTTCCCAGCTGTTTAAGTTCACAGATATAACCAACTTTCTGACATAACCTTGTGTGCATTTGACAGTTTACAAGCCAAAAATGTGCTAAAGAGAATGTTTATTTAATACTCACACAGCATGCATCATCTGACCTCTAGCTTTCTGTCCTTGTGCTTCAAAAGTTTTTAAAACACTGCAGATAGCAGATGTTTATAGTATTGAATAATTTAACCAATTGATCATAATACACTACCTGACAAAAGTCTTATTGTCGATCCCAGTTGTAAGAGCAACGAAAATAACTTCTAGTTGATCATTTGAAAAAGTGACAGAAGGTAGATTTTTCTGATGAATCATCTGTTAAACTGCATCCCAATCATCGCAAATACTGCAGAAGACCTAATGAAACCCGCAAGGACCCAAGATTCTTACAGAAATCAGTCAAGTTTGGTGAAGGAAAAATCATGGTTTGGGGTTACATTACGAGAGATCTGCAGAGTGGATGGCAACATCAACAGCCTGAGGTATCAAGATATTTGTGCTGCCCATTACATTACAAACCACAGAAAAGGGCAAACTCTTCAGCAGGATAGCGCTCCTTCTCATACTTCAGCCTCCACATCAAAGTTTCTGAAAGCAAAGGTCAAGGTGCTCCAGAATTGGCCAGCCCAGTCACCAGACATGAACATTATTAAGCATGTCTGGGGTAGGATGAAGGAGAAGGCATTGAAGATAAATCCAAAAAATCTTGATGAACTCTAGGAGTCCTGCAAGAATGCTTTCTTTGCCATTCCATATGACTTTATTTGAGCCATTGCAGAGATGTATGGATGCCATCGTCCTTTTGTCAGGTAGTGTAGACATAATCAAATCCAAACTAATGTTTTGTTTTGGCTGATTCACTAAAACACAAGGACTCTCATTCATCTACTAGAAAGGGGGCAAGGAGCAGCAGCTCATTTGCATTTAAAGAGACACATAAAAAAACGTTTTTGCTCAAAATGGGCATCTAGAGCATGGTATAATAAATCCAGTGATTTGAGCTGAAACATCACAGGCTTATGTTTCATCTTGTAAAAGGGGGCATAAATGTTCCCTCTTAAAGTAGCAAAGTGTACTGTATTTGCAAATGTATTTGTACAGATTTCATTTTGTTTTGGTACACATTTAAATATTCATTTTGGTTTTTTACACAGGAAAACGTTGGATTATGCAATATCTCAGTGGTATCCACTTTATTGGGTACAGCCATTTGTAAATTTAATGTGTTTGGGTTCCAGCATCATATGTTACCAGTTATTTTTTGCTGTACAAAACAGCTCATTATGTGGCTTGATACCGAAAATGAGTGTTGTTTTAATGTATTGTCTTAATTATAAACACACTGGTTTGTAGTTACCATTTTATGCACTTTGATATTCTTTAAAAAAAATTCTCTACAGCAGCTAAGGAATTAGAAGTCTCACACATTAACAGGAAACAGCTTCCAAGTTGAAAAATAGGATAGATTTCAACATTTAAACTGCACAACTATGCTGACCATTTTAAACTGATCAAAAAACAAAGAAAACTAATGAAGCATACATAAAAATAAATAAATATAGGGGGCTAATAAATTAGCATCTACATAGTTACATCGTTGTTTGATATCTCATTAAACATTATGAAAATAAATGTCATTTTCATGCAACATTAGACTGAAAAATCTGAAAAATCAGATGGCGCAACCCCTGTTTGAAAAGAGATTACATTGTTTTTTCCAGCTCCCATCCTTTCTACTCGACTCATCTCCTAACATCAACGGACCTTACATTGACATTGACCTTTCCACCGCAATTAGCCATTTAATCAGAAATTAATTATTAATATTAACAAAACCAACAGGGCTTAGGGTTGTTTGTCTCTCTTACCTCATTATCATCCACTAATGACCAAGCCAGCATCTCATTTCCACTCCAAAGACGGAGGAGAGATATTTGTGCTGAGATTTCAGGTGTTGGTAAAGGGCACTCAGAGATGCCACATGCTTCGCAAGAGACTTCCTCCCTTCTGGACACCACAGCAGACAGGAAATGTGTATTTAATTACAGTTTGTATATGAATTATGAGCTAATGAGAACACTGTTGCAAAATTAAATGTCAGCTATAAGCATACGGGTTGCATGCTCATAATAATGTACACTCATCAGTCTAAAAGCATGAGAAACGTCGGCCATATGGAGAATAAAAATAAAACACCAGCTTCATTTGTCTGTGTAATAGTAAAACGAGCATATAAAATATGAATTAATCATCTATCCTTGTCTAAAGCAAGTGCACGCCTGTTTGAAGCGGTCAAAAGGTCCGCCAAGATGAGGACATAAGTAGAGAATGACACTCATTAAAATACCACTTCCTGTGCTGCTAATTACTTATAATTACTGAAAGCTGAAATGATAAGAATTTATATCCCATGGGACGGGGCAGGATGACAGGCGACGGTGCTTGCTGGCCTTTGCGCTGTTGCTTTTGTCATTCAGTGAGTGTCCTTCAGGAAATGAGCTGTTTGGCATGCAGAGACGACTGAGGCATGTTTCATAGCTGTGCGGTAATTGAAGTCCAGTGATGTGATCAGAGCATATGTGTCACTATATGAAACTACTGAATTAGACTGAGAGCCAATATAAAAAAAGTCACATATGTTGACTTTTATTTCATATATTGTATCTTTAGCCGATAAAACAACAAACTTTTAATGTATTTTTGAGTTAAAAACAATGCATATTTGAGATTAAATGGAAAATTTACAGTGAATAACAGTAAATATGTGGACATAATTAAATCATTTAACATTACTTTACCTGCATATTATCTTAGTAATTTACAATGCAGTCGTTCATGCAGTCAATTAAAACCAATAATATTATATTAGTCATTTTCACTGCAAGCAAAAATGTTTGATGATCGTTTGTGTGAACAGTATCACAACATGACAGCCCACATTGTGATACAAATTACAAAACATAGCGTTTCAGCATTTCTATGATGATGACTTCAATATCAAGAAACATCAGATCCCTAAATTTTGCATTTGCAATCAAGTGTTGCAGATCACTGCATGAATAATTCCAGATCTGTGCTCAGAATAAAAGATAAAAGATCAGATGAGGACTGAGAAACAAACTACACGTCTGTAAAAAAGAAATATAAAGCTTGGCTAAACATGATGTCAATATTTTTCAATTATATCTGTTACAACATTATAAAATATGATCTTGAAGATACATGAGAAGACTTACATTCACATTTAAACATCAGATGCAAAGTGTTTTTTTCTATTGTTTAAATATTTTCTTTTATTCTTCGATTGCCCAATCAGGATAAACTATTCCAGATCACTGCATAATAATGTATAGCACAGAAAAAGTCAATGTTTCTCTCCTAAAATTGAATTTCGTTGTTTGAAGATAAAAGAAATGCTCATAAAGATACATTTCAGAGCTTGTGAAGTGCTTTTACAGTTTACTTCAAATTTTATTTTATGTTTTTAAGTTTTAGTATGTTTTAAATGTGAGTATTAAGTGTTAACTTTTTTCAATGTTAAAATATTTTCTCCTATTCTGGGGTGCGTTTATCAAACAATGACATAACTCGTGGCTGAACTATCATAATACGATGCATTGTTTAGAAAAAGAACGATGTAGTGACGAGTGTGTCCCAAAATTGTAGCTGCTTTGTCGCAGGTTCATCGTTTGAACCATGTTAGTTATAATGTAAAACATTCATAATGACCCTCTAAACGGGGTGGAGTAACTACTTCTTTAGAAGAAAAACCCCATAATTTTTTTGTGCAATTTATATTGTTTTAAACGCACACACAGTTAAATAAATTCCAATATTAGTTCTGATAAAAACATGCACTTGTTTTCCATATTAATTGAAATATATGTAAACGGCTCATAGAGGGCCAATGTTTCCTTACAAATATTACTGAGAATATGCCATATTCTATTTTAAAACATAAAACCACTTAGTAACACATATTCTAATCTCATATATAAGTCATATAATTTGTTAGGCTAATAGTTGTAATTTACAGTAGGCAATTTATTAAGAAAAGAACAAAATGCTACTTAATAAAATAATAATAATAATAATAATAATAATAATAATTATTATTATTATTATTATTATTATTATTATTAAGTAGGACATTGTTTATTTATTTTTTTAAAGTCTACTTTTACAATTTGACACATTCAAACTACTGCAGAAATGTTCCAACCAACATGCCCATGTCATATATGCCTATAGAACAGATACATTTCTTAATAAAAAACCTACTATAAACTAAAAGCATTAACATATGCTATATATTTTTGCAGGCCCATAGCCAGGCGGGTTTTGCGAGGTTCGGAAGACCCACCCCTTACTGACAAAGATCCATAATTTGTCCCAAACATGAGCTAATTTATCCTATTTTGACTGCTTTGCCATGGTGAAAATGACCCATCGAAAAAGGCTTTAAGACCAAGCAGAATCCTCTGTTGGCTGTTGTGACTTCAGTTAATCAGTTCTGGCCAATGCTAACAAATATTTTTCATGAGTCCAAAATCCAACAAGAAAACTACTTTATTGTTGAGAAAATATTTTACAAGTAACTTTTATTCTAAATCTTGGACCTTATTCTTGAAACAAAAAATGACCAATAAAAAGGTGTGAAGCACCAAAAGCATACCATATTAAAATTGATTTGAAAACTATTTTGGCCAAAATAGTCAAAAAGTGTGGTTATGATGACCATCCGACAAGCTAATTCAGAATAGTGCTTAAAATGTCACTAAAGTGCAGTATTTAAATTTCATAATCAAATAGAAAATGAGGATTATAATTGCAAAAAGGAGAAAAAAGAACCACCCCCTTCACCAGGTTGGTTGTTTTCATAAGCTTTGGAGATGTAACATAAATTCAGCTTTTAAATAATAGGTCACCTGATAAATGTTTTCAAAGTGTGCGACGAAGGGAGCACAATTTTCAATATGAAGATCGCTAAAACTGAACTGTAAAAAATACTTTGAAAGCAAATTATTTGTAAGAGAGATGTTTAAAAAAACAACCTTTCATGTTTTTTCTTTAATCATTCCAAGTTTAAATGTTAGAAAGTTCTAAAGGAATAGGGCATAGGGGGAATAACTGGGAATAGAACAGCCAGGAACTATGCTTCTGACTACAACTCTAGAAGTTTGCGACGCAGTTTGCAAATGTTCGTTGGAACGATGCATTTGGGAAACGCCAAATCAATGAGTTATGTTTGTAACGATGCAATTTGCAACCTTGGCTAACCATGGTTTTCGGAAACGCACCCCTGGTTAGTACAGCAAAAGCTATAAAAAATGGGTGATGGTAAATATTAGAAAATATCATATTATTAAATTCTCTGATCGATCAATCAAGTAACCAATGCACATCAATGAACATCAGAATCCAGAATGAAACCTTGATGTGTCGATTTCTGGCTCAGTCAATGGCATGAAAGATAAGTGTGTTCAGAAACCTGTTTGAAAACAGTAATTATTTTTGCAGTTTGTTTAATTCTAGATATCAAGGTTCATGTAACAGGTTTCTACCAATAAAAACAGGTATTCTGTAGCACAGATAACACTGCTGAGCAGGTGCAGGTTGTAAAGGTTGTCTCTAGTTACTCTGTATTTCGGTCTGTGGGTTTTTGTGGTGATGAGTGAAGGTCTCAGAAATGGGGAATATGAGCAGCTGTGCAGGAGAGTGGTGTCAGGCCACAGGTGTTCCCTCTTTTGCTTACCAACTGGCGATCCTCTCTCCCATCCATCTGCCCACAACAACATAGTCTGGGATCACGTCTGAACACCGACTTTCTCCACTCACAGCTGCGTAATCATAGCTAATCCACAAAAGAGTTACTTCTCTCATGTCGTTGCAGAGGTATTGCAGGGAAAATATTCTTGGTTAGCTTGCAGGTGCACGTCAGAATTGTTTGCCTTGAGTGGAAATAAAAAAAAAATGCAGCAGATTCACTCGAGCACAGAATATATTTGTCACCGGATGTAGATTTCTAGGCTTGACAAGATTTCAAGGCTGAATTTTAAAGCCATTCTCTATACTGACAACTCAGAAAAACAAAGCAATTACAGTCTGAAGTACTGCCTTGAGATAAGCATCTGAAATCTGAATATACCGTGTTGCAGAATATATACATGCTTCAGTATAAATAACTGTCAAAAATTACGAAGAGCAAGCTGGAGAAACCGATAGACAGAAAATAGTGTGGCTGCACTTTTGTATTAGACCAACTGAGACCAAAACATGCCTGTGTGTGTTTAAGTGAGTTTGGGAGGAAATTGAGGGGAAAAAATTCAGGAAATTGGACCTCGTGCTAACAGAAACAGCACAGCCCTGCTGAGACTTGTGCACACAACCAGTTAGGCCTGACGTTTCTGGAAAATGTCACACTGGTGCATAGCATCCGATGAATTCAATATATTCTCACTCCTTTTCTATTTATGTGTCATAAACCCAACAGAAAAAGTGCCTCAGAATTGTTTTCGTCATTTCTAATGCACTCTGAAGTGAAAGGCCAATTAATACCCAACAGAGTAAAGAATCCTCATTAGCCTAAAAGCAGTTCTTCTGACTTTTAAATACAAATTTTCTTCATAATTATGAAAACACCCAAACCGAACAAACACAAAACCCAGTAAAGTTACTCTATTGGATGGCAATTAATGCGTGCTTTTGTTGGCAGCTTTTGCCAGTCTAATTGCATCCACTTTTCCCATTCCAAATTACAGGTATGTGCTTATTTTTAAGACTGAGGTCTAAAAACAGGTTTGTATTTTCTAGTGTTTTGATTTTGAATCAGGATTTTTTCAAACAATTGGAGGAATTGGAGATTTGTAAGTATTGGAGATTGACTATATATTTTTGAATTGGTAGAATATATACTGTGTGATATTCATATGATACTCATGATAGAAAAAATGAATACAGCACATTCCAAAATATGGAAGACCAAAACACCCTAAAAGATGGTATAACCAATAACCGAGGTTTATACTTTGAGATAAACGTCAATCAAATCATATAGAAATTAAGTTTCCCTAAACAAAGTATAGAAGTTTAAAAATGTATCTACACTACCTGAAAAAAAAGTTTTGTTGTGGATCCCAGTTGTAAGACCAACAAATAATAACAAAACTTCTAGTTGATAATTTGGAGAAGTGGCAGAAGGTAGATTTTTTTTCAATGAATCATCTGTTGAACTGCATCTCAATCATCACAAATACTGCAGAGTGGATGACAACATCATCAGCCTGAGGTATCAAGACATTTGTGCTGCCCATTACATTACAAACCACAGGAGAGGGCAAATTCTTCAGCAGGATAGCGCTCCTTCTCATACTTCAGCCTCCACATCAAAGTTCCTGAAAGCAAAAAAGGTCAAGGTGCACCAGGATTGGCCAGCCCAGTCACCAGACATGAACATTATTGAGCATGTCTGGGGTAACAAAGTCAGGCCTTACTGTCCTAATTAAATAATTAAAAATCAAGGTATGATCATATTTTATTTTGGTAAAATAAGCGTAATCTAGAGGTCTTTGCCTTTCATATAAGCCACTTCTGATACCAAATGATCAACTAGAAGTCAAGTTATTATTTGTTGTATAAAACTTGCATAGGCAACAAGACTTTTGTCAGGTAGTGTACACAGTACTGTTGTAAACACTGCAGCTCTATTGGTCTTTGGGTTTTCCAGCATGTCAGGCAGGCTTAGCCAATAGTGTGCATTTTGGGGTGGGACAAGTCTTGTGGAAACCTGTTTGAAAACAGTTATTATGTTTGCAGTTTGCATGGTTCTCAACATCAAGGTTCTGATATTTTTAAACCGTTCTCAGAAATAAAGAAACAAAACCTGTCACTGGAGTGATACTTTTTCAAAAAAGGCACGTTTCTATCTCAAGGATCCAAAATTATACGAGTACATAATTGTATCTAACGAGTTCATATTGGTACCTATAAGAATACATATTCACACCTAAAAAGTCCAAAGCATATCTTTTAAAAGACTTCCACAGTCAGTGACTGCTTTTATACCTTTATTTCCAAGAGTTAAATAAAAGGAATTTTTTTTTTCAATTGATAGATTTCGTTTTGCCGATATCTATGATATTAACAAGAAATGTATAATAAAAACAAACATGAATACAGTCTGTAAGGCAATAAAGTCTCCTAAAATCCTACACAGTAGAGGTTTACTTTGAGTTAAATGAAAATCAGATCCAAATCAGTTCAAAGCCAACCCAGTGTTCTCATATCTGCACCACAGGCTCCTCACAGGCATTCATAAGGGGTCTTTAATGTGCTAGTGAAAGGCTTGATAGTTGCGTTTCGTTCCTACGTCAAGTCTATTGAAATAACAGTTGTCTCTGCATTAAGCTTTGGGCCTCCTCCGAGGAAATTTGGTTTTCCACACAAACTCGCTTCATGGTTATAGCAGTCAGCATCCTCACAGCTTAAGCAATTTTGTGATGGTGCCATGCAAAAGAGGTCTAGAGATGATTTAAAGTGTGGTAAATGGGGCAAGTAAGGATGTCCTAGTAAACACTGATGAGTAAGATAATATTTATGATCTATTTAACCACATATGGTTTGATCTAGTGCAGGAGGTATCAATTCTGATCCTGGCACAGCACATTTTGGATGTCTCCCTTAGCTACCTGACACACCCTATTCAGGTCTTGGAGCCTCCACTAATGAGTCGATCATATATCAGTACTCCGGGACCAGCACTGACAACCACCGATCTAGTGAAAACAAGCTGACAAGTCTTTACAATCATCTGCAGGTCATTCAGCTGTCTCCCACTGACAGCTTCAGCACTAACCTGTTAATCTATCGACTCACTGTTTGCTTCCTATACACTTCATCATTTGGTCATAAACAATGTCCATAAATATTTGTGACAGACTGCGCGAGGCAAACCTGTTTAAGCCAGCAAGAGAGATATATTGGAGCCAGGCAGATAGCACAATGCTTTCTGATGAAAAACCGGCCATAAACTGCAGTGCGGCACCCACCAGAGCATCTTAAGAAAATATTTCATGATATGATGATGAATATTTTAAGCACATCTGCTTTACGCTTAGCTTACCCGGGGGCAGACATGCATGATGATGCTGGGAAAATCATCACGGATGGGAGCTGGAAGAACTCGGCAGCCTTACATAAACTTTTAAAACCTTCTACAATGAGCTTTCATTTATAAACATAATAGCGTTGTGCTGTTTTACATTTCCAAGAGCTCAAATAAAAATCAATAAACCTATGAAAACACTTATTTTGCAACAAGCATATCTATCTATAATAAAATAAAACATGCATTGTTTTCTATAAGGAATTGCAAATATATATATATATATATATTTAAATAAAAGAAATACTATTTAAAATGATTGAAATAATATATTAAATTATGAATCACGTTTCCATCTAGCATGGAGTGATTCAAAACAGAGTGATTTGAACTAAGAATTCTAAGCAATATTCAAGTAAATAGCCTCATAATCGAAGAGCAACTATTTACAAACAGCAGGGATAAAAGTTATAAAACGCACTTACCCCGTTTAAACATGATGGATATTGTTAATTCTCTGTCTGTCCACTCAGGTTCATTTATTCTTGTATTCCAGACTTCACACTGTCAGTAAGATGCCAAGCAATCTATCAAACGCTGTCTGATTTAATCAGGATACATACATGTATGTACTCCTATAGCTCAGAAGAGACTTCTTGCTGAATTTCAATTAGGCTAATTTAGTGCAATGCTGATGTCCATTTCAT
This sequence comes from Danio kyathit, assembly GCA_903798195.1. Taxonomy (NCBI): domain Eukaryota; kingdom Metazoa; phylum Chordata; class Actinopteri; order Cypriniformes; family Danionidae; genus Danio; species Danio kyathit. Next base: position 31,198,032 of record LR812533.1, on the reverse strand, counting down.
CCCGTGTGGTCCCGAGCAATTATTTCACTAGATGCAACTGAAGGCAGTCCAGAAGGAGGGGAACACATTCTGCAGTATTAATTGTTGTTATCCAGAATAAATTAAGCACGCGGGCACCTGGCGGACCCTCGCGAAAGAAGCAGGATATGTGATGGGCTGTTATCCAAAATGCTCTAAAAAGCTCTTCTAGCCAGATACTGACGCGTTTGAAATTCGCTTATCCCTCTAAAACACAAACTGTCAGGTAAATTCAGCAGATGCTCCTCAATCCGAGCCGCGGTAACTCTGGTGTCCGTCTCGCGCGCACTCTTCGGAACTATGGGGAGGTGTCCCGCTGCCTCCATTCAAAATGTCCAACAATCCACCTTGCTGAAAGCATTTCGTCCAGATATATCGGGTCTCGGGATACGGAAAAAATCACCTTCACATGTCGTGCGCTCGAGAGTCGAGTAGCGGAATGGACAGATGATGCGCTCCAGCTGAGAGATGCGCGTGCCTGTGATGCTTCTGAGCTGATGGGGCTCCCAATACACACTTATGGACTGTTGTTCTCTCTCTCTCTCTCTCTCTCTCTCTCTCTCTCTCTCCCCAAAATAATCTGATATTACCATGTGCTGGTTTAGTGGTTGATATATTATTGGTGTGTTGAGCTCGAATGACTCTCTCTCTCTCTCTCTCTCTCTCTCTTTCTCTCTCTCTCTCTCTCTCTCTCTCACACACACACACACACACACACACACACACACACACACACACACACTTCGTCTAGCTCTTTTTCTTCTACAGTCTCAATAGTATGCAAGCAGACCTTGGATACAAGCTTGGTTTTTAATGTTTAATACACTATACACAAAGTATAGACTGCAGTAAAAAGTGTAACCGTAAAAGAAATATGACACCGGTTAGTAAATTATTATTATTATTATTATTATTATTATTATTATTATTATTATTATTATTATGAAGTAAGCCATTATCAGTGGTGTAAAGTAACAAATTACAAATACTCAAACTACTGTAATTGAGTAGTTTTTTCTCAGAAATGGTACTTTACTAAGTAGTTTTATAAATTCAATTCAATTCATCTTTATTTGTATAGCGCTTATACAATGTAGATTGTGTCAAAGCAGCTTCACATGGAAGATTATAGTGAATTGAAACAGTGTCAGTTCAGTTCAGTTTTCATAGATTAAGTTCAGTTCAGTTTAGCTCAGTTCAGTGTGGGTTAATAATCACTACTGAGAGTCCAAACACTGAAGAGCAAATCCATCGATGCGCAGCTCTACAGATCCCGAACCATGCAAGCCAGTGGCGACAGCGGCGAGTAAAAAACTTCACCAATTGGCGAAAGTGAAGATTTAAAAAACCTCGAGAGAAACCAGGCTCAGTTGGGCACGACCCTTTCTCCTGTGGCCAAACGTCTTGTGCAGAGCTGCAGTCTAGGCGCATGAAGCTGGACCTCAGCGAAGACTCGTCTCTCCTTGGAGCGTCACAGGGGTCAGTCTCAGGCTCTCACTCCACGATGACCACCACAGCAGCTGCTCAGGATACGGCCTGGTCCAGAAAACCTTAGGATCATCTCGTCACTGGTCTTGGATCGCATCAGTGGCACTGCATAGTCTGAGGGCCTCGGGATGAGAACCCCCAGGTGGAAATACAGAATAAGGAGAATAATTAGCGTAGCTGCTGTTCATAGTGTATAAAAACAAGAAGCAAAATCCTGTGTGGGGCACATCATGCGTCATACTGCTATGTCCTGCACTGAGTGTATGCTTTGCTAAAAAGATAGGTCTTTAATCTAGTTTTGAAGAGCGAGAGTGTGTCTGAGCCTCGGACATTATCCGGAAGGCTATTCCAGAGTTTAGGGGCCATAAATGAGAAGGCTCGACCTCCTTTACTCGACTTTGATATTCTAGGTACTACTAGAAGCCCTGAGTTTTGAGATCTTAAAGAGCGTGTTGGATTGTAGCGAGACAGGAGATTGGTTAGATAAACAGGAGCTAGATTATTTAAAGCTTTATAGGTAAGGAGTAATATTTTAAATTCAATACGAAACTTAACAGGCAGCCAGTGTAAGGAGGATAAAATTGGGGTGATATGATCATATTTTCTAGATCTGGTAAGAACTCTGGCAGCTGCATTTTGCACTAGCTGAAGTTTGTTTATAGAGGATGCTGGGCAGCCAGCAAACAGAGCATTACAGTAGTCTAGCCTAGAAGTCATGAAAGCATGGACTAGTTTTTCTGCATCTGATATAGATAGCATACTTCGCAATTTAGCGATATTTCTCAGATGAAAGAAAGCAGTTTTTGTGACATGGGATATATGATTTTCGAATGTTAAATTGCTGTCTAATATCACACCTAGATCTTTTGTAGTAGATCTAACGCTAACTTTGTATCCCTCTAATTGCAGGTCGAGTTGTGAGAACTGCTGTGTACAGGATTTAGGCCCGATAAGTAATAATTCTGTTTTGTCTGAGTTTAAGAGAAGAAAATTGTTGGTCATCCAGTCTTTAACATCTTTAATACACTCAGTTAGCTTAGACAGTTCAGGCATCTCATCAGGTTTAGTTGAAATGTATAATTGAGTATCGTCTGCATAGCAGTGAAAGTTGATCCCGTGTTTTCTAATAATGTCTCCCAGGGGAAGCATGTATATTGTAAACAGCAAAGGGCCTAAAACTGATCCTTGAGGGACCCCGTACTTTACTGGCCTGACTTGTGAAAGCTGTCCATTAATATTCACAAACTGGTAACGATCAGCTAAGTATGACCTAAACCATTGAAGGGCCTGACCTTGGACACCTGTAGAATTTAAGCGGTCTATGAGAATATTGTGGTCAATGGTGTCAAATGCGGCGCTAAGATCGAGTAGAACTAATAGTGAGACGCACCCTTGGTCAGCAGCTAAGAGTAAATCGTTGGTTATTTTTACTAATGCGGTTTCTGTACTGTGATGAGGCCTGAAGCCTGACTGAAACACTTCAAAAATATTGTTTGTCTGCAGAAAGGAGCATAATTGGGTAGAAACAACTTTTTCTAGTATTTTAGACATAAACGGAAGATTTGAAATAGGCCTATAATTAGCTAAGTTGCTCGGGTCCAGTTGTGGTTTCTTAATAATAGGCTTAATAACAGCTAGCTTGTAAGGATTTGGAACATGGCCTAAAGATAAAGAAGAGTTGATAACATTAAGGAGAGGTTCTCCTATAATAGGTATCAGTTCTTTCAGTAATTTTGTTGGAATTGGATCTAACATACATGAAGCTGATTTAGAACTATTTATAACTTTATCTAGCTCTTCCTGTTCTATGATTTTGAAGCATTGTAGGTTATTTTGATTCAGTGAAAATATTTCTGCATCTGGAGTATGAGGTGGTGCAGAAAGTTTAACATTTTCTATTTTCTGTCTAAAGCCTTCTATTTTATCACTGAAAAAATTCATGAAGTCATCACTACTGATTTGCGGTGGGACATTTTGTTCCAAAGATGATCGATTATTTGTTAGTTTAGCAATGGTGCTAAATAAAAATCTAGGATTGTTATGGTTATTTTCAATCAGTTTGCGGAGGTGCTCGGCCCTGGCAGATTTGAGAGCCCTCCTATAGCTGGACATACTGTCTTTGTACGCAATTCTAAAAACCTCTAAATTAGTTTTTTTCCATTTACGTTCTAGAGCACGGGTTGCTGTTTTGAGAGCGCGAGTATGATTATTGTACCATGGTGTAGTTTTATTCTCTCTAGCCTTTTTTAATTTGATGGGTGCCACTGTATTTAGTGTGTTAGTAAAGACGGCATCCATTTTGCTGGTTACTACATCAAGGTCATTTGCGTTTGCGGGTGTATTTCGAAATAAGGAAAGATCTGGTAAGTTATTTATGAATTCATCCTTGGTGGACGGAACGATAGTCCTACCAGGGCGGTATATTGGTGCAGATCTGCTAATTTCAGGTAGACGCAGCTTATATAGTAAGAGGTAGTGGTCTGTGATATCATCACTTTGTGGTATAATGTCTACATCAAAGACCTCAATTCCGTAAGACAATATTAGATCTAATGTATGCTTTAAGCGATGGGTTGGACCGACAGCATTTTGTAAATGTGTACTTTTACTTTCCCTTAGTACATTTTTAGTGCAGTATTGGTACTTTTACTCCATTACTTTCCTTCAAACTGCACTTTGGCTGAGTAGTCTTGTGATAGCTGTCCAATCAAATCACACATAGAAGGTAAATCACCTCATAATGAACTACCTCAACACATGGGGGGTTTATAATTGCAGCAAACTGTTTGTAAGCATTAAAAGTGTCCAAGAAGATGTCCAAAATCTTTACACGTAATGACCCAGAGACTGTTTAGATGCATGTCACTAATGAGAAGATGACGGATGTTTACTGTATGAAGACCAAAATGGCCTTAAACACCCAGCAGGCACAAGACGTCAATATGACGTCAGATTGAAGTTGTACCTCAACGTTGTGGGGACATTGCATTTTGTTTAGAAATGAAAATCTGGTTGTCACCAGAAACCCAACGTCCCACCTAAAATCACATCATAACCCCAATGTCCAAACTAAAATCAACCCAATATCAATGTCTAATGATGTTACAGCTTGACGTTATGTGGACGTTACCACTATGACGTCTATCAGACGTTGGATTTTGGTTGCCATATCTGACAGTATTTGTATATATGACAGTATTTGATGTCAATATGAAGTTGGTTTACGATGTTGTCTCGACGTTGGATTTTGGTCACTTTCTAACAGAACCTAAATCCTAAGACACTAGCTAGACGTTAAATTTTGTTCACCTGACATCACAATGTAAATCTAACCTAATATTAACGTCTTATGACGTTGTGTGCCTGCTGGGCAATAACTACATGCACTACAGAATGTTACGTTTACACACATCACCAAATTACATGTAAATGCATCAGCTTTTTACAGTGTAATACTCACTACTCGAGTACTTTTACAAGAGCTACTTTTTACTCATACTTTGAATAACATTTACAACAGATACTTTTACTCAACTTGCACTACATTTTTAGGCAAGTAATAGTACTTTTACTTAAGTATGATTTTTCAGTACTCTTTCCATCACTGGTCACTATCCAATCAGAAGTCAATTTAAAAATGAGCAACTTCAAACTGCAATAAATTTTGGACATTGCTTTTTACTGCAATGAATGATATGTCAAATAAACAAAACAATTGTAATGGGATGGTGAAAATGCTTAAAAATAGAATGTATTAAATTCTGTTAAAATATTAAATCCTGTTATTCAGTATGTGAGGGGAGAGATGACATTAAATTAATAGTCTTGAATAGTCTAATGAATAGTCAAATAAAGATAAAATATAATAATAATAATAATAATAATAATAATGAAAACTCTTTGCTATTTGCTACCAAGAATAAAAACACTTATTCATTTAATCATTAAATAATTCAATGTACAATTTCTTTTTTTTTCCTTTTGTTAATATATTATTTTCAGAAAAATAAACACTGAAATAGTATCAAAAACTCAATAATTGTACAAATTTAAGCTTGTTGGATGTTGTTAATTCTCTTTCTGGCCACTCAAGTTATTTATCTTTGTGTTATATCTTGCATTGTCAAAACGATTAACAAACTAATATATTATTAAATATCTAAAGAATTAAAGAAATATTTTAATATTAATAAATAAATTCAATTTGTTATTATTTACACTTCACCTGACTATTTATTTATTTATTTATTTATTTATTTATTTATTTATTTATTTATTTATTTATGCATTTATGCATTTATTTATTCATTCATTCATTTTCTTTTCGGCTTAGTCCCTTTATTAATCAGAGGTCGCCACAGCGGAATGAACAGCCAACTTATCCAGCATATGTTTTTCGCAGCGGATGCCCTTCCAGCCGCAACCCATCACTGGGAAACACCCAAACACTCTCATTCACACACATACACTACGGACAATTTAGCTTTCCCAATTCACCTATACTGCATGTCTTTAGACTGTGGGGGAAACCGGAGCACCCGGGGGAAACCCATGTAAACACAGAGAGAAAATGCAAACTCCACACAGAAATGCCAACTGACCCAGCCGAGGCTCGAACTAGCGACCTTTTTGCTGTGAGGTGACAGCGATACCCACTGCGCCACTGGTCACCTTATTTATTTATTTATTTATTTAAATTTATTTATTTTTTCTCTGGCCCTTTCACCTCTGTGTGGTCGGCACATGTCTCTGAGACATGCAGGAACACTTTGACTGATTCATTCACTGTGAAGGAGACTGGTGACTCAAGCTTTAGCACTTCTGTCTCCATTCACAGGCAGACACACCAGGCGAGAGAGCACAGATGGAGATGAGGAGTCATGAAAGACTCTATAAATTTGATTAATGAGGAGACTGCAGGCTGTGAGAATAACAGTGACACCTGAGCATCGACCTTGTTTATGTTTAGAAAGTTTGATTTTGTTAAAAGCTGTAGATATTTTGAAAAGTTCCACTCATATTGGTTTCAGACCACATGCATATAGTATATGCACTATATGTGCTAATTCAGGAATTGCCCAGGCTTATGTGACAAGTGACAATATAAATAAAAAATATATATTTAAAAAAACATAATTTTACTTTGTTAACCATATATACAGTGCTTAGTAAAGTACACCCCTCATAAATCTATCTTTTAAATTCATATTTTAATAGGAAGCTATACAATATTATATTTGTGCATATAGTTGAAGTCAGAATTATTTGCCCCCTTTGATTTTTTTCTTTTTTAAATATTTCCCAAATGATGTTTAACAGAACAAGGAAATGTTCACAGTATGTCTGGAAATTTTTTTTTCTTCTGGAGAAAGTCTTATTTGTTTTATTTCGACTAGAATAAAAGTATTTTTTAATTTTTTAAAAAATATTTTAAGGTCAAAATTATTAGCTCCTTTAGCCTATATTTTTTTTTTTCGATAGTCTACAGAACAAACCATCATAATAAAATAACTTGCCTAATTACCATAATTTTGCTTGAATTTTAATGTGTTATTATCTTTCAATTTGGTGACTAAAACATTATTTTATTAAATATATCTGTTTAATAAATCTGTTTTGTTTAATTTCATATTCGTTTTCAAAATGGGATGTACTCAATTATGTGGAGCACATGTATATGCATACACACCTTGAAAAATAAATGTTTCATAAGTATTTTCTTGTCATACTTTTCCATGCTATTTTTAGGGGTTTGACAATTGTACAACGATAATAGTTTAGGTAAAACCTTAAATAAATATTTTTATATATGGCTTAAATATTTTTATATGACTTAAACATTTTTATATTATATTTTAGATATTTATATACTTATATACTATTTACTTACGATGTATTTTTTCATGTAAACTTTTTTCAGGAAGGAAGTAAATTGAAAACGTTTAATTCATCAATGTGTTCAAAACAAATTCTGCACCTCAAGCCATCGTTTATATCGATGGAATCGACAATTGATTTGCTTATGTCAGCTCTGTGTTCGATGAGTAATGCCTGTTTCACTCCACGTGCACTTGTTTGGGGAAAGATGGCGGCTCCCGGTAGCGAGATTGAAGTGGTCGCTGCGAAAAAACCTAACGGTGAGTGCTAATGTTGTTTTCTCAATAAGTGATAGTGTTGCGTTTGTTATTACAGTGTCAACGATGAAATCGAGATTTGTCTTTTTTAAAGTAATGTCGCGATAAATCTAATAGGTAATACTGCCTGGTGCTGTGTGTAATATATGTAACATTAGTCTGTTATCGAACATATCAATATCTTATAACAATGAAACGTTCTTACGAGACTTACAGTATATTAACGTTCAGGCTTTTTGATGTCAACTTACATTTTAACTCGGGGATTGTTGTCAGAGAGATGTTGGCTAAATGTATGTCAGAGTCTTTAAGGTGCTAAAATGTCACAAGCTCAAGTGTGTTTATTAGGCGCTGTTATTTGGCTTTTGGTTTGATTCAACAAACAGCTTAACGTTAAATAGATCGATTTGATGTTTTTTTGCTTCCGTTATTTCACATATTCATTAATTCAGTTTGTTTGCATAATAGTTTTACTGTTTGAATAAAATATTGAGGTAAAGTTGGTTTTATATTTGCACATTAGTTGACAACAGTGACAATTTGTAACACTGACTCTATATAGTTTATTACGCTACTTTGAATACTCAGTCTAAAATCGCCTGCAAATATAACGAAACAACATTAGCTCTATTTAATTGTAGAAAATGTTGTGCTTTGATAGTCATTGGCTGCCAATGTGATTTCACTATTTAGAATTTGCAAAAATGTTTTTTTAAATTATATTATTAAGGGAAAAGTCCAATATGTGCGAAAATAAAACCAACTTTACCCCAATTAATAAAATAACACATAGAAGTGCATTTGTTTTGCAATATACACTTACCGGCCACTTTATTAGGTACACCTTACTTGTACCGGGTTGGACCCCATTTTGCCTTCAGAACTGCCTTAATCCTTCGTGGCATAGATTCAACAAGGTACTGGAAATATTCCTCAGAGATTTTGGTCCATATTGACATGATAGCATCATGCAGTTGCTGCAGATTTGTCGGCTGCACATCCATGATGCGAATCTTCCGTTCCACCACATCCCAAAGGTGCTCTATTGGATTTAGTTCTGGTGACTGTGGAGACCATTTGAGTACAGTGAACTCATTATCATGTTCAAGAAACCAGTCTGAGATGGTTCGTGCCTTACGACATGGCACGTTATCCTGCTGGAAGTAGCCTTCAGACGATGGGTACACTGTGGTCATGAAGGGATGGACATGGTCAGCAACAATATTTAGGTAGGCTGTGGCGTTGACATGATGCTCAATTGGTACTAATGGCCCCAAAGTGTGCCAAAAAAATATCCTCCACACCATTACATCACCACCAGCCTGAACCGTTGACACAAGGCAGGATAGATCAATGCTTTCATGTTGTTGACGCAAATTCTGAATCTACCATCCGAATGTTGGAGCAGAAATTGAGACTCATCAGACCAGGCAACGTTTTTTCCAATCTTCTATTGTCCAATTTTGGTGAGCCTGTGCGAATTGTAGCCTCAGTTTCCTGTTCTTAGCTGACAGGAGTGGCACCCGGTGTGGTCTTCTGCTGCTGTAGCTTATCCGCCTCAAGGTTTGACGTGTTGTGTGTTCACAGATGCGTTACTGTTGCCTTTCTATCAGCTCCAACCAGTCTGGTCATTCTCCTCTGACCTCTGACATCAACAAGGCATTTGCGCCCACTGAACTGCCACTCACTGAATATTTTCTCTTTTTCGGACCATTCACTGTAAACCCTAGAGATGGTTGTGCATGAAAATCCCAGTAGATCAGCAGTTTCTGAAATACTCAGACCAGCCTGTCTGGCACCAACAACTATGCCACGTTCAAAGTCACTTAAATCACCTTTCTTCCCCATTCTGATGCTCGGTTTGAGCTACAGCAGATCACCTTGATCATGTCTACATGCCTAAATGCATTGAGTTGCTTCCATGTGATTGGCTGATTAGAAATTTGCGTTAACGTGCAGTTAAAAAGGTGTACCTAATAAAGTGGCCGGTGAGTGTATTTAGCTGTTATTTAAGAAAAGTTAATATTTTCAAATTTGTCTCAGTAAAATTGCTAAGAACTGGTTTGAATTTTCACAACAATTTTGTCATCTTCCTATAAATGATAATAGGGAAAGTAAGCGTTGTTGATTATTGATTGATTGTGGTTGTTGACCGAATATATATATATATATATATAGTTGCCTAATGGATATGATGTTTAACAATATTTAATAATTTACTCCATATTAAAAGGAGTGTGTATTGTGTGCTACTTTGTCATGGTCTCCATTTCACTCCATTGTAGCTAGGTTAAAGACAATGATGAGTTTTCTAGCCTTCTAACAATAAAAGTAAAATACAACTTTAAAATTATTATTATTACTACTATCATTATTATTTTACACTGAATGTAATTCATTGTACTTTATTATACCTAGAAGTATTGCCAGGGATATTTATAACTAGTATCGTTTCATAAAAGACACTATTTAAAGATCACCGTATGTACCCCAAAATATGAGTTGCCATTTTAAATCTTTTTTCTTTACTACATTCTTTCAAATCATTATAGGTTTTACTCCATTGTCAGCAAGATTTTTTTTATTCTTGTTATTTAACATATAATCAATTTTAAATGATCACTTATTTGCTTTTTTGAAAATTTTACAGGTCAAAATAATAATATTGTTTATTTTTTTACAATAGTATCTACCTATACCTACACTGAATGATGTTAGATTTTTTTGACAGGTTATTGGAATCAATAAAGTAGACATTACTTGCAGTTAATATGCTGTGTATGTGTATACAGTATACAGTTGAAACCAGAAGTTTACATACAGTGAGAGAGATACACTTCAATGAGAGAGAGATTTTTTGAAAAATTGTTATAACTTTTCTTGAAAGTCAAGTTTACATACAATGAGATTATTATGCTTCTGAAAAAGCTCAGATGATGATGTCAAGGTTTTGAAAGTTTCTGATTGGCTAATTGAAAACATTTGAGTTAATTGGAGGCACAACTGTAGAATAGTATTTAAGGAAAACCTCAAACACACTGTTTCCTTGTGTGACAACATGGAAAAATCAACAAGCCAGAATCAACAAAAAAGCCAGATTACAATTTGCTAAATTACAATAGGAAAACTAATAATTTTTGGAGACATGTTTTGTGGTCTGATGGAACTAAGATTGAACTGTTTAGCCATAATGACCAGTGTTACATTTAGAGGACAAAGGGGAAAGCGTACAAGCTTAGGAACATCATCCCAACTTTGAAGTATGGGGGCAGCAGCATCATGTTGTGGGACTGTTTTGCTGCAGGAGGGAGTGGTCCACTTCACATCATAGATGGCATCATGAAGAAAGAACATTATGTAGAAATACTGAAGCAACATCTCAAGACATCAGCAAGGAAATTAAAACTTGGCCACAAATGGGTCTTCCAAACACACCATGACCCTAAGCATACTGCCAAATTAGTTAAAAAGTGCTTTAAGGACAACAGAGTGAATGTTTTGGAGTGGCCATCACAAAGCCCTGATCGCAATCCTATAGAAAATTTGTGGGCAGAGTTGAAAAACTTGTGCAAGCAAGACAGCCTACAGATCTGACTCAGTTACACCAATTCTGTCAGGAGGATTGGGCCAAAATTCCTTCAAACTATTGTGAAAAGCTTGTGGAAGGATACCCAAAACATTTGACCAAAGTTATACAGTTTAAAAGCAAAGCAAAAAAATTAAAATAAATACCAAGAAAATGTATGTAAACTTTTGACTGTTTAGAAATTAATAAAAAATTCCCTAAAAAAAGAATCATCTTATTATTCTGGCATTTAGCAAATGTAAATGATTTAGGTAATCCTAACGGACCTAAGATAGTAAACGTTTAGTATGATTTACCATCAGACATTTTTTTTTTTTTAAATGGTTATGGTCCTTTTTTTAGAGTGTATGTAAACTTCTGGTTTCAACTAATTATAATGCAGATCATCAGAATGGGATGTGTCTGGTTTGAACCCACAGCATATAAGAAATGTTCTCTTGTAAAGATTGTCAAAACACAATATAATGTTCTTGCCTGAATGTCCTTTTATTTTCTGGTTGGAAATGGAAATTATTAAAAAGAATATTGTAATCAGTGTAATTATTTTATGTTTTCCGTCATTTATAGCTGTGGCTTGTTGTATTGTGCACCTCATTAAAGTTTTTTTTTTTTATAAATAGTCTTGCAGCAGTGATCAGCACAATTAATATTCTTATAATTAAGTAAAGTAAATAAAGAGTCACAGTGTTTTACTCTTCTTTAAATCATTGATTACTCAAGTGTTTATCTCCCGAATTCGGTAGATAAACCTGATAAACTTGCTTTAAAGTATATATATTTATATATATATATATATATATATATATATATATATATATATATATATATATAGAGAGAGAGAGAGAGAGAGAGAGAGAGAGAGAGAGAGAGAGAGAGAGAGAGAGAGAGAGAGAGAGAGAGAGAGAGAGAGAGAGAGGTAAAATAAATCTTGAACATGTCATAATTTTTCTCAGAAAACATTTTTTTAAAGGTGCTGTTGACTTGAGATGTTCCCCGAATGTTTCTAACAACCAAAACATTCATATATGCAAATAAAACAAATCGAATAAGTTTACAAATAAAGTTATGTGTAATAAAATGAAATGACGCAGGGAAATAGTATTGAACACATGAAGAAAGGGAGGTGTAGAAAGTCTCTGTTGAAGTCTGTGAAAACCTCACACCTGAGCAATGTATGTGACTTCATTTTCCATATGAGAAGCGTCTTTAAGCTGCCATCACCAAAAAAGCCTTTTATATACAGTATTAAATATGTTTCAGTACTTCAGTACTTTCTCCTTTTGTCATCTCATTGTTATTACACATAACTAATGTAATCCACCGGTCCTACTGCACCCAACCTGGTTTGAGCTGGGATCGAACCGGCAATTCTTTGCATGGGAGTCGGTTGATTTTACAAGGAGGCTAAACACCATGGCTTCTAGTGTCTGTCGCTAGAGCACCTTTTAAGGTCAGAGGAGTGAGGTTTTACCTGCATAACACTTCACTAGCTGCCCTCTGTTACACTTACCTCCATAAATCTCACTCCCGTCCCGGATGAGCCCCCATTTGTAACCCACCAGTCCTACTGCTCCCAACCCGGTCTGAGCTGGGATTGAACCGACCGTTTTTTTGTATGGGAGTCGGTTGCTCTAATGACAGATGCTGGCCATGGTCTTTAGCCTCCTTGTTAGAGCAACCGACTCCCATGCAAAAAATTGTCAGTTCAATCCCAGCTTACACTAATTTTTCTGATATTTTTGTTTTGTTTTATTTTTATGTTTGTATTGTTTAGGTTTTTACCAAAATCTGATTCAATTCCATGTCAACAGCTCCTTTAGAATATTATTCCCAGGAAAAAACATGACGTTTTCAATACTTATTTTTCCATATAGTAGTGCTTGGTATAAAAGATTTCGGTCCCACTTTATATTAAGTGTCGCTTATACCTGTGAACTTACATGGTAGTTAGATGTGTAAGTAGTATGTAACTACAGTGTATGTACACACGTTTACATAGTATTTACTTTTGTATTACTGGTGTAACTACACTCATGTAACAACCAACTGAATAGTATGTGTAAGTACAAATGTGTAACAGGACATTGGTAACAACAGTAGGAAAGTACACATCTGTAACAAGAATTATGTAAGTGCATTGTGTAACAACAATATGTACTTGCAGATGTTTTCCCACTTCCACACCTGTTTGCAGATCATGCACTTGTGAACACTGTATGGCAGAACTAATGGTGCATTAGAAGGTTTCACCTTGTGATACAAGTGTACTTACATGGTAACTCCAAAGGAACTGTCCACTTAATATAAAGTGTAAAATGGTCACAAATTACTGTGTAACTTGTAGAAATACCTTCTATGCAACACTTTAATAACAGTGTAGTTACATGGTAACTCCACAGGAACGGTCCACAATATAAAGTTTAAAATAAAATTCATTTTCGTTTCGGCCTAGTCCCTTTATTAATCTGGGGTCGCCACAGCGGAATGAACCGCCAACTTATCCAGCATATGTTTTACACAGTGAATGCCCTTCCAGCTGCAACCCATCTAAGCCGAAAAGAAAATTAATGAATGTATGAACAGTAATTTGTGACCATTTTACACTTTATATTGAGTGGATCCTGTGGAGTTACCATGCAAGTACACTTGTATCACAAGGTGAAACCTTCTAATGCAGCATTAGTTCTGCCATACAGTGTTCACAAGTGCATGATCTGCAAACAGGTGTGGAAGTGGGAAAACATCTGCAAGTACATATTGTTGTTACACAATGCACTTCCATAATTCTTGTTACAGATGTGTACTTTCCTACTGTTGTTACCAATGTCCTGTTACACATTTGTACTTACACATACTATTCAGTGGGTTGTTACATGAGTGTAGTTACACCAGAATACACAAGTAAATACTCTGTACCAGTGTGTACATACACTGTAGTTACATACTACTTACACATCTAATTTCCATGTAAGTTCACAGGTATAAGCGACACTTAATATAAAGTGGGACCAAGATTTCTGTGCACCTCATTATTTTTTTAAAAATTCATTTTTCATCTTTAATCAAATACCATAACCTTCCCCGCTCCTTCAAAATAACTTTTCTTCACTTCTGGTCACATGGAATGCCTTTAGGGCGGAGTTATGTGTGTATGTCTCATTTCTGCCCTGTCTTTCAAATCCATATATAGACTTAAGTTGTGATTCTTAATATGTTACTCCAGAATACTCTTTTGCTATCAGTTTGCAAGATATTTTCCTAGAGAATATTTTGCAGCATTGGTTATATAACCTCTAGACACGTAAGACTTAGAGGGCCTGCTGTGAAGAAATATCAACAAAACATGATGCTCCTACCACTACCCTTCACCCTGGGGATTTTGTGTGTGTGTGTGTGTCTGTGTGTGTGTGTTAGTTTTTAAGAAAAACATGGTGTTTAGTCTAATGGCCATATATAGATATCTCTTTTTTGTTGTTGTGTTTTTGTTGTGAATTTCTTGTATCTATTGTAAATTGAGCATACAATTGATCATCAAGCTTTTGGGGCTATAGCCTAATTTACAACATTATCAATTTGCTACATTTTAAAATCTATTTATTTCTGTGATTGAAAAGCTGAATTTCCAGCACCCAATATTCATTTTGCATTGCTTTGGTGCTCCATAAATGTAGAAGTATTGAGAGCAGATTTGTGGAAATCATTTAATAGTTTAGGGAAGTAAAAATTAAATAACATCCATTAAGCGGAAAAGGTTGTTTACATCATTCAAGTTAAGGAAAACAATATTATTAATATTGCTTCAACACCAAATCAGCATAATATAACAATTTTTTTGTGTGACACTCAACACTGGAACAATGGCAACTGAGAATTGAGCATTGTAATTTACATCATGAAAAATCTAAACGTATTAAATAGTTATTTAAATAATAATAATATTGTATCATATACATGTTTTTGGTTAAATACAGTCTTAGTGTGGGAATAAGCATTTAAACTATAGCCCGAGCCTACATTTACAGATGGTCTATCTGTCATAGACTTCAAAAATAAATGGATGTCACTGACAGACTCATTCTGCTGACGGCTGACCTCTCAGTTCAGCTGCTGTCCTGACGGCGCGCTGATTGATTTGTGTGATGATTAATTTTGGATCTCAGAAATGATTGCATGGGCTTTTCTTGTCTTATTATATAGAGACTACAGCCCAATCAATTTCTCATAAAAATTAGATTTTTAGTGGTACTTGCTAAGGCAATTTGCACATGCTGATCCGCATTTGCACAATACTGTTTTAAAGCACACTTGAGTTCAGTCACTGATGCTTTCAGCAAACCTATCTTTGAATCGTCCTGAAACCAATTTAGTTTATTAACTCTATTATTGTCTTTTTAATCTAGTGAAAGGTCCAAGGCGGGTGGCCAATCAGATTCCCGACGAGATCTTGAAGGATTCCGAGCTCAACGAAGCTATTAAGGCTTTGCCTGCAAACTACAATTTTGAAATTCACAAAACAATATGGAGGGTCCGACAAGCCAAAGCCAAGAGGGGTGAGTACATTATAAATAATTTCAAAATCATACCCAAAACAGAAAGTTCTGTCAAGTTTTAATCACCATTCACTTGTCACAAACAAAAAAAATCCAAAAAAGATGGCAAACTGAAAACTGGTATTGTCTTCCATATTTGTTTTTCCTACTATGGATGTCAATGGCTACGTGTTTCTAACATTTTTCAAAATATCTACTTTTTTTGTAAGAAACTCAAAGATTTGGAACCACTTGAGGATGAGTAAATAGTGCGTAATCTCTTTAATGACATTCTAAAATTATGCTGTTATCTCCTTTCTGAGACCCATCTCTGCTCTGATTGATCAGATGACTTAGACTGTTGTGATTGGTTTACAGGTTACGGCACATTTTGGAAACTAAATGGCCTATGCTGTATATGAATTTCAGCTCTGGAGGCTTCGTTTACACATTGAGTTACATCAATAATAATAATGGCCTTGTTTTTAGCATATTAATTTAAGCCCGAGATCTGATACTTTGGAAGTACAAACAGTTTCAAATTTCACAAACAAAAATCAAACTATTTCAGGCCTTGGTTACAACTGTACTGTTGAGGGTCAAAGTAGGCATCTGCAGTCTGTAGGGATGAGTAGCGAGTCAGTATTACAGGATATTTAAGCTTGTTAAAAAATAATGTTCAAGTATTCCTTTAAAGGGATAAATCAACCAAAAATAAAAATGACCTCATCATTTGTTCTACCTCATGTGGTTTTAAACTTACTAACCTAAACATTAGTATGAAAAATATACGATGGAAATCATTGGGTGCCAGCTACCAGCATTTTTTTAAATATATTTTTTTGTGTTCAACAGAAGATATAGCAAGATTTTTTTAAAATAAATATATATATATATAAATGTATGTATGTATGTATGTATGTATGTATGTATGTATGTATGTATGTATGTATGTATGTATGTATGTATGTATGTATGTATGTATGTATGTATGTATGTATGTATGTATGCTAGCATATATATCCCAATATATATATATATGTGTATATATATATATATATATATATATATATATATATATATATATATATATATATATATATATATATATATATATATATATATATATATATATATATATATATATATGTATGTATATATATATATATATATATATATATATATATATATATATATATATATATATATGTGTATATATATATATAAATATATATGTATATATATATATATATATATATATATATATATATATATATGTATATATATATGTGTGTATATATATATATATATATATATATATATATATATATATATATATATATATATATATACATATATATATATATATACATATATATATATATATATATATACATATATATATATATATACATATACATATATATATATATATATATACATATACATATATATATATATATATATATATATATATATATATATATATATATATATATATATATATATATATATATATATATATATATATATATATATATTAGGGCTGTCAATTGATTAAAAAAATTAACTAATTAATCACACTTTTTTGTGATTAATCATGATTAATCACGAAAGTAATTAATCATGATTAATCATGATTAATCACGAATCAAAAAAAAAAAAAATCCAAAATACAGGCATTGCAAATATGGAAATTGGAAAATTACAATAATAATAAAGTATTGAATACAAACAATTCATCACCTTAGAATTATAAGGTTCTATCTGACATTTTTGTCAAAATTGAGTTATTGACATATTCTTATTAAATGACAACTTATTTACATTATGGGATGTTTTTTTATAAGTTGTTTACATTTTAAGACGTTTTATTAAAAAAAACTAAAAAAAAAAAAACTTATGTTACACACATACTGTTTGCTATGCAAAAACTTTGAAGCTCAATATCTCAAAATCAATCACAACGCAGATAGAACATTATAATTCCAAGGTGACTAATTGTACTCATTGTAAAGTTGTATTGCGAGTTGAGAACCTTAATTATAAAGTAGAAACAATTTTGCCTAGTCCTCCTTAACATTTAGCCAGTTGCAGTCTATTGACATTATCGGAGGACAACACACACACACACACACACACACACACACACACACACACACACACACACACACACACACAGAGAGAGAGAGAGAGAGAGAGAAAGAGAGAGAACGCGCAGCACAGCGCACTCCCTTCAGATCATCAACTAAGCGTTCTTAAAGTATGGCTGTATTTCTCAAGCAAGGATTCTGACACAGCAAAGCAGACGCTTTACAAAAGTTGCGTGTAGGGGGGAAACACGTCAAACTTAATGAAACATTTGAGGGCGCTTGGAGTCAACTTAGAGAGGAATGGGCTGTCTTTGACAGCTTGCGACATCATCTGCCACTTTCACTGAGTACATTTACATGGATCCATATTATCCTTTATCCATATTTCTTTACACATTAAACACACGCAGGGCCGGAGCATGCTGAACTGGCGCCCTCAACCCGAAAGTGAAATAGAAAGTTACCGGTTTGCGGATGAAAGTGAGAACCGGGAGGGAGCAGGTGGGAGTCGAAATGAGATGAACGTGAGGACAGGGGGGTTCGCTCACTATTCTGCCGTCCAAGGCGGTTGCCTCTATGGAAGCGCTGGCCCTGAACACACGTCGGCCACAACAGGAAATAAAAAAAATCCTGCAACTGCGTTAAATGCATTAATTTTTTTTAACGTGTTAAATAGTTCAAATTAATCACGTGCGTTAACGCGCTAATTTTGACAGCTCTAATATATATATTTATATATATATATATATATATATATATATATATATATATATATATATATATATATATATATATATATACACACACACACACTTGAAGTCAGAATTATTAGCCCCCCTTTGAATTATTGTTTCTTTTTTATATTTATATTTTTTCTATATTTTATATTTATACTTTTTTTGTATTCTTTTTAAACATATTTCCCAAATGATGTTTAACAGAGCAAGGAAATTTTCACAGTATCTCTGATAATATTTTTTTCTTCTGGAGAAAGTCTTATTTGTTTTATTTCAGCTAGAATAAAAGCAGTTTTTAATTTTTTTAAATACATTTTAAGGTCAAAATGTATAGATTTGTGCAGAAAGTACAAGTTTACTTTTAACTTGTTCCAGGTAGTTCAGAATTGGATCTTTCTTTTTGGAGAGAATAACTCCATTTATTGTGCACTTTGCAGAACTTTTACACTTACAAGCAACTGCATTAAACACTACATATAAAGTAATATATATATAAAAGTATAATGGGGCACTTTATGAATGGATTGAGCCATTTACTTTAGATGTTATTTTTCATCTAAGTGTGCAAATAGACTTTTTTTGCTGCCTGCTTCAACAAAAGGTGCAACTCTGCTATATATTGTAGGTAGTTTGAAAGCCGCAAAAAGGTTGTGTGTTTTATTTTATGTTATTAGGCTTCTAGTTTCAGTTCCAGCACATTAGTCATTCTGATTGTCCGTCTATAGAGCATTAATTTGCCTTAAAGTTCATCTCGGTTTGCAGAAAATGTAGCAGCATTACATAATGTATGTCTCGAGCTCATTGCTTTTATACAGGCTGCATTATATAGATTAATGTTCTTGACTATTGTGTTGTTTTATTTATATGGACAAAGTCAGGCAAAGTAAAACGCAGAATTGCCTCGGAGGTTTCCACAGGCATAAATTATGTTGGTCTTTTTTTGGTGTACTCTGGAACAAAGTGCAAGCTTCAAATGACTGCAGAGGACAGCTTTAAATTTATGATGACATTTAGAGGCATAATTACCTTATTTTGTCAGGACTTTGCTTCAGCAAAATGTCGAAGATATGGTCATTAGCTTATTAACCATCAACTGATTCTGCTGAATAGCAAGGGCATGTTTGCCACTGCCAAATTACTTTTATTCTTTAGAGCGTGAAATATTATCTTTCATTTTTTTTTTAATTCAGATTATGCTTGGCTTTAAAGTAAGGTTAAATTATTAATGATCGTTACACACACACTACCTAATTTATTGTGCCTAATGTTAAATTCTACATATTACGAACCAACTAATCTTTAATCATTTTAAGCTGCATAAATAATGTATTATGAATTAAAAAGAAATAAACAATAGTATGTTGATCAATAAACATGAACCTAAATAAATAAATTCTGTTAAATAGTTGTTTGTCATTAGTCTCCAACTCTCCATAACACATTCTGTCCTGGAGGATTATGGGACCAAATTAATGTTCTTTGGTGCTTTAAATATGTACACAATGGCCACTGTCCATAACATGGTGTTATCAGCTGCATAAAAAATGCAGCTATAATTTTTTTTTTTATGAATTAAAAAGAAATAAACAATAGTATGTTGATCAATAAACATGAACCTAAATAAATAAATTCTGTTAAATAGTTGTTTGTCATTAGTCTCCAACTCTCCATAACACATACTCTCCTGGAGGATTATGTGACCAAATTTATGTTCTTTAGTGCTTCAAAATATGTACACAGTGGCCACTGTCCATACCACTGTCCATAACATGGTGTTATAAACTGCATAAATATTCTATTATTCTACTATTCTATTCTATTAGTATTCTCAATTAAAAAGGAATAAACAATAGTTTTTTTGTTCTTTAAAATATCTACACAATGGCCACTGTCCATAACATGGTGTTATGAGCTGCATAATTAATGTATTATGAATTAAAAAGGAATAAACAATAGTATGTGGATCAATAAACATTAAGCTAACTTAATAAATTTTGTTAAAATGTGCACAATGGCCACCGTCCATACCACTGTCCATAACATGGTGTTATGAGCTGCATAAATAATGCATTATCAATTAAAAAGGAGTAAACAATAAGATATTGATCAATAAACATTAACCTAAATGAATAAATTCTGTTAAAATAGTTGGTTGTCATTGTCATTAGTCTCCATAACACATTCTGTCCTGGAGGATTATGTGACCAAATTAATGTTTTTTTTGTGCTTTAAATATGTACACAATGGCCACTGTTCAGCCTCATAAACTCTCAAACTGAAGCACCATGGGCTGTTTTGTGTCAAAATATGTTATATGCTCTGTAGTGACTTCCATAAGTGGTTTTTGCACAGACCCTTTCAGATTGGCGTTAACCTAAATAAATAAATTCTGTTAAATAGTTGTTTGTCATTAGTCTCCAACTCTCCATAACACATTCTGTCCTGGAGGATTATGTGACCAAATTTATGTTCTTTAGTGCTTCAAAATATGTACACAGTGGCCACTGTCCATAACACTGTCCATAACATGGTGTTATAAACTGCATAAATAAAGTATTCTCAATTAAAAAGGAATAAACAATAGTTTTTTTGTTCTTTAAAATATCTACACAATGGCCACTGTCCATAACATGGTGTTATGAGCTGCATAATTAATGTATTATGAATTAAAAAGGAATAAACAATAGTATGTGGATCAATAAACATTAAGCTAACTTAATAAATTTTGTTAAAATAGTCGTTTGTCATTACACTCCACAACACATTCTCTCCTGGAGGATTATGCTGTGACCAAATTAATGTTTTTTGGTGCTTTAAAATATGTACACAATGGCCACCGTCCATAACATTGTCCATAACATGGTGTTATGAACTGCATAAATAATGTGTTATGAATTAAAAAGGAATAAAAAAAATAGTATGTTGATCAATAAACATTAACCTAAGTGAATAAATTCTGTTAAAATAGTTGGTTGTCATTAATCTTCCAGGACAGAATGTGTTATGAAGACTATGTGACCAAATTAATGTTCTTTAGTGCTTTGAAATATGTGCACAATGGCCATCGTCCATACCACTGTTCATAACATGTTATGAGCTGCATAAATAATGCATTATCAATTAAAAAGGAGTAAACATTAGAATGTTGATCAATAAACATTAACCTAAATGAATAAATTCTGTTAAAATAGTTGGTTGTCATTAGTCTCCATAACACATTCTGTTCTGGACGATTATGTGACCAAATTAATGTTTTTTTTGTGCTTTAAATATGTACACAATGGCCACTGTTCAGCCTCATAAACTCTCAAACTGAAGCACCATGGGCTGTTTTGTGTCAAAATATGTTATATGCTCTGTAGGGACTTCCATAAGTGGTTTTTGCACAGACCCTTTCAGATTGGTGTGAAGCTATTCCCCTTGGAAAACAACACTTATGGCTTGTTTGAAACCTCTCTAATGAGATCTCATGCAGTTTCTTAGTGAGATTTCAGCAATTATAAGTGGTCAAGTTTTTCCCAGGGTTGCCCTAGTGTATCTCGCTACTGTAAAATACTCCTTTTATTAAAAGTAATTGCATCCTATTCTAATGCACACGCTTTACCTCCTTAAGCTAACCTCTGAGAATTTCATCAGAGCATTAAAAAAAAGATGGTGAAATCACAGCTAATCCTATTATTCGTGCCGTATCATTTATCGTTATGCAAATTTAATCCTCATTTAGTTTGATGCATCCAATCAAGAGCTGTTTATCTGCGCATTGATGATGAATTGACTCCGCTTGAAGGCCTTGTTGTGTCAGGGCTTAGATTTACGGGTCTTGATCCAACAACCCTTTGGCTGTTCGCTGGCTTTGCTTGCTTAGCCTGCATTATTAATCTGTCACAACAGTCGTGATGTCCACGCACTGCGAGCCAAACATGTTGTACAAATGACATTATCTCTAACGTGTCAGAACAGTCAAGTCAAAACAGGCAGTTGTGCAAACATCCAAAGTTTAGCATTTCTCTGTGACCTTTTATGATTTTGGGGGGCTTTTAATTGCTAATTTGTCACTCTAAAGGCAGATTTAAACCAAAGATGACCAATGGCTGTGATTTTAAAAATACAGTTCTGAATCTGATAATCATTTCCCCACAACTATAATTTATACAACACAGACATACAGTATTATTGAAATCACTTTCAAAATGATTTTTTGTTTAGCTGATGAACAATAAAAACAATAACAGCCAATCAAAAGGCATACAGTTTATACCCTGAGCATTTAAAGTGGCAGATGTCAAAATAGAAGGTTTTGACAAGTGTCATTTAGGTATATAATTTTTAGGGATGCACGATATATTCAACTTTATATCAGTTTTGACTGATATGCTTGTTGTTGCTTTTTTTGTGTCTTAATGTTATTAAATATTGACGTGATAATATTGGAAGATATATTAAAGCTAATACATTTGATTTTTGCTTGTTGAATGACTTCAGATGTGTTCTGCTAGCGATGAGGTTTTGTGATGGTGTTATTTATGACATGACGCATAACATGAAGCAGAAGCACGCTTTAGAAAAGTTTTTGCTAGAGAAAATACAAGGGTTACAGTTTTTTTTTTGTGGGTGGGGGGGGGGGGGGGGGGGGGGGGGGGTTGGGGATTGGGGTTGCAACGCGGCATGACGCAGCATGCCTGTTCAGACTCACACTGACACAAGGAGTCATGGTCTTTAATGACAGCAGTAAATAACTGAACAACTATTTAAACTGTACAAGCGTTTGTAAATTATAAATTAACATTTATTTTATACATTTTTATTCACAAACTGTGCAGCTTTTGTCACTGCAGTGTATCTTTATGGGCCTCTGCAAGAACATTTCCTCAGCCTCTTGGTATGGAAAGTCAGAAATGTCTGGCTCATTTATTGAGACATTTATTAAACATGTCTCTTATAAAAATTTAGATGTATACATGTCATGGCCAGAAGCAGCTTTACAGAAAATAATTCATCCATTCATTTTACTTCAGTTTAGTGCCTTATTTATCAGGGGTCACCAAAGCAGAATAAACCGCCACAGAAAAATGACAAACAATGCAATTTGGAAACATTGCAAATGATGAAAGATGAAAATTAGTTAATGCACGTCTATAAATCTAATACTTCTTTACTAAAAGGAAATAGGCCCATAAACTACTTCTTATAGCAATGAGTTTATTAAAAGAAATTATATTATTAAATATTTATGTTAAAAAAAGTGATCTAATAATTCCAGCCAGCTTTTAGTGGACTTACAATATTGTCAAAACACAGAACTTTCAGTTATTATATGTAAAAAAGGCCTAAATACATGCAGGAACACTCGTCTCCAACTATTGACAGGAGATCCTTCAATGAGAGAGAAAGAGAAAATCTTTACTGCTCTATTCATTAACCTTAAATGTAATGCTTAGACCATCATTGCTCTTCTCGCGATCTGTTCTCTTGCTCATTAACTCTCGTCGCCATGATTTCCGGGTTTTTTAATTCATTTTGGGGGATCACGGAGCCGGTATGAATTTGCGGAAGCGCAGAGCTTCCGGGAGAGGTCATAACTAGACACTAGATAGTGGAGATAGCTCCGCACGCATCACAGCATGGGATGTGCGCGACGTATCTGAAGAGCGTGGAGGGATGCGGGACGTGCTTGAGGACCGGGCGGGAGACACACGATTTCCGGGAGATTATCATTCGTTTGCGGGCATCCGGGAATCTCTATGCATTTGCGGGAGACTCCCGGAACTTCCGGTAGACTTGGGATGTCTGCATCTGTATATATTTTAGCTGCTGTGGCGCGATCGCAGAACAGAAATGACATGCTGTTGTGTAAATAAGATATTACATATGGCTATTTAGCTTGTTTATTAAAAAAAGTTGTGATCTGGTGCTATATAGATAATACAATTAACGTGACTTCAAGGGGGGCGGGTACAGCCGTTGGGAGGGCGGGGCGCCCCCCTTATATAATGGTAGGGGAAACACTGCTAAAAATATTATTGCAAATGTACTTTCTAAATGAACTTTTCCTGTCTGAAATTACGTCAGTCAACTGACTATTGATATTAACTTAAACTTTGCATAACTAAACAATTTTTTTTCAGAAAATCTTATTAACTTATTAAAGTAAGTTATAGTATCATAGCATTTTTTGACATAACTTTGTCATGTAGTTGTTTTTTTTACAGCGAAGGTGGTAAAAATTTATCTGCAATTTGTAATTGTGTTGTTATTTCGCAAAAAGAAATATATTACATGTTTCCTGTTAAGGTTTTTAAAATGAAATCAGGCTCAGAAAAATGTTATTAATATATATTTAATATTTATTGCCTTATGTGTATTGGCTATCGCTAGGTCTACATGGAATCTGTATGCGATTTTTAGCCAATCATTGAGTTTATTTATTTACTTGTGTAAATTTATTCAGTTTTTAAATTAATTTCAGTAATATTATTGACTAATAATAAAGAGCACATATTTACCCCTTTTACAAGATGTAAGATAAGCCAGAATGTGTCTCCAGAATGTGTCTGTAATAGGTTTTAGCTCAAAATATCCATGAGATATGAATTTATTATAATCTCCAGAATCTGCCCATTTTGGTGTCTGAATATATTGTAGCTGTTTTTGTAGCCTGCGGCTTTAAATGCAAAAAAGCTGCTTCTCCCTGCCCACTGTTCCCATGTGTGTGTCTGCTTCTCATCATGCGTTATGTCAGATAAACAGCACAGTTACAGTGACAGACTCAGATGAAGCTGAAATACAGCTCATTAGTCAAAAATACCATGTACTTTTATTTCATGTATTTGTGTTGGAGTTTAAGTTCAAGCCTTTCTGAAATTAGCATTTTCTGACACCATGCAGCCTTGGTGAGTATAGAGGTTAAGAATTGCATAGCGATTTTACTGTCTTATTACAAACATGCTCTGTTTTAAAAACTTAAAAATTTAGAAAAATCACATAAAGGTGTAACAAATATTTTAATCTCATCTGTGGACATGTGTATACATGTTATTATAGAAACATGGCCCCTGTCAATCAATTCGGTGGGTGGGGAAAACCACAATCCTACTACTCTTTGCGGTGGGCTTCAAAATGTACAAAAGTTGATTTTCATCATAGGTGTCCTTTAATAAACGTTCATATGATTTATTTACAGTACAGTTTGTAAAGTAATATTTTCCGTCTTTTAGTAAATATATTATGAAAGACTTCCTTTGTTTACCAAATAAGTGACTCTAATTGGATTTGCATTGTAAACTTTAAATAAAAGTTAAAAAAAGATACTATTTTTTATTTCATATATTAGGTTTTTAATTACGATACTCCCAAAATCATTCTGAATAAATCTGTAGATTATTTACAAAATTCTCAGCAGAAATAGCAAAACAATGTCTGCATATTCTGTCTGGCCCTAGTTATCACTTTCTGAGAATAAAGAGTCATTGGGTATATGTATCATTCAAAGTTTACATGTTGCATCCTTACTATTTTCTTTTACACCCTTAAAATTATGTTTTTTTTTTTTCCATATTTGTCGTAATGGTTAAATATAGGTCTTGGATTGTTTTTATTAACTTACATGTGTGTTTGGCTGAAAAGAGTCACATACATCTTGGTTGGCAAAGTTTTATTATTAGATGAACTATTTCTTTAATGATCTTGAACATGGTAGGCAGCAAAACTCCAGTACAGTCTTATAATGAATACGATGTTATTGTGCTTTGTTGTGGACACTATAGTCATCACTACTTTTGTGAAAATGCTTTACTGTCCACTGTCTGAAGGAAATTCATCTGAAGAGGTTGTTGTATTATGTCTTCCTTCATTTTAATACATGTGTCAACAAACCCTCTAGTTGATCCATAACATATTAACTTAAGAAAAGGGGTGAAAAAAAAAGATGAAGGAGAACAAGACGAGAAGCTTCAATTGGATTTGGCATATTTGGAAACATGTTTGTTCACCATAAGGAATCTGTCTGTAGAGTTCAGACCTACAGCAATATCCAATCTTTAATCACACAAAGTCCTAATAATGCACCACAGCCGCAGAAATGCCCAATTTCAAGCCTCTATTGATGTGAATGACAACAGACAAGTGTTTGATGTGCTGAATGTGTTAGCAGGTGGTTTGCGCTGAGCACTTTTATGGGAATTGGAGAGAATGCTACAGTCTGCTGGGCTCTTTGTTGTGGAGGGTTTTCATTTTTAAAAGCCCCCTCTTTTTCTAAAAAAAAAGTAGGCAAAGATCATTTTTTACCAGATTCGCTCTTTTTCTAGATTTTTCTCATTCTCATGAGCTTTCCACCATTATTTTTCTCACATACGTATACCTAATAAAGCAGTTCCATTCTTATAAAAGTTTGTGTTTGTAAATATTCATTCATTCATTCATTTTCCTTTGGCTTAGTTCCTTTATTCTTCAGGGGTCACCACAACGAAATGAACTGCCAACTTATCCAGCATATGTTTTACACAGTGGATGCCCCTCCAGCTGCAACCCAGCTTCTTGGTATTTTCTATACCAAGAAATCCGCCACAATGAAAAAAAAATGTTATCTATAGACAGAGTCAAATCACTTGGTATCAATAATTTGGTGTTTCTGCCTTTTACGACTTCGACTGCCAACTATTCCAGCATATGTTTTATGCAGTGGATGCCATTCCAGCCGCAACCCAGTACTGGGAAACTGGTTCTTCCTTTAAAGTAATTTACAAACAATTTAAAGAAATGCAAACAAAGCTTTATTTTCTCAATTTCATCAAGAAGTAATACAGTCTATAAGTATATAAGAACTATATAGTCTCAGTATTAAACAGAAAACACAATGCTCAGCTAAATTCTCAGCTAAATTCTAAAGAATAAATGAAGATTTCTTAACTTATTAATTCACATGAGATATTTACGCTGTGATAGGACAAAGTCTGTTATTAACAATGATTAAGCATGATTATTAAATATTAATATCATGTATAGAAACTATTAGTTCAATGTATGTAGTCTTATATTGTTACATTATATTATAGTGCAGTGTTTCTCAACCACGTTCCTGGAGGCCCACCAACACTGCATGTTTTGGATGTCTCCTTTGTCTGTCACACCCATTTCAGGTCGTTCAGTCTTTGATAATGAGCTGATGATTAGAATCAGGTGTCTTTGGCTAAGGAGACATTGAAAATGTGCAGAGCTGGTGGTCCTCCAGGAACGTGGTTGAGAAACACTGTTATAGAGAATATTCTGTAATTTTTTTACTTTCAGAAACCTCTTGCTGAAAGGATAAAGCTAAAGTCTAAAGATTTAAATGACCGTTTCGGCTGCACTGTTATCTTTAATAATAATAATAAAAGATAATTTGATCTATTAACAATAGTTAATCTTAATAATGTTTTAGTAGATGTTTACTGTACGTCATTGTAAATAAACATATACTATCATAGTCATTATATATATTTAAAATAGTAAACATAAACCAGGTGCATTCTAATGTGAGAAAAAAAATTAAAGCTGTACTGAAATTTTATTATTGGATCTTTTGAATTTCATTATTCCTGAGAAAATTCTCATTCTTGAGAAATTCAGTAAATTCAACCAAACCATATTCATCGTAGCCAGCAATGTCTTTTCTTTGATTTATATACGTGTTTTTCATTCATTCATTCATTCATTCATTCATTCATTCATTCATTCATTCATTCATTCATTCATTCATTCATTCATTCATTCATTCATTTTCTTTTCGCCTTAGTTTCTTTATTAATCAGGGATCACCACAGCGGACTGAACTGCCAACTTATCCAGCATATGTTTTACGCAGCGGATGCCCTTCCAGCTGCAACCCGATACTGGGAAACACCCACACACTCTTGCACACACTCACACTACGGCCAATTTAGCTTATTCAATTCACCTCTACCACATGTCTTTGGACTGTGGGGGAAACCGGAGAACCCGGAGAGAACCCACACGAACACGGGGCAAACATGCAAACTCCACACTGAAAGGCCAACTGACCCAGCTGGGGCTTGAACTAGAGACCTTCTTGCTGTGAGGCAATTGTGCTACCCACTGTGCTGCCGTTTTCCTTTGAAATGATTAATTCTGTTTAGTGTGATGTTTTGGTTAAATTATTGCATAGTGATTTGCCCTTCATTATCATTTTCCAGGGTCTTTGTTTATTTCACTTCCATGTCTGTCTATTATCACTTTAAACTCTGTCATATATGATCCATATAAAATATTCTTGTGCTTTAGCACAAACCTCATCTGCGTTCAGTTGTC
Organism: Danio kyathit; assembly: GCA_903798195.1. Taxonomy (NCBI): domain Eukaryota; kingdom Metazoa; phylum Chordata; class Actinopteri; order Cypriniformes; family Danionidae; genus Danio; species Danio kyathit. The sequence continues at coordinate 31,169,145 of LR812533.1, read as the reverse complement.
GCTGAGCCAAGGAGAACATTGTGATAAGTTTGCTTGTGTAACAGACGTACTTTTATTGTAATACATTAGATTGTAATGTTCTTAGGAGTTGAGTGTACATGACGAGTACAGTGAGTCAGATCTGATATATAGACAAGCTTTCCACACACTATATATATAAAACACTGCTATGTGATGTAGTCATATCCCCAAAGTCCAGAAAAAAAGCACCTTTGCGAGATGCGTTTCCTTTCTGTAATGAGAGGTGCTTTTAATTTTCTGACTTCGATAGCATCAGCAAAATAAACTGGTTTTGCATATATTTTGAGAAATTCATCCATGGGCAATCACTGGACAAAAAAGTAGCCCATTAGTGCTTTTTCATTATACAGTTCTGCAAATATCATAATTTGTCCTCTGTTAATGTTACAAAACATAATAGAGCAAAAATAAATCTGTATTCCTGCAAAAAAAAAGATGCAGTTAATTTAAAATCTTTGATGTCAAACAGCTCGTTATTTTGCTGAATGTCTTGAGATCAAATATTGTACTTTTTTTAATAGACCGAGTAAAGCTGCAATTTTATTTCAGAGGATAAATATTAGAAGCCAAAGCTCAATTTATTCTGTCATTTAATTAACTTTACTTGAACTAAATGGTAGAAACGTGGCTTTTAGTGGGTCAATAGGTTTCTTTCAATTGGCAGAAAGACAGAAAGCAGCAAAAGAGAGATAGAGAGGCATAAGAGCTGCTCAGCAAAGGTGAGCACTAGCTGACAATTCTTTTTCAATGGGACTTTTTTGGCAAAAATAAGAGCAGAACTTCAAAATACTGTAGAAGTGCTTGCTTGGCCTGTCTTCTGTATGTCAAGATGCACTGCAGGTTCTGGCTTAAGAAGTATTAAGAGAGAATACTCTTATATTTAGCACTATAACAAAATATATCGAATGTTTTGGAGTTAAATAATTTGGTATTATAGTTGGTTTTGTTATTATTTCTGTCTGTTAACTCCATAAATAATAAACGTTCAAGTTAGCTTACTTGTTTAAACTTCTGTCTAGTACTTTGATGAGAGACCAAATCAGCACCATTGATGAGCTTTTAATCAGCAGTACCTCTTCATAGCAATCCTTAATCCGCCATTTGTCTTAACAAGCAGGGGAGTTCTTGAGACCTACCTGAGCTCAAACTCCCCTCTCGCCCAGCTACAAACGGGAGGGAGCCCCGGGCTCAAGGATCTTATGAGCTCAGGGCTCTCTCCCGGGACAGCATGCCAAACATGCTTTATTATCAATCATTAGCTAAGTGTGAACTCTTGAATTGGTATTTATTTTTAGGAAATCACCGAAGGCATTGATATCATGTTATCATACCGATATAATGTGGCAATAAGATTGTAATTGTACTGTGCATTTACACCGTGGTCATATTCATCTATGTAAACACACGAAAACAACATTAACATTATACCAGGCACTGTAATTCCCAGCCACTAGACTTTTCTGACAGGGTATTTGAGTGTCATTGAGGAGTTACTCCTGCTATACAGGAGTTATTATTATGGATTATAGATGGCAAAAAAAATTGTTAAAAAAAATTGAGTTTTTGTTTTTAAACGCATGACCATAAAACAAACAGCTTTATGAATGTTTTGAAGGTCACCTTTGGTGAAAAATCAACTTTTCAAGCTGTTTGGACAGACATATGTGTAGGTATAGTGTATAGACCGTCATATTGGGGTGATATAAACAGACCCAGTCCTTTTGTTTTTTTCAAGTTAACAACATAAAAACGGTGGACCAATTGGAGCGGTTTTGAGACCAACCGCAATTTGACGTAGGAGTGCGGTTTCCCCGCCCACCGAATTGATTGACAGCTGCGTATTAACATGTCTCCGTAGTAACGTGTACAATCATATCAACAAGACAGGATGTGCGCAAAGCAACCAGGAGTAAAATATCTGTTCAGTTTGCTAGGATCATCAATCATCATCAAACGTGATCCAGGGTGAGTTTTACCAGTTTAAAATGTTTTAAAACAGTGCACATGTTTGTAAAGTTACATGTTTGTAAAGAATTACAGCGATTTACTTCAGCTTTTCTTCATCACCACAGCCGCGTGTCATTACAATTATAAAAGAAGATGCTTCAATCATAGTTTGTGGAGATTAAATCAGGTTTATTTTGTACATTAACAAAACGGATATCCATACAGCAGTGGATATTAATGTGTATCCTGTCACATTTGCGTGCAAAAAACGGTGCAAAGCTAAACGCGCGCGCTGTCTCTGTGTGTGTGTTTGTATCTGTGTGTGCAATTCCACAACAAATGCATCAAATACTCATTGGTAAAGTTCTTACTGTAATATTTCTCACAAACGTTACGTGAGATCTGCTTCCTTCATATCTGTCTGAGGCAGCCAAGGGTGGAGATTGAGGCACGTGGGAACGGTGGGCGGGGAGGACTAGCCTTATAGACACAGTTCACAAAAACCGCTACCTGATGCTCAGAGCTATAAAAGACAAACCTCTGAAAGGTATAATAAATAATCTGATGGGTGTTTTGAGCTGAAACTTTAAAGACACATTCTGGAGAAACAAAATACTTATCTTAAATCTGGAAAATGTGTAACCTATGTGCCCTTTAAAACATACTTGTTTGTTGTAAAAATTCTTAATAGTGCCAAAAAAGTTCTAACAGCCATGTTGCCGTTACAAATGGTGCATTCTGTGAAATTTTCATACCCCTTGGTTTTGAATGTGGTCCTGGAAAATCTCAGTTTCAAGGGCTATCTAGCCCTTCCCCTTAGCCCTACGCCTTTAAGCTAAAGAGAATTGGGACACGTGAAAGTGCAAAACGAGGGATAGGGGTAAGGGGAAGGGCTAAGCAGCAGAATTGGCCTTGAGCCTTGGTCTTTTTACTCTACATTGATTCTACATTTGCAAACCATGCAATATTTTGTATTTGTGAAATTTCAAACAATTTATTTTTGGAAGTTGATGTTTACAGGTTTCTAACATTCTTACAGTAAAAATTAGAATCACTTGAGTGAGTAAATAGTAAGTTGTTTTTTTGAATGAACTATCCCTTTAAATAAAGAACTTGATTTATTTATTTGTATTATTTTTTACACAATATTATTTTAACCTTTTTAAAAATGCCAGTAAAGGTATCTTTGTTAAACTAAAGAATTTACATTTTTTTAATAGAAAAAACCCCATATAACAATTTGAATGTGTAACTGTAAATAAATAGAATTTTTGCCATGGCAGGAATGAATTATATTTTAGCCACAGTTATTTATCTGACTTGAAAACATGCTAAAAAAATCCAACCCCACTCTTTTTGAATGGTAATGAAGCATTGAATATGATTTCTATGGCACATTTTAGACTTTTCACTAATGATTTAGGGCAGCAGCCCCTTCTGCCCATGCAGGTCTATAGTGTCATTCCAGGTTCATTATAGTATTTTTTTTTCCTTTCTTGATCATCTCTGCCTCAGTAGGCTTCATCAGAGCTGCGCAAATATCTGTTTGTGTACTCATTTCACATAACGAGGATGCATTGGTTGCCTGACTGATTATTTGTGTGTTTTTCTGGCCTAAGGATGCTGATGATGAATGCAGATTATAGTAGAGATGACTTTCCTCCCAGATTAATTCATTCTTGTGTTTGAGTAATTAGTCCACGGTGTCTTGAAATAAATGTGATCATAATGCAAACTTTATCTGCAGGGCTGTTTGTTTACTTGTCCATGGAAACTAAACCTCTCTCTAGGATTATGCAGAAATACTATTTATAGAGAATATAGGGCATACAGTAACACAATTTGTTTAGTTTTTAAGCTAAAGGCCCCGAAATTGTTCAAGAGAAATCAGAGCTGGTTTGGCGTACAGTAATTTCAAACAATATCAGGCCTAAATGAAGATCGTTTAGTTTGTTTTTAAGAGTTTGAAGCAACTTTTGAGAGAAAAAAAAAAAGATTGAGGATTGAAGATTAAGGACTATACTTGTATACTATAGGACCGGTATGCTTCAAACTAATTTGAAAAAAGAACTGAAATGACGTAATTTCCAACAAAATCTGGCTAAAACTAAGTTCTTTATGAGTTTGTTTCAGCAGTTCGAAACCGCTCATCAAAGCAAACATTTTTGGTGAGTTCGTATTGGATATAAACTCTTTTGAGCTACCATTGGTCCATGGCAATTACGCAATTGGTGGGTGTATTCTGGGGGGGGGGTTCACCTTTAATTGATATAACAGTAGAGAGTATAGGCAGGAAAGCATGGGGAGCAGAGAGAAGGGAAGGATCGGTACAGGACCTCGTGGTGGGAATTAAACTCTGTTTACACTGGAGTGTCATGTGTTGACGCACTAACCACTATGCCATTGGTGCTGACAAAATTTATCATTTTTTTTCATCACAAGCAAAATGACTAAGAACTTTTAAATCAAATCAGAGTTTTCTTATTTCTCAAAGCTAATGATTTTTAAACTGGTTCTATTGGACATTCCCTTGTCAATACAGTAGGGATGTTAACATAAGCTCTTCAGTAGCTTGGACATTGATTACATGAATGACCATTTCAGTCGAGATGTTACAGGAAGGGTGACACGGTGGCTCAGTGGTTAGCACTGTCACCTCACAGCAAGAAGGTCACTGGTTCGAGCCCTTGCTGGGTCAGTTGGCATTTCTGTGTGGAGTTTGCATGTCCTTCCTGTGTTGCCGTGGGTTTCCTCTGGGTGCCCCAGTTTTCCCCGCAGTCCAAATATATGCACTATAGGTAAATTGAATAAATTAATTGCCCGTAGTGTGTGTGTGACTGTGAGAGTGTATGGGTTTTTCCCAGTACTGGGTTGCAGCTGAAAGGGCATCCGCTGTGTAAAACATAGGCTGGATAAGTTGGCAGTTCATTCTGCTGTGGGGACCCCTGATGAATAAAGTGACTAAGCTGAAGGAAAATGAATGAATGAATGAATGTTACAGGAATAATGATGATGTTTTTAGCTGAATTCCATGATCTTTCTGTATAGGCATGATTGAAGTGAACAAGTAAACATTTTTATTTTAATTTTATGTTTATTGTGTGGATCAGGGAGTCGTGATTGACCAAAATCCCATTTGGATTCATGCCTTTTATTTTACCTTTTGAATTTGCGGTCAGAATTCTACTGAGTGCATATTTTACAAGAAATGTTATTTGTGAATGAATTCTTGTGGTCTTGTCAGTCGTTTGTCCTTTACATTATCAGTGAAAGCAAAGTCAGACTCTCACTGCCCTGCTGTGACTCATGCTGGAAGGAGCAAAGCAGATGATTTCAATTTAGCATCCATTGTACAAATGAACTAAATTTAACTAAATCAGTTTTTATTTCTATAAAAAGCAAAAGGGCAGTTTAACACTGACTACAGCAGCTGGTAGTGGATGCATAGACAGACATAGCTTCTGACAGAAAATGTGGATGGTGTTTCTTCAATAAATGCAAAAAATAAATAACTATGAAAGGGCTCAATCAAACTCTGTTTATTTACTGTACAGGGAGTGCAGAATTATTAGGCAAATGAGTATTTTGATAACATTTTTCAGATTCAGTATTAAAAATCTAAAGTTATTTTGAATTAAAGAAAATATATATTTTTTTATTTCTCAAATGTGGAATAACAGTATAACTCCATGTCATCACATTACTTTAAACCACTAAAGATCTGATTATTTTATCTTAGTTTTAATACAGTAACAGAAACTTCAGGTTAATATTTAGCATTTCTTTCAAGGTTATTATTATTCTTATTATTATTATTATTATTATTATTATTATTATTAATAATATTATTTAACAACATAACATACAGTATGAACAATGTACAATACATAGACATTCTTACAGTACAGGCAATAATAATCAATTATTAGCAATAAGCAATGAATAAATGAATAATACAATAAATGCATAAAATGCAGACATACTGTACATCACAGCTAAATATTGTCGTTTATTTAGAAATATAGGCTACACAGGTGCGCTGGCATATGAACTACTTTAAACGTGTTCTCGCACTATGATTTAAATAAATATATAAACAAATAAACATCAAGTTGAGGACCCACCAGACACACTAGAGGGCACTCTACACATCTGCTACTGAACTGGACTACATGTTCCATCATGCACTTTAAACACACCAGTTCCAATTTACCACTGTTTACAATCACACAGCTGAATTTCATGAGAACTGATTACCAGGACTTTATATACACCTCACCTTCAACACATCTTTGCTCAGTCTTGTATCTGTGTGCATTACCCAGTGGTTTCCTGGTTCCTGGCTTTTGGGGTTTATCCGTGTTTTGATTTTTGGACTGTTTTGTGATTTATTTATTTATTTATTTATTTTATTTATTTATTTATTTATTTTTATTTATTTATTTAAATTTTTTTTTTTTTTAAGTATTTGCTGCCTGCCCTGACCATTGCCTGCCTTTCTGGATTTCGCTTTTGATGACCCTCATGTTACTGTTTGTTCCCTGCCTGTCTGATCATCCCTTTGCTTAATAAAGCCTCCATTTGGAACAATCTCTGTGTACGCATTTCCAACAATATGGTATGTGGTTTATTTTGATAGGTTAACTGTTTTTGTGCTGTTTAGTGCTCCTCAGCACGTTCAGGGAGAGAGATCACATATACGGTTCTTCCACTCACCTCTTTCGGTGGATTTTTCCATGATTTTTGTTTTCTTTTTCGGATCAAATATTGTTTCCCAGCATCCCTTAAAGCGTTACTTATGCTGTCCTTCCATTTATTCATATCATCTCTCCTTTTTTTGCCGAGGATTTGCCTTTTATTGTCCAAAGTGGACATGACGGCAAGCGGCATCTCCATTCTTCTTAGTGGACATAAATGGTTTTTCCGCATGAAGCTATTTTAATGTTTAAAATGCAGACTCTTGGTAGCGCGAAAACATCCCCAAACTGTTTCTGTATACAAAGTTCACACATACAATTAATGTCACATGGTTATCTCATTTTTTATTTATTTTTTGACTTATATGTTTATTTGTCACACGCACTGAATTGGTGTTGGATTTATTTTATTGAATGTAAGTATTGTTATTTGAAACTGTTGAATAACACTAACAATGATAAAATGATAAAATAACAATAATATAATAATAAACAACAATAATAATATAATATGTATAACAATAATAATAATAAAATAATAATTTCACATTTTGTTTGCGAAATAATAAAAGGGATCATTTTTATTTATGGTTTGTCTTTAAAATTTAATTGTCAGAAAATCATATTCTCAGTTGGGTGAAATGTAATACTACCTCTTCGTCATCAGCCCAGTTTCCTTCATATCATGATGCAAATCTTTTCAAAATTCAAAGTTCAGAGTCACTAGTTTCTGGTCTGATACTTCAAACATGCTAAATAAAACATAGTGATAAAAATAAAATCATAACTATTACTGTTTAATTGTTCAATCATTATGTGAAATAAATTACTTCATTGTAACATACATTTTCCTATTTGTTCAGCTTTTATTGTTGTGTCAGTTTCTTGTCAATCATTCATATAGTTTGATGAGGGTTAACATTTAGTTTCTCAGTTGTTGTGATGTGGTAAACGGTGTAGCTGAACACACCAAGCACATTTATCTGTGTGTGTGCCCTCCACGTCGGTCAGGGGTTTTGGCATTTTGGCATTTTCTTGAGCTTTTATGACATTTCTGGATGTGCGGCGTATAAATATGTGTTCACTTTGCCCTGAGTCTGTTCCCGGCCTCCTTAGCAGGAATGAGCTCGTCAATGCTCAGACAAGGATGGATGGATGGAGAGATTTGTCAGGCAAGGCTGTTCTGAGCTCAATAACCTTTTACTGTTAATAAACTCGCCCTTTCACAGGTAACGACCTGTCTGTGTCTGTCCGGACTGAAGGGGGCCAGTCTTTTAACCTTTCATAAGAGAGTTGCCCTGCCCAGCTGTATTCCTCCTCCTTTCTTTCATCCATCACTCTTCCGGGCCGAACTTTAACTTGTCTGCTTTCAGAACAAATTGCTAATGTTTTTTTTTTAACTTTTCACTTCTTTCATTTATTGCATGTTTCTTCCCAGCTGAGCCGTTTTCATATTATTTCACAGTTTCTTAAATGAGGGTGTGATTTCTAAGTAGGGCATATGCTCCAGAGCTCACACTGATGTATATATTTTCAAAGGCAGGACTTAACAATACCCTTTTTTTTTTAACTTTCTCTGGCACATTCAGGCTTTCCCTGCTAATTTATACTCTTCTCACAACCGAAATCAATTATATAAAACGTGACAATATACATTGATGCGTAATAAATATATGCAATTGCAAATTTATGGAAATGTATTTTTAAAATACGTCAGGATTCTGTGTTTTCCCACTGTCAGGTGTTCCATGTGCTTTTCTTTAATCGAGTGGTCCCTTTGTTCTGTTTTCCTGCCATTTATCAGCATTCATTAGTACCACCTGTGTTCACACCCCTGTTTGTCACTTAGTTAATCACATGTCAATCTTGTATACTCCCTAGTTTTGATTATTACTTGGATATTTGTGGTGTAAACAAGTGCATATACAAATGTTTGATAATTGAATAAACAGTTTTGAGTGTGATGGCTTACACGATAAAAATAATGAAGTTGTGAAGAGTTCGACAGTTTAAATAAGATTCATCTCATCAGTTTTGATCAACAAGCCATATGCAATTAGTTTTTGTCCAAACTACAGAAAATTGTACTTGCTGTTTGAAGACATGTGCCAAAGCATTTGCAATTTGCTTAAATCAATAAGAATTGCCACTCTGAAGGGAACAATAAGCTAATTGTTCAGAGATCCATCTTATTATTTTATAAAATAAAAATGTGGATCCCACTTTATATTGTCGCTTATACCTGTGAACTTACATGGAAACTAGATGGTTAACTACAGTGCATGTACACACTGGTACATAGTATTTACTTGTGTAATACTGGTGTAACTACATGCATGTAACAGCCCACTGAATAGTATGTGCAAGTTCAAATGTGTAACAGGACATTAGTAACAACACTAAGAAAGTACACATCTGTAACAAGAATTATGTAAGTGCATTGTGTAACAACAATATGTACTTGCAGGTGTTTCCCACTTCCACATACTTTCCCATGTTTGCATACCATGTACTTCTGAATGTTATATTAGAATAAGAATGGCAGAACTAACGCTGCATAAGAAGGTTTCACCTTGTGATACCAGTGTAATTACAGTGTAAATTAAATCCTCAGGAACTGTCCAGTCAATATAAAGTGTAAAATGGTCACAAATTATTGTCCAATATATAAAACCCAAGCTTTTGTGCAACTGTTTAACAACAGCAAACTTCTGTTAAAAATGTATAAGTGTACTGTAGATAGAAATATCCAAATGGCTTATGTTTATATGTTGTTTTAAGGTAAATTGTAGAATCACATCAGTAATTCACATTAAAGAGGTAGTATACCAAAGATTGTGTTATTAATGTGCTATTGCACATTTGAACTTACACATACTATTCAGTGGGTTGATGCATGTGTGTAGTTACCGGTATTACTCAAGTAAATGCTATGTACCAGTGTGTACATACTGTAGTTGCAAACTATTTACACATCTAGTTACCATGCAAGTTCACAGGTATAAGCGAAACAATATAAAGTGAGACCAAAATTTCAATTGAAAATTGAGCAAAAGCAATTGAGAGAAACTGTAAAAACATGTGTTTTCTATTTATTTCTGGTATTATAAAGCCAGTATAATTTGCAACTTAACTTCACACACTGTTTTTGAAACATGAGGCAGCAACACTGGTCTGATGGGTCAGAAACATGGCCAGAAACACTCTCATGCTGCAGGGAAAGCCATGTTTTGATGGAATGATTATGGTTGTAATTGATTTTACTGCAGTGATCCAGCATAATTTAATAATTCATAACACAAACCACCCTGCTGACTGTAGGCTGCTGTGGATTTCAGTGCTAATGAGGAGGTCAGAAATGTGGCATTTGTGATTCAAAATGCTGAAAATATTCAAATATTGGCTTGATTTTTATAATTAGTATTGGAGAAATTTAAAACCTTAATAGAGAAAAAAAAATTGTTAACCTTTTTTTTTTTGATGAAACAGTGGGATGTTTTGCTGTTTAATTATTGACTGGCACAAAGGCTTCTATCAGTCATGTTTGACATGATTGTGACCTGATAGGTTGGTGATAATTGGAAATTGCACCGTTCCTTTGTTACAATGTTCACTATGGTACATGTAACAGATGCAATTTTAGGGCATGAGTCTGTTTCCAAGACAACAGCGCAGTATATCTAAGCATGATGCTGACGTACAATGTGGAAGGAGAAGAAAAAACAGTTTAGACATGACTTTATGAAGTTCATCATCAACGTGTAGTGATTTAAAGAATAAATAAAAACAGTGCAGGAACATGATTTCATTTATATTGATACAGTATTGGCTAATGGGTTGTAATTGTATTAGCAGAAAATAACAGCTACTTAGAATTTTATCAATAAATATCTGAATATACAAACCAATACAATTGCGACAGGTGCAGGTTACAAAAACATTTTGACATTTTAGTAGTTTGGAACAGTTTATTGTATAACAAATAATCAGACCCCCTAGTTTTTGGTGATTCCGCAATTGCTGATTCCAAGGCAAAATCAACAATCCTGCAAAATTCTTAATTAAATGCAAAATAATTGTAAAAAATGTAAATAATCTCATAAAACATCCAATTCCAAACCATATAATCAAATTATATTTATTTCAGTTTGCAATTAATTGTTTTACATGACTTATGGACGTTGCATACGCGGCCCACGTGATGTATTTGAGTGTCTCTCGAAAAAGGATATCTCCTGTGCGCCCTCACAATCATTACATTACATGGAAGAGGGGGGGGGGGTGTTTTGCAACCTGTGCAGTAAGCAAGCAAGCAGACGCGGATGAAGCGTGAGTGATTTACATGTGAAGGTAAAGCAAAGATGCGATTAGACATCCTGTGGCACAAATTGTGCATTTGACGCACTTCAGACTGCAAAAAAAGTGTGAGCAAACATCTAACAAATGGAGCAATGCAACAGACAGAAAAGCAGGCAGCTTACAATGATGGAGATTGGTTCAAGGATGACTGCTGGTGGACGTGACCGAATTGGAAGACATTATTTGTGCTTTACATTTACAGTATGGCTGGTATTATGATGTTTGTGAAATCGCTAAAATCTTTCGTTTAACTCTATCCCTGCAGTTAACGAGAGAAAATGATTCCCTGCGACGAGTTTTATGGCAATCCGTGTTTTAGGTGTATTATGGTAGGGGAAACCCTTGTCCTCTGTGAGGTACATGATGTCAGATGCTCCGGCAAGTGAAAGCTGAGAGAGAGAGAGAGAGAGAGAAAGTAAGATCGTGGATAAAAATAAGAGTTATACAACCTTCCTTTGGCTTAATCCCTACCGTTTTAGATTATTTTAGATCTTGTCTTGACAAGAGACCAAAATAAAGAAGCTTTATATTTATGATTTTTGTTGTCATTGTGTCAGATTGCACGCCTAACATAATAGGCTACCTAATATGGTAAATAAGATATATATAATTTTTTTAATTTTATATTTTTAATCGCAATTACCACCACAATATCATTTTAAAAAGTCATTTTTAGCGCATAAAATAACAAAAAAATTACATACAAGATAAAATAACAGAAAAAGTGCTGGCAGTTTATTATTAGGTTTTTGTACTGTAGTTTACGACACCAGCCGAGGCAATATACCACTAGAAAATATTAAAAATGTTAAATAAAAGTCTATTTTTCAAAATTGCTGTTAGTTATTCTTAATCTTTACCCATTTAATACTGGAAAAGGGTAAAGGAGCAGTTAATTTTTGTACCTTCTGTGAAAAGAGATTTAATGCAAGATAATATCTAGAGAACTGCACATATGGCGTATTGTCAGCCCTAATTTAGTATTAGGTTCATATTTCACTGTTAATTCCATAAAACATTCAATTAATATGTAGCCAGTTATTGAATTTTTATCATTTAATTGAATTTAACAGTGCAGATATGATTTGTGTGACTGTGTCCACAGGTCAGTGTCCTCAAGGAAGGATAATGTATCGGTTTCTCTCTTGTATGGTGGTATAGCTCTGCTTTAATATGATCCACATACCTATTATCATCTCTCTGTTGTTTTAAGAGCATTAATTTCACACTGATTTTATGCATCCCTCCTTCACACTCTTTAACTGCACGTACATTTTCATCCTGAGAGACGGCTTTTCGTTTTGCACAGTGTTATTTTTTTTGGTAAATTAAAAATGCATGTTTGTCACTGTTTTATGGTGTAAGTGTTGTGTAACAAGAAAGTTATTACAGCTGTTCAAGCGGTTAGCTTGTCTGAAACGGAGCCAACTTTGCATTTATGCTTTATGCCAAGTTTGCCAGCTGCTTAAAGTGATTAATATGCAATAAATATTAAGCATATACATGTATTTTCAACTACTGTACTTAATGTGCATGTGGTTATTATATATATCATAAATTTAATACTGTATGCGTATAAATCAAATCACATATACAGTGCTCAGCATATATGAGTACACCCCTCACAAATCTCTCATTGAAATTAATATTTTTTATAGGAAGCTTTACAATATTATGTGTGCATATACATTAGATTAGTCAGTACTAAAGCCAAATCTGGAGCTAATCTGACAATGTCTTATGATAACAGTCTAAAATAAGTACACCCAAATTTAAATGTCGGAGAAAAATATTAGACAAATTAAAAAAAGAGGAAAAACTAAAAATGTATAAAATTTTGTTGAAAATTTGTAGTTTGTAATTTTTATATTTATATTTAATATCCAATAGGAAATTAACTGTATTATCTTTCTATTTCTAAAGATGTTTGTTGACCAAAATGTTATTTTAATAAATATGTCCATTTAATTTGTTCAAATGCACCAAAATATATGACCTATATTCACTGAGAAATTAATAAAACGATTCATTTTCAAAATGGGGTGTATTCAATTATGCTGAGCACTGTATATCGCAAATCTCATTAACCTTTTCTTCACTGTATAATTTAAACATTCTGATTAAAAAGCAGCGAATGAATCTCTCATTTAGATTTTTCGTTTGGTTACATTAAATAACAGAGGTGTCAATATAAAAATGCACAGATCTATAATGAAAGCATTCCTTTCCTAACGTTTTATGCTGCTTTGACAAAATTTGTTGTGTTTAAAAGAAAACCCACCAAGATCGACATGTTTAGTTGTTATTATGTGTATATGTATGTTCAAACACACACACAAAACCCAGAGTGTCCACTCTCACTCTGCTTTAAATTGTGTGTAAAGAATCTGTTTGGGAAACCGCATCTATTTATCACTGTGGAGCTTGTCAGACAGTCACGCACCGCTACATGAACTGACTGTTTCATAGGAGGATTGCATACTGCTGTATTGTACACACACACAATTTTTAAATATTATATTTAAATTCTAAGATTATTTTACAATATGGCTGTTTTCACTGTATTTGTATCCTATAAACAGTTTTACTCCGCATAAGAAACTCAAATGTACATACTGTACATTAAAACAGACAAAATCTGTTTAAATTAAATTAAACAGATTTTACGTTACACATTACGTTATGTTGTTCCAATAAAATCAGTTTCTTTTTCTGCCCTTCTTAACATTTAGTACTGAGACTGCCAAGCTGAATAGAAATGTCTGCATAAAATAATTCTAATGTAAACCGCAGGAATGCAAATGTCCCAATATTCCTTGCTGCAATCAGCAGAACATGGTTTTCCACAGAGACAATGGGAATTTTGGGGTTTGTGTTCAAATCAGCAATGTGCCAGATAGAAATAGCCAGTAGTCTGTGTCTTTGAACCAATTAATTTCTCTATACAGTGTTTTTGGCTGTGTTTCATGTAACTGGCTGCTCCTAATTAGGCTTGACTTCTCTGTTTTGGCATTGTGGAAGTGCGAGACTGAGGCCAATAGCATGTCTCACACCAGATGCATGAGTGTTGCCAACTCTGTATTAACTTTTGTACAGTGGATTCCTTAAATAAATAGCTGCTGTAGTTGTGTTCAGATGTTCATGTGATAAAGCTTAGTACACAGCGTCATTATTGGTGCTGAACAGAAGGTAAGGTTGTGTGTATTTATCTCGACAAATATTTAATTTGGTTAAAACCTCATTTGTTAAGCGAATGAATTGCCTGTTGTTTAAAGGCAAACATCTGTTGAACTTAACTTCACAGACACAGTTTTTGTGCAGATATTTGTAGAGCATATAAACAGAATTAACATGATTTAATAGGTCTTAACACCGTTTTGTAAAATGCTGCAAAGTCAGTGTACAGTAAACCGCAGGGAATGGAGAGGAAATGGTCAATGCAACAGCATCTTTGGATTCAGACAGTTTTATTTCTCATTGCATAATATATATCAAAGCTTTACTAAAATACACTCCGCAGATCTCCATTGCACGCAGCAAAATGAATGTATATTGGTTTTCTAAGCTGACTGACCATAAACCCACATTTACCCCATGGCCACTAATTTAATGTACAAATAAATATACAGCTCTAAGCACTCTACATCAAAAATATATATGAACTCAGTGTTTTTGTGTTATTAATATGAGGCATTCAATAAGTTATAACAAGAAGATGGTTGAACTCACAAATTGACTGAATTGGGTTTTGTGCAGAATTCACAGGATGTACTGTTCGTATACAAGTTTATGGACCTAAAAATCAGGCATTGTTTTGAAGCAGCAAAATTTGAAATGGCAATCCAAACATTGCACTTAAGTGTAACTTGTGTAGTGTAAATGTACAAAATGCACACACATCCATTTGCTTTTGCAAATATAACACAAATATAATGTATAAACACTTATACGTTTAAACAAATATGAATGTGAAAAGTGAAAGTTGTGACATATGGCCAAGTATGGTGACCCATTCTTGGAATTTGTGCTTTGCCTTTAATACATTCAGGGCGCACACACAGCAGGAAACGAACACACACATGGAGCAAGGGTTATGTGGGGTTAATAGATAAGGGTTAATATATGGATTATTATATAGCGACTATGTTGGAAGACTTGCGTTTAGATAGGAGTTATATCATTATGATTTATATGCGTTGTGTATTTATATAAAATTAACTGATAGCAGTAATAAAATATTTTCCTTTGTTGTGGTTTTGCACTTTCAAGGCTCTTTCTAACTGTGCTTATGCCGGGTGTTTTACATCTTTAGTGCTTAAAATAATTTCAGTGTTGTGTATTCTCATGGTTACTTTAAAAATAATGCTTTAGGTGTGTGGTATGACTGAGATAAAGCTTAAACTGTTATTATTTTATATTTTCATATTTCTTATGAATGTCCAATATAATATAGCTTTAGTGTACTCAAAGAGTCAAGCTTAAAATAGGAAAATTCTCAATTTTGTTTTAAAATTTTGAATCAGATGCTAATGGTCTAATCTGATTCAATGATCTGTGCTAAGCTAAGCTAAAAGTGCTCCTGCCAGACCTGGAGATTGACTAAATGAATTCAAATATGGTAAAACTCTACTGTTTAACTTTGGGGGAATTGTAAAATGAGCCTATTTTTATTTATGTACAGTATTTTTTTTAAATGAAGTTCCTTTAACCCTTATGCACTGTTCAAATTTACTACCCTTTTATAGGGATGTAAACATCCTCTGAATTAAACTGCTGTAAAAATGCATCAGATAAATGTTTTTTTGTGCATAAATTTGTTAATTGACATCAGTCCTGATCAAAACTACTAAATTGTTTAGAAATATACAGGATTTTAACTCTTTAACTGCCAAGTTTACAAATGATGTCACTGATTTGGTGAACAAAAAAAAACACACACAAAATGATATATTTTTAATCTAAAAAGTAATTGTGGACTGGATTTTTTTTTAAATGTTTTATCACAATCTTGGACATGTGAACGGTTACTAACAACATTTGCTTTGTGCTGTTAGATTTTCATTTTTTTCTCCCTAATTTTCTGTTGGTGGCTGTTTTTGACCCATTGACATCCATTATAACACATTTGATGGTGCATAAATACACAGTCTTTGTTTTTATTTACTCCATGTAGTTCTGAGAACTGAGATGCATATTTCATTTTCTCAGACACATTAAGGTGCGCAAGTGCGTAAAGGTCACTCTCACACACTCACAGACACGCATACACACACTTTAATTTGCTAAGTTTTGTTTTGCACAGGCCTATCTGAAGGGTTAATGGTGCCAAATGAACTACAATTTTTGCCTCTTCATTAACAGGGAAAATCACCAACAATCAAAAATGCATGATTATATGGTGTCATGACTTTGTAATAAAAAAAATGTGGTTATAATAGAAGTCAATGGGGCAAAAACAGTCACCAACAGTAAATTAAGGACAATTTTTTTTTTTATCAAAAACATTTGCATCAAAGGCAATATTGTTTCACATGTCCAAGACTTTGATAAAAGGAAAAAAAAATCTAGTCTCGATTACTTTTTATATTGTAAATACGTTAATTTATGTGTTGTTTTTTTACCAAATCGGTCACATCATTCATAAATTTGGCAGTTAAAGAGTTAAAATCATGTAATTTTCTAAGCAATTTAGTAGTTTTGATCAGGACTGAGGTGGTCTATTAACAGATTGATGCACAAAATTTAAAAGTGTATATTTATCTGATGCATTTTTACAGTAGTTTAATTTAGTGACCATTTTCATCCCAAACATAACAAAAGGGTAGTAAATTTGCCCATGGGTGTATTGTTGTTGTTGTTTTTTTTCCAAAGCCTTTTCTCAAAATATGTGTCAAAATCAGATGAGTTACCAAAACTCATTTTGCTAACTGAAACACAGAAAAAGTAATGGCTTTAAGACTCAAAATCACCCCAGAGTGGATGAAAGCATCCCCAACAGTACATAAGGGTTAATATTAATAGCTTTATAGAGTATAAAGTTAAACATTTATTTATTTTTCATTGGCCACATTGGTACATACCTAGTTTATATTTTGCACCTCACACTGCCTGCATCACTAGACTAATATATAGGAGGCCAGGGCAACTGTCATTCATATTGTATATTATTTTGCTCTGACTCTACTCTCTGTTTTTGACCTGCAGTGGCTTTGCAGTTGCCAGAGGGTCTGCAGATGTTTGCCTGTGTGATCGCTGACGTTATTGAGAGGTGAGTACAAAATACAGCGGCTGGACGTCCTTGGTTGTAATGTGACTGCGTATGAGCCTGCAAAAGACCTCCGCGCTCATTAAAAATCTCTGTGGTTATCATCATTCCGCATGCCGTAGCCCGTATCTAGGGCTCAGCACAAAATTAGACACAATTGCAGACACAAGCTGGCTATCACAGTCTCGCTAGTTAATGACAAAACCATTATTCTTCTCAATTACATCTTGTTACATTCGGCGCAGGGCATTCAGCATACAAAAGTACAAATTGTGGGCCAGTGTAGGTGAAGAATGAGTTTGGTCACTTCTCTCGCTTCCATTGGGTGTAATGCTAATGAGGGATAGCAGCTAGGCTAAATGACAAAGTGTGCTCTGACAAGCTGTTTGTAGATCTTTGAGTTTTCTTGTTCACAGGTGTGGAAAATATATTCAGAAATCTATTTTGAACTTATGTCTTTGTAAACCCGTGGTGTAACATTTGTTTTTCATTTGTGATTCATTGAAAGTAAAAATGTTTATCTGTCTTTTCCGTGCCATTACAATGAATAAAGTCTGCTTTGAGTCAGTGATCCTAATGGTCCCATGAAATTAAAATACAATTTTTTAGATATTAGTATCAGTTTTGTTAGTTTTTAGGATATCTATAATCTAGTTCGCACCAAAGCAGTGACAGAATTCATGTTTATAAGATATAAAACCGATCTAAACATGTAAAGCATGTACTTTGTGACGTCCATCTAAATGGATCAACTGTTTTATTCACATCACCTCATACTTCAATTTGTCATTAAATCGTGACCAATCAAATTCTCAATAGTATCTGACATGCCCCGTCCCCTTCAAGGCGCTTTTCATTTGATGCGCTTGACCGCTCTCACTGGCAGAGCTGGAATAATAACAACATGCTATTGGCTGTTTTTTTTAAAAAAGGGGATGGAGCTACACTGTCCCACTCTCTCTTCATGTTTCGGTTGAGATTATGTGAAATATCGAATAAAAAAATGCTAAGTTCAAAGCATTTCACGGGATGTTTAATATTCATGATTCATAAGTGATCATTGAAAGAAGTTTTGTCAATGCGATCAATTAATTCCAGAAAAACATGACAAGTTAATAGTGATGATCGAGCAGTGAGCATAAGCAGCTACATTTAATAAAAAATATGCTGAGTTCCTTCATACATCCTTTTTTTTTTGTACATTGAAAATTACATCCAAACTGATAATTAATTATTCAGCAGACTGTAAAAAAACTGACAGATTTTGTCATCTGTGAAGCACATCAAATATTTGAAGAATGTTTAAGTCTTTTCCGTTTAAAATGACAATTAATGAATTATGTCTGAATTGAGTCAGTAAGTGTAGAAATGTGATTCATGAGAGATTTTGTGAACTAGATTAGAAGTAGATTAGCAGCTACATTTTAAGACAAAAAAACCTTAGGACAATTATGTTCATTGTATAATCGCAGCATGTGGCGTTCACAGGAAAAGTACATCCAGAACTTACTTATTCTTACTTACTTACTTCCAGGGCCGTTTATATTGAAGTTGTTATTTAGTCGTAATTTATCGTTAGTCCAACACTCAATCCCCAACCTGGAGGACCAGAACATACACCCATATACTACGAACAAGCTTCACCTATAGCACATGTCTTTGAACTGTGGGGGAAACCAGAGCATCTGGAGGAAACCTACGTGAACATGGGGAGAACATGCAAACTCCACACAAAAATGCCAACTGACCCAGTCAGGGATTGAACCAGCAACCTTCTTGCTGTAAGGCGACATCGCTACCCTCTGCGCCCCTGTGCCGCCCACATCCAGAACTAAAGCCCTTTATAAAACATTCTATAAACATTCTCGTTCTATAAAACATAAAATGGGAAGTTCTGATGTTTCCATTTTCAAGAGGAGTCTTAATCTTGGTATGTATTTTGTGTACATTTAGGTGAATCACTTCAAATCATAAGTTTTTCAAAGAGGTTTTGTGAGTTCGATCAATTGACTAAAACCAATGATTTATTCAAGAACTGGACTTTAAAGTCAAGACTTGTTGAATAACGATGTCGGTTAAGTGTTTTTCATAATACAAAAGCTGCTTTAGAAGTCATAGAACATTGTGTATGAGTAGCCGCTTCTTTAATACTATAGTGCTTCTGCATCCTTACCGAAGCCTAAAAGAGTCCACATTCACTATAATTGCCTGAAACAAACCAAGCAGACTCATCTTTGCCAGAGAAAGAATGTCATGCTAGTAGAAAACAACATGGGGATGAGTGAACATTGATTGGGTTTCATTTTTGACTCCATTTATTTCTTTAAGAGCCTCCTTTTATGCTAAACATATCATTTTTCTCCTTTCTCTTGGGCATTCACTATAAAGAATGTTTAAGTGAAGAACATGCATTTTATAAAATGGGCTACTTTAGAAGTCATTTCTGTAATGATATGGTGCCTAGTGTCCTAACTGAACCCTAAAAAAAGTCTGTGTTCACCATAATTGCCTGAAACAAAGACTAGTTTGAAACAACACAAGGATAAGCATATAATAACTAATTCTTTTTTGACTCTGCTCTTTCTTTTAGAGCCGTACATCTTTGTATTTCATTTCTCTCATACTGTGTTGTGAGATGAATGTTAAACAAAGCAAAAAAGCTTTTTGTAACCCGAGAGAAGTCTACTTTTATTGTAATTGCCTGAAACAAAGCAAGTATAGACTCATCTTTGCTAGAGAACGTCACACTTGTTGGAAACAACATGAGGAAACAATGACAGGAATTCAGTTTTGACTTTGCCTTTTTATAGTAGAGCCATAACTATTTATGCTTAACATTTCATCTACTGGGGTGAATGCTCTACCTGTATCTTTAAAGTATGTTCCTACTTTTATTCAAATAAGCAGAGTGCTTTTCCGGATGTCTGCTCAATACTAATGAAGGACGTTCTCGGCTGTGGAGCGATGGCTTGGCATTTGCGTTGAGGGATATGTTTAGCCCCAGGAACCGCGCGCAGAGTGTCACATTCCCTGAGGATTCATCCGTATTAGCAGAACATTATGGGCCTGAAATGGTTGTATCTCACTCAGGGCTGCTGGTTCGATTTGGAGGCGAGCGCAGAGTCAGTGAGTTGAAGCGAACGGCTTTGGATGTTTTGATTGGGTCGTGTGGAAGTCTTGCTGGCTGATGAGAGTCCCGGTTAATACAAATCCCTCTGTTTGATGTAGTTTAGCTGTCAGCCTTTCTGCAATTACATTCTGTATTCATCAACTGGCGTTTTCTGTAACTCATCTTCCTCTGGCTCTTGTTCTTTCAGCAGTGTTGATCTTGATGAATGTGATTATAAACAAGGTTTTCTGAGGGTTCCTGTTTTATATACTGATGGCATGATGGGAAATGCTGCCTTGCTGTTTACTAAAGTGGCACAGAGCAAATAATGAGCAAAAAATAAGGCATGTTTTGATGTAGTTGTATTTTTTTGATCCCTTGAAAACTTTGACAAAACATCTTAAAGGGCACCTATGATTAAAATCAATTTTTGTAAGCTGTTTGGACAGAACTGTGTGTAGGTATAGTGTGTCCACAGTGATATTGAGGTGATAGAAACACAATAAGTTTCTTTTTTTAAATTTACTGATGTTAAAAAAGGGTACAAATCCCTCCCATTTTGAGGCCCACTGTAACGTGATGTAGGAGTGCAGTTTCCCTGCCCACCGAATTGACTCGTAACGTGTATAATCATATCCACAAGACAGGATGTGAAAAAAGCAACTGGTATTAAAAGCTCTGTTCAGCTTGCTGTGATCATCAATCATCATCAAATGTGATCAAGAGTGAATTTTACAAGTTTAAAAGGTTTTTTAAAACAGTGCATGTTTGTAATGAATTACAGCGATTTTACCGTCTTTACTTGATCACCACAGCCGCGTGTCGGTACAATTATAAAAGACGTTAAATCAGGTTTATTTTGTACATTAACATAATGGATATCCATCTAGCGGATGATATTAACAGGTATCCTGTAACATTTGCCATGGGGTGTGTGTGTATGTCCGCTGTGTGTGAACTTTGTAACGACATTGTGTGGGACTCATCATTGCAGAAAGGCTTGAATTACTCTACAACAAATGCACCAAATAAACATTGGGAAAGTTTTTACTGTAGTATTTCACAGTCGGAGATTGAGAGACACTCTGACAGGTGTACGGTGGGCAGGGAGAACTAGCATTAAAGGTGCAGGCAACAAAAACAGCTACATTGTGTTCAGAGCAGAAAATTCCAATATTCTAAAAGGTATAATAAATAATCTGATGGGTGTTTTGAGCTGAAACTTTACAGACATTCTGGAGGCACAAAAGACTTATCTTAAATCTTGAAAAAGGGGTAAAATAGGTGCCCTTTAACACTTCAGTTTGCGGATCATTTTTCACTACTGTTAGAGGTTTATTACCTGCCTATTTTTATCCAAATTGTCCAAAATTATTGTTATCGCAATAGTAGTATATGCAATGTACATATCGCAGACGTATGATAAACTACATTTTATTTTATGCATTAGTTGTTTATCTAAATTGACCAATCAGATGGGGTCTTACTGTCTTTATGCCCACATCCCCAGTAGTTGCTGTTCTGCTATTGGCTGGAGCGGCCCAAAAGAGAACCCACAGCTGATAATAAATACTAATGTTAGAAGTTGAGACGAGAGGAAAATGACAACAGCCGATCAGAGTCAGAATATCTGCTAATGTTTGCACTCGTTCGTAGTTTAAAAGATTACATTTTTGCACCGTGACAGTTTTTGTTTAGACTGTTAATTATAATAGATTTATTTTAATGTCATTGATAATAAATTATTTTAGACTTTTTGTAGGGAAATGTTGTATCATTAGAAATATTGTTATCGCATTTTTTAACAAAAATATTGCAGCCCTATTCTGCATGATATTATTCTACGTGTTTTATCCTACCCAATATCTTAACCTAACTACTTACTTTCTAACTATTACTTAGCTGCAAATTAGGAGTTTATTTAGCTAAAAGCCACAGTTAATGGTTTAATAATGGGAAGTTGTACCATAAAATAAAGTGACCCTTTTTTAAAGCGTTATAAAATTCCATAACAGTCTCTTCTCTTTAATTTGGAATAGATCATTTAAAAAATCTTCTTGACATCAAACTTTGACGTCACTCACTTTCTTTCGGTTTATTCCCTTCTCATTAGGTTTATTCGCCACAGCAGAATAAAATGCCAATTATTTTAATTTTTTTTTATTTTTTTTAGATATATAGTTATAAATAGATAGATAGATAGATTTTTCCTCATTTAATTTGACATTTTTATCTATTTATTTTTACTTTTATTCTTTCTTCTGTGTATTGTACTTGCATAGCACTCTTCATGGTTTTCAAGCAATATGTATCATAGTATGGCAATACAGTGTTTGAAAGACCCAAGAAATATCATGGTATGAGGCTTTTGACCTTTTCTTATCTCTGTCCACTTTAGTGTGTAAGAAGCGTTTCAAGAAGCCTGTAATCTCTCATGTATTTATTTATTTATTTATAGTCTGTTCAGCAGTTACTGAGATTGCAGAATTTCCTTATTCAAGTAGATATAATTGAGTTTTGCATACCTGAATTAGCTATTCAATGATGCTGCAGAATGAACAGATTTTTCATGAAATATATTTTAATGTTTTATCGGTTTATCTTTCCACATTTGTCTGCTCTGAATTGCTATCTGAACATCAAAATGTTTCTGTTTTATGTTGCTTATAATTGTTTAAATCGGCCAAAATAGGAAATGCCGAACAGCTTTTATAGACTTCCGAATGTTTTTACTTATAAAGGGGGGACAAAAATAAATAAAAAATAATGTAGACTATGCGTCCACACTTTTATATGCTTTCATCTGTTATTTTGTAATGTCTGGAAGATATCCGGATGGGAAAAAAAGTCTATAGTAATTTATAATAACCATCTTTTTGAACCACATAGTAAAGTGTATAATGTGTACAGCTCTTTGTTGAATGAATGCTAGTAAACTAATAAACTGTAATAAATACTGTAACCTTAGTGTAAACTAGTGCATTGTGATGGTGTATAGTTATAGTGTAGAAAACTGAAGCCTATTGAATAATTTATTTCTACAGTTGTGTTGTACTATAGATAATTACTATGACAGTTTAGTTCAAGTAATTATCTATAGTATGTGTAACGGAGATGTGACACTGACAACAGAGGTGAGGATCCAAACGCAGGGTTTTACTGAGATAGAAATGGTCAGGCAAGCAATGGTCAACACAGGAGCAAACTGATGTATAAGGGCAATCCAGAGTCGTAATCAAAATAACAGGCAGATGGTCACAAGGCAGGCAGCAAACAACTTAAAACAAGCAAACAAGGCGAGGGTCAAAAACACGGCAAAGCAAGACAAAGGAAAACGCGCTGTAATGTCACTAAACGGATAACAAGACTCCGCAACATTGTCTGTGTTTGAGCTGTACCCAAGTCCAAGTAATTAGTCTGTGAGCAGCTTCAGCTGTGTGAGTCTAATCAATGGTGACTTAGAGCAGGTGAGTGTGTGTGTTGCATGACTGGGATCTGTAGACCATAAACTGGCAGATTTGTAGTTCATGTGAATATTAGTGTTTACCAGCGACTGTGGTTGTTAGATCGCTGGTGATCTTGACAGTATGCTTCCAAACACTATAGAATTTACTATATTATTTTTTCATGTAACATAATAGCTTACAGTACCTACCCTCTCGATGACAAGCAAATATATTTTAGTTTAGTAGAAAATTTGGCCCTATTCATGATATAAGGATCATGCCCAACATATGTGGTTATTTTCTATTTATATCTCCTTTGAAATATGGTATAAATCACAAAAATACGGACTTTCCTCTGTCTCTCATTTAGTTTTTTTTACTTTCTGCCCTCCATCTGAATTTCACACATCACCAGAACCACTTGATTGAAAACAATATATCGTCTGAAAACAGCATAATAATATCATATGGTATCAGACTTTTTGACCTCTTGTTTTTTCTCTGTCCACTAAAGTGTTAAGTGTTTTGAGAGTATGTCAAGATGCAAATATTTCTCTCAGCATAATTTACAGCAGTTTTCCAATTTTCAGGATTTCCTTATTTAATTTTTCATATCTGAATTACCAGATTTTTTTATCTCTTTAATTTTTTTGTGTAAAACTTTTTTTTTAATCTATTTTCTTTACATGGTACTCGCTCTGCATGGTATAACTAACAAGACTGTGTCTGAAAAACCAAAGTGATACCATAGTATTAGGCTTGTGACTTCCTTTCTTGTTTCTTCTCTGCCCACTTAAGTGTGTGAGAAGAGGTTTGACTGTGTATCAAGACACCTATAGTGCTCTCCAATGAAGAGCCCCTCTTTCTTCATCGGCAATGTCCAGACGCTCAGAAACCCATTGAAACCAGCCAGTGTTTAATGAGAGCAGTTAATGTCCGTTAATTAACTTTGCGAAAGCCTCATCAGCCGTGGCTCCTCTTCTCCATGTTTCTTCCACATCTCTGGATCTCTGCCAGCATGATTTCTTCGATCTGCTGTTTCTCTGAGGGCCTTTAGCTTGGCTCTTGCATAGGACATTTATTCCTTGCTGGTATTTAGGGCTCCGGCTGTTTAGGTGTGAAGCACTTGTTGGAAAAAAAAAATTAAAAATTGCTCATCGTTAGCCTTTGGCGCTGTTCAGCAGGCTGCTGGATGATGTGAGGAAACCTGAGCAGCAGATCACAGAAAACCCTGTTTACACCTGCTATTACAATCCGTCTCAGGTGGTCTGATCACAGCTGCTTTGTTGAGACACATTCCTGTTTACACCTGCCATAGAAAGTGTTTTATTTTGTTTTAAAAGGATAGAATTTGTAATAATTTTATTATTTGGATATTTGAAATCTGTTATTTCAGAAATGTTTCGGATACAAATCTGTGATGTGCAACGAGTCTTTGTTTATTTAAATGAACATTTACATTTTTTTTTATATTATTATAATTTTAATGATCAAAAATTATTAAAATAAATTATTTTGTGTAATTTAGTGTCATTGATTAAAATTTTCGAAACAACTGCATTTTTTTTAATAGATGCTTTGTGCATCAACCAGGGCCACTGTAGTTACACTTAAAACCATGAAACTAAAATATTTTTGTTATTATTTTTTTTTTCATTTTGGTTAAAATAAAACAAAAATAACTTTTAAAACGTTGAATTTAAAATTTTATGAAAATTCATCATAGGCATATTACCAAAAATTATAATTATAATACATATAAAATAAAACATTTTATGCAAATAAAAAAAAAAACAAATAAAACAAAAATAAAACTTAATACTATTATTACAAGTATGTTTCCTCTTAATTTGATTTTCTCTCACACATACACAAACAAAAAAGGAAAGGGGTGTTTGTTAAATTAATATAAGGACAAGCAAAGTATGGCTATATATATATATTAGTAGAATGCAGAATATTTTGTATGAGACCAATTATCAAGTTGAACTGATGAAAGGGCTTATAAGAGCAAGAATAAGGCATGATTTTAAATTAAAAAAATTATGAAGGAGTTAAACAAGTTTGAAGGCATTTGGAGTATAAAAACGATGTTGTGTTGAGCTGAAAATAGTGTATTGTTTTTTGCTGAGAACATTGCAAGATTTGGAAGAATGTTTTGGGTAGGGCTGGACGATATGGCAAAAATTTATATCACGATATATTTCTTAATTTCGGTCGATACGATATAATTCCGATATCGATATGGACCATATTAAAAAGACAGAAAAAAAAAACTGCCAAGAGCGCACACAATGGATGTCTGTACCTACAAATGACTACATCTGAATTTGTAAAGTCTATAATACCTCCAGGCTCTTTTTAAAAAATTATAATTATAATTATTTAAAATAAACAAAAAAAAAAAACAGTACAAAAAAATAAAATTAATGTTCACTTTTTATTTGTATTTAGCCTTTACAAACAATAAATGTGAAATAAACTATCAAATAAATAAAACTCTCAGACTTAGTTTGCTTATATATATATAGATTGGGCATAAATTAATTTTTTTAATCTAGATTAATCTCGAAATTAATATAGATTAAATGGCTCATTCTGGTGATGGCATTCAGAATATGTGTGCTACCAAAATAATAAGTCATTGAGAACGGGTTTCTCAAGCCAGGTGGCGCATTAGACCAGGGGCTCATCTCCTGTTTCCAAACTGCATCACAAACTGCTTGAGAAACTGTTCTACTATGATAATTGGTGATGAAAATAAATGATGTTCAATAAGATGTACTTGTGTTTACTAACTGTTTATTCAGGTAAACATGAATGTTGAGCTGTAGGCCTGCATAAACTCCAAACAGTGATTTCATACTTGCTTTAGATGTACGTACATACAGAAAATGCTGCTTCGCAAAGGCAAGTTCACAGAACCCTGACGGTGTGTCAAGCATTGAGTATGTTTACATGGGCAACAATACTTTAATACAATTTTAATAAGATTAAAACAATACTCTGATTAAGAGTCTACCATGTAAATGCGATTTTTGATTACCTTAATGTAACTAAAGTCATAACTGAACTAAACGGATAAGGAATTAAGACGTGGAGTATGCAGATATTAGTGGCAATACTGACAAACTATTACCGTCATGTAGGACTTTTCTCCATATTTTCCGACAAGATCCACAGAGGCGGCTGTCAGTAAAGGACCGCACACACACACAGGCGCGCACACACACACACACACACACACACCGCGAAATGTGGAAGTTTTTTTCTTTCCAGTTGGTGTGCGTTATTAAATTCCATAACACTTTCACCAGTCTTTACTCATTATTTGAGTCTAATACCCCAGTTTGTCACTGCGCATGAAGGAAATGTTCATGAGTTAAAGTGAAACTGTCGAACTGCAGTTAGAGTCAGGCATCATGCTGATCTGATTCAGAAGAGCACTCTTTAGACGGCTCACCGGCCAGGTATACATCCGCGCTAAAATACCAAGGTGAAAGTCATCATAGCTTTCATTAGCTTGCGTAGAATAGACCCAGCTCCCAACCCAACTTTGAGAATAGATTAACGGCTTTTTTTGTTTTTTTTTTTTTTTGTTTTTTTTACGCGTGATAAATTTGCACAATTAGCAGAGCACCGAAACTATAAGTTTATTGGAACTTAAAAGCCGAACCACTTCCACCCCACTGCATTAGTCTTTCTTCTTTTATATCAACTACTGTATTTCGTCTGCATTCTTACTTGTGGAAGCTTGTTCATTCACATCTGCATTCAGGGCACTCATTTTGTAGCTAAAACTTTCTGCAACGGTCACGGAGCTTAACCAACTGCTGTGCTGCCATAGACTGTAAAAGACTGTGTGCTGCTGAGCGCTGGCAGCGTGTCTGTGATGTACGTCATCACGCAGGTGACATCACGCTCTTTCTGACGGCTGAGCACTGAAAGTCATTCAGTGACAAGTGATAAAATGTATAAGATCTTATGTATATAACAATATATATATTTATGCAAATTTAAATCGAAATACCGCAAATGGGTTCAAAAATCATATTACCGTTATTGAAAAAAAATCTATCGCTATATATATTGATATCGAATTATTGTCCAGCCCTAGTTTTGGGTCAATGAAACATTTGTTATTGTTTAAAAGTTAGTATTAAATAAAGGTGTTTACATTTTTCAAAAAAGAAAGAAAAAAATATTGACCCAAAGATGTGAATGGCAGTGCGGGTTATTTTAACTCCACATATAATTTTTAGTGATCCGATAGAGAAAAAGGTTTTATTTATCATCACTTATTTAATTACTTGATGCTCCTGATCTAATTGGCCTAAATGGATATCAAAGAGCCCCTATTATGAGTTTTTGAAAATTACCATCCATGCAGTGTGTAACACAGCACTAAGTGAATGAAAACATTCAACTGAGGTTTAAATTTAAAAGTGCACCGTGATTCTTTTGAGTCGACTCCGATGAATCATTTGTCCTTTGTTCGGATCTTTTGCCCGAACGCATCAATGTCGATATGGGACATCGCCAAATATGAAGTGCCAGATCCGGTAAAATGTGAACATGCCTGCGAGGGATCATGGGATTGATCATGATGCAAAGATTACAATCACTGAGAGATGGCAAAATATGCGGCTGTGGGGAATAAAGGGTTAAAGTTTATTTTCACAACAATGCCACAGTATAGCCAACCTAGTGCTGTGTTTGTTCCTGTCATTTTTCTGATGATTGATACAATAACCTAGCCTGCAGCACGGGATTTGCCGGCTGTTTGTTATTAAAGAAAGGAACAACAAAGACTACTAATGTATGGGACTTTGTCAGTAACTGTTACACAGTTTATATGTACCAGTTTCTTCTTTCTCCAGATCATAACATGTAAGTGTGATTAAAACTGTAGTCTCTTTTTCTGTAGATGGCAAAATATGTATTTAATTGTGTGTTGTAACTTGTAATCGCTCCGCGCGGCTTTTAAACACTCATCTATTATCGATCAGTGCTTGTACTGTATCTTTCAGGTTAAATCTGTATGGGGCTATTCCCATATCGCGTCCAAAACCACATTGAAAACGCAACGCTTCTTCCATTACTGATTTAAATGTGTTTTGTGCTCACAATCTCCTGCTGTTTGTTGCTATGGCCACCATCAGCTGTTCCTCACGCGGTCACTTTTCAAAATAGTTCAACTTTTGCCACTGTGTGGATTAATACTGAATGTGTGTAAATTTTATTACTTGGGGTTAGGTTTAATAATAGAGTATATGGTGGTGTTTACTGCATTGCTTTTAGGGTTGGGCCGATAGACGATGTCATCGTCCATCGCCGATGGCTAATAAACTTCACGATGCTGAGCCGGCATCGCGATCCATCGCCCCGCCCCAGATTTATATTGATATGTAACTTATTATTTGCATGTCATCTTAATAGCAATAACGGTCTTTTCATGAGCTGTGTTATATTATACTTATAGCTGCCGTTTGCACGGCTGACAGCATTGTGAGGATTATACAGTACCTCTCGCGCTTAAAATGTGTAGATTCAGTGGCAAACGCTGTTAGCTGCAAACCCCGTCCCACAGACTTTACAGTGAATGGCTTTATTTATCTTCATAGCGGACTTGAAGCCACTGGAAGTCTTTTATCCACTCTTGGAAAAGTGTAAATGGTGGATTAACATTCAGCACATGATCACTAATAAGATGTGCCATTATTTAACTTTAGGTGCTTTATAAAACTAAATCTGTCAGTGTTATTTTCATTCTCATCTTCAGCGCTTCACATTTCCACGGTTGCAGCTCCTGTCATGTGAAGGCAGGCGGGCTTTGACTGAGTGATTGACAGCTGATATTAACCACACTGTAAAAAAAAAAATCGTAAAAAAAAGGTAAATGACTGGCAGCTACGGCTGCCAAACAAAAACCCTAAAATTACGGTAAAATTTCTTTGTTGAAATAAAGTGTAAAAATAATAAATTTACAGATATTTTCATTAAAATGTTTACAGAAAAACACTGTTATTTTACAGACTTTTCCTAGATTATTACGATCAAATACGTTAAATAAAGTTTCAAAATAAGAGTTTTACGAAGAAACACTGTTATTTTACAGACTTTTCCTAGATTATTACGATCAAATACGTTAAATAAAGTTACAAAATAAGAGTTTTACGAAGAAACACTGTTATTTTACAGACTTTTCCTAGATTATTACGATCAAATACGTTAAATAAAGTTTCAAAATAAGAGTTTTACAGAGAAACACTGTTATTTTACAGACTTTTCCTAGATTATTACGATCAAATACGTTAAATAAAGTTTCAAAATAAGAGTTTTACAGAGAAACACTGTTATTTTACAGACTTTTCCTAGATTATTACGATCAAATACGTTAAATAAAGTTTCAAAATAAGAGTTTTACAGAGAAACACTGTTATTTTACAGACTTTTCCTAGATTATTACGATCAAATACGTTAAATAAAGTTTCAAAATAAGAGTTTTACAGAGAAACACTGTTATTTTACAGACTTTTCCTAGATTATTACGATCAAATACGTTAAATAAAGTTACAAAATAAGAGTTTTACGAAGAAACACTGTTATTTTACAGACTCTTCCTAGATTATTACGATCAAATACATTAAATAAAGTTACACAATAAGAGTTTTACAAAGAAACACTGTTATTTTACAGACTTTTCCTAGATAATTACGATCAAATACATTAAATAAAGTTACACAATAAGAGTTTTACAAAGAAACACTGTTATTTTACAGACTCTTCCTAGATTATTACGATCAAATACATTAAATAAAGTTACACAATAAGAGTTTTACAAAGAAACACTGTTATTTTACAGACTCTTCCTAGATTATTACGATCAAATACATTAAATAAAGTTACACAATAAGAGTTTTACGAAGAAACACTGTTATTTTACAGACTCTTCCTAGATTATTACGATCAAATACATTAAATAAAGTTACACAATAAGAGTTTTACAAAGAAACACTGTTATTTTACAGACTTTGTCTAGATTATATGATCAAATACATTCAACAAAGTTACACACTAAGAGTTTTACAAAAAAAAAAGTTATTTTACAAAATTTTCTGAGATTGTTATGATCAACACTTTCAATAAAGTGACTGCACTAAAAGTTCAAGAGAAAACAATGTTATTTACCAGAATTTACCCTTAATCATTATGATTAAACACCTTTAATAAATGCCAAGACATGCGGTTGTAATTTAACAGTTTTATTTTGGATCAATAAAGTCTGGAAAAAACAACAACATACAAGATACAACTGATTAAAATTCTCACAACTTCAAAATTACAGTTGTTACATTTTATTTTAAATAAAAATTAAAATTTTACATATTTAAATTATGCAAGACATATAGAAGTTTAAGGTAAATGAAATGACTCAGTTCCTTAAATCTTAAATGAAATGGAACATTTACTACAGTAAATAAAAGCACAACAGTTTCATGAAATTCTCAGACTATAGGATTATGGTAAACTTAAGATATACTGACA
Source organism: Danio kyathit (assembly GCA_903798195.1). NCBI lineage: Eukaryota > Metazoa > Chordata > Actinopteri > Cypriniformes > Danionidae > Danio > Danio kyathit. Next base: position 31,137,753 of record LR812533.1, on the reverse strand, counting down.
ACTTATACAACTACTTGATTTTCACTGTTTCACATCACTATTGATCCTAAACATTTCATGTATTGATAGAAAATTTACATTATCAGGTAATTTTTTATTTCAAATAGTTTTTCAGAAAACACAGGAGCAACTAAAAACCAATAATGGAATTTTCTCTGTGTTATGCTGTTAACACCAGACGCAGTACGTGCAGATAAATCGCACCATTCATGCATAAATAGATGCGTGAACATTTTAAGTTTACTCGCTTTATTCGCGCGTCAAATTCACTGAGCAATAGATGCAGATTCGCATCATGGGCAGGGCTTCTGTCTGCCCGGTGACTGTAGCTTCGTTGCTAAATGGCTAACATGGATTTTATTGATAAAATAACTGTGTTTATGTGCTTTATGAAGACTGAAAAACAGCGTCGATTCATTTGGAGCTGTGTCTGAGTCCACTAAATCCTTTCAGAGGTGCACCCAGCTCTGTGAGTTCATAAACTCCTCCAGATTCTTAACGTGGATGATGGAAGATTTTATCAATGCTTCCGACTGAACCAAGCCCAGTTCGATCAATTGTTGTCCTGTGTCGGCAGAAGGACACCAACAACAGGTGCTACATCAAAAACATGCCCCTACAAGAGAAAGCTCCTGATTGGTTAACGCGGCGCGCAAAATGCTAAACTCGCGAGCGCTTCACGCAAATCATGTCATTCGTGCGTATTGCGCCGCAGGATGTCTATTTGTGTCTTTGCATTGACTTAACAGGTAAATCACTCACGCTTGACGCTTCTTCTGCGTCTGGTGTGAACGCAGCATTAGGGTCAATATCATGATGAGATCATGATTTCATCTTGCCATTTTTAAACTGTATTTTTCAAATAAATTTAATATTGTTTTCCACAATATTCTCTTTACAACTGTAAGGTTCTGATAATTAACATTACACTGTCTTTTAATTCAGAATTCTAAATATACAAGGAATTAATAAGTACACCCAGAAAGTATTCATAGCACTTCACTTTTTCCACATTTTTCCATGTTACAGCCTTATTCCAAAACAAATTAAATTAATTTATTTCCTCAACATTCTACACACAATCCCCCATAATGACAATGTGAAAAAGAGTTTTGAAATTGTTGCAAATTTATTAAAAATAAAAAACCTGAAAAATCACATGTACATCAATATTTACAGCCTTTGCCGTGAAGCTCTAAATTGAGCTCAGGTACATTCTGTTTCCACTGATCATTCTTGAGATGTTTCAGCAGCTTACCTGGAGTTCACCTGTGGTAAATTCAGTTGATTGGAGATGATTTGAATAAACATACACCTGTCTATATAAGCTGCCAGGGTTGACAGTGCATGTCAAAGCACAAGCCAAGCATTAAGACAAAGGAATTGTCTGTAGACCTCCGAGACAGGAATGTCCCGAGGCACAAGCCTGGGGAAGGTTACAGAAAAGTTTCTGCTGCTCTGAAAGTTCCAATGAGCACAGCGACCTCCATCATCCAAAAGTGGAAGATCAGGACATCAGGACTTTTCCTAGAGCTGGCCGGCCATCTAAGCTGAGTGATCGGGGGAGAAGGGCCTTAGTCAGGGAAGGGATCAATAACCCAATGGTCACTCTGTCTGAGCTCCAGCATTCTTCTGTGGAGAGAGGAGAACCTTACAGAAGGACAACCATCTAGGAAACAATCCACCAATCAGGCTTGTATGGAAGAGTGGCCAGACGGAAGCCACTGCCTGCCTGGAATTTGCCAAAAGGCATCTAAAGGACTCTCAGACCATGAGAAACAAATTTCGCTGGACTGATGAGACTAAAATTGAACTCTTTGAAGTGAATGCCAGGTGTTACGCTTGGAGAAAACCTGGCAGCGCTCATCACCAGGCTAATAGCATCCCTACAGTGAAGCATGGTGGTGGCAGCATCATGCTGTGGAGAGGTTTTTCAGCAGCAGGAACTGGAAGACCAGTCAGGATGGAGGGAAAGATGAATGAAGCAATGTACAGACATTCTGAATGAAAAGCTGCTTCCGAGTGCTCTTGACCTAAGACTAGGGCGACGGTTCATCTTCCAACAGGAGCCCAGACCTAAATCCGATTGAACATCTCTGGAGAAAATGGCTGTACACTAGGCATGGGACGTTGCCTATGACTGTTTTCAAGGTATACCGCAGTTTGGAAAAGTCAAGGTTTTGAAACCATCAAAATGTTCTGCTATACCGTTCCTAAGGTATGTGTAAGTTTTTATTTACTTTTTTTTGGTTTGTTTTTAGGACAACAGTATCTCTAAAGATGCCGTTTTAAATTGTTATGAAATTTGTGTTTTTAAAACTAATAAAGACAGCAGAAGTCAATGATTCATTTGAATTATTTAGCCTGACATGTTTACTGCTCCAAAATCTTTGAAATATTTCTCAAAATAAAATGTATTGTGTTCAAAGGGGAAAACGTTTTTGTTTTTTACCCAGACATTTCAAAAGTATATTTTAGAGCAGTAAATACAATACTGTGAAACTGTGATATTTATATCCAAGTTTATCATACTGCCAGAATCTTATACCGGCCCATGCCTACTGTACACCGTTGCTTTCCATCCAATCTGAGAGCTTGAGGGGTACTGCAAAGAGGAATGGGCAAAAATTCCCAAAGACTGGTGTGCCAAGCTTGTGGCATCATATTCAAAAAGACTTGAGACTGTAATTACTGCCAAAGGTGCATCAACAAAGTATTGAGCAAAGGCTGTGAATACTGATGTACATGTGATTTTTCAGCTTTTTTATTTTTAATAAATTTGCAACAATTTCAAAAACTCTTTTTCACATTGTCATTATGGGGGATTGTGTGTAGAATGTTGAGGAAATCAATGAATTTAATTTAATTTTGGAATAAGGCTGTAACATAAAAAATGTGGAAAAATGAAGCGCTATCAATACTTTCCGGATACACTGTAAAATCAAAACATACATTAGTAGATCCATGATTCCATACCAGAAATGACATATATACACCACATTAAGATCAATCCTCCAAACCGCCAGTAATCAGCTGGATCTTTGTGCATCTGGAAAGAAAAAAATAACACACTAAGACACTCTGAAAAGTTTTCAAAAGGAACAATTTCAATTTATTCACCTTTGCTTTAAACATGATTAATATTTATTCAAACTGTGCTGCAGTTAATAGTTTTGTCTGGTGGAAAAATAGCAAAATCACTAAAAGAAAGAGCATGTAGATTCACAACAATGGAAGTATCACAGCAATAGAGGTATCATCATATGCTCACTGGATGTCATGAAATAATATCTAAAAGGAAAAAAGTTTAAATATCATGCCCTTGCTCCAAAAAGACATTTACCAAAAAAAAAGACCTTAACAAATGATTTACAAGTTTAACATGCCTTTATCAAAGTAGGAAATATAATGCTCTTGACATTTTATATAATGCTCTATGAATTTTTTTTCATACAAATACCAATTGATTCGCTTCAAAAGATCTTGAGTAACCCTTCAGAGCCATGTGTAGTTTGATGGATGGATGCACTTTTTTTGAATTCAAAATCTCACTCCCCATTCTCTACCATTATCAAATTTAGAAGTGACAGGATAAATTTTATGCATAACTTCAGTTTTGTCTAAAAGAAAAAAGTCATACACCTCGGAGGGCTTGAGGGTGAGTAAACTATGGAGCAATTTTCATTTTTGAGTAAACCATCCATTTAAATTCTCCTTACCTTTATTCTCTCCCATGATATTCCAAAGGTGTATGACTTTCTTCAAATGAACCCTTTTAGATTTTTTTTTTAGAAAAATGATCCATCTACTGTATGTCTACTAATGTGGTATATAATACAAGTGATTAGACACCAAAGTGCTGAAGGTCCAAAAAGTCTATACACAAAATAAACCAAATGCATTGTAAAGTTCACAAGCGAACTTCTTTTGTGAAAAACACAGCAGTCTGTGAGAGCGTCAAAATTCGCAACATTGATCTAGTATTTAAAGGGGACGTTGCAGCATATCAGTTACATTCCCGCATAAAACATGCTTTCTAGCGTGAAGATGTTGCACGCCTATTATCAAATTTACTTAACTACGGAAGATCTAGTTGCATATGGTGTGGCTTTGCTCCACTATGTGTCCATATGCCTAAAATATTCTGAAGCAGCAATACTGTTTTGTATTGTCGCATTAAATTAGCTTTTTTTAAAGAAAAAATATATATATAACATTGATGCACATTAGTAACTCGCCAGAAACTTTTTAATTTATAGGAACATAAATTAAAAAGTTTCTGGCGAGTTACTAATAAGAAAACATTGCAAATAATTGGAAATCCGAATGGGCTTCCGAAAATGAATGACTTCCGGCTACTTTGACGTTCTCGCCGCTTTCGGTGTGAATGTACAGTAAGCCAAATGCCAAACTCCCTGACTTTCACTGACAAAAAAAAGCTGAATTTCCATGACCTATAAATAACAATAACATAAAATTTTTTGAGATGAAAAAGACTAGGGACATGCTGAATGCGAGAGAAAGCACAGCTGATATAATTTCATCGATTCAGCGTGAACACATGACTGAACTGTTTTTACTATTACTGTATAATATGTGTTGAAAACTGTACTTTGTTAAGACTAATAACATAACCAAAAGATTCAGGTCTAGCAACACCTATTAAAAAATGTATAGAATCTTTTTTTTTTTTTTGATGAATGGAAAGTAAAATGTAAAGCAATAAAAAAATTCCCTGATATTCCATGACTTAGACAAAAATCTATAAAATTCCCTGACTTTCAATGTCTAGAATAGACTTTGTAACATTCCATGACATCCCAGAAATTCCATGACCCGTGGGAACCCTGAAAGTTAGCTTTATACATCTGGGATGGCATGAAGGAGATCTTTTTTTTTAGTAAATTGTGTCTGTTAAAAATGACAAAGTACTGACAAAGTACTATTATTTGAAAATATATTTCAAATGATACTTACTAGTGATGGGCTTGTTTCTCTGTTGGTGCCTGCTCTGCCCCCTAAACATTGTTCATGTTCCAATGCTTGATCTAAAAAACAAAACAAAAACAATAAACAGTTAGGTGTTATATATTAGCAGTATTCATCTCTCCAAGACAAGCACAAGCTTTATCATATATTTTTATAAGTTAAATGTAAAATTGTTAAAAACTCAGAAAGTTGTAAGCTGGGTCAAATTCACATTGATGTTACCCATAGTGTTATCATCTTTTGATAAGTTAACAGTATTTTATGAGGTCCATTTTAATTCCCCCATCAAATGTGCCTAAAACATTGGTTAATTTAACATTAACATGATTCACACAGAATTTATCATGACTCTCAAATCTCACACAGAATTCCCTCATCATTTACCCGCCCTAATGTTGTTCCAAACCTGGTTGACTCTCTTTCTTGGTGTGACCTTTTGTATTTGTTTTATTATCAAATGGTTTCAGAAGAAACTACGTCATACAGGTTTGAAAATACATGCATTTTGAAAAGACAACATTTAATTTGGGGTGAATAATGACTGCAAACTCAAGAAGATAGGTAAATACTGTCTAAAGTTGCATTGAATTTGTTTGCATGGTCTGTCCCTTGTACTTTTTTATTTTAAACATAGGTCATTCCTATCGAAAACAAATAAAATAAACATGCAGACTAACTTCCAAAAAGTATGCGGGTTTTTTAGATTACAGTCAGGGGTTCTCAACCTTTTTCAGTGGGCCGTACTATATCCAAGTTCAATTCTTACGGGCTGCATATTAGTTGAATGACGTCATCAACGCAAACTAACCAGATATTATGTTAACTATTACAATTAGATGTAATACTATTATTTTTAGAGCATGGAAACGTGACCGGATGCGTGTCATTCGACGTCACTGAAGAAAATAAGCATTCGCATATGTAAGTGGATCCAAATATAGAAAGCATCTTTGCGCTTAATAATCTGAGGTGTCCAAAGATATTTTGCCACATTTCTGCAATTGAGGATAGTGATGGGAAGTTTGGATCATTTTACTGACTCGGACCTTTGAGTCTCGTTCATCGAGATGAACGAATCTTTTTTCGAGTCATTTCGTTCAATTCATTCAATTTGCCCAAAATAACATTACAATGTTACGAGATGCTTCCAAACACATCTACAACTAGCCCGAACGTTGATCACACTACGAACAAGTCAACTACAATGCTAATATACAATGCAATGTTACTAAGAACGAGAAAATAATCCTTCGTTGTTTACCTGGTGTTTTATCTATGTTTAGCTCTGTACCCACCTCTTCTGGCATGTCTTCAGATTTGCCGTTCGTACACCTGACACTGACAGTGCCATATAAGCTTAACCGATGCGTACAGTCTGAGCAAGAAACACCCATGATTAACTGTTCACCTTTTGAGTCTTCGGGGTTTTGAGTCGTTCGTGCACAAATGTGCGCAGGGGCGAATGAATCACTCCCTGAGGACTCATCGTTCTCGAGTCACATAAAAGATTCGATCAAAATGAACGAATTGTTCAAGAATGACTGCTGCGCAATTTGGCTGTGTCTTCTTGCCTAAACATTTATCATTTATATTTTTAACATCCGTTATGACATTAAATTGATGACTGTTTGAAATCTGCCAGAGCGCGCGCGTGATTGTGTGATTGTTGCGTCAGATCTACGCATATAGGAAAACAGTGCACGATTGCCAAAATAATTTTATGTAAGTTTGTTTAATACGTTTATTTCTTTAATTAATTTTAAGAACGAATTGTAAATGTATTTATTATTATTTGTTTTAATTTTAACGTGTTAGCGTCGGCGTGTGACGGCCGGAGGTTGAGAACCACTGATATCTATGACATGATATCTATGATAATAAGTTACTCACCGCGACTGAAGATGGTGTGGATACTTTTCATTACCCAAATTTATGGAAGCAAACTAACACACACAAAACAACAACGTTAGCTATTTATTTACTAACAGAGACATTTGAAAAAGAGCTTGTAAATTTTTACTCACCACCAGCTTCTCTTTATAACTGATCAGCATTATGTCCCGCAATTGACTCTATCAAAAAGCCTAGTTTGCATGTGGTCCTCTGCTACGGAGTCCAAGGGAGTGCATTTTGATTTGCTCTGTTTAACGAATAAACAAAACACTGTTCATTTCAAAGCTCCAGATACTTTGATCTTAGCTGACACATGCTATCAACACTACGTAACATTAGCTGGTAATGTTATATTTCAATATCACTACTACATACTACATATTGTAACTTAGAAGCAATTGAAAAGTTCTTCTTACCTTCTGTAGTTTGTCGTTAAATGTTGATAAAACACTTTGTCCAGATTTCTTTTGTGTGTGATCTTCTTTCACGTCTCATATATCAAATGCATTCAAAATTAACATTTTGAAGTCCTATGTAAAACAAGTCATGTAGTTGATGTAAAACCCACCGAATAGGACCGAAGTATTGCTGCAGTCGGACTCTGCAGACGTGGGTGGAGCAGCGCATAGTCATTCAAACGGACGTTATTCAAACTTTACCTGAAGGCGCGAAGTGTTGTCATTGGACAGATTCCATGATGACAATCAAAATAACCAATCATGCTCAAAGCTGCACGGAGACAGCCAGTAGGGTGATAACAACGCTAGTATGGGAAAAGATGACAACTTTTTTTTTTATATAATTATATTTACAAATATATTTAATCTTATTTGTGAACAAATAAAACACACACATTATAATTGGTTAAATAGTGTTTTCATTGCAGTGTGCATGATTAATAATATAGTGTAATATATATATATATATATATATATATATATATATATATATATATATATATATATATATATATATATATATATAAATAAATAAATATACATACATACATACACACACACACACACACACACACACACATTTATATATATATATATATATATATATATATATATATATATATATATATATATATATATATATATATATATATATATATATATATATATATATATATATATATTCATTCATTCATTTATTTTTTTTTGGCTTAGTCCCTTTATTAATCTGGGGCCGCCAACTTATCCAGCATATGTTTTACGCAGCCGATGCTCTTCCAGCTGCAACCCATCACTGGGAAACTTACACACTCAATCACACACACTTTGGCCAATTTAGCTTACCCAATTCCCCTATAGCGCATGTCTTTGGACTTGTTGGGGAAACTGGAGCACCCAGAGGAAACCCATGCAAACACGGGGAGAACATGCAAACTACACACAGAAATGCCTCGAACCAGCGACCTTTTTGCTGTAAAGTGATTGTGCTACCCACTGCGCCACATGACAGCCATATATATATATATAATGTAATATATGTAATACATTTTATATATTCATTCATTCATTCATTTTTTTTTTTGGTTTAGTTCCTTTTATTAATCTGGGGTCGCCCAGTAGCACATGTTTTACACAGCAGATGCCCTTCCAGCTGCAACCCATCTCTGGGAAACATACATACACACTCATTCACACTCATACACTATGAACAATTTAGCTTACCTAATTCACCTGTACCGCATGTGTTTGGACTGTGAGGGAAACCGGAGCACCCGGAGGAAACCCACACGAACACGGGGAGAACATGCAAACTCCACACAGAAACGCCAACTGACCCAGCCAAGGCTCAAACCAGCAACCTTCTTGCTGTGAGGCGACAGCAGTATACTGCGCCACTGCGTCGCCCACATTTTATATATTTTACTATTATTTTGTATTTTGCACTGTCTGGAGCCAGCACCTAAGCTTTTCACTCATCATAGTACACGTGCTGATGACGTGATAATAAAAGGGATTTGATTTGATTTGATATTAAGGCAAAGAAGAGAACATATTCATTGCAATTAAAATAAACTTACTGAACCAGGAGACTGATTAAAAAAAATGCTTATTTAAAAAATAAAATCAAATGGCACTTACAGGCTTTTGCACCTGAACTCTTCATATACAGCAGGTGTGTCAAACTCAGTTCCTGGAGGGCTGTAGCCTTGCAGAGTTTAGCTCCAAACTTAATTAAACACCCCAAACAAGTCAAAGTCTTAATAGCCATACTGTACTAGAAGTTTCCATGCAGGTGTGTTGAGGCAAGTTTGAGGTAAACTCAGCTGGACACTGTCACTCGAGAACTCAGTTAAAGCATTGCTAAACCAGCAACCCTGGTTTAGAGGAACCCCCTGATCCGGCTAATCAAGTCAATCAGGCTTATTTTTAGATGGTTTGTGTATATATACAGGTGCATCTCAATAAATTACAATGTCATGGAAAAGTTTATTTATTTCAGTAATATTTTAGCTAAATTTATGAAATGATGACCCTTTTGTATTTTAAAAAACGAGTGGTCTTTCCTTTAAAAACACATGCCTTAAAATGTCAATTTATATTTTGTCAATTTATATGTCGCACTGTTACACATCCTGTTGGTTTAGGGTTAATCCTCTCTCCACTGCAACACTTGATTGCTAACATTAACATAAATTGTCAATTCAACAATAATTGCTTGCATTATCATTTATTTTAATGTTTTGTTACTTAAATGACATATGTGTTTGCAGCAGCATTCTGTCTCAGGTTGCACTTTATGACAAGGTCCTTCACAGGTTTTGTTTATATTTTGCCCTTGTCTTTCATCAAGGGACTCTGAAGACCAGTGTTGCCAATTTAGCAATTTTGAAGCTAGATTTAGCGTCATCCCTACCCCTTTTGAATTTTTTTTCAAAAGTTTAGGGACTTATAGCAACTTCTTTGACAAACCTTGTTTACATTCTCATCTTGACCACTGATATTTATATTTACATGAGTGAATTTTCCTTTATGATGTCATCTAGTGACATAGAAAGCAGTTGACAACACTGCTGAAGACATTCGCATTTGACAAATGTTTTCCATGGTTCCAGGACTTTCAAAGTCCCCCAGTGCCGTGCTTTGTCTCACCCTTATTATTACCATCATATGATTTCTATGTGCATAACAAATTCATGACTATAACATTTGGATGTGTTTGTGAATGTGGATAGTAATGTTGGGGGAATTTGAGTTTGTGATGATGTTTTCATCTGTTCACAACTTGATCTGTAACGCAATTTGGATCAAACGTGTTATTTAAAGACCTATATGAGACTCAATTTAGCAAAATAAAAATAACAAATCTAACTTTTGCTGGAGCTATTTCTAGTATGTGAAAAACTTTACTTATTAATGTTAACCCACTCATAACGTTTTTTTTCAGCATAAATCAAATTAAGTGGTCGTCTCAAAAAAAAAAAAAAAAAAAAAAAAAATCTGCTTGAATCTGCTGCTGCGGAAGCGCAGACGCATTATTCACACGATAGGCGCGAAAACACTTTCCACACGTCTGTGCAGGAGCGATCGCGGTGTTTCCACGCGGGTTTTCTGGACTTCTTCACGAGTTTCATTTGTAATTACGAAGGTAAGAAACAGATATATCTTATATAATTATAGTACATATAATAGTAGAACTGTGTATTCACGTTGGCTTCGTTCATCTAACATTAGCTCGCTGGCTAATTATCACATTTTGGCCATTAAGTGTCAGTAATAGACTAAATGTATTGCTTGATTTGTCAACGATTGTAACGTAATGAAAAGGCATTAATTGTTGTGCAAAGTTTGCTGAATTTCAACTTGCAAACAGACTATAATTACATGTGTCTTTTTTGTGTTTATTTCATTGGCTACAGATCAAGGAGACTGCTCATAACTCCTCAGACCACAAAGGACGACGACCAGAGGGTATGAGTGGGCTACAATGACATATGTTATGCAAAGGTTTACATGTCACTTATGTGGTACGTCCCTGAAAAGCATAAAAAGCTATGTTGACCATCAAATTTTGAATAGACATGAAGCAAATAATACTTTTCCGTGTTTGCTTTTCATACTGCAAGCAAAAATTCATTAATATACTGCCTTAAAAGCACACGTCTATCGTTCCCACAACAGCCCTGTTTCGCAGTTAGATGACACACAGAGGTCATATGAATGTGAAGATGTTAATTGTAAGAAGAAATGCATAGATTTGAGAGATCTTATTGCACATCTCAAAGAACATCTGAGTAGGAAAGAGTAAGTACATTGCCCATTTACCAACTGCAACAAAACATTTAAGGTGAAGTCATCATTTACATCCCATGTTTTAGAGCACATAAGAATGAAAGTGGTGTTAATCCTACATTCACATTTCAAAAATGATGCACATATAATGAAGCATGAAGTTTAATGTGTGAATTGTTGAATCATTAATTGAAAATATTATATGTTGAACAAGATGTTAGATTTAGCATTATCAGCAACAGTAGCAAAGAGCATTTTTTTTGTATTGAATATTTTCCTTTTTTTCAGCTGGTTATTTCTTGATATTTATTTTTGTTAAAATTACAGGTTCTAAGTTCTGTGGTGATAATAGTGGTGAGTAAATGATAACACTTTTCATTAGATGGTGAACAAACCCTTTCATACACTGCAAAAAAAATATGATCTTACTTAGAAATTTTGTCTTGTTTTGAGTCCAAATATCTAAAAATTCTTAAAATTAGAATAATTTTCTTGGTAGACAAAATGACATGAGTTTTCAGGGTAAAAACAACACAATTTTGTGTATTTTTGCTTAAAACAAATAAAATAATCTGCCAATGGGGTCAGAAAAATATTCTTATATCAAGATTATTTTGCTACTTATTTTACTTGCTTTAAGCAAAATTCACTTAATTTGGTAGTTTTTTTTCCTTGAAAACAAGACCAATTATCTAATGTCCTTTTGTCTACCAAGAAAATTAATCTAATTTTAAGAATTTTTAGATATTTGGACTCAAAACAAGACAAAATTTCTAAGTAAGATCATAATTTTTTTGCAGTGTATGAAAGGGTTTGTTCACCATCTAATGAAAAGTGTTATCATTTACTCATCACTATTTTGTTCTAAACCTGTAAGACATTTCCTACTTTGAAACACGAATGAAGATATTTTAATTAAGTCTGGGAGATTTCCGTCCTTCTATTGGCAGTACATGCAACTACCAATTTGACACTTCAAAAAGTTTATAAAGAGGTTGTAAAACTAATCCATATAAATTGAGTGGTTTGGTCCAAATTTTCTGAGGAGACTCTTTATATAATGAACAGTTTAAGTTGGCATGTGTTCACATATGGAACTCATCAATTCATCTGTTGTGGTAAATGGAAGCTTGATGCATGTTGCTTGATGTGTCAGCTTCATGCTTGTGTTGTACAGCACATAAAACCTTCTGGGTTTGTTTTTGCACATCAAGTATGCTTGGTTGAGCTTATGTTTATGTTATGTGTATCAGTTTTTATATATGGAAAAAGCTTAAATTCAGTCAGTTCTTTATAAAGCAGTCAAATCTCTCCAGACAATTTGGACTACACCACTCAATTCATACGGATTAATTTTATGATCTCTTTATGAAGTTTTCATATCCTCAATGTTGTAGTTGCATTGCTATCAGTGGATGGACTGAAATCTCACAGATTTCATTAAAACATCTAAATTTGACATGCAGGTGAGTAAATGATGATCATTTTTGAGTAAACTATTTTTGAGGCCTGTTTCACACTAGATGTGTATATAGAGTGCAAGTTTATGTTAAAGACTTTAAACACATGAACTTCAATGTGCACCATGCTATATGGCTGGGGTCACCAATCTCGGTCTGGGCAGGCCGGTGTCCCTGCAGGGTTTAGTTCCAACTTGCCTCAAAACACCTGCCTGATTGTGTGTTTGTTTAGGGTTGGAGCTAAAATCTGCAGGACACCGGCCCTCCAGGAACAAGTTTGGTGACCCCTGCAATATGGTTTAATGTTAGAGGTTGTGTGTAAAAAGATGGCGTATCAAAGTACATTCTGACTTTTAATTTACCACTTTTCACTGATTTAATAAGTCATTAACTAAGGATATTAATTTATTTAAAAAAAAATTCAAAGCTGCAAAAAATGCTCAAACTGCATTGTTGCTTCAAGCTTCTCAACTTGTCACAAATGACACCTTGCAATGTGAGAGTCATCACTGTTGGTCATCTTTGCAGCCACCCTGTTTTCATTTCCAGGTTTGAGCTTTCCAAATTTGTATTGGGCCAAAAAAGATGATCCTTAGCCTTTTTAAATTTTATTCAGTGGGTCTCTAAAACATCATGTTTTGCAAATGTATGCATCTACATTTCAGATTAATGGTGCAAGTGCTGTGGCTCTTTAGCAAAAGTAATGTTTATTCAAAGCAGGTTACCTGCAAGAGCAATGCAAAAGAAAAGTGCCAAAATTTTCAAATTTGTGTTTACAGAGTTTGTCCTCTTTACATTTTCTAATAGACAGAAATCACAGCTTTTAGGAAAGCATAAAATGTTAACATTGTTCAAAGGTGCTATTTAACTGGCTTTTTATTTCAGTAATAGTTATCAGTCTGAATGACTTGCATTAAAAGAAAAACTCTTCTTCAAACAGGTGCATCTTCAAAATTAACCCAGATAAAGGGACCAAAGTCGCACGCAGGGAAAAGGGACGCCAGTATGCTGTCAACCCAAGAGTGCTGAGCCTTATTTCGAAAATTGCCAATTTTGAGTGGACAGAGTAAATGGTATGATCACTACCTCACAAAACACAGTAATAAGGGAAGCAATACACTAGTAGTAAGTTTCAAATCAGATCCCTTGTTAGCAGAGATGGGAGGTAACGAAGTACAAATACTTCGTTACTGTACTTAAGTAGTTTTTTCGGGTATCAGTACTTTACTCCACTACTTATTTTTTTGACAACTTTTTACTTTTACTTCTTACATTTTTACACAAATATCTGTACTTTCTACTTCTTACATTTTTTAAACCACGGTCGTTACTTTCGTTTTTATGTGTTTGGTGGCGCGAGCTATATTATTTCTTGTCATTGCGCAATAATATGAGCACATTTTTGATGCCGTCAGTCTATTTTTCCTCATTGCGCACCAGCGTGCTGCAGCGCGCGGCTTCTTCAAGGCTATTGCGCACCATACATGGCCTAGTTCATGAATATTACTACTATGAGAAAGGCTAGGATTACTACGCAGTGACAGAGGGAATCGCCGAATTTAACATGACTGATGCTGCCCTGTTTACACGGTAATAAGACAACTTTTGCTCGATCGGATCACAGATAAACGAGACACATTCTAGTTAAAAACATTCTGTTTAAATGCTTAAGCCTTTTGTCCACTTCCGATCATACTGCACGGGCTTTCACTGGTCTTTCAATCTAATACCGCGGAAAATAGTGCTTTCTTTGTAAAGATTAGTACTAGGGATGCTCATTTCGGTTAATTTTACTAACCGACAACCGCTGCTCATTAACCGGATATTAACTGGTTATATATATAATTATTTGAAAAAAAATTGACGTGTCTATTTTGTGTGACACATTAAATATTGCATTTTAAAATACTGATTTATTTTAACATGCAAACAGCAGCATACATAACAGACCACCTGTTTGTTTCCATCTGCATAGAAAAAAAGATTAAACTAAATAAAAAGAATAAAATAAATAGTCTTGCCCTAGTTATTTTTCACTTAAATGACACATTTAAATTACAAAACGAAAACACTGAACCCTTTTTAAGAACCGGCAAAGGCTGTTTGTTCAATCATGTTTTTTTTTTCTTCTGTCAAAAAAAAATATCAGGCTACCTCAAATCGATCGCTCCACTGAAAATATACATTTGATTAATGCTCCGCTGTTATTATTATATCACAAAAACCCTTTTAACATTTTTAATAGAAGTCATTAGCCTAAAGATTATGTCATAATGACTTATTTCCTGCATCTCACTCTTCTCACTCACCGTTCATGTGCGCGCGAAGCATGTGATGACAATAGCCGCTTTTTTCACTATTGTGCCAAACCATTCTAAGAACACTTCGGTACGTTTAGGGTTGTTTTCTCCACTGAGCCTGAAACGGCACGGCACAATTACAAACCGTTCTCGGCAGGGTTAGACAACCGTGCTGAACTGTGCCGACAGATTCTGTGTGTTGACGTCGCGGCTCCGTTGCCACCACTTGGCTCAGCGGAAGCGGGCTACTCATCAGACATCCACAAGTAAACTACACTACATTTAACATGAAAAACTGATACAGGTCTAAACTATACAGTTTGCAAAGGGTTTTAAAACCACAGAGCAGTCTCTGGCAGAGAGGGGAGTCACTGGCCCACCACATTCTTACGAACATATTTTATTTATCAAAGTTATTATTTAATTGACTTGAATATAGTTACACGTGTATAATTACTAACCCGCCATCTAAAATCTTAAAATAATAAAATAGCCTATTGTTTTACTCGTGGCTTGAGCTTCATTAATTTGATTGACATCCTAGGCAGAGACGTTTATTTCGCCTGACTAAACGTGAGTTTATTGCATGCCGTGCTGTATTTGCTAGCACAAAACTCGCTCTGAGAACTTTACCAACGACTACATGCACTGCTGAAAAACCTTTTTTTTCCTGCGGCGCATCGAATAAAAAAACGCTTAAGATCGCTATATCCATAGAGCACAAACTTGCAGACTCCTTGAACAACGAGGAAATAATTGCACTTTTTAATTCAAAAACCAGACTGCAGCATGCTTGTTTTGTAATTTAATGCCAGCTATACCACCTGAAAGACGGTTACGGCGTGTCGGCCGTCACCGGAGAAAGTCTCATCTTTCTTAAGTTTTTTGGACTTTGCATGAAAGCTTTATGGAGTGGCGCTGTCCGAGGTGCTCATTGTTGTGTTGGATTTAAATATTAGCCTATAAAAGCACCAATAAACAAGTCAAATGAATGAATAAATAAAATAAATATGGATTGTTAAATGCTGGTAATGTTTTTACTCAAAAAAAAAATCAATATGTCTTGACAAATGTTTTATAAAAAATAAAATGAGCAATTTTAAACATTTCAGCTATAACCTAGGCCATTATACGATTCAGTTAAATAAGTTGGACATTTAGGGACATGTAACATGTTTCTGTGTTTTTTTTTTTTCTCGATTATCTTTAATATATACTGGGCAGCTGCGCAAAATATTTTCTAAAATGTCAAGCGGGAATGTGTCTATAGCTCGTTAGTTAATTATGAAGAGAAAAAAATCATTAAAATAACAGAAATAAAAGGATAAAAATACAAAGATAAAAAAGCAGCATTTTGCTAAATATAATAGTCCTTTATATGCTTTATATCCTCCTTTGTGTTGTTTCATATTCGTTTTTTATTTAACTTGATGGATTCAATATTTAATGTTTGAATACTGAAACAAATAAAAGCCATCGCTTAAAAGCTTATTTTTTTACCATCAACGTGTAGTATGTTTTATATCATTATCAACTTTTGATATAAAACCACTGTGTAATTTAATTTATTGTTAAAAATGAAATAATTTAAGTGCTATATTTTTATAAGTGAAAGTGCCCGCTGACTTTTGAGGCCTGTCCAAAATTATACTTCAGAATCAGAAAGAGCTTTATTGTCAGGTATGTTCACACATACGAGGAATTTGTTTTCATGACAGAGCTTCTACAGTGCAACAGAATTACAGACGGGACTAAAAACAGATAATAAATATATTTTTAAAAGTGAATGCAAATATACAAATTGACAAGTTCTGCCACTATAATAAAAATGCACTATTTTTGGTGCATTATCATTGTTTATTTTTCTGTTATGTACAGAGATTTGAAATATATTATTTATTTTCCCGCAAGTCATTTTCAATCATCACGTTACATTTTGGTCATTTTCCCTCCAAATCAAAATTTGCCCGGAGCCGCGCAACATGACCTCTACTAAATAAATAGGCCTACTAGTGCTGTGACTTGTAGCTATATTTAGCACATATAAGAGAGCAGCATAACATAATTGAAGTATGAAACAGACGACTGACGTAAAACGCTTTTTCGGCTCAGTTGACTTTTATTTCAACTGGGAGCACAGCGCGCAATGGCATAATGTGAGGCGCGCAGGACGCATACACAGAGCTTAAACTTTTCAAAATATGCGCCTCGCAAAAAGCGCTTTCGGTGATCGGTCCCTTATGCAGCCACATTTTAAAAATATATAGAATAATATTTTTTAATCGTTTAACTGATACCATTAATCGGTTACAAACGCACCCTTTCGGTTAACGGTTAAGCGGTTATTTTGAGCATCCCTAATTAGTACTAAAACAATCAAATACTTTATAAAAAAAAATGTATGCATGGCGGTTTATTTCCTTTATTTCTGATGAGGTCGTATTTACTAATACAGAATTTATGCTGTTTTTCAGTTTTTATTGATTTGATTGACTATATGATTTTACATATAGGCCTATACTGTTGTCTTCAATTAATAATTTTAACAAATATTTTACAACAACAAAGGTAACTATACTGGGCAGTTTATGTGTATGTTACCTGTCTTACCTGTGTATGTTGCTTTTAGCATAGAATAAATGTATTGCAGTTTTTCTCAGTCACTTTGGCACAATTCTTAGAACAGAACTGAAATTTGTAATACAGTAGGACTAAGTGCATTTCTCAAACAACATGTATAAATAGTAAAACACCATGAATTACCTGCAAAAGCCAGTCTCCTGCTCAAAATCCTTCAGTTCATTCCTCAAAACTAAATTTCTGTGTCAATGAATATGTCAGTGGCGTCAGAATGACATGTCCTTGTGTTATTGTATATGAATAAGACTCAAATTACTTAGTAGTCATGTTGTCAATATCAGTGAACTCTGGAGGGCTGTTCTGGTGTAAACTGTGGCAATATTTTTGCTGTTTGTACTGTAATTTGTTGACAGATCATGTCATTCTGATACAGAAAGGAAAAGAGAGCACGCCATAGCACAAAGAAAAAACAAAAGTAAAAATGTGAACAGGACAACCTCCTTTTAGACCTTCATTAGAAAAAGTCCAGATTCACCTGGGAGAAATGTAAAAAATGCATTATGACTAAATATTAAGACAACCTGATCAGGCATTTGAACGATTAAATGTTGTGGGGGTGAGTCTATTCAACAGAGATAAAATAATACATGTTGATCAACATGACATAAGCAACTGTTAATATAGGAAATATCAGAGAATTGCACATAGTCATTTGCATGGATGAACAAAAGCATTTGCAACTTGTTCATAAAGAGAAACTGCTTTCTGATGTGCACAAGTGACACAATAATGATCGGAAGATTGAACAGGGGTTTAGAGAATTTCAATTCTGATCTGAGAAATGCACCAAAGACTGAGAAAAACTGTAACAGAATTAATGTTTATTCATTAAATAAAATGACCACAGTACCTGAAAAAAACACTGAAATAGCAGGTTATATATGAGAGCTGCTCTTTGAAGAGAATAAGCAGCTTTAGCCTAATGCAAAATAATAGTTTGCAGTCATGTCTGATAAGAATTTAGTTTAGCAAAAGAAAAAAATCAATATATTTTGGACAGAATTCACTGTAAAATGTAAGACATTATTTATAAAGATAGAGTGTATCAACATGAATGGCAGCTGTTGTTCTTGATCTAACAGCGGCAAAACTACATGCTAAACACTGTGAGTTTGCGTCAGGATGATTACCTACCCATCTCACTCGCTATTCTTCAGCTTCGTCCCTGATTTATCAGGGGTCGCCACAGCAGAATGAACCGCCATTTATTCCAGCATTTGTTTTACGCAGCAAATACCCTTCCAGCTGCATCCCAGTACTGGGAAACACCCATACACATTTACACACACACACACATATAAACTACTGCAAATTTAGTTGAATTATTATTTGCCTATACCGCATGTCTTTAGGACTGTGGTTGAAACGGGTACTTTTTACTTTTGTACATTTTCAGGCGGTACTTTACTTTTACTTAAGTACAAAAGTGTAGTCAGTACTTCTACTTTAACCAGAGTCGTTTTAAACATGAGTATCTGTACTTCTACTTAAGTAAAGGATGCGTGTACTTTGCCATCTCTGCTTGTTAGTTTGGGGAACAATAGCAAACCAAGGTGCAGATACACGTACATTCATTCATTTTTCAAGTTTATAAGTATGTGCATGGCAGCTATTCAAATAGGTGCATTTTTTTGGAAAGCCAGTTAAACCATTTTATCTTTGGCAGTGACCTTAAAGTTCATGTTATCTGTTGTATTTTAAAAAGTTACATGCTTTAATAACTTTTTACATCTCTCTCTCTTTACAGTACCTGTGTGCTCTGTTTCTGGATGTTCTATGATGTTTTTTCTGAGTGTCAACTGTGAATTATTTATTATTTTGTATGTTTATTTTTATGTTTTTTGCTCTTGATTTGTAGAATGCTTTTGTTCTAATATGCCTAAGGTGTTGTAATTCTGAAAAGTTCATAACAATTACATTGATTTTCTAATGTAGGTGTCAAATTCAAGAGCTTCAGACTCATTTTGTGATAACAATAAATTGTTATTTCACTATCACTTGTTTCATTCTTTGTTCTTAGGCCTTGCATCATTGTTGTGAACTCATATAGTGGTTTGTCCACACTAAACCACATAATGGAAAAAGTTTCTCTCGCAAGGTGGAACATTTATGTGTGCTGATGCTATAAAATACTTCATTCTAAAATAGCATTTCATTCTTACTTGACATAAATCCATGATTTCACTCATTAGATTTGTAATCAGAATTACAACATGCCTGAAAGTTTCAATCTTGAGAGCAAAGCTGCAAATTCATTGTTTAATTGAATGATAAAAGAAATAGTTTACATGTAAAAATACATTCAATCATTCATTTTCTTTTTAGCTTAGTCCCTTTATTAATCTTGGGTCGCCACAGCGAAATGAATCGCCAACTTATCCAGCATATGTTTTACGCAGCGGATGCCCTTCCAGTTGCAACCCATCTCTGGGAAACATCCACACAAACATTCACACACTACGGATAATTTAGCTTACTCAATTCACCTATAGTGTCTTTGGACTTGTGGGGGAAACCGGAGCACCCGGAGGAAACCCACGTGAACACGGGGAGAACATGCAAACTCCACAGAGAAACGCCAACTGACCTAGCCGGGGCTCAAACCAGCGACCTTGCTATGAGGTGATTGTGCTACCCACCTTGCCATCGTGCTGCCCACTTTAAAAATACATTTAAAAATAATAAGGGTTTACTTTTAAAATTACAAGAATTAAACCATAGTATAGCGAGGTGCACAAGCAATTACAATTTATTACTTTAATTTTACATCATTTAAAATGTACTTCAAAAAAACAGGGAAAAACACAATGTAAATAATACGGCAATTTCATTTTATAAAACAGACAAATTGCTGTAATTTGACATTAATTATATAATACATAAAATAATAGTCAAGCTGTTAATTTACGGATATTGTTAGTAATTTTTACGGAGTTTTGAATATAATTGAAAAAAACAGAAAAATACTGTATAAATAATAGTGTAATTTCCCTGTATAAATAACAAAAATGACAGTAATTTGTCTTTAATGATAAAGTACCTAAAATGAAAGTCAAACTGTTAATTTAGAGAGGTTGTTTGTCATTTTACTGAGTTTTGAATATAATTTGAAATGACAAAAAATTACTGTAAAAAATTTAGGGAGATTTTCTGTAAATTTAGGGGTTTTTTTTACAGTGCAATCCATTCGCGTTCAGTTCTAGCGCATTGGGCCAATAGGAAAAGCACAAAGGCGGGGCAAGCTTTGCGGGCTTTTTTACTTCAGCAAGTTCACATAACAACTGTTTTAATCTGTTCCTGAGCGCTGCGTTTGGCGTCTTTAGGTGCATAGATGCATTCTGCATAAATGTCTCCTAAATCCGCGCACGCGGTGAGGATTTTGCAGTGAAAACAGGTCGCACGGTAAAAATGTATGCACTGGCACAAATGCTTTCAAATACATATTTTAGGTTGCATAAAATATCGGGCGCAAGTGTGACCAAAACGGTCGAGCCCTAGCATCTTTACTTGTTATTATTTCCTCATAATAATAATAAAATAAGGAAGTTATCATTAATCACAATACAAATTACAGTGAACTCCAAACGAACTCTCGTCTCGTGTCCGCCAGCAGCTGTGGGGAAAAGCCATTATAAGGACTCAGATCACTCCGCCTGATCATGCCAGAGTCCCGCGGAGAAAAAAAAGTGATTGACAGGTGGTAATTTGTGTATAACTTTATTTATTTATGGGGTGGTTATGGGTAAAGCAAAGACCACTTGGGTCAGGTAGTGAAAACGATAGGCTACAATTATTAAATTCGTTATGAATTAATTGATATTTAACAACAACCACCACCACCCCGCCTACGACGACGATGCCATCGTCCATCGCCGATGTTCACATTAGGCATCGTACGATGCCAAATTGGTCAACATCGCCCAACCCTAATTGCTTTAATGCACTCCTGCATTGGACTCACACATATGCTTTGTGCTACTTCATGATCGTGGTGGGCGTTTCTCGACATCTCGCACTGAACGCAGTCGACCAATCACAACAGACTGGGTCTTTGGACCAATCAGTGCAGATTAGCTTTGTGCTAAGAAGTGGTTTGGGAACAAATGAATCGGTGAGCAAATCATATGGGAGTCGGGATAATTAGGTAAAAATAAATGCATATTATAAGACAATGAAAGTGTTTTTTAATCTTGCATGCATATCGGGCTGTTGTTGGAGACCCCCAAAACCAAAATATGTACCTTTTGTAATGCATAATAGGGGCTCTTTAATACTAGGTAAACAGTGTCAGATGTTTGACATATTACCCAGTATTGATGCTAGTTGATGAATACAGAATTTACATGTATAACCATTTGACAAGGTTCACACCAATCAGGGATCATGAGAAAAAGCATTATGTTATGTGTTTAAAGACAACAACAAGCACAGCTCCCTAAAATGAGATCGTATTAGGCTAAGAAACAAGGTTGTGCACTGAAATGAGTTTTTCTGAAACTGAGAAGAGCACTGGAGATTGGATGTGACAGTCATGTGATCGATGATAGACTGTGAGCTCAATGTCGGTGTGCCTAAAGGAGGTTGTGTAAATCTACTCAGAGAATAAGCTGATTAAACAAGATGAGGTTTTAAGCTCTAATGAGAGCAAGCTGCTATGTGTTACAGCAAAAGCTGCAGTCAATTCTCTCTCACACACACACACACACACACAATCCAGTGCATACAAATGCAAACATTATAATTCCACATCTTATGTGCTAAATTTGTAGGTAATTCTACAGTGTCCTTGCATTTCCTCAAGCTCAGCTGAAAACACCTACACGGAGTAAAAGTGCATATACCTTCTTAGAGGTGAATTCCTACACATTTTATGGCTATAATTCATAACGTGTCTCAAATACAGTAGCAGGTTGAATGGAAAAAATGGATTGTGTGTACTTATGCTTGTTCTGTTAGACTTTTCCCAACTTAACTGTCTTCCTTTGTCAACAAAGATATTTAAAGGCCACTATTTGTAGTTTCTTATATTTCAGGACTCCAGTATTTTCTAAAGGTGTTAGTACTCTTTTAAATGGAAATAAGCACAACCTTTGCAGTTAAATTACACTACAATGTTTTAAAAAGCTTTATTTACCAGAACTTTAATGTATATGTTATAAACCCTTTACACATTTCTGGGTTTCTCAGCAATGGAAGGTAAACTTAGAGTGCAGTTATTGGGAGAGAGGAAAAACTCAACAGCAGTGTTATCCAAACTTTCAGAAAAAGGGGAAAAAATGTGAAATTGCTTACAGATTATATTTAAATATTGTGGAAATGTTTATGTAATTCATTCCATGACCTGATCTAATGCACTGCTAATATATGTTTTGTGCATTTGTATTTCACTTGCAGCAATTCATACAAATAAACACAATCATAGTTAAACTTAGGGCTGCAAAATATCGCTTCAGCATTGATATCACAATATGCACATCTGCAATAGTCGCATTGCAAGATATGCAATGTTGAGTCTGAAATATAGTTGGCCAGGAGCCACAGTCCACATGTGATTTGTAGAGTTTACATGTTTTTTAAGGCCTGCTGAGCATTTCAAGAAAGTTTACAACATTTGAGGACAAAAAATTTATGTTTGGAGGTGTAACAAAGAATTATTTTATATAATTATTTTTACAGAATTGATACAATGTCTGCAACAAAAATGTTTTTCTTATTCAGAATTTTTGTCATGTTTCTATTCCAAATTTCAAAGCAAAAATAAAATTATTTTACTTGCCATTTTTGCAGATAATTTGGCTTAAATCATTTTAAACAGGTCTTAATTTTCCTCTGTCCAAGTTAAGCTATACCCAATTGGGCCAACATGAGTCCAATCACAAACAATCCATTTCAGTAAAACTTTTATTTATATATATATATATATATATATATATATATATATATATATATATATATATATATTCATTTGTTTTCTTTCGGCTTAGTCCCTTTATTAATTCGGGGTCGCCACTGCGGAATGAACCGCCAACTTATCCAGCACATGTTTTTACACAGCGGATGCCCGGATGCCCTTCCAGCTGCAACCCATCTCTGGGAAACATCCATACACACTCATTCACACCCATACACTACGGACAATTTAACCTATCAAACTCACCTGTACCGCATGTCTTTGGACTGTGGGGGAAACCGGAGCACCCGGAGGAAACCCACGCGAATGCAGGGAGAACATGAAAACGCCACACAGAAACGCCAACTGACCCAGCTGAGGCTCGAACCAGCAACCTTCTTGCTGTGAGGCGACACTCATTCACACCCATACACTACAGACAATTTAGCCCATCCAATTCACCTGTACCGCATGTCTTTGTCTGTGGGGGAAACCGGAGCAAAGCCAACTGACCCAGCCGAGGCTCGAACCAGCAACCTTCTTGCTATGAGGCGACAGCACTACCTATTGGTGCCACTGCATCACCATATAAGTTGAAGTCAGAATTATTAGCCCCCCTGTTTATTTTTTTGCCCCGTTTTCTGTTTAACAGAGAGGAGATTTTTTTCAACACGTTTCTAATCCTAATAGTTTTAATAACTCGTCTCTAATAACTGTTTTATTATATCTTTGTCATGATGACAGTAAATAATATTTTACTAGATATTTTTCAAGACATTTAAAGGCTTAACTAGGTTTATTAGGTTAACTGGGCAGATTAAGGTAATTAGGCAAGTTATTGTATAACGATGGTTTGTTCTGTAGAAAAAAAAAATAAGCTAAAGGGGCTAATAATTTTGACCTTAAAATGGTGATTAAAAAATTAAAAGCTGCCTTTATTCTAGTCGAAATAAAACAAATAAGACTTTCTCCAGAAGAAAAAATATTATCAGACATACTGTGAAAATGTCTTTGCTCTGTTTAACATCATTTGGGAAATATTTAAAAAAGAGAAAAAAATTCAGATGGGGCTAATAATTCTGACTTCAACTGTATATAGTTTTTTTATTGCAAAGAGATGCAATTCACTACAGATGTTAGACATTTTTACTGGAAATTCTCCAAATTGAATTGCTTAATGAAGGAAAGAAAACTAAAAACAATTACATTGTTCGGGGTGTGGGGGCGGTGGTTTATAGGTTACCATCAACCGTTTTCTCAGAGGATGACAAGCTGACAAAACATTGCTGTCACTCTGAAATATGTTTTATTGGGGAGAAAATTACAAAGCACTGCAATGTTTGAGTGTTCTGTGTTTTTCTGAGATAATTAGTCTACCCACATGTGTATATTATATACAAGCTGAAGCTGACCGGTCAGTTTTTGTCACGTGACTCGCATTGCGCTCACGGCATTCATTCAACTGGGTGCGTCTGGAGGGCGGTTCCATTAGAGATGACAAACTTGCGCGAACTCTAGAAAAGAATCGATAGGCATTCCCTAAAAGGCTGCAATCATTTGCAATCTCCAGCAGTGGATCTTCTTGCACAGACATGGTGGATTCACCTGATGTTGACAAGTGGGTTGCGGATCGGTTCCTTGGCAGTTCGCGAGTTCTTCATTGGGCCTTTTCCTCTTAGCAAAGAAACTTTCCAAAGATGTCTGTTTCTTACTCATTTTGCTGCTTGTGGGTTAAATTTGGGCGCTCAAATGACCGAGATGTTAACGAGAGAATACAGTCATTTTTCAAAATAAAATATTTTTCATAATAAAAGATCATTCAGACTCAGATAGTAAATAAAACGGAAATAAATAATGATTTTTTTGTGCGGCCAGGTACCAATTGATCCACGGACCGGTCCGCGGCCCACTGTTATATATCTATAAGTCTTGCACATTTTTTAAATATGCAAAGAAGCCCATCAAATCTGTGGCTATTACAGAGTCTGCAATTAGCAGATTTGTTACTTCTAAATAATGATCTTTTTTTAATGTTAACGTCTTGATAACATTCTAACTGTACCTCATAGAAAAGTACTAAAAAGCCAGTTCATGACCATTTTAATGATGTTGTTAAGTTACATGTGTTTACAAAATAAGTTTTAGTATAAGACTGTTAAAATGAATGAATGATGAATACTGTGTTGTGCTTCATTACTTGCACAATTCTCCGAGATCTCCAGGTAGACACTATGCAGGGAAAACTCGCTCCACTTCCAATGAAAAAAAAAAAATGCATGGTACACAGAGCTAAATATAGTCATGTTAACAGGATATGATGTTAAATAAAAAATCACCGAGCTCTGTGGTATCCAGCTGCTGTTTAACTCGTTTAGAAGAACATCTTCATCTGGTGTTCAGCTTTGAGTTTCAGCTTGTTAAGAGACAAGTGCGACAAACCACGAGAGTCGAGCATACGTCAGCCTGACTTTGATATACCGACAGCTGATTCGGAGAGCGTGGAAAGAGCTCATGTGAACCCCATTGAACATGTATACAGCGCTGGGCCAAGACTCCTGCAGTTTTCGTCATGTTTGAGGCACAGAAGGAGCACGGAGAAACCTCCTCCTGTGCTGTCTGTCACTAAGTGTTATGTTCTTGATAATGCCGCCTTCACAGCGAAGACATCTCAGAATAGCAACAGGCTTTTCATCCAGTTTCCTGTTTAAAGGTCTAGGCTTTTTATTGTATTGATCGCTGCTCATAATGTTTCATGAAAATGTTGGTATGTAGTCGCAACTGGGTTTCTGTGTAGCCGTATTGAAAAAGGTGATTTATTTTTTTTTTATTATTAGTCTAGCCTACAACGTTTATGCAAATGTGTTTGCGATACTCTGTGTATTAAGATAATATGCCTGATGGTTTTCTGTGCAGTGACTCATGACTGTAAGCTTAAGAAATCTCATCGAGTTCATTGAGTGCATCAGCATAATGAAGAGTTTTCCTCATCTTCATTTTTTCATCCTCATTTGTTTCATGTTTCTTCCATAGAATTGAAAAGGACGTTTTTAGCGGGATATTCAGGCCACTCCTGTCATTTTTCATTCACACTTTTGTTCAACACTGGCAGGCTGACAGTTTGATGCATGGAAACCAATGGTGTCAGTCTGTGTCAAATCAGACAGATGTAAAAGTGCTTTTCTGACCCATTTGAAATATTAACTGTAAATGTTTCAAGTAGATTCTAACATTCTCATATTTCTTTTAGTCGCACAGAAAAATGTATTGCCAGTTCTAGGAATATCTAGCAGTTCATGCTTTGTGTTTCATATCTAATATTATTGTAGACAAGTTGATAGTGGTTTAAAGTCTCATCTGGGTATAAATATTTTTATTGTTAATCTATAAATTTTAAAGTTAAACATTTCTGGACCTAGAATAATAACAATGGATTTTACCTCATTTCAAGATATTCTTTTGACAATTATTAGATCACAAGCATCAAACTAGCAAGCTACCAATTAAGCTGCTTTTGCAACTGATTGATTTGACTAGTAGAAAAACATAGTTCTGAACTAGTCATTTTGTGAAACGTTTTTGCAATTTCTACAGTTGCATTAGTTATATTCATTGAGTTACTAATCCCAAACTTTACTAAACCTGTCACATTGTAAAAAAATATCTGTAAATTGACAGTTTTTTGTATTTTGTAATTAATTTTATTACTTATCTAGGCTTTTGAATGACATTATGGGACCTTTATCTTTCTTCCAACAACTTTTAACCTTGAAAAGTTTGAAAAAGTGACTTGTATGAACATTTTAATAATACACAGTCATATATTGTCTGGATTTGTGTTGTAAATTATGCTGCAAAACCTGCTAATAAGCTGCCAGTACATTTTCTGTTATTTTACAAACTTAGTTCTCTATATATTATATCATAATATAATATAAACGTCTTTCGGATGAGACGTTAAACCGAGGTCCTGACTCTCTGGGGTCATTAAAAATCCCATGGCACTTCTCGTAAAAAGAGTAGGGGTGTAACCCCGGTGTCCTGGCTAAATTCCCTCTCGGCCCTTACGATCATGGCCTCCCAATCATCCCTTAACCACCGAATTGGCTCTATCACTGTCTCACCACTACACCAATAGCTGGTGTGTGGTGAGCGCACTGGCGTCGTTGTCCTTTGGCTGCCGTCGCATCATCCAAGTGGAGGCTGCACACTGGTGGTGCTGTGGAGAGAGACACCCCCCCCCCCCCCATTATTGGGTAGCGCTTTAGGTGTATGGCCATACACAATAAATGCGTTATATGAATACACATTACATTACAGAATATCTCATCTCAAACTACTAAAATGTCAGTAAAAATCACTTTGTTAAAATGCAGAGTTGAATTTTCAACATCGAAAGTCAGAAGAGCAGAGATTGACATCCCATAATGCAATTCAAAACCGTAAACAAACAGAAAACACAATATAAGGAAACTGTTAATTAACAGATGTTTTTTACAGTGCATTTTACAAAATCATCTTCTGTACTTAATGTAAGTATACTGTAATTGTAAGTTATTTTTACTTTGATTAGATGCATACTGATTTGAACCAGTTGAAGATTAAATTATTCAATTACTGGACTTATGTCATGATTCAATATCACACAACTGTTGTATGACTAAAAAATAAGTGAAGGATGCGATTGACTAACCCTTGCTATTATTTTGTAGTTTAAATTTGTCACCATTTAAGATGTACTGTAAATTTAACCCCTTTGGTTCTACTCTTGCTACTCTGAATGGGAATCAAACTGGCAAGCTGGCCTTTATTAGATTACGTAGGGCTGGGCGATATTGCAAAAAAAAGACCACAATATCATGTTTCATATCATTTGGTATCGATTTTTTTTTGTATATTTTTAATAATTCATTTAGGAATAATAGGATTTTTTATTTATTTAACCACTGTATTATTTAAAATTTACCAACATTACTAAGGCAAATAGTTTTAATTGTCAAAAACAAATATTTAAACAAAAAATCTCATCTCTTTAGAATAAAATAAACAAGTGTTAAAGCGACTCAAACTCTGTAAACAACACTAATTATGATAATCAAATCTGAGCTTAAAAGTAAAGGAACTAACCATCATTATTCAAATACATATTGCAACATTACAATTTTTGTCAAATGTCATCCTTACATTTTTTTTTATTTACAGTCTCCTCACTGCTGCTATATGGCACTCATTTTCGCGTGTGTTGTTATTCTAACCTGAATCAACAAGCACGAGCGTGTGGTTTCCTTCACCATTTTCAATGCGCTGCTCGCGCTCCCCGGCGTCTCTCATAACTAGGCGACCATCAATCGTTTTCTCAGAGGATGACAAACGGACAAACCATTGCTGCAGCTCAAGTTTATGGAGAAAATAAAAAGCACTGCAGTGTTTGGATGCGCTGTGTTTGTCTGAGGTAGTTAGTCTACTCTTATTACCGAAATATGTATATTCCATGCAAAGTGTGAAGTAGATTGGCTAATTTTACTTTCCTGAATTGCGGTGTGCTCGCAACATTCAGAAAAGTTCAGATGTTTTTCAACTAGGTGTACCTGGAAAATGACCTCACGTCACATGTGCGCATTGGTATTGCTTTCAAGGCGCATGCTTAGCAGCCACATTTGATAAAACTATAGCCTTTATTCCAAAACTTCATACCAAAACTTTTTTTTTTTTTTTTTTTTATCGATATTGACAAGGGTATTCGGTCAATAAATACCGATTTTATCACCCAGTCCTAATATTACGTTTTTAATAAACTTTATAATAAAACTTTATAGAAGGACTGTATACTTGCATCGCAATGTGGCTATCATGACTAAGCTTCATGCGGAGTCATACAGACTATTTTTATGATTTTCTTTTTCACTTATGATTCTTTTTCATGGCCAGTATCCCCATCCTCTCCATTCCACAAAGTCTCCTAAAACTCATACAGATTTAGAATGACATGTGGATAAAGACATGATGACGGAAATCTCATTTTGGCATGAACTGTCCATTTTCATTTTTTTTAAATCCTGTGAATCATTCCCATCAACATGGTGCTACTGCAGTCAGTGGACGCGTATGGGGACTGATGCCTCCTCACTCTCTTTATCCGACAATGTTGTGAGTTTCGCTTCACCGCCAGAGCCTCCAATCTGATGCCTGGCCCCATTTTTGCTTTCTTTGATTCATATCTCCAGGCTGCGGCCCACGGCCCCTGTAGGGGAAATGTCAGAGTTGGTATGGAGGAAAGATCCTGGCATGGGGCCGACAATCCCCATTCCCGACTCACACCGCACAGCTGATCTGTAGGTGGCTGGAGCAGGGCTATAATTGTGTGTGTGTGTGTTTGTGAGTCCCAGCTGTCTGTCTTCCTCAGCTCTTACATAAAGAGCTCGTACTGGGAGGAGAGATCACCAGGCCCGCAGCCACTGGAAGAACAAGCCAATTCTGTCTCTCCCCTTTCTCGCTTTCTCTCGCCGTGTCTCTCTTTCTCGCTCCGTGTCGATGACTAATGAGCTGCCGTGCCATTCTGTGTAATGAGTTACCTGCCTACACGCCCAGTGTGTTGCCTTGTCTCGCTAGCATGAAGTACTGCGGGGGAAAAGGTGAAGGAAATAGAGAGCGATATGGAGTGGACGGACAACTAGTTGTTGAGTAGATGATGTTGAGAAGGTCTCGAGGCTAAATGCGAGAGTTTCAGTGGCGTCTGGTTTACCTAGATGCTTTTCTTTTTATTAGTTGTACAGCTTTAAAGGAGATGAATTCAGAGCTGCAACTTCTCACAGAGAGTTCAAGCATGCTGTGCTTGAGCCATCAAAAGACGGCTTGTGTAACGAATTCAGCATTTTGAGCTGTTTAATTCAACCCTGTCGGACTCTGCTGTGCGCCGTGTTCCTGTTATTATACTCGCTTTGAAAGCATTTGTTTGGTGGGACTTCTGTGGATGGGTTGTGGTTTCTTAAAAGCTTAGTTTGGGATTTGTTGCTTATTTTCTTTTAGGCATGGCAGGTTCCTTAAAGGGATAGTTTAAGTAAAATTGAAAATTTACTCAGTATTTACTCACTCTTAAGTGGCTCCAAGTCTTTGTGGGTTGAGGAAGAGATTTTGAAGAATGTTAGAGACTGCTGGCAACCATTGACTTCCATTGTAGTAAAAGAAAAACAAATACTATGGAAGGCAATGGCTATCTAACCAACAAAATCTCACAGCAATTTGTAATAGTCACAGTGTAGAACTAAGAAAAGACACTGTGACTGAGATACACACATTACACTCATACATAAAATGCACACACTTCTAAACATGGTCCGATTGCTGGCAAACAATGTATACACGGATCTTTGTAGTGTCATCAGTGAATTGTGCATGTGTGTGGTTGTGTAATTTGTTTTATTGTCTTTTAAGGTTAACATTGTGTTTATGTAACCTTTCAATTCCAATTTAATCTCAAAACCATGTCAAAATATAGCCCATATCATCTTCCCATACACACTGAAATAACCACAGACACATGTTCATTTAAACATCATTTACTGTATTAACAAAACATAGAAAGATTACATACACTTACTGGTTTCAATTCCTCAACACCAAACCTGTTCAGATTTCAAACAAAGACATTTATACAGTCTTTTCCCGCCTTCACTTCAGAACGGCCATTTTGGATTACATCATCAGGGTCATGACCCCCTGGTCAGTGATAAAAATCACTGTTCTGTTGTTCATATTTGTGTTGGTTGTTTGTTGTGTTGTATTTTGAGTTTTGTATGCATGTTTATTTACTTGTTAATTTATATTTTTGTTTTAATGTCTTTTTATGTATTTTTATCTACATGTTACACTACAACCTGTAAAATGGTATAACCCATGGGTGGGGCCAATTATATAAAATGGCCCCAAACCTTCACTCTGTGTGGGTAGTTGTAGGAGTAGGTTGTGTTGTGTGAGAGATTGGTTGCTAATAGAGTTTTATTCAGGTCATTGCCTTGATTTAGCTGAACAAGCCTGTAAATACTTTGTTTATATTGTATAGTTTATTTTTCTTTATTGTTATTTTGTCACTTTCACCTTTTTGCTGGAATTTTTTCTTCACTTTGTGCCAGATAAATCACTCTTCACCTTTACCAGCGACTTCTGTGACACTTTTTGCCTTCCATCTGCCTGGTCGATCGTAACAGTAACTTTTTGATTCAGTGGCTAATTCGTATAAATCCGTACAATCTCATTCATACAATAAAGTTCGATTTGCTTATCCCCCAATGGTTGTTGGATTTAGGAGCGAGGTTGGGTGCCACGTCTCCTTTTTAAAACCGTACATTTTCATACAACTGAACTCGTAACAATTCATATGAATTTAGCCACAAAGCTCACAAATCGTAAAATACTTACGTTTCCTTGAGATCAGGCTTCAAAACTTATTTTGTGCTCAACAGAAAAAAGAATGTTAAGTTAAGTGAGTAAATGATGACAGAATTTAAATTTTTGGGGTAAACTATCACAAAGTCCCAATGAACCAGAAGCCACGATCATTATTTTATTTCGTATTGTAAAGCAGTTCCTAGAGAAACGGAATTTTAAATGACACAACAGTGGGCGTGGCTTGTTATTTCTACCGCGGGCTAAATGGATGTAGTAAAGTAGACATTTCATTCAGAAAGATCGGGAAAGGGGTTTGGGGAGAGTTATTACAACCTAACAGACTCCTCCTGCTCACCACTTCTGTTTGTCGTCAAAACTGACAGTTGGAGCAGCTTGGTTAAATGTTAGCCACGCCCAATACCTCAAAATCACGTAATTTGAGAATAAAACTGAAAGCAAACAGGAAGTGCAATTTCAAATTTCAATTAAAGATTAAATGGGCAAACATTTTTTTTTCTTGATTTTTATTGACATGCACAGATGAATTGTTCACCACAAAACTGGCAATCTGAGCTAAAATCATATGGTTAGTTTTGATTTCTTGGGAACTTTAAGAACAGCTTTAAATAGCACTTTCAATTTTGTGTTTTCATTCTGTATATCACAGCATCCTAAAACAATGAACAGAAAATCTGCATTGTAAACTGATTACAGAAAAATAATGTAGCACTATGGAGTGAAAAAAATGATGAAAATTCAGCATTTCAATGTAGAAATAATCATAAACAGAGGTATTTTGGGGCTACTTAGTAGTAGATAGTAAGGAAGAAGATGCTAGGGAACTCTTCTTAATTGTTAAAATCACATGCAGAATATCTTTCAGCCACTAGTCCAGATGGCCAACACTCATCAGCTTTCAGTCTTTATTTGGTGGATTTCTGAAAGACCTCTCGCCCGAGATCCTCTGCAGTCACAGTCACTTTTACAGATGGCCGTAACAGCTTTTACAGATGTTAGTGGGGAAGCTGTCATGTCATTTTCGGTTGAAAGATTTTCTCGGTAAACTTTCCTCAATTCCTTTTACTGTCCACTCTGTTGGGTCTGTCAAAGGACGTGAAAGCAGGTGGGCAAATTGTTTTAGATCCTTTTTTTCGGAAACCTAGAATGTAGCCCTTTATAGAGTCCTGCTGTGAGCATCCCACTGAGGTGCAAAGAGGAGAACCCGCACCTGCAGGTTGCACCTGAACATCACCTTATCTCCAGCAGGTCCCAGGAAACCTCTGTTGTGTCTTCTAAATAAAGCCTCAAGTGAGATTGCGATCACAGTTCTGTCAAAGGAAACTCCGGGAAAAGACTGAACTGCACTGACTCAAACAAGTATATAACTCACAAGAATCAATAAAGGTTGAAGAAAAACAGCTAAAATAATGAAGACAGAAACCTGGAGAAAGCAGCTGACGTTTATACTCTTTTATTAATGCGCTGACACCCTACAAAGTTTTGCTTAGGGATCCCAGAATTCTAGGATGAGGCCTTGTGTCTTTTACAACAGTGGTTCCCAACCTTTTTTTTTGCCTGAGTCCCACTTTTCCCCCAGAAAATATTGTAAGGCCCCCTCTCAACATTTAATTATATTATCGCTCATATAAGTTTGCAGTAAGGATGACAAAAAAAAATTTGTTTTCAAACAAACGGTATGTTTGTTACTGTATCTCGATATGTTTAGTAATATGTAATAGCCTAATATAAAAAAGAAAAGCAAAACATCAGTAGGCCATTTGTGACTGAAAAGCGTAAGCCTTTGGCTTTTAAATTAGCTCTATTTTAGTTGCCAAGTTTCTTGTTAGTAACTGTGACGTCCCTCATCTCATTTTGGGTGTGTCAATTCTTTTGCCTTGCGTTTAAAAAATGCTCTGGGCTTATCGCGGTATTGGGGATGAGTCGTCTGCAAATGTCTTATTAATTTAGTTGGCCTCATGCATTCGTTAGCAAGAATTTACGCAGATACACTGTGGCTGGGTCAGGGACTATTTGCTTCAAGAAAATAGAATTAAACCATAGTTCAGGTAACTATCATTTCGTGTTTCCAGTATTGCTAGCCCTGCGACCCGAAATGTTTGGAGCTTCCTCACCTGGGTCCAGTATACTTGGGTCTTTAATATTAACTGATTCCACACACACACACACACACACACACACACACACACACACACACACACAGACCCCACTGAGGCCCCCTCATGACCCAGGACCACTTGTTGGGAACCGCTGTTTTACAACATATTAAACTTACTTGTTACTGAATGCATATTGTGCTGTGATGTGAAGTGTTCAGGTACAAGTCTCATGAACGTGTTGAACTAAATAACTCCAAGCTCTGCAAAACTAGATAGGATGGCATGGTCATTCAAGGTAATTTGATTTACTGCAATATTGTATGCATTTTAATTTGGAAATCGCACAAAACATAGAAGAAGAAATGTAATACAATGTTTTTTGCAAATGTACAAAAATATTCATGACAGGATTGCTGAAGAGTTTTGCAGAAGTAGACGGTGCATTTGGAATTTTGTAAGCTTTGTCTTCCTGAAGACAGTGTGGCTGTTTTGCTAACACATTTGGTTGTTATTTTCTGTGAGTGTGTGTTTGTGGGCATGGATATGAAATATAAAGGTGCCACATAGCAGTCAGACCTGGCTAATTACACCTCGCCAGCATGGTCTTCGGTGTTGTTTTTATTATTTATGGTACGATGAAATAAACATCATGTGCCCTTGCACAGCAGTGTTGTAGAGTATGTTTGCAAATTGAGTCCAATTCAAGTTGCTACTTCAATTCAGATAGCTTAATTACTCGCTTAACAAATCTTGAATGCATAATGTAGGAGTAGACCGGAACAGCCATTATTCAGTAGTTTGGAGTTATTTTTGAATCTAAAATAATTCTAAATAAGCGTTTTACATTGTAATGTTTATAAGATATCACTTCTTTGGTCTTTGGTCAATTTCCAGCAGCCTTTTTATTCTTTCATGATCCTTCAGATGTCATTCCAATAGGCTGTTTTGCTTATTATTAGTAGTATTGTCAAGGTTGAAAATGGTGCTGCTTATTATTTATAAATGTATCTACCATGATTTTGGTTCAGTTTAATGCATCCGTGCTGAAGGAAATACATTTTTTAACAGTAATGCATCTTTAAAACAGTTTAGATTGCATTTGTTGTTCTTCTAGAAAATGTTATGAGGAGCTGAATCTACGAAACAGCAAGCAGTGTTTTGATTTTCTAAGTTTGTTTTAGTTTTTTTTTTGTCCTTTAAAAATGAAAATACTTTAAAATTGAGTTTGGGAGAATGATTCATTAGAGCTGGTTTGTTTATAGTGATTGATGAGCAAATACATTTACAGAATGTACTGGTTGTGGAATAATTTATAACACCACTCATTCTTTGTGGTTACACAATATTGGGTTTAATTTGACATTTTATTTTGTATTTCATGAATCAGATGAATTTTAGAATGATATATCAAAGTTTGAGATGAATAGCACTGGAAACT
This sequence comes from Danio kyathit, assembly GCA_903798195.1. NCBI lineage: Eukaryota > Metazoa > Chordata > Actinopteri > Cypriniformes > Danionidae > Danio > Danio kyathit. The sequence continues at coordinate 31,102,397 of LR812533.1, read as the reverse complement.
ATTTAGTTCTCTCCCCTGTATGCACAAATATTATGAGAAATGCTTGTACAAACAATTTTTTATTTTATTTATTTTTTTGGTATCCTGATCAACAGTGTGGGTTCTCTGCTCACCTTCTCTCCTCAAGGTTCCACACGGTTCCACTTCCTTGCTAATCCTATTTGGTTAAATTGAGGAACAAATGCCCAGACAAGTATCAAACCATAATTTTTTCTACTGTTTGAGCCTTTTCGAATCCAATTTGCATATTTTCCTCATCCACTTACCACCATGATCTCTGTGCCTGTGGTGCTTGACAACAAATGTCTTCAGATTCATTTTCACGCTAATGATGTGGAATTATTTAGCAGGGCTTTAAAAGCAAAAAAAGTTGAGTGTTGATTTGTTTTGTTATAGAAAGCACCCAAACTTGGTTTTCCTCCTGCTGTCCTCAAAAAACCTGACTCGTTTTCCCCGGTTTAGCCTCACAGTCTTGCTGGCGGTAATGGAGGTGCAGAGCACACAAGACACCTCAAATCAAAGAACCGCAAGGAACCTCTCGGAAAGTGAAGGGGGTGAGAAGGTGCCGCCGGATTGGAATTGGATGTGTGGGCCAGTTGCTTCTATCCCCTCTAGCACTTAAAGTCACTCACTCTCTTCCTGTCAGAGTCATTTTTGGCATTTTCTGACTGAACATCTATAGCAGGGAGGGAGGATTAAAGGGATAGTTCACCTAACAATGAAAATTTGCTTTTAACTTACCCGCAGGCCATGCAAAACTTTTTGGTTCAGTAGAACATTAAAGAAGATTTTTAGCTAAAACTGAGTCTTGCTGATTCATAACATGGTAAAATTCAGGAAGTTGATGGCCAACAGCAATTTGAAAGTCAAAAAAGAAAGAAAATAACAGACACAACAAAATCTGCTTAAAAAAAAAGCACATAGCTCAGTTTTCAACTTCATCCTTGGCCATGCTTTCATTTCTAAAGGTACAAAAGAAGATACTAATTTATATAAATTGGCCACTAATAGTTATGAATGTTCATAAGAATCTGTTTAAGAATCACATTTTTTTCCACCTCTCAGCCATATTGTTTTAACACAGTGCAAAGGAACTTACAGCGGGGAAAAAGGCATTGAACTCATCACTATTATTCTCAGAAAACCTATTTCTAAAGGTGCCGTTGATTTGAAATTTTCCCCGGGTGTTGGTAGCAACCAAGGAAATCCATATATGCAAAGAAAACAAATTAAATTAGTTTACAAATTAAGTTATGCATAATAAAATCAAATAACACAGAAAAAAAGTATTGAACACATGAAGAGAGGGAAGAAAAAGTGTAGAAAGGCAGTGAAAGCCCAGACAGCAGCTGAAATCTCTCAGTAGTTATTCAGCAACCCTCTGCCCTTCATCATTGTAAATTATTATATGCTTCAGTCCAACATCTATATTATCAGGCTGATGAAGATGAAACCAGAGTGGACATTTCAGCAGACAGTGATCCAAAACACAGCCAAGGAAACTCCCAAATGCTGTCAGAGAAAGAAAATCAAGCTGTAGAATGGCCCAGCCAATCACCTGACTTGAATCCAATATAGAATACAAATTAAATATAGAATACAAATTAAAGATCAGATTTCGTAGACGAGAACCACAGAACCATCAAGATTTTTACACTCTGTTGAAGTATGTGATAAACTCACAACTGAGCAATTCATGTGACTTCATTCTCCATATGAGATGTTTCTTTAAGCTGCCATCAACAAAAAAGCCTTTTATAAAAAAGTATTAAATACATTTCAGTAGTTCAGTACTTTCTTCTTGTGTCATTTTATTAATACTCATCACAATTTTTTCAGATTTGTTTTGTTTTATTTTGTTTATATTAAGTTTTTACCAAAATCTGGTTCAATTCCATGTCAACAGCTTCTTTAGAAATATCATTCCAATAAAAAAAAACATGGCGTGTTCAATACTTATTTTCCCCACTGTATCTTCTAGACCAGTGTTTCCCAACTCTGTTCCTGAAGCCACACCAACAGTACACATTTTAAACCTCTTCCTATTCAAACACACCTGAATCAAATATTCAGAACACTTGAAATCTTAAGATAAGGGAGACCTTCAAAATATGTACTGTTAGTGTGCCTCCAGGCACAGGGTTGGGAAACACCATTCTAGGCAATATGAAAGTACTTCAAAAATCATTATTTGGTATGTTTCAATAAAAGCTGTTTTTGGACTAACAATGAAGTTTTGAGTTCTGTTACTTATGTATTGTTTTAATATACTGACCTCCAGCGCTTGACATTAACTTTTTTAATCACCAGCCACTGTGGCTAGTAGCTTTCCAACCTTACTAGCCACAATTGTGTTATTAGGAAAATATACTTTATATGCATAAATTTGACTTTGGCATGCTAGAAATTACAAATTTTTTAATTTTGTGTTATGTCTACATGCCTCCTCGTTAATTTAACTTTTTTCTTTTTATTTCACATGTCACTTTTTAAGGCTCAACACTAAGGAATTACCCATTTTTTTCTCTGGCCGCACCAAACAAATTATTTCCTTGCCACAAATTTTAAATAATGTGTCAAAACAAGCTGTATACTTAAATAAAGCTGTATACATACACTTTTTTCAACATTATCCTCATTTATTTAAAACTATACACAGTAGTTTGTCCAAGCTAAAGGTCCCAGATCATCAGGTAGCTATAGATAAATGGAGAGTTAATGTCCTATTAAAGCAATTATTAACTTCAAGCAAAAGAAAGCAGGTGGAAACATTCTGTGTGTGATAGTGATAGGCTGATCAGGTGGTCACAGTTAACTTTAGACCCATAATAAATCTGTTCAAAGAATGGTAAAAGCGAAAACGGCAACAGCAGCTGAATACAAAATATCTGGAGCTCTTGAAAGCAGCAGGACTGTGAATACACAAGCACCGATTTTTTTTTTTTCCAATCTATTTCGAAGAGAACCGATCGCACCAGTTGTAATTTCAGACACGGTTCTTTTGCGCAAGGAAATGCGAGCTTCTGAACACTTGCGCACGTTACATCAGCTGTGCCTGGCTCACAACATCAGTGTGCGAGGATCGCCTGTGTCTCACCGTGTGCCTGATCATACCCTCATTCAGTATTCACCTGATTTCATTTGCTCATGCAAACAGTTATAATTTGTTCTGCTTTTCAATTCTAAGATCACATTTGCACGCAATTCTAATCTTTAGGGATGAGGCAGCTCTGGCAGTTTAAAAACTATTTACAACCAGCCAGTGGGGGCTAGTGGGGGTGTCTGCCTGTAACCCTCCACAGCTGAAATCTACCCGCATTTGGAGGGTCTGCGGGTGTTGATGTCAATCCCTGGTGACCTCTTATATGTTAAAGTCTCAAGGGAAATTTGATTTCTCTATTCAAGACCACTTTAATGAACTGCTTTTAATCATATTGTGCAAAATAAGTTCTTGCAAATATACTTTTGTAGGTATGTTTTTCTTTTTAAACTAACACAGTATGCGAAAGTCTTTAAAGTATGAAAGATGTATTTAATGATGCTTGGGGGAGTGCACAGCAAGAAGTAGTAGTCACAACATTAGAGAAATTTGTGAAAGATGTGTTAAAAAAGAGAACGGGCGAGAAGAAAGGGAACAAAATGACTTTACAGAACAGAGGAGCAATTGTGAATAGAGAGATAAATAGATTTCTGTGATCAGAATGACACGACTGACATACTGAGTGAACTGAAATGTAGATAAAGACGGTCATTTACTTCCACTGTGATGGCGCTTTGAAATCAGGCAGCTTAATGAATGAACTTGAACCTCATTATTTCTGTGATACGTCTGAATGCAAGGCTTAAATTTCAAGCTATGCTCTGTCATATTCAACATACTTTGTATAATCAATACTAAAATCTGCTAATTAAAAACTGTTCATGTAAATGTGTGTGTGAAGTTTCTTATATGCACAGAAATCTATGTCATTTTTAAAGCAATAGTTCACCCAAAAATTTAAATTCTGTTATTAATTACTCACCCTCATGTCATTCAAATCCCCTGAAACCTTCATTCAAGTTCAGAACACAACTGAAGATATTTTAGATGAAATCAGAGCGATCTCTTATCCTTCATGGACAGCAATTGTCTTAAGGCATTCAAAGTCCAGAAAAGGAACCAAACATATTGTCCAAACATTCTATGTGACTTCAGTGGTTCAACTCTAATCATTGGAAGCTCCAAGAACACATTTGTGCAACAAAATAAATAGAAACTTTAATAAAACTTTGTTTGCCAATATCTTTTGTATCAAGTCTGATTGTGCCCTTTTATTATAGGCAATGTGACACTTGTGTGTAGCACTAATAACTCTAATGGCAATGTTGTACTGCCCATAGTAATCATATACCCTGATGATCTGATGCGGTAGAGAAGTGAATTTTTTAAATGTTGCTTTTTGTGTACAGATCATTAAAGAGCTTAGCTCCGTCTCACCTTTTTGTCCTACCAGATCACTTTATTCTTCAAATCAGAGACTTTTGTCAGTTCCCAATCCCAAGTATTGCTTAAAATGACAGGGCGATCAAGTTTTCTCTGTAGCTGCTCCTAAACTTTAGAATGATTTGCCTGTATTGATTTAATTGGCACCATTGTTTTTTTTTTTTTTTTTTTTTATAAAGCATTTGAGACCTAAATGCATTTTAATTAGTATTTTACTGGAGTTTATCATGTAAAAGCTTTTTTTTTCTTTTTACTCGTTTCTATTTTAATTGTTTTTGTCTTTGTTTTGTTCTTGTTTGCTTGTGATTTTAGTTATTGTTAAGCACATTTGTCAACTTGGGTAGGCTATATTAATGTACGGTCATAATCAAAAGATGGTGATAAACATTAAGTTGTTGTACATTTGTTTTTTGGCACAAAAGTGTTTTTGGAGCTTTGTATGATAACAGTTGAACCAACTTGCATGCAATGTTTTTACAATGTTTTTTGTTACTTTTCTGGGCGTTGAATGTAGTGTAGGAACAATAATGTTTTTTTTTTTACTAAGCAGAAATTCAAACTGTTTCACAGATGACGTTTGACGGTTGCCAAATCTGCCATGAATATAACTGCATTCACTATCGGGAGGCGGTATAATCATTAATGTAGGACATTTTGCTTTCACAATCCAAAACAAATAAAGTAATCCAACGTCATTGCCTGATAGCTCTGCCCCTTCCGCTTTGTGAGCAAAGCTGTGGCCGTTGAGTGTGTGAAGTGTCCAATATCTCACACTTATTTCTAACGGTTCAATAAGTGCATCATCCAGATATTTAAAGGGCACTTATTATTTTTAGAATAAACAGAATATTTCAGTGTGAATGCACTACTTACACTATTTATACTACAAAATTGCGTAGAATAGTGCATAGCATGAGATTTGGGACACACCTAAAAGATGTTTCGAAAATGTTTTTTTGTAAACTTTCACAAAAAAGGTATAAAAGATGTCATTGAGGGCATAATCTATTTTCCTGTAAAGCACAGGTGTCAAACCCAGATCCTCAAGGGCCGCAGCCCTCCTTCCGGCTTGTTTGAAACCTAGAGGCAAGTATGTTGAAGCAGGATTGGAACTAAATTCTGCAGGGTTGTAGCCCTTGACACCCTGCATATTGGTGCCTCAATACACTGTTACTACCTAAAGTGCACATATTAACGAATGGATGAGCCCCCATTTGTTATGTTTTCTAAACTTTACACAGCTCCACAAAGCAAGCCAGACCCGTAACAATAAATTTAATTAAATAGGACACCTCTAAAATTAATGAGGAGTCTGAAGTCTCATCTCCAACAAAACAACAAAAATGATTGACCAAAAGAAATAACGTAAAGTTGAATTTACTTGTCATTTAACTTTTAAAAGCACCAGGTTTTCTAACTTTTTAAATAGTCAAAAATTGCTTTTAAAGTGTATTTTATATTTTAAAATATACTCATTAAGATTCAAATTTAAATCTTTTTTCTAAAGATTATTGTTGGCATGATCACCAGCGATCTAACACTCATAGATCACTGAAGAACAGTCACTTTCACTTTGACTACAATTCTGCCACCATATGAACTACAACTCCCTTCAGGCACCACACACACACACCTGTCCCAGTTCTCCATTGATTACACACACAGCTGGGAGCTACTCAAGACTGATTACATGGACCATATAAACACACACTCACAGACATTGCTGAGTCTTGTTTGGTACATACCCTGTAACATTACTAAGCATTTTCCGTGTTTAGTCTCTCTGTGAGACATGAAAATCTTGCGGAGGTACAGTAAAGCCAAAATAACAAACAAATACTCAACAACTAAGTTTTAAACCCTCTTACCTGCACATAAATTAAAACAAATTAAACAACATATACTTACCTGCCTACAAACCACAAAACATGAGAAAAATTAATAAAACAAAACAAAGGCACCCTCCTCATCACATGTCTCTCCGTACATTGATCTCAATAATAGTCAACACTCCAAGCAAATACAACATATGTTTTCAGAAATAAACAAAACAAGCCAGGAGAGAGGAGACTCTCCAAACGATCTTTCAGCCCACCAAGCTTCTACGTGTCGACACCAGATTCACCGCACCTGTGCACTCATAATGAAACCTGTCGGGAAGACAGAACCACAACAAAAAAAGAGACCTATACAACAAGATTAAGAAAAACTCACTACTTCAAATAAAATAGCTTTTTCTTTTGAATAGTTGTTTTAATAAACAAAAGAAAAATACATAATACCTAACTGGTACTTGCTATTGATATACTGCCCTGGTAACAGCTTTTGTACCTTTTCTTCTGATAGTATAAAGTAGGGCCAAATAGTATTTAGACCCAACCGCTTTTCAAAACATTGTTTATTGTTCGCCACACAAGATAGAATTTCATACAGTTTTGGAAGGACATGAAGGTGAATGAATTACCAGTCATGCAAATCTACCCTTAAATCTCACGGCCGACCTTTCAAGCCTTACACGCTCGACTGGACGAACGTTATCCCTTCCCTGCCTTTATGCCAACCACCAAAAACCCCTTAGATAAGCTGAAAAATCACTCTGTTCTTTTTTCCATTCATGAAAATATTTTATATTACATCTGGACATGCATCCAGATTGAGTTGTCTGAGCATGTATGTTTATGTGGGTGTGCGTGTGAGGTCAGCTCATTTGTATAACGGTCAACTCATTGACTTAAAGCTCATCGGTACCGATGGCTGAGATCCAGCGTGTGGAATAGCAAGTAATGATCTTGTTTTTCAGGGGGTTAAGAGATTATCCAGCAGCATTAGAGAAAACATCTGTCTGCGTGTTCTGGAAACAGGTTCTGTTTACTTATGCCACGACTCAACCAATTATTAGCGGAGGCATGAGTCCATGCTGCGGATGCTCTTTTCTTTTTTGTTTGTGCAAGGTGTGTGGGTATGGAGACCTTTCCATCGAACAGGACAGAGAGAGAGACTGCTTTTACTGGACGGAAAAAAAAAACTTCAGAGACTGAAGTGGAGGACGTTTGATCTTGGCAGTGTCGTGCCCCCCTGCTGCTTTTCTTTGTGCTGCTGTAGAATCAAGGTTTTCACCCCTATTTTTTTGATGAGCTACTTTTTGTGCTCTGTGGGCGCATAGTATGGGCTGATGCAGAATTTGGGTTGCAAATGATTTCAAATATAGAATTGATTTAAGAGAATATCTGATATCTTTCCAAATGAAGACCTTAGTTGACCTTATAAGTGCAGCTTTTGGTGTTTGAAGACTTTTTTTGTGATCTTTATCATTTTGCCGCTTAATTTTTAAATATGTTTGCTGTTTTTATTTCCCTTTTAGGGACAGCTAATTAAGTAATGTTTTAGGTGTGGCAATAATTTAGCATGCAATCCCAACATTCAGAAGATTGGGATCAGTATCAAGGTGAACTATCTATTTAATATTTTATTTTAGATTGTAATAATGTTTTTTTTTACATTTTTTTTTATTTTTATTTTTTTATATACAGTATTTCATTTTTTATTGTATTTTTTAAGCTTCCTTGTTATTTCTTTAAAAAACCTTACCAGCCACAAACATTTAAAAGATACACTGTAAAACCCAAAAAGTTCAGTTAAACCGATTGCAACAAACCTTTTAAGTTCAAAAACTAATCCTAATGAGTACTGTGAACTTAATCCATTTGAGCACAGTAAAACCCGATAAATGAAGAGAACTCAAACCAACTGAGTACTTTAAAACCCAATAAGTTAAGGCAACTTAAACCGTTTGTGGAAACCGATGCTCAAACCATTTGAGTTAAAAAACTAATCTATACGAGTACTGTGAACTTACTCCATTTAAGTTGAATGAGGTGTTTAATTAACTCATGACCTTCAACACTGAGTTTAAAACTCTTTTCTAGTGTGTAGAATTAACTTTCAGTCAATTTTGAGTTAACAACAAGCATTTCAGTTGATAAAGTTGACTGTTGGGTTTTAGAGTGTAGTACACATCAGAAATACGATTAAAATATATGTATATTTTTAAATAATTAAAAAAATGTTGCAACTCTGCTATAAATAAACTATATAACAATTTTCTCTCCAACATAATATGTTTTATACAATGTTTTTTTCCACTGTTTTTCTTCTGACAGACTTCTCATTAATGCTTGTACAAAACTGATACTTGTTAAGCGGCGACGATAATTAATTCTGTCATTTAAAGATCACATATGACATTTGTTAGTCATCCCTTCTGGAATTCATTTATAGATTAATTACTGGATTAGGCATTATCGTTTAGTTTAGTTTAAACTTTATTGTCCGTTCTGATTGGCACAGAAAGGAAATTTGTCTTTAACATTGGATTTATACACACATAAAACCATACAACAATCACACAATAGCAACACTCATCAAGACGACAACATAAGTTAAAAACTTAAAAAAACAAATTAGCCCCATACATATTACTCAGATCATTCTTGACAACCACCCCATTCACTTCAAACAGTGATCTGATTTAAGACAACAATTGGGATAAATGACTTTTTATAAGCATTTCTTCGAGCTTTAGGAATTCTAAACCTGCCTCCTGATGGAAACATTTCAAAAACTGAGTTAAGGGGATGTGTATTGTCTTTAAAAATTGCAATTACTGTTTTTTCCATAAAGGAGTCTGCAGTGAATGTTGTTTGTAACCAGTTATTTTATTTGCCTGATTGATAATTTGCGATAATTTCTTCGGTTTAAGTGTTGTGTTACCAAACCATGAAACTATTATATGTGAGAACACTCTCTATTAATGATTTATAATTCATTCTTTTTTCCTTAGTCCCTTTATTTATCTTGGGTCACCACCGTGGAATGAACCGCCAACTTATCCAGCATATGTTTTACACAGTGGATGCCCTTTTAGCTGCAACCCAGTACTGGGAAACACCTATACACTCTCGCATTCTCACACATACACTACGGCCAATTTAGCTTATTCAATTCACCTGTTGCGCATGCGCATGGACTGTTGGGAAAACCGGAGAACCTGGAGGAAACCCACACAAACACTGAGAGTACATATTTCAAAGAAACTGATGAATGATGCCCTATGCTGGTTTTGAACCTACCAGCATACCAGTGTTGGTAAGGCAATGATTAGCACATTAAGCTAGCTGATCAGGGATGATAATGTCAAGCATTATAAGTTATAAGGTTGAATTCTGTAAATACAGTAAGCTAAAACCACTGTTAGATAATCCGAATGCCAAACTTAGCTTTGATTTATTACTATACGTTAGCAAACCTTAATTCCGTCTTCCTCTATTTCCCCTCTCCTCCCTTTATTTTTCTTCTTGCTCTCTCTCTGTCTTTCCTGTCTTCCCATCTCTCTCTAACTCAATTCGTTTAAAGAGGAAATAATGAGGCAGACCCTCTGTAGAGTTGCTCAGATATCAAGGGAAGAGCCTCTCCATCTTAGAGGTAATCTCTCGTCTCTTCGTGTCCTCACGCCAGGCGCGTCTGCCAGCCAGAGGAGGGATGAGCCCACGCGCCACACAACCAAATGAAATATGAGGCATCAGCAGGTGCACAATATAAATATTTCACATCCCTAACCTGATCTGTTGTGTAGAGGGTTATGTGCTGATCTGGACCCATGTGATTTGAGAGAGCGTGTCTATGTTTATTCAACACATTGAAGGAAGGTGTTTTTATTTAAAGCTGAATGATTAATTGGTAAAAGATCGCAGTCTTGTTTATAGCTATAAAATCATATTTATAGCTATAGATGGAACTTGTGCCCGTTCATTTTTTTAATAGCACTAGTTTTAAAAGTATTTTTCCCATTGTTATTTTTTTTTAAGTGTTCATTAATCCCTTGTCGCCAGACTCCCCACCACTTTTTGAACATAGACATGAAAATGACATGTTCATCTTAAATGATTGCCACTTGTCTTCACCACTTTGGTGCATAGATTTAAGCTTGGTCTCACTGTAAAGAAGACAGATGCCTGATTGTATCTGAGGTGAAAAAAAGTTGAATAAAACAAAAGTTATGTGCCTTCATAAAAAATATTATAACAAAAAATATATATTTTTTAATACATTACCTAAAATATGTATTTTATAAAACCTCTTTTTGTCTAAAATTGACTGAAAATCAAAGCTAACTATCTGAATTTGAAATTGAAATGTCAAAAAAGAGCTTTCGGTAATTTGTTTGGCTGCAGTACCAAACATGACCACCAGATGACGTCCAGTTTCCATACATGGGCGCCCCCTATGTTTGGAAGTACATAAACCATATTTTTCATACCTTTGGCAATATTTGTAAAGCAAGTAGTGTGGGAATTTTAGTTAAATTTTATTTCAATTTTGCCTCTAAAATCATTTAATTCCAATCTTTAGATGTGGATTGCTGTAGCAAAGTAATGCTTTTCGACTCGGAGTAAGCTTGCAAATTAATAAATAACTCTTGCTTAGTAAAGGCTTTCAAATGATATATAGTTTGTCATGATTGCTTTGTTTGAGGGTGCTTTCACACCTAGACTTTTGTTTCGGAACCTAGTGTGTTTCCCCCGTTAGCGTGGTTCGTTTGGCATATATGAATCCAGCAATCCCGCTCAGATCTGCGCCAAAACAATCGATCCGAGATCGCCTGAATGAGAACGAACTTTGGAGCGGATCGATTGTAGTGAGAAAGCAATACAATCCAACAAACTAACGAACGAGGCTATATCACAATGTATTATGCATATGTAATTGGCCTGTATGGCTATATGAAGAGACAATGATGAGTATGGCGGTATGTCATCATTCCTACGAGTAAATGTGGATTTCATGTCAAATACGAAAGTAAAAGAATGTGGAAACTATTAACGAGAGCTGTTAATCCGTTAGGAAAATTGACCGAACTGCAGTCTTAGTGTATCTGTTATTAATCTCTAAAATGTAAAGCCTATAATGCATAATTCTAGCCAAGGGCTATTTATGAGAAAGTCTTACGTCTGAATTACATTTGGTGACAATGTCTGTGTGTGTCACCATTCAAAATGAAAGCGTAGCTTTTCGCTTATGTCTTATTGTTCATCATCATAAATTAAAATAAGGACGAATAACAGCTGAGTGGGAATAAACCGTGGAACTCTGACCAATGTGTGAGGAGAGTTTACTCACACATGACTTATTTAGCTATTTTGGTTCGTTTAGAAACTTTGCCGTGTGAAAGCGAACCACACCAAGAACAAAGTGCAACATTGTAACAATTTTAATCCCTTTTTTGGAACAAAACAATCGATCTACAGGCGTTAAAGCACCCTTAAGGGGGTCACACACCAGAAGCGCCGCTCAGCACCGTGACAGCGCTTACATGACAGTTGGAAGTATCACACACCAGTCGCGCACATTTGCATGTTATTTAATATGAAAATATTTAGATGGCGCTTTGTGGTGCGGCAGAAATATGAACAGTGTCCTGAGTCGTGACTGGGGTCCGTCGACAGCCGCCGACTTGGAGCGCCGGTGTTTGTACTCTAATAGAAACCTATGTTTAGAATTCTGAAGTGCATGATGCTGCGTGGTGCGACGCGGCTTGTCGCCGAGCGGCTCTTCTGGTGTGTGACCCCCTTTAGACTATAATATTATGGTTTAAAACAAACAGTCCAACCCTCTCCATTGACTTTCTATTAAGGGAAGCTGCCTCATTTCAGACTTATAACAAAAAACAGAACATCATCTAAAAGTTGTTATGTAACAAGGTGTACAGCAAACTAGTTAAAAAGATAAAACCAAGTTTTAATAAGCCGTCAACTCAAAAAATAAAATACAAATAAACAGTGTTTAAGGACACAAAAGTGCGTGCAAGCAGTAGTACAGACAACTCATAAAAACTTCTGTTCTAATAAAAAGTTTTGTTGGTTTTTAGCTTGTTTACTGAGGGCACACACACACACAAAAAATTGCTGTCAGGTTATTCTTAAACTTTTTTGTGTGCATGTTATTTTTTTGATATTTGTGTGTGTGCAATGTGTGTGTGTGTGCAAAAAAAGCATATCCAGGTTTGTTTAAAAAAACAAAGACGTGTGTGTGTGCATGCAAAACGTGTTTTCAGGCTAGTCTTAAAACCATTTCTTTGTGTGTATGTGTATGTGTACACTAATGGCAGTTATGTATGTACATGCATATGTGTCTTGTCTGCGTGTGAGTGTGATTGTGTGCGCGTGTGCTGTTCAGATTGTAGTGACAGCTCTTCACGTACAGATGCACCAGAGCACTTCTATTCTACTCTGCTCACCTGCTTCTTTCTTACTGCTCTCATGGGAAGATGCATCACTTTTACTGTCTCTGAGAAAGCGAGAGCGAGACGGGCTGCTCAGAAATCTGAAGCGTGTCATAGACCTGGCTGGAATCCTGTAGTGGTAACGGGAAGAGACCCCTGGCAACAGGTTTTTGGGGTGATGGAAAAAGGAAGCAGGCAAATGTGATAAAAATGGCACAGCGTCTGGTCGTCAGCACATTGTTGTGCTGCCCCCAGGTGATGTAACTGCACACTGCTGGATTATATCAGAGGAAAACGTCTGGGATCACGTCTGAATAATTTTTGAATAGTCAAAGTTGAGATGTAGTTGTTAGGGGAAATGCATTAGTGCTCCTCTAGGTGATGAATCTGGCTTGCAGAATTTTCAAAATAACATGTCAAATTGTTTCTATGTACATGTTGTTCTAACGATTTTTGGGTGGTTTCTTGTAGTGACACAATTTAAAAGTGTGTTTTATCTTGCATTAGATAACAAACAACATCTGCAAACATATGATGCTAGCCCTTTTGTATTTAACCAATTTTGACTTTCTATTAGCTGACCTTAAGGTGGTTTTTAACAGATGTATTTAGTCAGTTCTTTTGTTTTTGTTTTTCTTTCTTTTATTTTGTTGTACTATTTGCTTTTGTTTAATTTTATGTTTTTAGTTTTGATTTTGTGTTTACTAAAAAAAATTATCATTTGTTTTAGGGCTGAACGATATTGGGAAAAATTGGACATTGCGGTATTTTTTTAATATACAGTATTGCAATATACTGTGTATATATAGGCCCAATCCCAATTCTACCCTTTAGCCCTTCCCCTTACTCCTACCCCTCTTTTTGCACGTTCACGTGAAGGTGTAGGGCTGTCCCAATTCTCTTTAGCTTGAATGCGTAGGGCTAAGGGGAAGGGCTATAAACCCCTTTGAACAAAGATTTTTCAGGACCACACTTAGAGAAAAAATCCCAGAATACACCATCTACAATGGCAGCATGGCTGCACCCGGAAGGAGATCCACAAATAAGTATTTTTTGTCATTATTACAAATTTTTGATACAAACAAGCACATGTTTTAATACATTCATAACCGTGTTTGGTGTTTTACCGTCATGCAAGAAAGAAAAAAAAAAAACGCTAAAATAAAAAACCTATAGTCCCTAATAATACCCCATGCATAGCAGTCCCACAACATTCTGACACTCGATGACACTCGAATACCCTGTCAGAAAAGTCTAGTGGCTGGGAATGAGCTTTTTACAGTGTCTGCTATAATGTTAATGTTGTTTTCGTGTGTTTAGATGAATAGGGCCATGGTGTAAATGCACAGTACAGTTACGATCCTATTGCCACATTATATCGTTATGATAACATAATATATGCCTTCAGTTATTTTCTTGAAGATGAATACCAAAAAAACACAACTGGAATAACTGCAACAGTCATGATCGCCGAGCTCATATGAAGCAAGAGATCGCGATGACATATGATGTGTGCAGGTCCTTAGTGGTGTCCCATTTCTTAGGTGTAAATTTTGAAGCCCTTCTCACTCTTTTGAAGCCCTTCACACTCTGTTTCAAGGGCCAAGGGGAAGGGGTATGGGTACAGAAACAGAATTGGGATTGGGCCATACTGTAAGGTTCAATTCTCATTATTAGCAAACCATTACCTATGACTTTTGCTTCAATAAATTGCTAGTTTGCTCCTTAATAGATATTAATGAAGTTTAGGTATTGGGTTAGGGATGTAAAATAAGATCATGCCGATTATGTAGTTTATAAGTACTAATAAGTAGCCAATATCCTAATAACATACTTGCTTATAAGGTGTAGATGTTCAATTTGATTGATTGGGATGATTCTGTAGGGCAGTGAATTATGCATAATATGTAATAAACTATGAGCATAGATGAATGCAATAAAGCAATGATAAAAGTGAAATAAACAGTGCATGCTTTATGGTTTTGTATGTAAATATAAAAATTACGTGCATATTGCTATGCGATGTGACTATTGCGGATGTGTACGTTGCGATTTCGATGCTGTATCGATATATTTTGTGCAGCCTAGGGCTGGACAATAATTCAATATCATTATATATCGCGATAGAATTTTTTTCAATAACGATGATATGATTTTTAAACCCATTTCCGATATTTCAATATAAATTTGCATATATATATAAATATATATATTATTATTATTTATATAAGATGTTATACATGTATCACTTGTCACTGAATGACATTCAGTGCTTAGCCGTCAGAAAGAGCATGATCTGATGTCACTTACGTGACGTGATGACGAACAACACAGACACGCTGCCAGCCAGCGCTCAGCACAGCAGTTGGTTAAGCTGCGCCGCAGAAAGTTTTAGCTACAAAATGAGTGCTCTGAATACAGATGCGAATGAACAAGCTTCCACAAGTAAGAATGCAGACGAAATAGTTGATAAGAAAGGAAAGACTAATGCAGTGGTGTAGAAGTGGTTCGGCTTTTTAAGTTTCGATAAACTTAGTTTTGGTGTTCTGCAAAGTGTGCCAGAGAGTGTAGCTGACAAGCGGCGGCAACACATCAAATCTGATTCACCATTTGAAGCAGTTCTACCCGATTAAACATACCGAGAGTCAGAGTTCAGTAAAGTTAGCAACAGATTCGCAGATTCGTATTTTTCGGATCAATAACTCATGACCGAAACATTGTTCCTACACAAATAGCACATTTTTTCAACTGTCGCAATGTATACAACCACCTACAACCTTATTTTCCTAAAAATGAGCTTTCCTACGCGCTGAACGCATTATATTGATCTCTATGCGCAGGCAGCAAAAAGACAGATCCTTAGGGACCATCTACAAAGAGCAAAACGCAAAAACCAGTACTACAAAAGCTGTCAATGACTTCCCTCTAACTCATTATACTGCCATCAAACTCAGATCACACGTCACTGCTGTCCTGCTGGTTAGACTACAACAATTATTTTTCTAAAAAACTATTTTGCATATTTTTTATGATTTTTTATTAAAAAAATATTTAATAACTTTACTGTAAATTACTGTACTCTCACCAAATTCAGTTCACACGTCACTGCTGTCCTGCTGGTTATACTACAACAATTATTTTTCTAAAAAACTATTTTGCATATTTTTTATGAATTTTTATTATTAAACATATTCAATAACTGTACTGTAAATTACTGTACTCTCACCAAATTCGGATCACACGTCACTGCTGTCCTGCTGGTTAGACTACAACACTTATTTTTCCAAAAAACTGTTTTGGACATTTTTTATGAATTTGTATTATCAAACATATTCAATAACTGTACTGTGTAGGAACAATGTTTCGGTCATGAGTTATTGATCCGGATAATACGAATCTGTTGCTAACTTTACTGAACTGAGAGAGTCAGAAGATGAGGCAACATAAAAGTTTAAGCCAACCTGTGGCCTCACTTCGCTTATCAACACGTGCATATACACCTATAAATCACTCGCATATACACCTATACTATTGAATGTTCAAAACATATATGAAATTTGCGCATATACATATAAACTTGATGCATGCATACACCCACATATGCATATAAACTCGATCCTTGCATATACTCCCACATTAACACATGCACAAACAAACTCGATCCTTGCATAAACACCAAAATTAACACTCACATACACAAACTCGCTGCATGCTGGCATATAGCACTCGCGCACTTACAAAATAAAACTCAAACATATTTATCAGGAATCCGGTTATTGCAAAGCTGATGAAGTAGAAAGAATGTGATTAATAGAGCTATTAAATCTGTTAAATAATGAAAACGTGTTATATAAAATATTAGTCGATATAAATAGACTATATAAAATATATAAGAGATATTTATGTTAAACCTTTCAATTTAATTAGGTAATTACATACACCAATATAAATAGACAGATAAAACCCTTAAAGGACGTTCAAGATGAAAAGCAATTAGAATTATGAATATATTCAAACAACTCTTCTATTGCAAATATTAATGTAGCCTTTACTCTTTATAAATTTTTATTATTATAATTATTATTCTTTTTCTCTGTTTTTTTACGATGTGGATGTCATAATTGTAAGATTTTGGTATTATTTTGATTGTTAAATATTCAGCATATACAAAAAAAAAAACCCACTGATAAAAGTTTCTGTTCATCACGTTGGTCAAGCTAACCCCCACAAACTGTCTATATATTATAAGCTGAGTCTGAGAGTTTTATTTATTTGATAGTTTATTTCACATTTCTTGTTTGTATAGGCTAAATACAAATAAAAAGTGAACAATTTTTTTTGTACTGTTTTTATTTTAAAAAAAAGTTATGAGAGTCTGGAGGTATTATCGACTTTGCAAATTCACTTTGCAGACATTTGTAGGTACAGACATCCATTGTGTGCGTTCTTGGCAGTTTTTCCTTTCTTTTTAATATTGTCCATATCGATATCGGAATTATATCGTATCGACCGAAATAAAAATATATATCGTGATATAAATTTTTGCCATATCGTCCAGCCCTAGTGCAGCCCTATTTTGTTTTTGAGTTTTATTAAAAAATTAGTTTTTTTTCACTTCGAATTACTACTAGGTTATTTACCATTTTTTGTTGTTTTATTGATTTGTTTTTATTTGTGTGTTTTGGTTAGAATTTTTGATGTCGGTTTCAGTTTCGGTTTGATTGGAATTGGGATTGGAAAAATAAATTTTTTTGCTTTGTGTTGCATTAAAGAGTTCTTGTTTTTGCTTTTATTTTGATCTCTCTTTGATGTAAGTCTGTTTTTGTTTTATCAGCCATTTGTAGTGTGCAAGGTAAAAACGATCAACTCATTGTAGATATTTATTTATTTATTTATTTATTCATTTATTTGTTTGTTTAATTATTTAAGGACCCTTTCAAGGTTTTGCTGTTTGTTGACACGAAAACGCAATTTCTGAAAACTTTGCTGGCCAGGGTGAAGTTTTTCCAAAACTTCAGATACAGTGTGGTCCTGTGGACACTACAACAGGCGTTTTCACCTCATGACGTCAGCTTGTGTGCTGTTTTCTCCTTGCTGATTGGCCAATATGGCTGGGTTCACATCAAACGCGGAAGATGCAAATAAAGCAAAATTTCTGTCGTTCGCCTGTAGGATGGTAATCCGCCTCTGTTCTCACGTTTGCATTGATTTGTATGTGATTTACTCATGCTAATACTTAATTCCCCATTTTTCGTGCCCTTAACATGCATCACAGTGTGTTTTTGCATTTTCATGTGGACGGAGATTTAAAAAAAAAAATGAAACTCTGTTCATAAAAATACTCGTCTTTGTGTGGACATGGCCTAAGATTAGTGGAATAAAAACACTTAAAGTACGTTAAGTAAATTGTTGCAGTTTGTCTAATTTCAGTTGCACATCTTTGAAGACTTGTAAAGGTCTAATATATTGATACACATGCTATTTCTTTTCCAGTAGTTTGCATTCTTAGACAAACTAGCGTTATATGAGCGTTTTGTTTTATCGTTTGCTTTTGAGATATTATGTGTTCTATAGTTGATGTGAAAACATAATTCCAAATCTAAATGCAATTTCTTCTTCTTTTGTTGTTGTTAGAGTAACTGAGGCAAGAGTTGTAAACACACCATCTTCTTCTGGAAAGTGGGCTGGAGCAAAAGTTAATTTGGATGTAAACAGACAAACAGTAATAGAGTACTTTTTGCTTTCACCAAATGCAAGAGCAATTATGTTGTTGAAACTTCACAAACACATTCTGGTGAGTTCTGAAAAAAACAATTTATGGACTCTCAACAAAATCACTTTAAAATAATACCTCACAAACGGTTCAATTCAGGTCATCCGTAAATATCAGGAGTGTGTGTGTGGCAGCCCTGAGGATGTTGTGGGATGGGCATCCTGGCGTCCTCGATAGAGCGTCTCTGTCTCTCTCCTGGGCTGATTTCTGCCCTGAAGTGGACTAACAGGATTTCATAGACGGTGTCACACAGCCAAATGCTGCATCCCCTCCAGACACCGAGACCTGCTCACACAAGAAGAAAACCACTAAGCAGTTTTGAGGCCAGCTTTTCATCAAATGAGCAAAACACATACATGCTCATCTCACACACCCGCACACATTATCTCAGCCTCTGAGCTAGTCTGAGGGAAAAACCTCAATCCGCAGAGGCTCACAGCTGAACAATTAGAATATTTTTGCCTTTCATAAATCACTGTGACACCGGCGGTTTGGTTTCATGGCTAAAAAGTAGAAAGAGGCACAGAAGCTTTGCTAATATGGCTTTGCGTACCATATTTAGGGCTGTTTTTGTGTTCTGCAGGTAATGTGATTTGTGTAGGTTGGTGTTCGTTGTGCTCGGTTTCATGGTTTAGCAGTAGTTGGTAATCTGTGAGGAAATGGGGAAAGTCCAAAGGGATGGATTCTCTCTGATCACTGAACCCTTTTAGTCTTTGTGTTAACTTAGTTCAGTGAGGTGAAAGACTAAACACAATCACACACGCTCAGAGTTACTAAAATAGGGGACTCATGCAGGTTCTCGTGTCCAGGGTTTCATCTGTAACCTCAGCTTTCGTTCTTATAGTATTTGATGATTTGCACAGTAGCCCTAAAAATATGACACACATGTCATGCAGTAGATATTGAATATTGCTAACAAATAATGCTAGACTTTTATTTTCTGAGGCATCTGGTGTTGAGGTGATTTTTAGTGGATATATCTTTCTAGTCAGATCCTCTGAAGGTCATTGAAGTTTGGGTTCCATAAAACAAGTGCACTTGGTTTGATATTTTGCTAATGCAAAGATGCAGGTATGTATATTTTTATTTTAAGTTATCAAATATTGGTCAATGTCTCATATTTACAGTAACTTAGGACAGTTTAGGGTAATTAATTTGTGGCTTGCTTATGTTGTCTGTGTGTTTATAGAAATATTTGACTTTTTCATGTAATCTTTTTCATATAATAGTGTATATGTTGCAAATTTCAAATGCAACATTGTATATACTGTGTTATCAATTCATTTTTATTATTAATAATTAACTGAGTGAGCCTCACACAGGTGAGTGGGTTTAACAAACCACCTGTAGAAAACAAACTTGCACCAGTTTTGCACATTAGCACCCAACATGTTCTTACAATCAGCACCAAAAAAAAAAATGCATTTATGAAGTGTCCTTTACACAGGTGAGTGGGCTTGACAAACCACCTGTAGAAACACTCTTCTCTCTCTTTATAGAAAACAAACTCCCCCTTACTCAAGCCTTAGTTTTCTGAGCACAAACAGTTTCTTTGTATAATTAGCACTTCTTGTGTGTATTGCCTCTTTTCGTTGAATCGCTGAATGCCTCCTCATTTCTACACCACTTTGGACAAAGGTGTTTACTAAATGACTAAATTAAAATGTAAATATTATCATATTTAATTAAAAAGTGTGCTTGTCCTTGCTTTCCATATAATAACACTTGCTAATGTAAAAAAATATATATAAATAAATAAATTATAACGTATACTTGAGTATGCAAATACTGTAAAAAGTAATCTCACAATCAGAATAGGTTAAAATAGTTGTCTAGCTACTAAACAGTGACTTTCTTAGGTTTATAGACAGAGGCCAGTGGGCAAATTTGGCCAGGATGCCGGGGTTAAACCCCTCCTTTTTTTCGATGGACATCCCGGAATTTTTAGTGATCACAGAGAGTCAGGACCTCGGTTTAATGTCTCACTGAGCAGTATAGAGTCTCCATCAATATACTCACTAACACCACTTCCGACAGCAATCTAACTTTCCGATTAGGGCTGTGCGATTAATTGAAATCGTATTGAAATTGTGATTTCGACATGTACAATTTCTAAATCGCCTTACAGCACGATTTTGTCGCAGTATGGTATTTGTACAAATCATAACGCAGTGCGCCTAAACAGAGCACGATAAAAGGTGACCGAACAGCCTGCATATACAGGGATGATGAGTTCAGCACAGGAGGACTTGGTGCCAAAAAAGTCAACATCTGTGATATGGGATTAAGTTTCTTTGGATACAGGAAGGCTGATGTATGGCAGAACCAGGTAGTTTGTAAGTCAGTCATATATTGCATTTAAAAGCATGTGAAAAGTGTGTGTCGCTTCCTTCAGCATTTTCAACATGCTTTGCGGTCACTCCTTTGTTGTTGCTGTGTGACCATCAACCGTTTTCTCAGAGGATGACAGCATAACAAAACATTGCTGCAGTTCCAATACAAGTTTTATGTATGGAGAGAATTAAAAAGCACTTGGTGTTCGGGTGTCTTGTGTTTGTTTAAGGTAATTTGATATGTATATTCCATACAAAGTATGAAGCTGATCGATCAGTTCTCGTGACTCGCAGTACGGCATTCTGAAAAGTTACATTTAACGTTTTTCTGAAAAGAGATGTTTTAAGCTGGGGACCCCTGGCATACGTGGGTGCACAGCCCTCATTCCCATGTGGTCTCCAATCTAGATGCTGACTGGGTGCAGCCCTGCTTAGCTTCAGTGTGCGACCATGTGAGAGTTTCAGAGAGCTACTGCTTTCAGAGAGCTTCGGCATGTAAAACTTGTTTAATGGCCCGTTTCCACTGAGCGATACGGTACGGTACGCTTTTATGGTCGTTTCCACTGTCAAAAGGCGTACCGAACTGTACCATACCACTTTTTCGGCACCCTTTCGAAAGGGTACCAAACACGAGAAAGGGTACCAAAAGGTAGAGCTACACGCGCAGCTAAACGCTGATTGGTTACAGAGATACGTCACGATCTCGTGGAGCTAGCCAGAATGAAAACAAAGGAACCGCCATGTTTTTAATACACAGCCGAGACAACTATATGCATATAATAATGAGCCATGGATGACCCGAGCTCAAACAAACCTTGTCGTTGTCTTAATGTACAGCCACATAGCTAAGAAGAACAAAATCTGCAGTGTTCTGTTGTTGCTTTACGAGGCCGTCTAAAAGTGCGAGCGGTTTTCGCTTTCTCCAGGGAGCTCGCGATTGCATCTATATTTCATATAACGAACTTCTTGAGCTAATGATAATAACATGTGTGTGATTATTGAAGTGTCTTCGACGTCTGATCCTTTCAGAAAAGAAAAGGACAAACGCGAAAAACAAAAAAAAGAAACCCGACAAAACATAGAAGCAAATTGTTTCAGCAACCTGAAACGAATATTATGAACTCGGAATGACAAAATTACTCTCTAACAGAGGCTACATGTGCTGCTGAAGATTACAGACACAGATGAGAGGTTTGCTCTTACTGTGGGCTATATTTCGTGTTGTTTTTGAACTCAAGTATGGACTAAATGTATACTGTGTGTAGTTTATCTGTAATTGGTAACATATCGGAGACTGTAAGGGTCTGTATGTGCTGTTGCATTTATTTATTTTATAATTGCAGACGTTACAGTAGGCTATTTCGCACTGTCATTGATCTGCACTTATAATCAAATCATGTTCATAGAAAGGTTAGTAATAAACATTTATACACAAGTATTTATGTTTAAAGCATCTGTTTTGTGAGAAGGGCTTCTCATATGATTTGTGAATGACCTGTACGGCTTAACTGTAGACATTTATTCGAGTGAGAATGACTTCGACTGAAACTTTGGGACAAAAAGAGTACCCTTTTTAGTGGAAACGCAAGCTTGATAAAGATGACCCGTACCGTACTGTACCAGTCAGTGGAAACGAGCAATAATATGGTAGGTATATACTGTGAATATAAAATATACCATTTCCAAAGCTTTGTCCCAAAAGCCTTCCCTCACATCATAGCAACTGCTCTAGCAATTGTTTCTTCTGTATCTTTATATGACTGCTACATCATGTCAGACTTCATGAGTCATGTTTGCATTCCATTATGCACACATATCTACAATCGCTTTTGTATTTTTCATTTAAAAAAAATTTAAATATCTAAATATCTAATCTTTGATGTCTGAATCATAAAGGGACAACTTGGCTTCGTTTCTCACGTCTTCTGAAATATCGTTTTATAACGACGATTATCAATTCCCTCACTTCTCTGTTGGGCTGCCATATTCCAGACAATTAGCGGTCATAAAAAGGCTCCTTTTATTTGATATAATTTGCTGTTGAATGCTTTGATTAAGTGGCCAGAGAGAATGATCTGTTTTCTTCCAGCGTTCACAAACAGGAGCGCTTTGAGCCAGCAGCCCCTCGCTCACGCTGAGCTTTGATGAAAGTCCTGTCAAAGCCGAGTAAAGATTTCACCTCTGAGAGACAGGAGGAATAGTTGGAAACGGATGGATTTGCTTCCAGACACAGCACACCTTAATGTTCATTAACTCAGAGAGTGAAAGACACACGGAGATGCTGACCGGTCCTGCAGGAGCGTGACTCTGTCTCACTGCGCTGCAATGACAGACAGACACATGAACTGCCTGCCTGTGGAGTTTATGAGAATGTGTCTGGGAGAGACGCTAAACCGTTCAACAGCCGTCATGTTAGTCGTGTTGCCATCCAACGCTGGGAATTTAACGTGTCAAACACTGGTAATAATTCATTTCAAAAGTTATGGTTGGGAATATTAGTGTGCAGATATACAGTAGCATTGTTTTGATGCCATGTGTTCAAGACAAGTCTTTTGAGGCAGTTTTGAGAGGTCATTTCAATTAGTTGAATCCTATTTTTGATAACAGCTTTTGGCGCAAGTATTTCAGAATGGTTAAAACAGTAGTTGTAATGGTGTGCATTAAAGCCACCTTTCCACTGCACACGACATTCAGACACGACTGTTGAAATACGCCCCCTTGTGACTGTCGCACAGAATTTTCAGTTTTGTCGTGCACCATGGGAGAGAAACTGTTCTCGCAGTGTCCGATATAAAGGAGTGCAAAAGCAAGAGTCTTTATTCTCTGGCGTTCACTGTGGTTGAATGAATGAATACTAGAAACTCAGACCACTAAAAATTTTGGAGGGAATGTAGAGACAAAAAAAATATATATTTTTTTTATTATTCATTTATGAAAAGAAATGTCTTTTTAATATAGACTTATTTTCTGATTCAAAAAATAACGAAAATAACTACTATTTCTCATCTGGCATGCACGGACCTGCTTGGACAACACTGGAAAACATGACATCCGGTCGGCCGGTCGCATACGGCCTAGTCGCAGGAGTTTAAATATTTCAACGTATCTGCAGCTCAAATCGGATCAGAATTTTCCACATACGGAGATGATCGGAACTCCACGCAGTTCCCGGACTACTCTCCATTGGAAATGAATGACTTCCGGTCTGTCGCTTGTCGTTTGTCGTGTACAGTGGAAAGGCGGCTTGAGAGTTTGTTGATTAGTTACGTTATCCACTCACAGTCTGTTTTAGCAAAACTGTTTGATAGTGCATAAAGGTCACTTAATCATAATTTGGTGAGTTTATTCACTCGTTTGCTCATTTGTTTGTTCAATCTTTCATTCTTTTTCACTCTTTCTTTCATTCTTTTTGTTCTTTCTTTATTTCTTTTCATTCATTCTTTTAGTTCTACCTTTTGTTCTTTAAGTTTTACCTTTTCTTTCTTTCTTTCTTTCTTTCTTTTTTTCTATCATTTGTTCTTTATTTTGTTCTTTAATTATTTTATTTGTTTGTTCTTTTATTTCATTTAAATTTTTTTCACTCTTCCATTCTTTCTTTTTCTTTTGTTCTTTCTTTTGTACTTGGTTCTACCTTTTGTTCTGTCTTTCTCTTGTTTGTTATTGTTCTTTCATTCTTTATTTTTTTGTTCTTTCTTTCTTTTGTTATTTTTTTTTCTTTCATCCTTTTGTTAATCCTTTGTTCTTTCTTAGTTCTTTCCTCTTTTTTCTATCTTTCGTTCATTCTTTCCTCTTTTTTGTTGTTCTTTTTTAATTCTTTCATTCTCTATTTCACTCTTTTTCTTTTGTTCTTTCATTTATTCATTCGTTCTTACATTAATTTGTTCGTTTGTTCTTACGTTCTTTCGTTCGTTTGTTATTTCTTTATTTTTTGTTTGTTCTTTGTTTGATTTTTCTTGTTTGTTCTTACTTTCGTTATTTCTTTGATTTTCTTTTGTTTGTTTTTTTTCGTTCTGTCTTTTGTTCTTTCTTTCCTCCTTTGTTCTTTTGTTCATTCATTCTTTCTTTCCTTCTCTTTATCACTCTTTTTCTTTTGTTCTTTCATTAGCTCGTTTGTTCTTACGCTCTGCTGTTCATTTGTTCTTTCATTTTTGTTCTTTGTTTGATCTTTCTTGTTTGATTTTCTTTCGTTTGTTCTTTCTTTCGGTCTTTTGTTAGATTTTCTTTCATTCATTTTTTCGTTCTATTTTTTTTCGTTCTTTTTTCATTCATTAGTTCTTTCTTTCCTTCTTTCTTTCCTTTTTGTTAATTCATTCTCTTTTGTTTGTTCATTTGTTTCTCCTCTTGTTTATTTATTCTTTCATCATTGCTTTCTTTCTTTCTTTTTCTTTCTTTCTTTCTTTCTTTCCTTCAAAATGTAGGGTTGCACAATGTATTCACAATTGCGTCAACAATCCAAAATTTGCACATCCAAAATAGTCATATCGCGGGATCTGCAATGTTGAGTAAGCATATAATTATAATTGACCAGACATCACACTTCACAAAACATGATTTGTGGGGTCATTACAAAGCTTATGATAATAGAGTGAAAGTTTATAATTTGCCAGATGCAAATTATGATTTAATGCCTGTGACTGTATATACTCTCAGGAAAAAAAAGTACAATAGCTGTCCCTGGCATAGCACTTTTTTCACAAGGCACAGCTTTACCATCTTATTTCTGTGAGAGTAAGCTTTTCAGTTCAGTTTAAAGCATTCAGGCACAAGAAAATATCACATTTGTAGCTTTAACAAAGATGAATTAGATTTAATTACTTGTATGATAAAGACTTTAGTGTTATTTTACATTTGATTATTCAATTTCTGTACCTGAGTACTATTAGGCTTCTAAGAACACCATAAAGCACTCTATTTCATTTGTACCTTTGCTATATTGTATTCTATTGTGCGTGTAATTTAGTTTATTGTATTTTATGCAGATGCACTCCCCTACAAAATTGTCCCAATCAATCTAAAATTATGAATTCTTTCCACAGAGCTATACTAGTCAGCTGGTGAACTTCCATTTATATTGCTCTATATATATATATATATATATATCGCAGAGAAATAACATCATATGTCAGTTTTTCAGTTACTCAGTCCTGGGGAAATGCACATAAAAAGTGGATTATAACCTAACTTTTTACAGGAAGTGCTAGGCCTTGATGTATACTGTACATACTGGTGCTGTATGTCATTAGATTGAAATACACTGTAAAAAAGCAAACTGATAAAATGTTGGAAAAGCAAAAAATATTTTAGCTGAAGTATTATCTTTAAGCGAGAAGACATATTGTGCAAAAATATACTTTAAAAAATATTTTCAATTCCAGTCAACATTCAGGGTGGTAAATATTGACTGGACTAATAAACATAAACCCAAACATTTTACAATCTTTAGTTGTAATCAATATTGGGCCAATTAAAAAAAAAAGATAAATATTTATTTTTGATTTATTTGTTATTCCCGTAGCTCAAAAAGCATATGCCAACATTATGGTTTCCCACTAATAAACGGAATATTTCAAAATAAAACAAAAGAAAATAACATTTTGTACTTTAGATTATTATCTTGGAAAGATTGACTCTGTGTGAGAGCGTCTTTGGCTCTGACTGTGTTGTGCACAAGCTGGCTTGCTTCTGAGACACTAATTAACAGGCCTCGTTATTGAGATCACAGACATTTCTACATCTTAATTGCATCTTAATGACATTTCAGCTCAGATGCTGTAGCTGGAGCCAGATAGCATGACGAGGAGGGATACAGTGGATTTGATTTTGATGGAGGAAAAGCAGAGTTTCAGCATCCAGCAGACCATACTCTGGCCCTATCTGAAAGTGACTCCTCTGTCCTGCGGTCAACATTCTGCTAATCACCACTAAAACCCCTCATCTTACTCTCTCTGAGCCTCAGTCCCAGTGGAAGCATGAACCTGATCCACACTTATGCTGTGTAATTACAGCGTCAATCCCAGGTAGCGGGCACTATCTTGGTCTCACACGAGCGCCAGTAATCTGACGCTCTGAGTTTATTTTAATGTACTTCCGTTTTTCACCTGCAAGTCCTATTAGAAGGTGTTAATCGGATACACTGTGCAAATAAGGAAATCTGACAATGAGGTTTTGCAGGTTTTCTCACTGTGGGCTGTGGTTGTCAATTTTACTGGCCACAGATTTGCAGGCACTTCATATTTCCTGTCCACTTGTGGGCCTTAAATTTGTATTAAAGGGCACATATTTTAACCATTTTCAAGATTTAATATAATTTTTTTGTGTTTCCAGATTGTGTCTTTAAAGTTTCAGCTCAAAATACCTATCGGATTATTTATTATACCTTTTTATATGTGTGTTATGGCATTGTAGCTGTTTTTGTTGCCTGTGCCTTTAAAGCTGGTTCTCCCCGCCCACCATTCCCACGTGCGTGTCAGAGCCATAGGCTTCACGTAGATAAACAGAACAGTGACAGTCAAGAATGAAGTAGATCTCCCTTACTACAAGAAGGACTTTATTAACGGTTATTTGTTATATTTGTTGTGGAGTTAATTCAAGCCTTTCTGCAGCGATGAGTCTCACAATGTCGTTATAAAGTTCACTCACGTGCACTGTTTTAAAAATGTTTTAAACTTGTAAAACTCATTCCAGATCACATTTGATGATGATTGATGATCACAACGAGCCGAACAGATCTTTTAATCCCAGTTACTTTGCGCACATCCTGTGTTGTTGGTATGATTATACGCGTTACTACGGAGACATGTTAATACATGTCAATCAATTCGGTGAACTGATATATATATATATATATATATATACATACATGCATACATGCATACAGTTGAAGTCAGAATTATTTGCCCCCTTGTTTATTTTTTCCCTAATTTCTGTTTAACGGAGAGAATATTTTTTCAACACATTTATAAACATAATAGTTTTAATAACTCATTTCTAATAACTGATTTATTTTTTCTTTGCCATGATGACAGTAAATGGTATTTTACTAGATATTTTTCAAGACACTTCTATACAGCTTAAAGTGACATTTAAAGGCTTAACTAGGTTAATTAGGTTAACTAGGCAGGTTAGGGTAATTAGACAAGTTATTGTATAACGATGGTTTGTTCTGTAGACTATTGAAATAAATATAGCTTAAAGGGGCTAATAATTTTGACCTTAAAATGGTGTTTAAAAAATTTAAAACTGCATTTATTCTAGCCAAAATAAAGTAAATAAGACTTTCTCCAGAAGAAAAAATATTATCAGACATACTGTGAAAATTTCCTTGCTGTGTTAAACATTATTTGGGAAATATTTTAAAAAAGAAAAAAAATCATAAGGGGGCTAATAATTCATATTATATTATATATAATTAATATATATTGCATTTAAATACTCCTGTATTAAAATATCTACAATTGTCATTACAGTTCATCCGGAAAGTAGTCTTCACTTTTTCCACATTTTTTTATGTTACAGCCTTATTCCAAAATGGATTAAATTCATTTATTTCCTTAAAATTCTACACTCAATAGACCATAATGACAATGTGAAAAAAGATTTTTTAAATTGTTTCAAATTTATTACAAATAAAAACCTGAAAAATCTCATGTACATAATAGAGCTGCACGATTCTGTCTAATATGAGAATCGCGATTTTTATTTTTTTATTTTTTTTTTTGCTTAAAATAAAGATCACAATTTTCTCACGATTCTGTAGATGTAAAATAAAGGTTAATATGAGTAGCCTATTATTATTGTAACTTCAGAATACAACTATTTATAATTCTGATGTTGAATTATTGTGTTTGAGACATATGCTCGCAATCTGTCATTAACAACATTGTTAGACTATTTTTTTCTACTGGTAAAATAAGACATTTGTCATGATCAGATTCCCTCTTGCATTATATTCAACATTATATAGGCTAGATTAGTTATACTGACACTGTTAACCATTTATTCTCATGCACAACACTTTGTGTTCGCTATGAAAGAAAAACATATTAAATGCTTGTCGTAATCATAACTCTTAAATACGATATGATCATTTAAATGATGTGCGTCACATGCTTTCAGTTTCATTTTTACTGCTAAGTGCGGTTCATACTTCCCACGCAGCTCCCAAACGATCGCTCTGTGCCACAAACTGAATGTTATTTACAACTTTATTAGCTGTTATTCACAACCTATTCAAGTTCTGTTCAATAGAAAGTAGGCATCATTCATAGGCGCGCGCCCGCCCTCTCTGTGGTAACAGCCAGGTAACAGCTCATGGTCAACTCACGTCACGTGTTTTTGCGGCCGTATCATGACATTTTTGGGTGAATTATACCTCATAAATACAGTATGTGACTTTTTCAACACTATTTGGAGGTGTCCACGTTGCTGAACAATGTATGTAAAACAACGTGAAGACTTGTGCGGCGCCTTTGCTTCTCTCCTGAACTTGAATATTTGATTGGCAGAATCGTATAAATGCTGGATTAAGATTGTGTAGCGGGTCGAATAGAGATCGCGATCTTTTTATGCTTAATTGTGCAGCTCTATTACATAAGTATTCATAGCCTTTGCCGTGAAGCTCTAAATTGAGCTCAGGTACATTCTGTTTCCACTGATCATTCTTGAGATGTTTCAGCAGCCTAATTGGAGTTCACCTGTGGTCAATTCAGTTGATTGGACAGGATTTGAAAAGGCATACACCTGTTTATATAAGGTCCCAGGGTTGACAGTGCTTGTCAAAGCACAAACCAAGCATGAAGACAAAGGAACTGTCTGTAGACCTCCGATACAGGATTGTCTTGAGGCACAAGGCTGAGGAAGGTTACAGAAAAAATTCTGCTGCTCTGAATCTTCCAATGAGCACAGTGGACTTCATCATCCATAAGTGGAGGATGTTTGGAACCACCAGGACTCTTCCTAGAGCTGGCCGGCCATCTAAGCTGAGTGATCGGGGAAGAAGGGCCTTAGTCAGGGAGATGATCAATAACCCGATGATCACTCTGTCTGAGCTCCAGCGTTCTTCTGTGGAGAGAGAAGAACCTTACAGAAGGACTACCATCTGTGCAGCAATCCACCAATCAGGCCTGTATGGTAGAGTGGCCAGACTGAAGCCACTCCCCGCCTGGAATATGCCAAAAGGCATCTGAAGGACTCTCAGACCATAAGAAACTAAATTCTCTGCATGGTGCATGGTGGTGGCAGCATTGAGAGGTACTGCAGAGGAATGGGCAAAAATTCCCAAAGACAGGTGTGCCAAGCTTGTGGCATCATATTTAAAAAGACTTGAGGCTGTAATTGCTGCCAAAGGTGCATCAACAAAGTATTGAGCAAAGGCTTTAAATACTTGTGTACATGTGATTTTTCAGGTTTTTTTATTTTAATAAATTTGCAACAATTTCAACAAATCTTTTTTCACATTGTCATTATGGGATATTGTGTGTAGAGTTTTGAGGAAATAAATGAATTTAATCCATTTTGGAATAAGGCTGTAACATAAAAAATGTAGAAAAAGTGAAGCGCTATGAATACTTTCCGGACGCACTGTATATACAGTAGTAATATTTTAAAACTTTTGATTTTGTAGTCCAACGGATTTGAGAAGATCACACTATATTATGTCAGTTTATATTATATCAATGTGATATATTGTACTGTTTGTGTGATGTAAGTCACACAGAATTTTTCATTGGACTGCTTTCAGCACACATTCCGGAGTTCCTTTTTTTTGACAAGCATTTGTATTGATGATTGAACAGTTGGACTACTCAGTAAGTCAAATAGAGAATGTCTCTGGAAAAAGTTTTAATAGGGTTAAGTCTGGACTCTTTGGTGGCCAATCCATTTGTAAAAATCATGTCTCATGCATTGTGAACCCCTCTTTCACAATTTGAACCTGATGAAATCATGGCTTTGTCATCTTGGAATACACCTGTGTCATAAGGAAAGGCAAAATTCAACCCCACTTGGTCATATTCTGGATTTCTAAACTATTTTCCTGTTGAATTTTGTGCAGTAAAATAATACAAATCTATAAATTAACTAGGGGATTCATCATATCCTCTGCTTTTCAGCTTCCACTTCCCCAGGCTTTTCTTCATCCATGTTTGATGTTTAACATGAAGAGTGGGATTGTGGTACAATGAGCTTTTAGTGTTTCTGTCCTTCTGTTTTTAGCTCTGTATGCGATGCAATGACATTCATACATTTTTAAGCTTGACTTAAAGTTTCCACTGTATTGTTCTAAACGGTCTCATTGGTGTGTATGATGTGTGTGCATGCACAGACCTACAGCAGATGGGCAGAATCAGAGGAACCTTGATGAGAGAAAGTATGAGCGAATCAAATTTACCACAGCAAATATTTATTTACCAGATGAGCTCTCTTCATCCATCTCTCTCTCTCTCTCTCTCTCTCTCTCTCTCTCTCTCTCTCTCTCTCTCTCTCTCTCTCTCTCTCTCTCTCTCTCTCTCTCTCTCTCTCTCTCTCTCTGCTTTACAGCCTATGTCCTTCACATGAAAATAACTGTGTGTTTGGGGCACTAGGTTACAGAAGCAAGTCATGCATGCGACACATACGCAAAGAGTGTTTTATGAAGCAGAAGACGTGTGTGGTGTGTGTGTGCAGTGCAGACACAGAAAGCCAGTGACTCATGAAAACTTGTCCAGATCTGACTTCATCCCCAAAAGCTATTATTTATTTATTAAAAACTAATTACACAAAATATGTATATTTTAGAGGTTAAAAACTAAAAAATTTCATACATATTTAATGTGTATATTAGGATCATACCTTGAAGTATGCCATCTTTTTTTGAGGGTGCCAAATGCAGCATCCACAATAAAAATAAATAATAATGAATGCAAAGCAACAGTAAGCGTATCTATGAGTCAAATAAAGTCTAAACGTCAGAATATACACTACATAATAAACCAACAACGATAACCCCTATTAGCATATGTGAAAATGTTAATTGTATGTAAAAGTAGTGCAGTTAGAATAGTAAAAATACTCCATTTGTAGTATATATCAATCAATTGTGTTAAATACTTTATGTACAACATATATAAACGTATTTGTATATAATATATATACAATATATAAATTTACCACAAGTTGTACCTTGAAATTAAAGTTCTTATAATGGAAATGCTTCCATTTTACATCTCATTTTGTTTTTGTAATTCCCACATTTCTCATTGATGATTCTTATTAAATTCATGTGTTTCAGTTAAATGCATTACAATTAAATTTTTAGTGTCATCAGTGCTGCAATCCTGTTGCCTTTTGGCAAATTTTGCCATTTTGATTGCCAAGGATGTAATTTATGTGATTAATTCAGAATTTAATTCGTGGGCAGAAGAGTTTCCCCTTCATTTAATTAGATATTTATTAGCCAATAAATCCACGGAAGCCATTTTATACAGACAGTCATATGTTTGACAATGCAGTGTCTTTCAGGGACTAGAAGACCACAGACAGTATACATCAGTCTAAAAGTCCTTCCAAATGCATTTGATTATTTTGGGGTAACATTTTTACTAGGACCAGCTTCAGATATGAATTGTAGCAACAAAAAAAAAATGACTCTATAATTCAAAATAAAGTGGCAATAAATGACCCTGTGCTGAAAGTGAAATGTAAAAACCAATGAAAGTGTCAGATCGCAGCATTACATTTAGATCTGCTCATGTTGCATCATTATATTTTTCTTCACGTTTATGGCTGTGTTCCACTTTGCTTTTAGATACTGGTTTGTAAACGTCCCTAAGCACTTCACATGCATACTTTAATATTCATCCCACTTTGTGGAGTGGATGAGAGAAATATATATGGCCAAAACCTTGACCCCTCTATTTTGACAAAGGGAATGAATCTTCTCATACATGCACTTCAGGATACTTCATACGTAACAATGCAGCACAACTGGATGGATGGGGTTTTTATAGCCCAGGCATACCTAAACTATAAACAATTTTTTTTAATAATAAAAAAATACAAGTCTCTGCTCTGAAAACCTTTGAACTGTAAATTGACCCTTTTATTAGACTAGTTTGAGCTTATTCTGATATTGTCACCGGAAGTCTAATTATTTTGTCTTCAACTGTATTTTGTTTTATACAGTATATTCTTGAAATTATTAAAGCTGGCAGCTAGCTCTCTGCAACTCTCACATGGTCGCCCAGTAAAGCTAAGCAGGGCAGCGCCTATACCTGCATTAGTACCTGAATTGGAGAGCATGCACATGGGAAAGCTAGGTTGTTGCCGGAAGTGGTGTTATTAAGACCAGCAGGAGACCCTCAACCTGCGGTCTGTGTGGGTCCTAACACCCCAGTATATTGATGGAGACTCTCAGTAAACTCAGTCTTTTGGATGAGAAGTTAAAACCCAGGTCCTGACTCTGTGTGGACATTAAAAATTCCAGGATGTCCTTCTAAAAAGATCCAAAAGGTCCATCATGGCCACTTAATCATCCCCATATCATAATTGGCTTCATCCCTCTGTCTCCTCTTCACCAATCAGCTAGTGTGCGGTCTGGCACAATATGCCGGCGCATCATGCAGGTGGATGCTGCACACTGGTGGTGGTTGACGAGATCAACCCCAAAAAATGTGTAAAGCGCTTTGAGTGTCCAAAAAATTGCTATATAAATGTAAGGAATTATTATTATTATTATTATTATTATTATTAAAATTCTTTGTAAAACTTTTGATGATTTCGGCTTTATTCATTTTTATTATTTCATACGGTCATGAAAAACCTGGAAAAGTCATGGAACTTTTGACATGGCATTTTTCAGGCCTGGAAAAGTTTTGGAAAAACAAAAAAACCCACAAAGTTTTGGAAAAGTCATGGAAAACAAATATCTGTATTCTTGAATATAGGTTACAGTGAAATTTTATTTTTTTTATTTATTTTTTTTTTCCTCCAGCTGGGCAGGCAGGCCTTTTGCACAGATACCAACTACCTATGATGTATTTCAATGACAAATGTCATGAACATAGTTTTACAAGTCGAGATTGGATTTATGTATTACGAGCATGCGAATCTCTTTGCTTGCGTGCTGATTTCCTCTGTTCACGCACAAAACTTCTTTCACGCCTTCAAATATACGCTGCTCAAGTGCTGATTTTCTTGTGCGCTCTCAAATAAACGCTGCTGAAGTGCAATTTAGCAAGTTTATGTAGTGAGTATGTCTCCAACATTTATTAGATTTACTAGGAATATTTATGAATGTCTCCAATAGACCTACAGAGCGGCATTAATGCGTCCTGAAGTAAAGTGAAACAGCTATAAACTCCAGCAAGATAAAGTCTTTGTTTGTTGTATGCAGAACCATAGACCTTTATCTATAAAGCATAATTATGGAAACTGTGTTCATCCTAACTGAAAGCTACGCGGTGTTTGCTAGCCTCACTCATCACGCACCTGTCAGTCAGTCAGTCAGTCAGCATGTCACCTTAAAGGGTTAAACAAATAACACACAGCACTACTACGGTTACAGAAATGTTTGTGCTGTTATAATTCGCTTACCTTTTAATACGTTTTGGTGCAATTATAACCCACTATTAAAAAAAAACACGACTGAATGTTTTGACTGAGAAGCTGTAATGTAGCCATGGTGGGATGCATTTTGGTGTGGCGTCCTGCCATGGAAGAATGAATGTAGCAGAAACCATGGGTTAGTTGTCTTGACTTTTATTCTGTCCATGGCCAATCACATACTCTCACATTATTAGTGCGGTTTAAGCATTATCTAAATCAATTTTACATAGATATAAACACATGAATTGAAACTAAATAGATTGTTGTGTGTTTTACGATATGCTGTAATAAATTTGAACATACATTGGGTTTTTTTTTTTACCACGCGTACTGTATGTACACATTGCATAAAACATTAGATCATAAAAATTTACTTGAAAGTCTTGGAAAAGTCATGGAAAAGTCATGTAATTTTAGTAGTAAAAATGTGTATGAACCCGGTTTATAGTTGTGTGTTTGAGTAAACCATTCTCCTTGTTTTATTCTGTAAATTTCTGTTGACGATTCTTCCAAATATAAACTGAAAAAGTTTTCATTTGTTCCTGCATAATAAAAAATACATTTTATATCCATTTTTAGACGGCACTAAACCAATGTTTTCACTTCTAAAGTTTTTTTTTTTTTTACTGAATATTGATTGGGTTTGATTGATTGGGATTGGCAAAACCTTTTGATTTAGTGGCTAGTAGTATGAGTTCGTCCAATCTCATTCGTGTGATTTGCTCATCCCTAAACTGATCATCACTAAACTGACAAAGCGTAAAATAGTTATGTTTGCTCATGAGATCAGGCTGGATTGTCAGTCACAACAAATAAGAATATTTTTGTTAGTTGGACCAATTGACCAATTTAAAAAACAAAAAAACCCTAATTTCCAAAATAAATTTAATTCGGGGAGGGATTTTTTTTATCATACTTTTATAGAATAAAGCAAAAATTTGACTCAAACCCATACCTTATAAATGGCAATTTTCCCGTAGCGTTAAGTCATTTATTCTTAAAGTAATGAGTTAAAAATGACACTTTAGATGGCACACTTCAGATAAATGACTACATGAATGTGAGATAAAAGAAAGGCTATGTAGACCAAACAGGAAGTGGAAAAAGATTTCACAACCTGTTGTTAGTAAGCGGTCCAGACAGAGCCATCAGCACAAACTGTACTGTGTGTCATGAAGTTGTACTGGCCACTTTAAAGAGCTCAGTTTGAATTAGAGGTTAGAAGGTGAATCAGGTGGAAGGATCTAGAGGTCTGTGTGTGTGTGTGCGTGTGTGCATGCTTGCCTGTGTGTGTGTGTGCAAAAAGAGAATATGTGCCTATGTTCTATTAATAATACCTGTCCTAAATATGTCTGCCTCCAGACAGCCGGCTTCCCATACAACAGCCTCTACTCTCTTTCTCTCTCTCTCTTTTTTTTTTTACTCTCTCTTTCTTCTTCTCGCATATTCATTCTACCTCGTTTTTTCTCACTCATAATTTATGTGCTCCTGTCTCATGTTTATCCTGCATTTAAATTTTGCACAGAGGAGCGGCGGCAGCAGTGCGCCAGTCAATAGATGTGCTAACACTTAACGACCCCTGCCGAAGCAAACAAAAACAGATCGTTGGCTCTTCAAACAACCCCTCTGAGATCCACCTCTCTCTGCAAGGCCTGTCGTTGTCCTACAAAGTGAAGGAAGGAAGCCAAGGACAGTATATATGGCAGTGTTTCTTAAGAGCTCTTTACTATAAATGTTCCACAGCTCCTTTATTGGAAAAAAGTTGCATAACAAAACGTTTTTAGCAGATACTTAGATATTTCACTCAGAAATGAAAAGTGTCAGAGGTGGTTTCAAACAAGTGTGAGCTTATTTGTTCTTGTTAAACCGAAAAAAATATACACAGTTGAAGTCAGAATTATTAGCCCCGCTGAATTATTATCCCCGTTTATTTTTTCCCCAATTTATTTTATGTAGAGAAGATTTTTTCAACACAATTCTAAACCATAATAGTTTATCTCTAATAATTGATTTATTTTGTCTTTGCCATGATGACAGTAAATAATATTTGACTATTTTTCAAGACACTTCTATACAGCTTAAAGTGACATTTAAAGGCTTAACTAGGTTAATTAGGTTAACCTTAGGTAAACCTTATTAGGTTAAGGTTTTTTGAACTATCATTTCTTTGGCTAATTTATTTGTTTTATGTTCAGTCCACCTACATTTGTAAACCATTAAGTTAACTTAAACATTTTTTGCTGGGACAACATGAAGGAATTGTGTTGGTCCAACTACCTGGTTAGGGGATTTGTAGTTCTCAGCATGCTTTGCGTAGGATTGAATTAAAAGAGGGAAATGTTGACAATAAAAGTAATCTTAGGTGTTAAAAGTTAATAGAAAGACTTGTTAGAATTTAAACTTCGCTTTAATTTGAAGATTTAGAAGAGTTTAATGTAATGCTTTGAGTTTTGAGATTACCACCTTGCAGAATCACATTTGCTTTGGGTGTTGGCAGCTTAATTAGCAAAAATGCAGTTTGTTGCTTTGCTCAGTCAGGCAATAACAGTCCTATAATTAGTTCTGAGATCAATCTCAATCATCTGCATATGTAACTTATGCAATATGCTTAAAAATGGCTCCTTTAGTTTATTTAGGATAACTTCAAATAAAACTAAGAGACTTTGAAATATAGGACACATAATAGACATACATGATATTATCAGACCTTTGAGTTTAAGTTAAATAAAAATACAAATTTATTTAAACTTTTATGTCATAAAATCATGTTGGACCAACCCAATTGCATTTAATTGTATAAATAGTTTTTTTAGTTGGTGGTGCCAAACAAATTTATTGCATGAAAACCTATGGAATAAAATCGCTGTCATAAATATTGAGTGTGTAAATTAAAATTCATGCATCTGAAATAATAAAACGTAAAGGAAAACGGAACATACTCGTAATTTTACGAGGGTGCAATTCCAAAATCTGCGATTAGAACAGATACAACACTTTCTTTGTCTGTTTGTATACGATTTATACGTTTACGGTGGGTGTACCTTACAAACACGAAATACAGTTTCACCACAGACACGACAACCTGATTACGAGTACGAATCAAAAAGCGACACTCCACTGTCAAAGTTACGTCACTGCTGTCACAGGCTGATTCCTGACTCAAGGAAGCTCGCCGAGCACTCGCTTAGCACTCGAGCTCCCACACACCATTTTACAAAATCTTTATGACAGCGATTTTATTCTATAGAAATCCTGCCCTCAATTAAATTGAGTTCATCCAATGAGTTATTTTTTTTTTTTTGAGTGCAGCTTCTAACGTCTGTAGAAACACTTTGATTGACATTTTCTCTTTAAAGATGATGGAAATTCACGCCCATTCATGATGATCTCTTCCTCATTAGCATAGGACGATAGTCTTGTTTTTGAATCTGCCATTATGCTAACACATAGGCGTTTGTTGCTCCACCCTCTTTTAAAAAGAGGGATAGAAAAACCAACTCATTTAAATTTAAGGCTACCGTCATCAAAAGGGCACAATAAGGATCAAAGCCTATAAAAGGGGCCATTTCAAAGAGATATAACATTACTTGTGGTGTATTTTGAGCTGAATTTTTTTTTACATCTTTTAAAAAGGGTATAATAGGTTCCCTTTAAAATATTAAAGAATATACATATAAAATAATATGCATATAAAATAACAAGTGAAAATATTAATTTTTATTTTCATTTATTTATTTACTTTTATGTTGTGTGCAGTTTTTTACTACCAATGTAATCAGACAAATTTCTTAAGGTTTTGCATTATCTTAGCAAATGCCATTTAAATGTGATGGTCAGGACAGCTTATTTTTGTCAGGTTTTCTTTACATCGCTTGGTTATGAAACATTATGTTAAGTACCCATGGCTTATGAAGATGGTGATGGCTTAAGGATTAGCACTTGTGAAATTTCAACCTCTAACCTTTCGGCCTCCAGCATACATTGTGCATTTGTAGGACAGACGGTATGCAACCATAGCTATTAACCTCAGCATGGAAAAAAGTGACCCTTTGCTACCATAAGTGAACATTTATGTTAATAGTAGCCCATTGCTCTGTTGTCTCTGAAGGTTATTGGAGATGTTTTGCCAGAGTGCATCAGTTTACGGCTAGCGGGAGCCCACTTAACTGGAGACATGGATGTCTGAGTGACATTTCTGCTGGAGAAGTGATTGATCTGCCAGCTGTGTGGACCTGTCATTTTGCTTCCAGCCTGATTGATTTGAATGGCAATAGGGTGGTGATCAAGGTCATTGATTGGCTGTTTGTGTTCTGTCAGATTCACAGAGGCGGACACTCTGGTGATGGGAGATGTGACATACGGGGCCTGCTGCGTGGACGACTTCACTGCCCGCGCTTTGGGAGCCGACTTCATGGTGCATTATGGGCACAGCTGTCTCAGTGAGTCAAACAGAAATGCGCAATCATTATTATGTGCATTTGCTTTCCCTAATGTCATTTCAAAACATGTGTGGCTTTCTTCTGTGAAATGGATTTATATTGCACATTATAATACATTTGTAATACTTCTTTCAATGTGTTTTTGTTATTTTTGGAGGCTGATTATCATTGTTTGGAAAAAAAATTTAATATATATATGTTTCCTCTTACCTATTTTGTGCATATTTTAGGTTATTATAAAATATGAGCTTAAGTCAGTCAGTTGTTTGAATCTCACTGAAATATATCTTTCTGTAATGGAATGACTGCTGTAGATATTTTAGATATACATGTCAGCAGGGTTCTAGTTCCCAAGACTTTGGATTTTCATATACAATGTATGGATTCGTATAAAATGTATGATTAATAAAAAAACACCCTAATAATAAAACACATTGAACAGTAGTCAGAAAATGGAATTTAAAAAAAAGAGGAGAAGAAAACTATAGTTGCATTCACTATGAGCAAAACTTATTATAAAGTCTTATTTAAAGGGAAATTTAAACTACTCGTGTGACCTTCACTGGACTCCAATTATGTGCATCCAGTGCTTCCCACACACACACGCATAGACTTTACTTGGGCAGGCCATCTCTGAAAATGTCCGGGATTTGGCTTTTGGTTTCGCTTTCTAAGCCGTCGTCATTTTTATTTAAGCCTGATTTATTTTCTCTTGGCTTCACAGCTGAGTGCGTGCACAGCCGAAAGACTGAGAGAGAAACATTATATAATTAATTATTTGCTCTAAACGAATCCGATAAACTTTTCTATTTACTCAGAGAGGACGAAATTACATCTAAACTGGCTGCAAAAATACTTAACTCATTTGCCTTATTTTCATAATCTACACTTTTTGTTCTTGTAATTATTGTATTTTTTTTTTTAGGGATTTTTGTTCCACAGATGTTTTAATTCCTATGTCATTTATTTCTCTTTTTCTGTATACCTTTTTCAATTTGATATTGATATATTTCATATTTTATACATATCTAACATGTAGAAAATGTCAGCAGCAGATTTTACCTGTCTGTGGGTACACATGGCTCCTGAATAGAATAAAAATAAGACAAATACTGGATTTCTTTTTTTATTTCAACAGTCTTAAAAAAAAAGTCTTTACTACCACCGCAAATATATTTCAAACCTGCGGGAAGCACTGGCATCCTTTGATATTTTATATATATATATATATTTTGCTTTCTTGATGTTAATTAAATTCTGAAACATAAAAGCATTAAGGGCATGTCTGAAATCCACTTTTACTCTTTTAAGGATTGAAAATTACGGTTTGCGTCCTGGTGCAAAGTCTAACAGAGTTGTGCTTATTCTCTTAATAAGTTATGGGTTGTTTTGAGCATAACATGTATTAAACCAATCAGAGTCTCATCTCACATTCCCTTTATAAGTCAGTTGCGTCACACTATGGCGCATTTTCTATTTACAAGGTGGACAAGTGGAAAAGATGAATGCTTCACTAGTGAGAAAACAACTAAACAGACCATCTGCATCGCGAGGATAAAGAACGAGCCTCCTCCATTCGGCCTCTTTACTTTATCTTTACTCCTTTACTTTTCTGGAGTAATGAAACGGTGGAAACTCTAAAGACCACTGAACTCTGAAGACCATGTCCACTGAAGACATTTGCCTACATGTTTAATTTCATTTAAGAAATTCATTTAAAATTCATTTAGCACAGATTTGTTTCAAAACTATTTCTAAATTCAGTTTGAATTTCAACAATAATAATGAAGTGTGGTCAAAAAGTCAAAAAGTTATCCAAACACGCGTTCTATTCTTATGCCCCATATGGTGATGCATACGCCTCCAAAACCCGACAGGCGGACAAATCTAAACTTGTTTTTTATTTTTATTTTTTAAATGCATATAATAAATTATACTGCTACTAATAATAACAATATACATATGCAAATTGTCGTGAATAAATTGAAAAAAGCCCCTGAGGGAAAGAAAGCATGGAGGCAGTGGTTTTTATCATTATGTAGAAAACAAATCATTTTTGTAATATTTTAGTCCTTTAATTTTTTTTCTTATCTAAAGATATTTGTGTATTGCTGTACATCCTGTGTGTATTAAGCAGTGTGTACACGTTTTGGACCTGCATAGGCGCATAACTAATATGCTCTGTGCTGGACTCAAAATAGCATCACGCTAGCAATGTCCCTTAACACACCTCTTTTTTTAGACTAGCACGCCCATGAGTCCAAAAAGTGGCTCAAATGGATTTGCTATTTAAACTACGTGGCGCAAAACATGAAAATGACAGTTGTGATGGTCTAAAAATAGCAACAAATCGTGCCATACACACCTTGCGCCTTATTGCGCCGGGTGTATGATAGGGCTCATAGCATCCTTTTATTCCAATTGTATTTATAGACTACACACCCTCAAATTCATTTTCATAAAGGTGTTTAATGTTTTCCCTCATCTATAATCTCTCTACATTTCAGTGGTTGCTTGTGAGCTCATTTTCGAGACTTTCATTGACAGATAACTTTGTATTTGAAAAAATTATTGAGAAAGAGACCAAGAAATCTCTCAGGGGAGTCAAAAGGTTGGAGACGGTTGGCCTTGGCAGTGAGAAGTGGAGATGTATAGATTTTACTCATGAAGTGCTTTGCAAAGGTGCTCTCAATAGCTTAGTGTGGTAGCCAGTCCGAGCCGTGATGTGTAAGGGATAGCAGATATTTGAATGGACCTGCCCGCACGTGTGCTCAGCAGATCAATACTGAACATGCATTAATGGTGTCCTTTGAAAGGCCTAGACGTGCCAACTAAGAAGAGGCCGCTCCCTCACCCCCCGCCGCCTGTCAGCACCACAACATACAGTAGAGGAAATGCTAAATCAATAGGGCCAATATATCCTCAGCAGAACAATCACACATCTCCCAAATACCAGAGCCGGCCAAGAGAATATTAATCCTGTATCTAAAAACCTGAAGCTTCCTGCAAACCTTATACTTGGACAAAAACAGATCCAAAGGAAACGTGTATCTGTTAATGTATTGTGTGTGAATCGTGAGATCGTTTTACATGTACTGTAGAGTAATTAATCACTTCTTACAACTTTTAAAGGGATGGTTCACTCAAAAATTGGTGTCATCATTTACTCAGCCTTGTTTCAAACCTGTTTGACATTTTTTTTAACACAAAATAAGATTTTTTTTGGAGAAAGCTTAAAAACTTTAAACATAGACTTCCATAGTAGGAAAACAAATACTATGGAAGTCAATGATTACAGGTTTAAGCTTTCTTCAAAACGTCTTTTTTAATATTCAGCAGAATAAAGAAACTCATAAAGGTTTGAAACCACCTGAGGGTGAGTAAATAGTGAGTAGATTTAAAATCAATGGTTCTTTATTGGTGTTTTGTGTGTGTTTGTGGGGGTGTGGTTTTTTTTTCTTCTTTTTTTTTCCTGTTGTTGTCAATGGAAGCGCTGTGTTTTTTAAAACGGCAGTAGCTTAACAAATTCCTGAGCACTCAGCATCTTTAAATTCAACCAGAACTAATGAAGCACTCACTGCTGAGCAGTTTTAGAAGAGCACTGGCATTTTCAGCTTCTAAAAAACACTTTGGTGGACATGCGCTATTAGGCTGCGTGTCTACCGAACTGTTTTTGCGCTGCAGAAATGCAAGCCAAGTAATTTTTTTACTTCTTGTGTCGTCTTTTTTACAACAACAGGTCTTTAAAATGCCGGCTGTGTAGCCATTCCAAAGTCCCTTTAAAGTCCCCGTGAACCGGAAGCTGTGATCGTTATTCTTTTCGCAACGTGACGCAGTTCCTAAACAGAGTTTTAAATGAGCAAACAGTGGGTGTGGCTTGTTTTTTCTATACCGTGCGCTGAATAGATGTTTTAAAGTAGACATTTCATTCAGAAAAATTGGGAAAGGGGTTTTAGAAGAGTTATTACACCCTTACTCTTGCTCACCATTTCTGTTTGTTGTCAAAACTTACAGTTGGAGCAGCATTAGCCATGCCAAAGAACATCGAATCACCAAGAGGCAACACTCTGTTGCTATTTGGGAAACAGACACTAGATGCCGCTAGTGTCACACGACGGCCATTTTGGAATGAAAATTCCAATAATAGAACGACAGCACGGATAACTAATGTTAGAAAGAATGAATTAAAATATTGAGCTAAATATGAGTTAAAATATGATGTTCATACACCCCCATTGAAAAGCAACATTTGAAATAATATCTCAATAAAAAGAAAACAATTTCCAGAATGTTGACGAGACTAAGTTTAATATAATATCTGTTTAACTTGTGACATGAACGTAAGGTTAACAAAATAAATTAAATTACATGTTTTCTTAGTTTTAATTAAATTAAAGTGATGCAAAAATGAGTATAACCCACATCAAAAACTATCTAGTTTGTATGGCCTCCATGATTTTTAATGACAGCACCAAGACTTCGAGGCATGGGATGGACAAGTTGGCTACATTTTGCAACATATATCTTTTCCATTCTTCAAAAATAT
Source organism: Danio kyathit (assembly GCA_903798195.1). NCBI lineage: Eukaryota > Metazoa > Chordata > Actinopteri > Cypriniformes > Danionidae > Danio > Danio kyathit. Next base: position 31,058,964 of record LR812533.1, on the reverse strand, counting down.
CCCCTCTTTTAGAGTTGCTCAACAAGATGCTCAACTTATTGTCTCTTCAGAATTCCCTAAGTGTTTAAATGGATTCAGATCAGGAGACACCTTTATAATAATATAATATATTAAAATAGATGTGTATGTGTGTATATATGATAAATTTATGTGTCAGAATACAATCATTTTTATTTTATTAGTCTTAGTCTTCAACAGACAACACTGGAAAAAATACTATATACCATATAATACTGCAACAAAAACTGTATTGTCAGTCTGTTTCATTTAACATGTCAGTATTAATATGTATTATGCCAGTGTGTAAACTATTACATTAAAGTAATTTCACCTAAAAGTGACAGTTCCATGAAAATAAGTATAGTTAAAATATAACCATTAGGTCTGTAAAATAAACAATTAATAGTGCTGATGATCACCAGTCTTGTGATTAGTAAATGTTGTATTGTCGTCTTTCAAGTTGTATTTCAGCTTTAACGCTCTTAAATAAATACATAAAAAACAAAGCAGCTGCTTGCCATCACAACAGCAATAAAATCCAATGGACGGCCATCGCTTTCACTCCAAAATGGTGGAATTGCGGGGCTGTTGTTGGGAGCTGCTGTCACAATGGAACGTTGTATTGAGTGTCGCCTCTTGGTGATTCTAAGCTCTTTGGCCACGCTATTTGGGAAACTTGCCACTAGATGCCGCTAGTATCACACGGCGGCCATTTTGGAATGAAAATTCCAATAGGAAAACAGCACGGATAACTAACATTAGAAAGAACGAATTAAAAGATTGAGTTAAATATGAGTTAAAATGAGTACATCCCCTTTGAAAAGCTACATTTTAAAACAATATCCCAATGAAAACAGACAATTTCCAAAATGTTGACAAGACTAAGTTTAGTACATCTGATATCTAAAATATCTGTTTCACATATAACATAAAAGTAAGATTAACAAAATAACTTAATAACTTTTTTTTTGTTTTACTCGAATTAAGGTGAAGCAAAAATGAGTATACGCAACATAAACTACATTATCTGGTAGTTTGTATGGCCTCCATGATTTCTAATGACAGCATTAAAAATCATGAATAAAAATATATACTGTATATATTCATAAAAAAATAAATATATTTGGAGAAAGTAGCTTTTTAAATAAAAACGTTTACTGGAAAAAAAACTATGTACTATTATAATATAATACTCCAACAAAAAGTACTGTTATCTGTAATCAACGTCCCATTTTGAAAGTCAAATTAATTTAATTTAACATGTCAGTATTAATATGTACTATGCCAGTGCGTAAACTATTAAATAAATTTAAAGTAATTTCACCTAAAAGTGACAGTTTCAAGAAAACAAGTATAGTTAATATATTAAACATTAAGTCTGTAAAATAAACTATTAAAAGTGCTGATAATCACCAGTCTATGATTTTAAGTGTTGTATTGTCGTCTTTCAGGTTGTATTTCAGCTTTAATTCGCTTTTTAAATGAATAAATAAAAAACAAAGCAGGTGCTTGCCTGCTTTGCCTTGATTCTAAGCTCTTTGGCCACGCCCATTACCTCAAAATCACATAATCTGATAAATTAATTGAAAACAAACAGGAAGTGCATTTTTAGATTTCAATTAAAGATTAGAGGGGCAAACAATTTTTGTTTTCTTAATGACATGCACAGATGAATTGTTCACCACAAAACTAGCAATGTGAGCTAACAACATCATATGTTTAGTTTTGATTTCTTGGGAGCTTTAAGGCAAGTCATTTCACTCGGCGGCCATCTTTGAAATGCCTCTCGAGCAAAACATCAAATTCTCCAAAATTGCTTGCCAAGCTTATGATTAAATTTCATATTAGGACCACCAATAAAATTAAAAAACAACTGGCTTTAGTTTCATTTCTAAACTGATCACACAAAATCTGCAGAAACTCTAGGCTCGTCCGAGCCCCTCCCTCTGAGATTCGTCAGTCTATAGCGATTGGCTCCTGTACTAGAAGGCAGGGCTTCATTTGCCATGTTGACCGTTACACTTTTCCCCGTTCAGAACTATACGAGTGACACGTCTTGTGTTTTGTATAGTCTTTTGCTGAGCGTGGATTTTTTGCTCAGTGCTGAGCGCTCTGCATTTTTTAAATGCTTTGACAGATGAAGAAGCGCTCAGAGCTGATTGTTTTTAGAAACTGTGTGTCTGCAGCACAAAATAGTGCTTTAGTGGACACGCAGCCTTACTACACAACCCTATTTTGAATAGAAAAGAGTAGGGATGCACCGATACCATTTTTTTGAAACCGATCCGATCTCGATACTAAAATTCTGAGTATCGACCGATACCGATCCGATCCCGATATTGTGCTGTTTATTATTATTATTTTTTTATTAACATAATATGGTTTCTATAGTTCTGCTGATTAACTCAAATAATATATCTTCTTCAGTAAAAATAACAGACCTATAGGGCTACTGTAGATGACAGATGGCACAATTTAACTATATATGATGCTTGCTATAAACTATAGACTACATTATTTGAGCATTCATTATGACATTGATCTGATGTGGTCCAGCCTGTTTCCTTTTTAAAATTCAGATTTTTCTTTGAAATCTGTAATAGGCTACCACTATTGACCCTAATCATTGGTAAAACAATCGGCCTTTTAGCAAAGCCTGATATTTTCCTGCAGGTTTGAAGCAGACTAAAGTAAACCGTCTGAGGCCAGTTTTACTTATAAACATTCCCTCGCCTATAGCCGCGTGAGATGGAGAAACTGAAAGCATGTCTGTAAAATAATTTTTTGTCTGAAAAATTATCTTTTTTAAACGAATTTCGTTTGTTATAATTTGTTGGTTTTGTTTAATGTATTTTTGTTGGTCAGTTATCTACAAAATAAACAAGAATATTTGATGTGAAGTTCAAAACAAGGTCCGCTTATATGCTTTAGTGCACAATCTGACAAACTGCTCTGTAAAATAAAATATATATATATATATATATATAAAATTACAGCGAAATATTCACAGTTTCAGAGTAGCCTATATTAGGCTAAATACTTTTCTGTTAATGATAATTCATATGCCCCCCGGGCCGTCATTTTTACTTTTAATAATTTAATCAACTAAACCACAATGAGCCAGGCTTTACAAACTTTTCGCGGCACAAACATAAGAAGGAAAAAACATTCGCGGAAGGAACATAATAGCATAAACTTAGCCTATTACAAGAATAATCTTACGGAGCGGCGCATGTCGCGTCTGCGCAGCCGGTGCCGGAATGAAGCGCTTGCATCACTGAGACACAGCGCGCAGCCCTCCGGTATACGGACACTTCCAAAACAGCAGCACAAAGGGGAGAAATCAGTGCGATGAGGATGTCCAAAGATTATTGACCCTTTTCTAATTTAAAGTTTCAGGTAGGCCTACTTTGTTTGTGAAGCGGAGATAATAGGCTGGCTAACCCTACTCCAGTGTTGTGAATGCGATCTGCTGATCTAACAGACACTGCGCGTGATTTAGAAACAGCAATGATCTCTATGTTTCAGGTCAAAATGAACCCATTTAATGCTAAACTAAATGCATTTCCACACTGATTATTTAAACTAACAAGAACAAATAGTCTTGGAGAAAGTTTTTCGTGCTGTCATGAACGCGACACGCAGTTTGAATTGTGAATGAATGGAAAATGATTGACAGGCGCAGCGGCGGGAAGCGCTGAAGTGAACATGAATTTAACCATGTGAATATTCATCTGTACTTCACATTAAACTATAGAATGGCTTCAAAACATTTATGATATAGTAGGTCTGCTTGTCAACTTTCTAGTGCTTTATAATAGGCTTCCTTCATGGCTTTTGTTGGCTTATAAATTACACAAAATACAGCGCACGCGCAAGATCGGATTTGGATCGGTACCAGCAGGCCGATACCCGATCCAGCAAAAATATGCGATATCGAACCGATATCCGATCCAAGTATCGGGATCGGTGCATCCCTAGAAAAGAGGGTTAACATTGTTTACAGGTGTTATTTTTGACAGTTTCAGAACAGTAGAATAGCAAAGCAGTAGTCTAAAGGTAATGGTTCAGCTGCTGTAATACATATGTGAAATGGACACAGACCAGCATATGCTCTCCGTCTGACCAATCAGAGTAGGTTTATAGACATCATGCATTTTGAAAGAACTATTTATAACAGATGTTTTGAGACTAGATGAGAAATGAGGTTATGAGAAAACCAAAGGGTTTACCTTGGATGCATTTAAATTACTGTGGGTGATTTCCAAAACAAAATGAGCAAACTTTAAAAGCAGCTTAAGGCATTCCATGACACTATACATGCTCCTGTATCTGTGAAGTCATTTTTTATTTTCGCGATTTCTAAACCATCTCAATCATGTCTTATTTTACCTCCTAAAGAATAAAATGGAGAAATGAGGGAGACGAGGGGATGGTGACTGAATCCATGACTCTTATTGACAAAAGCTGTAATTGCAGTGAGTAAGTGCTCTGAGTCTGCCGTGCTAATTGGATAAGAGAAATGGATCAATGCCACTTAACTTCAACCCCCCGGCCCCTCCACGTCTTTTTCTTTTGTTTTCCAGCACCTGCACAATGAGGCTGTGAGGCCACTTGTGTTTCATGCGTGTATGAATATAGCCCTGCATGTTTGTGTGTTCAGACAGTGACCCACTTTAACACAAAACTTTGCAAGAATAAAAACTTTGTCACAGTCAGTAAAATTAATCTCACATGTCTTTCTCTTTCCCCAATATATATTACTTCCTCAAGTAACTAACCATGAATGCTGTTTACGATGTCTGTTCAGTAGCTGTTCTTCAACTTTGTTTACTGCCTGACTGATTATGGCCTAATCCTACCTAACAACCACGAAACTCACATTTGCCTAATGTGAAATGCTCTACTGAGGTGAAGGAAGTTCAATAGGGTTTAATGTTAGCATGATGCTAAGATAACAGCACAATACATCAGAGCATAATAACACATACAAACATTTTAGTAAAAAATTATGAGCTCTTATTGATTTATGGACCACTAAATTTTAAAGGTTTCTGTCAGTGTAGGTGTTCACTCATCCTTTCTATATCGTTTGACCTGTGGCGTACCCCAGGGATCGATTTTAGTACCCTTATAGTTTTGGTAATATTTGCTTCTGGGGTCCATTCACTCATTCATTTTCTTTTCGGCTTAGTCCCTTTATTAATCTAGGGTCGCCACAGCGGAATGAACCGCCAACTTATCCAGCATATGTTTTACGCAGCGGATGACCTTCCAGCCGCAACCCATCACTGGGAAACTTCTGGGATCAGTTATGTGTAAATTTGAGGGTGTTGTAAAACTGTTACAGAGACAACACACAACTTTACATAACCAGAATATGTAAAGAACATGTATCATGAATACTCATGATGTTGACAGCCTTACATCATGTCATAACTACACCTCATGCAACAAGATTCCAGCGACAAGCGATTTGTCAGGTTACACCAAATGTGACGGGACTCAACAGAAACATTTAAATACTAGCTATTCATTTAAATATCAGCCACTGCACTCTCAACGTAATGCTAAAGGTTATAATCTACAGTAATTAATACATAAACCTATTTTATTTTCAAACCAAGATCTGAGGTAGACTATCTGCTGCTGCTTTCAATAATATGGCCTTTTATCATGTGTCGTGTTGCATGTACTGTAGTTAGGACACACTGACTATGTTTACATGGACATCAGTAATTAAAATTATTTGCCTTAATCTGAAGAAGACAATAATATGATTAAGGTGTTTACAATGAGCTGCTTTTTGATTGTTCCTTTAAATGATCCCATTTTACATGTTGTAGCACATAATTCGATTACGTCACCGCACTATCCACATTTTCTTTGGAGTTTCATGTAATTTTTAATTTTAATTTTTAATTTGTGGACTTTAACTGCTGTTTGGCACGTTCACTTTTTTATTCAGGAACATTTCATGCATGCCCCCTGTGACAAATGAGATATTGGATGCGAGTATGAACTGCTGGAAGAGGGTTGTTTTAATGGAGTTTAACACCGCATGACGTATGGAAAAAAAAAAAACCTGCAGTTTTAGTCATTCGCAGTGCTGGTGTCTGTGGTCCTTCACTGACTCAGTAGGTGCAGAGAATAATGTCAAACAGCCATGTGTGTATAGACAACCCTGTCGCAAAATGCAGCAAAAATCCTACATGACAGTAATAGTTTGATTAAGGTGTTTACATAAAATCAGCATACTCCACATGTCTTAATTCGATTTCTGTTTAGTTTGATTATGACTTCAGTCGGATTTAATTAATCAAATATCGCTGTTTACATGGTAGACTCTTAATCAGTGTAATGTCTTAATCGCATTCAAGTCTAATTATTGGTGTCCATGTAAACGTGCTCAGTGTTGTGCAAAATTTTACAACTATTTTATACATTTATATATATATATATATATATATATATATATATATATATATATATACACAGTTGAAGTCAGAATTATTAGCCCTTTTGCATTTTTTTTTTTCCTTTTTTAAATATTTCCCAAATTATGTTTAACAGAGCAAGGAAATTTTCACAGTATGTCTGATAATATTTTTTCTTCTGGAGAAAGTCTTTTTTTTTTTTATTTCGGCTAGAATAAAAGCAGTTTTTAGTTTCTCGAAACCCATTTTAAGGTCAAAATTATTAGCCCCTTTAAACTCATTTTTCGATAATCTACAGAACAAACCATTGTTATAAAATAACTTGCCTAATTACCCTACCCTGCCTAGTTAACCTAATTAACCTAGTTAAGCCTTTAAATGTCATTTTAAGCTGTATAGAAGTGTCTTGAAAAACATCTAGTGAAATATTATATATATATATATATATATATATATATATATATATATATATATATAGTATAAAATTATTGATTCTGATAGAGTGAAAATCCACGACACCTCCAAGTTTTTAAAATGGTTAGCTGAAATGGTTTCTGCCCTCAAGCTGGAAAGGCTACGTTTCTGTAGATTTTGCAAACAGAAGACGTATGACAAAATATGGGGCCCCTTCCTTAGCTGTATAGGTTAATAATGTCTCTGTAATTTTTTTTCTCTCCTTCCTTTTTACATGTAATTTTATTTAGTTTCTTATTCCATTAGTCTGGCTGAGAATTTTATTTTTATTTATTTTTTTATTTTATTTTTTTTTGATTGGTTCTGTATAATTGCTGTATTGTTTGCTAGTGTTTTGGTGCATGTTCTAGTTAGTATCAGGTAATAACACAGAGATAATTTTGTTAACATATATAAATGATGTACAATATTGGGTATTGTTTTCATAAAAAACTTCTATAAATAAAGTAAAAAAAATAAAAAAATAAAAAATTATACATACAAATCAACACCGTAGTTAGTAAAAGGTTCCTCGTTTTCAGTCCTAAGCTGTTACAGCTTCTCACTATACAGTAGGTCAGAACTGTGCTTATTATAGCCAAATTTAGATCTATGTAAAATATATATTGTTTTTCATGTTTTTATTTATTTGTCATGTTTTTGTCTTTCTGTCTAGTATTATTTTCTTTTCTTGATTTATTGTACTATTCATTACAATTATGATTTGAGTGTTCATCTACCATTGATTTTGAGATGTTTGTATACCAATACCACACTTAAAGCATAATTAACTTAAAAAGGAAGGTTCTGTTTTAATCACTCTCATCAGTCCATATAATTGTTTACCCTTACAAAAATGTTGATAGCTACACATTCACCATGGTTTTGCTATGCAAACCATAATTTAACAATGGGAGTTGTAGTAAAACTGTTGTACAAATGATAATCATTTTTGGGTGTCTACCCCCTTATAAAACCATGATTATTAGTATGGATGTCAGGAACCAAATTGTTACTTCATATACTAACTAATATTTAGTTCAACATGATGATGGAGAAATGATTTCCATTTTTTCTTTTAAAATTCTGTTGTTTTACATGCTCTTTCCTAGATGTTCCTGCAAAGTGTACTTATTGAGAAGCCTCTGTTGATCCTTCTTACTTTGAACAAGATAAATTTACTTCCTCTCTTCCCACTTGCTTTACCGTGTCGCCGTCTGTTCTTGCATCGTTAAATGGGCTCCATGTTTAAAACACTCCCTGAAGGTGGCATTTGCCTAATAGCAGTGGAATGGCCATTAGAGCAGGAGCTTTAAAGAAAATGCTGCAAGAAGAGCAGCAATTATGACCATCAGCAGTAAATGATAATGTAGATGGAGAAGAGCAAAGTCCGCCTCTCTCTTTCAGCTCTGCTGTCTTTTAAATGGGGTGTGAAATGAATGGCATTAATAGCAATTTACTCTTTTCTTCAGTTACTGTCATCCGTAGAGCAGAGGTAACGGCTGGCACAAAACTTTTCTAGTTTTCAAGAAGTTTGCCAATTATGATCATGGAATGGCTTTTTTTGGTAGTTTGGTCAAATAAATGACCATTCCTATATGGTGTATAATAATCATATTACACATACGCATGAAGTTTAAAGGGTCACGAAACCCCCTGTCTCAGCAGGGTGTTTTCACACCTCTGTTTTGAAAAAAGTCAGGAAAGTTGGGCGTGTCCAGCTCTGGGAGTGTGGGAGTGTCGGGGGAGGGAAAGAGGATAAGATTTTGCATAGAAGGGACGCGCTAAGTTTGACAGGAAAAACAAACACACAGAGGCTGATTTGTTACGGCGAATAAGAGAAAAAAATCCTCCGCATTTCTCTGTACCTCATGTACTCGGTAGGTAGCGTCAGAAAGCCGTGTGTGTATAGACTATCCTGTCACAAAATGCGGCGAAAATCCTGCACGACGGGAATAGTTTCTGTTTACATGTTTACACTCGGAGAGCAGCATTTAAACAAAGGGCACTGCACTGCAAACACTTACCAAATCTGTAGACAGACAATCAAACTGGAGCTGTGTCTTTTTATTAAAAGGAGATGAGCGGCAAATCCGGATTTCACCATTTCCAGATGAGAAAAAGCTCTCGTGTAAAAATGTTCCTTACAAACGCGTTTCTGTCGCGTGTCGCGTGCACTGTAATCCACACGTGAGCCCAGCTGCTCTCCCATAAAGGGAAAATGAAAACAAAACCTTCGTTGCAACACACTAATAACACCTACGACTCTTGTCTTGAAATTCTTGTACTTTCACTTGTTTTGGCAACACAACGTGGCGTCTCTCTGCCGTCTGAACAGTGTAACCTGGTAAACAGTCTCCGGAGCTATCATGCATATTAATGAAGTTTCGCGTCATACACAATAGAGCGCGCTGATTGGTTTGAAGCACGTCTTCTCATGAATTAATACTGCGCACTCAGATACGTCAGAACGCCCTAGAAAAGACAGACAGCCACTCTACTGCTGGATTTACACCTAAGTATCTCATGGCCGTGACGTAGCTTCAAAAATTCGTTTCAAACCGGAAGAACGAATTTGCTCAAAATAACGCAAAAACAACCAATTTTCACTTTTTAGTGCAATATATGTGTCCTAATAGTGTTTATAGCAGCGTGGGACACATATATGACTGTCAACAGCTCAAAAAATGTGTTTTGGTGTTTCGTGACCCTTTAAGTAGTTGATCACCAATTGCATTTCTTCCTTAATTATTTTATTTGAACTATAATTAAGTGCATCCCAAAGGTTAGATTATGGTTCATTTTTACCTTTATGCTCCTGGGATGGAAGTGAGATGTGCAGAATACAAATATACTGTGCAGTCATTCATGTACAGTATTCTATTATAAATCATTTCTCTGTATTGGTTTATGTCTTCATCTTTGATTAATTTATATATTTTACTTTATTAATATTTTAATGTTGTTTATTTCTCTTTTTTATGCTTTTACACTGAATAAAATTATTTATTTTTGATTTATGATTTATTTATTAATTTTAAGTGCTTGCAAACAGTTTATTTGGGCTAAATTTAAACAAAATAATTAAATTTAGTAATGTTTAACTTAATTTGTTTGTTTAATTTCAGCTTATATAAATTGTTTGCAACAATTTGTAATGAATCATTTTTTCAGTGTAGTATTGTAAATCACGTAACTGCTTTAATTTAAACTGTATAAAAATTGATTGATTGATCCAATGTTATGTGCTTGAATGAGCATTTTTTATTTATCTTACTACCAGTTTGGTTGTAAGAAAAAAAGACTAAGTTAGGAGTTGACTATATGAATCAAGTTTATCGATTCCAGAAGCAAGACTTAATTAATTAGAATTAATAAGCCCTAACGGTAAATTTGTTGACAAAAGTGAAATTTTAAGCATTTACAGTTGAAGTCAGAATTATAAACCCCGCGAATTATAAACCGCCCTGTTTATTTTTTTCCTCTAATTTCTGTTCAATGGAGAAAATATTTTTTCCAACACATTTCTAAACATAATAGTTTTAATAACTCATTTCTAATAACTGATTTATTTTATCTTTGCCATCATGACAGTAAATAATGTTTTACTAGACATTTTTCAAGACACTTCTATACAGCTAAAAGTGACATTTAAAGGCTTAACTAGGTTAATTAGGTTAAATAGGCAGGTTAGGGTAATTAGGCAAGTTATTGTATAATGATGATTTGTTCTGTAGACTATCGAAAAAATATATCTTAAAGGGGCTAATAATTTTGACATTAATATGATTTTTTAAAAATTAAAAACTGCTTTTATTCTAGCCGAAATAAAACAAATAAGACTTTCTCCAGAAGAAAAAATATTATCAGACATACTGTGAAAATTTCCTTGCTCTGTTTAACATCTAATAATTCTGATTTTTAACTGTATAACTGTTGCATCTAGATTCTGATTCAGTTTGTAACACACGAATCTAATAAAAACATAGTTAATTTAAAATAAAAGCACTTGAATAATACAAATTTTTTTGTTCATCAAGCCAAAGTGATCTAAGCAAATCTGACTTCAGAATCAGGACTTTGCAGTTTGTAAATAAAAACTTCCAACACAAAGACATTTTAATTTAAAGGGCACCTATTTTACCCTATTTTTAAGTCTTTTGTGTCTCCAGAATGTATCTGTAAAGGTCCAGCTCAAAACACCCATCAGAATATTTATTATACTTTTTTCTTGAAGTATGCTCCAAATGTATGGAATGAGTTTCAACATAGACTACATATGAAATTCGTACCATGTATCGCTATGTTTAAAAATATTTTAAAGATTATTTTCATGCGTGCGTGTCAGAGATCTCTTAGTATTGCTCTGATGCATGTAGCCTTCAGTTAGATAAACAGCACAGTGACAGACAAGAATGAAGCAGATCTCCCTTACAGTAAGAACTTTCCCAACTGTTATTTGATCTAGTGGTTGTGGAGTTAATTCAAGCCTCTCTGCAATGATGAGTCACACACAATGTCGTTATAAAGTTCACACACATAAAATAAACATGATTTAAGTCCACAAACCGGAATTGAAGCGTCTTCTCTTATAATTGTACAGACGCTATGCGGCTATGGTGATGAATTACATAGCAATTTTAATGTTTTATTATAAACATGCACTGTACCTACACACAAACAGCTTACTAAAGTTGAATTTCTTTAGAGGTGTCCTTTAAGGGAAAATTAATGTCACTAGCAGCATTAGGCGTCAACATTTCGATTTTTAGAAGAAGAATAACAGGAAGTTAGTTTGCGAGTGCAATCATTGTTGAGTGAAGTATGCAAATGTTGTTTGTGTCTTCAGTCCCCATAGACTCGACTGAGGGCATCAAGATGCTGTATGTGTTTGTGGACATCCAGATCGACACTGCCCACTTCCTGGACACACTCCGGTTCAACTTCCCCCCCGGCCGCTCGCTCGCCCTCGTCAGCACCATCCAGTTTGTGGCTGCTTTGCAGGTGACCTTTGACCCCTTCGCTTCTTACTCAATGATAACTATTCCCTGCAGTTAAAGATGTTCTGTGATTCAGTTACTGTCTGTCTCTCTCTGTATCACTTACCTTCCTGCTTCAAGGTCTCTGACAGCACACATGGCTGTCCGTGTGTGTGTATGTTTGCTCCAATAATGCTGTGTGTTTTCATATGTGGGTGTGAAATGCAGTTAAAGTTATTTTGAACTGCACAAGAGGAGGAATTATCAAAAGTCATGTTGCACTCGGCGCATTACATAAGTGGGAGATTTTTTTTTTCCTTTCTCTATTTTTTCCCTCGTTCACTCTCTCCTCCACATTGTCAGTTTCGCCCTCCTGCCTAAAAATGACCCATGTTATTTCGGGAAACAGTATGGCCTGTGTATGGTGTGTGTGTAGGCCTGTTCAAATGCTCTGGGTGGGTGCTGAGGGTCAGAAGGGAGCAAATGCATGCATTTTATGTGGTTTTGTTATTCTCTGTGCTCGTCAAAAGCAAAATCTGAAGCGTAATTTCTCCACCCCCGTTGCATTAGAGCAGCTTTCTTGCCTTAATTTATTTGGCACAATCGATTTGCTTCCTTTTTGTTGGAAAGGAAAGCCTGTAGGTGTTTTAGATGTGCTGGATGACTGTTCCTCAGATTATATCTGTCTCTCCTACTTCTTTTCTACTAAAAAGGTGGCATCGCATTTTTTTCAAAGCCATATTTACAAACTTTTCTCAGATCCAGACAAGGGCTGCACAATATATCGCTTCATTATCGAGATTGCAATATGTGCATCAGCAATAGTCACATCGCAGGATATTCAATGATCAGTCTAAATTATAGTTGACCAGAAGCTGTAGAATTGTATTTAATTACTGTATTTATATGGAATTTATATGAAAAAAAAAATACTTAAAATTTTGTCTTGTCTTTAGTCAAAATATATCTTCATTTCAAAGCGAAAACAAGATTATTTTACTTACCCCGTGTACTGGCAGATCATTTAGCTTGTTTTAGCTCATTATTATTTTGACTTACTACTTCTAAAGCTGAAAACAAACAATATTTTTACTTGCTGTAAGAATTTTTTTAAATTTGGACTAGAAACGAGACAAAGCAAAGTAAGAAAAGCATATTTTTTTGCATCGTGATTATTCAGTTTCTGTACCTGAATACTGTTAGACCCCCCAGAAAACCGTCAAATAGGGCTATTAAACTATCTTGTGAAACTGTATTCATATCGCAATATTTATCGCAGAAAAATAAAATATCGCAATGTCAGATTTTTCTAATGTCGTGCAGCCCTAATCCAGACCATATTCTTAAAGGTTATTATTAAAATCATAACTTTACTTTAAATATTGGATGGTGACACTGTACTGTATGTACATTTTCAGCAATGAACTGATTGGCCTTTGAGGTTATTTACATTATCCTGTTCTCTCGTCCATTTGTCTTTTGTAGACAACCAGCTTTTATGAGTTGGTGACATTGCAAAATTCTAGAAACCACAGGTTTCTATTGCTAAGGCTGAAAGGGTCATAACTAGGGCCAGACAGAATCTGCAGACATTTTTAGCTATTTCTGCGCAGAATTTTGTATAAAATCTGGTGATTTATGCGGAATCATTACTAAAAACTTAATTTATGAAATAAAAAAAATAATACTTTTAAAAACTTTTATTTAATGTTAACAATGCAAAACTCTCAGTTTCTCAAATAATATCTCTACCAAAAGACAGACAATATGACTTTACAAACTCTATTGTAAATAAATCATATGAACATTTTTATATTTGTTAATGATATTATTGAAATTAACTTAAAAACTGAATAATTATAAGTTTACATACATTTACACAAGTCAATAAATAGACTCAATGATGGGCTAAAAATCTGCGGATTTCTGCACACACAGATGTGTGGGCCTAGTCATAACTTAATAAGCTATAATATGGACAATCCTGCTGTTGGAGGGTTTCAGTCACCTTAGAACAAAGTGGAGAAAAAAGCTGCTAATTAAATCACATTTGTCAGATAATTAAAATTAAAAAATTACTCGCTATTTACTTCCAAAAATGTTAAAAGTTATGATATTGTCATACGTGTTTCTTTATTCTGCTAAACAGCTATTTTCTGCTGTTTTAAAGAAAGCTGAAAACCTTTAACGAGTAAAGGGTGAGTAAATGATGACTGAATTTTCATTTTTTGATGAATTATCTCTTTAAGGAAGCTACTGCAAGGCACAATATTAACATCAATGACTTGGAGGGATGTTCAAATGTTCTCTAGTCAAGTCAAGTCAATGTTTATTTAAAAAGCGCTTTTTAAAAACAACAAGTGCTTACCAAAGGGCTGTACACACATACACCATCTAAAACAAAGGACAAATACAACAGACATGACTCTCGTATGGTATGAAAAGTCAAAGAGTAAAAATGGATTTTAAGACTAGATTGAAAAACCGAAAGGGTTGTGGCCTGCCTAACATGGAGAAGCAAATTATTCCAGAGTTTACTGATCAGCACATCTAAGTGCCCTCGATGAAGTGTAAAATTGAATTAATGCAGACTGGTATCTTGGTGCTAGTCCATTTAGGCATACTAAATGCATAGTCTCTAATTTATACATTGTAAAAATGCTGGGTTCCACACAATCGATTTGTGTTGGAACAACATGAAGGAATTAAGTTAACTTGTTAGTTTTTAAAAATTTAAGTGGATTGTACATAAAACAATTAAGTTACCCCCCCCCTTCAAAAAAAAAAAACTCAAGAATTGTGTTGTCTTTAGCTCTTTTCAAGTAGTTTGAACAAACATCAAAGGTCATTTTTTGAGTTCACTGTGTTTCAGAATAAATGCAACTCATAAAGTATGCTTTAAAAGTGACAACAAATTTCAAGCCAATACTGCCTGTTTAATAAAAGCGTGAACATGTTCGATTCCAGATTGGACACTGGCCTCTGCACTAACATTTTATTGAGCGAAAACTTGCTTCCTTGATCTTAGTATCCCTTTTCTTTCTGTTCTCAGGCAGCCAGTGCAGCGCTAAAGCCAGATTACGAAGTGCTGGTTCCTCAGTGTCGGCCACTTTCTCCTGGGGAGATCCTCGGGTGCACCTCACCTCGTCTGGACAAACATGTCAATGCCGTCATGTAAGAAAAGCACTTCTACTCCATCTTGAGTAGGTGTTAGATTTAAAATAATGGGTTATGTAAGTGACACAGCTTATAACTTTGGCTGCTCAGTCACAGAACTGCACCATTTTGGGGTCCTGAAAATGCAACATATTGAAAACTTGCTTCAAAGTGCAAGTTCCTAAAAAACAAAACCATTATTTTGTACAAAATATCTATAATTTAATTTTAAAAATAAGAAGCATTCAAATATTTAAACACTTTTTTTGTTGTTTCTGAAACTATACTTTTAGCAACAAAAAAAAGGTGTTTGAATATTGTTTATTGTTATTTATTATTTCATTTAGTTTTCTACATCATACGTTTTGTAGTTTTTTGTGTCAAGAACTGCAATCCCTTTGAAGGATTACATTTGGTTAAAATAATACTGTGAACGGTTTTAGGAAAATATGCAATTGGATATTTTTTTATCACATTTTAAACCATTTTACAAAATGAATACTCAAGGTTTAGCTTTATTGTGGATGTAATTGCAGCTGTAAATGTAGCACTATCTCTTCACAATAAGAGTGCTATTTCAGTAGGATTTTACTTCTATGCAGCTTTTACTGAGCAAAACAGTTTAAACTCCCTTCCTTTTCTACAAATTGACTTTTAGAAGTGACCAAGGGCTCATTGAAAATAGAAATCGTGCTACCCAATACTATTATGTCACACTTCTGATAAACCAATCAAATGACATCAAGCCCCGCCTTTCATTATCACCCTTCTGAATATTGTTTCTCTATGAAATGTCACATTGCCTACATTAAGTGTGTTGCAAATGCAGTTTCATGCTGTCTTTAATGAGGAGCTTGTCAAGTTCTGTTGTAACACAGAGAAGAGACATTAAGCAGCAGATATATGTGTGTGTGATCTATTATTCTCTGTATCACACGGCTGCCATAAGCAGCAAGCTCTGCTACTGTGAGATAGAGGGAAACCTCCTGTCTGTGTGTCTGTACACAGCGAATGTGTTTGTACGTGTTTGTTTTCTGCCTCTTAATCCAGCATGCAGAGTCTTTGATGAATGTAAGCGAGTATGCGAGTAAAGAAAAAGGGAAAGGGCAAGAATGAATGCGTGTTTTATTTAATTTTCACCCATCACCTTTTCATTCGGGTGCCTGTCAAGTGTAGACATACAAATGTGGCCATGTCACTGACCCCCCCAAAAGGACATGGCTATTATGCAAATCGACTTTTTCACAGATCATTTACTTTGCCCTCAAAGTAAAAACTTTCTCTGACACCTACAGTGTAGTAATGTGATGTTATATTCCCAAGCTGAATTGCCACCATATAATTAACAGCTAATTAAGCTTACAAGGAGCCTGACTTTCTCATAAGATGTAATATGTTGGCTAGGGGTCTGAATAAAGTCCCACGGAGAGGATGATTGTAGCTTTGTGTTGAAAAATTACATGGGTCTAAGGTCAATCTGCATTTTTATAAAGTCTTTGTTGAGTAGGGTGGACCATAAAGCACTCGCCATTTAGTAAAACTTGACAAACGCCACAGGTCTTCATGCAGACCTTTGGTTTCCGCTTGAGATTTCTATTGAAACAAGAGGCAGCTCTGTCTCGTTGCTGAAGGCATAATGAACTGAACTTAGGGTGAATGGGTTGGTTGCTGTGAAAAGCGATTTTAAGAACTGCAAATTAGGCCATTTCTAATCTTGTATTCTCAATAGTGCCATCTCTACCAAATGCATCAATTTGTGGCCGTTTAAGTTTTACCATTAAAAGCTGAGCCGAGGAACCTCTGAGAGTTTAATGCTTCTTCCATAAATGCAATATTTGTAATAGAGGCCCTTGAAAGAGACAGTGCAGTAATCCGGGGAAATTGGTGTGTTTTATTACAGGAACATGTGAAGGAAAGAAAAATGTGTGGAGAGGGTGTTAGTTGGTGAATGAATTTGTCCAGCAGCTAATAATCACTGCCTTTGCGAGTTGTACAGTGAAAGGGAGTGGGAAGTCAGCGGTTATTTAAGGCAACATAAATGCATATTTTAATGTGTAATCCCATAAGTATGTGCGTTTAGTTCATGGTTGGTGGAAAGTATTAAAATGGCATCTGATAGATCGGTGCACTGAAAAAACAACAAATTTTTCTGCAATATGCTTAAGTCAAGACCAGGGTTGGGTAAGTTACTTAAAGTAATAGATTACAAGTTGCTCATTACTACTGAAAAATTGTAATTTAATTACATTACAAATAACTTCATGTAAAAAGTAATCAGATTACTAATTACTTTACTTTGAAGTTACTTTTAAAACATATAAAAAATATAAAAACAAACTACAGTTCTTTCAATAATTTAATATTCACTGAAACACATTACAATGGGTTTAACACAGCAGCTTGACAAATTCAAAAGATTTAAAAAGATCATCATCTCTCATCGTTTACTTAAGCTTCACTTGTTCCAAACCCGGTTGTCTTTTTTATTTTTTTTATTTTTATAAATGCTCAAATGTTGAATATGGGAAATCTGGAATATGTGAGCGCGTCGTATCACTTGAGCACGATGTGCAGGGGTGCACTTAACCAATAAGTGAGGTAAGCAGTCACTTAGGGCCCCTGGGGAATTAGGGGGCCCCGACCAATGCCTTGAAGCCTATATTAATCATAAAGCTCTTTTATAAATTTTCTATCATATGATGTAAAATCTGCCTGTAACTGATTTTAACATTATTTTATTCAAAACCGGGGGTTCCCATGAATAATCTAATCTAATCTACAGAGAAAAAAAAAATATCTATAGAGAAAGAGAACATTCTGAGTTTTAATGCTAGAGCCCTATACCTTGAATTGCTTAGGGCCCCCAAAACAGTAAGTCCGCCCCTGGCCGTGTGCACATTGCTCCCAATATGCACTCGTAAGCCGGGCGCCTCCATTGTAAACAATGAACTTGCGCACATAAAAGATGCACTATTGAATAGCCCCATATTTTAGAAAAACTCTTTGTTGAAAGGCTTAATAATTTCATAGAAACGCATAATCTTTTAGCTGTTGAGCAATATGGTTTCAGGAAAAATAGATCAACATCTCTGGCATTAACAGAAAGGGAGTAGGTAGTTGGAATTTTTATAGATTTGAAGAAAGCATTTGATACAATAAATCATAACATATTGGTAAGTAAATTAGAAAAGTATGGTATTAGAGGAGTAGCCTTGTACTGGATAAGCAGTTATTTAAAAAATAGGCAACAGTACGTGGAAATTGGCAATCATAAATCGTCATACCTAAATGTAAATTGTGGCATACCACAAGGTTCAGTTTTAGGTCCAATATTGTTTATAATTTACATTAATGATATGTGTAAGATATCAGAGTTGTTTAAGCTTATTTTATTTGCAGATGATATGAGTATTTTTTGTTCTGGGGATAATTTACCAAAACTTATGGACTTGTCAGTAAATATAAGTAAAACAAAGGTTATGTTATTTGGGAAGTTTTTTGAAGAAAGACAAGGGGGATATAATCTGAGTGAAGAACAACATTTTATTAGGTTGAAAACAAGGACAACTTTAAAAAGTTTGTGTATGTCTGTACGTGGTGTGAAATTATGGAACAGTCTAGAACAGATTCTCAAACAATGTCAGGATATTAATCAATTTAAAAAGTCGTATAAATATATATTATTAAAAGAATATAATGACGAAGGTGATTGAAAAGCATAAAATGAGAAAGGTATGATGAAATTGTAGTTGATGGCTATTTGTAATACTATGGGTTTTTTTTGTGTGTTTGTGTTTTGGGGTCTATGTTATAAAATGTAAATGTACAAATTGAATCAAACATGTAATATGTCAAAGATGCCAAAAGGATAAAATATGTCTTATGTAAAAAGAAGAGATAAGTAAAAGAAGAAATAAGTTTAAGTAATAGACAAATGATGTGTGTGGTAATGGGGTGGGAAAATAATAAGCTTGGGATTCATCCTGCTTCATTTTCGACCATGTTAAAATGTATAAATTTTTTTGTTGAAGATATTTTATGTATGATATTTTTGTTCGAAAATAAATAAATCAAATCAAATCAAATAAGCAGCTACGATTCTCTTTAGATTTTCCGAAGTTACCTTCTCTCCCAATCCTGCACACAAATACAATTTGGACTGCTGTGATTTTGGGCACCGGTGTCCTCCTTGGCGACGAGTATTGTCCTAGAATTCTTTCTGTTCAAGTGCTTTGAACAAGCTGCTGGTCGAGTTAAAAGCAATCGAAAGTTTTTACTGGACATGGAGACTGGACATAGACTCCACAGTAATACTTTTGTTTTTGAAATCAAAGTAATGTCTATATTTCCACTTGAAGACGTAAGCACTCTCATCAGCGGCCATTTCAGCTTGCGTTCTTCAGCAATTTAAAAGCGAAAGCTCATTAACTAAAGTTGCAGCAGAAAACATGATTTAAACGGAAAAATTTGGTTGCAAAAACTATATTTGTAATGTAAGTAACACAATTACACTGACTTTAGTAACTGCAATCAAATTACACAAATTTAAAATGTAATTGGTTGCATTACTGCGTTCCCCCCAAAAATGTAATTGGAATACAGTAATGCGTTACTATGTAACGCGTTATACCCAACTCTGGTCAAGACATATTACTTTGTTTATTTAGTTTTTTCAACTATTTATTTTAGTTTCCCTGAGAAATGTTGCATTCTTTTTCATGAGTATTGAAATTCTCTAAAGAAACTGTGTGGTCTCTCCCAAAAGTATTGCGTTCCCCTAAGAAACTTTGTGTTTTCTTCCAAGATGACTACTTTTCTCCAAGAATTCTCTTGTAAAACTATTGCTCTTTCTTGAGGAACTTTGGAACTTCTCTTTCATACGTATTGCATTGCACTGAGCACTTTCTCTCACGAAAAAAAAAAAACTGTTGCATGTACCACACATGAAGTTTGCGTTTACTTGCAAAATCTTGTATTGTGTTTCCAGAGAAACTTTGCATTCACTAACACAACATTTTGTGCTCTCTCGTAAGAGATTTGTGTTCCTCACAAAAACGTTGTGTTCTCTTCCAACAGTATTGCATTTCTCCAAGAAACTTTGTATTCTCTCGAGTATTGGTTTCCCCTAAGAAACTTCGTTCACAAGAGTACCCAAGAGGTGTCTTGTGCCCCCAAAGAAACTTCTCTCACAAGAGTATAGCGTTCTCCCAAGAAATTTTATATGCTCTTGCAGGAGTATAGCTTATTGCGCTGCGCAATCTTTATACTAAATAAATAATAAATATTGTAACTAATAAATATTAACCAACAACTCATGGTACTAATACAGTTTATCTTGTATCCCTACGGCCTGAAATCAGTTTTTATTACTATCTACAAGGCTTATCTATCTTAAAGTACCAATTCTCACTATTAACTAGTGGCTTACTTTTAAGATATTGGTTTATTTATACATGTAAAGTGCATATTTATCATGATCGTATTCTATATCCCTAATCCTACCCAATACCTAAACCCAACTACTACCATAATAACTATTAATAGTATTAACAAATAATATTAAGAGTTAACTGAGCTAAAAAGTCATAGTTAATGGCTTATTAATAGTGAGAATTGTACCTTAACATAAAGTGGGACCATAAAAACTTTCTTATAGGAGGGACATGGGGAATGAACACTGTGTGATGTTTTTCTGTTGCTGCAAGTATGTGCGAGTGAAAGATGACTGGTTTAGCCTTTGCTCTAGTGGGCCCTCGGGGATCCCACCCACAGTATGTTCCGTAGTGTTTAATAAACGTGTCTTAATTAGCTTTTCTAATTGTGGCTATGTTCCCCAGGGTGTCCATCAGCTTTGCCAGGTTAATCTATACTCCCATTACCTATGGCAGGTCTTCTCCTGTCAGCACAGCAGAGGATAATCAGCATGTTAAGTTCTGTTTGCATGCTGTCCGCGTTATGACCTAATCATATCATGGAGGGGTTTATTTGTGGAGTATCTGGATAGTAGCCCAACAGCCTCTGTGTCTATGATTTGCTTTCCGGCTGGAGTGAGTAGGTCTTGCCCTGATTGCTTGTTCAATGTTAGGAGGGTACTGATCCGGTTTACCCGTCCTCTAGGCCAAGACTCGTTGGCCTTTATGTTTTTAAACACAAATCCCTGAGAGATGATGGGGTTAGCGGAGTTTTATTCTTTCTGCCCACTCAGATTGTCTTTCTCTCTGATAGAGTTGTGTTTCTGTCTATAGATATCTTGGGGATGGAAGGTTTCATTTGGAATCCATCATGATTGCCAACCCAGACACACCTGCCTACAGGTAAACCAAACCAACTTTTTACTACAACAAGCATCATTATTACCATGGCTGATAATAGTCTTTAACAATTTTCAGGACTCTTTAGACTTTGAGTTAGCACACCTAGAAATTAAAATTTACTCACACTTTATTTCTTTTATTAAACACAAAACAAGACATTTTAAAGTTTTTTTTTAATTGGTAACCACCGACCTTCATAGAATTTATGGATGTCAATAGCTACTACTTTCCAACATTTTTCAAAGTTGTGTGTTTAAAGTGACATGAATGTTTGGAACCACTTGAGGGTGAGTAAATTAAGATTTTTAGGTTATTCAAATGTTATTTCAAATGAAATTATTATTATTTATTTATTTTTCGCTGTGTCGTTGCGTATATTCATATGATATGCTGCTGACTTCTATTAAGCTTTTTCTTAAATGGGTTTTTTGGATTGCGAAAGATACTCCAGCAATTCCAGCTGGTTTCATTTTCCAGCACTATATTTTCACAGTGTTGAAATAAAAATCTATATAATCTAGTTCCAAATTAACAGTGATATTTGGATAACTGAAAAGTTATATTCTTTGCTTTTTAGAATTGTCATTTCATTGAAAATTATAGCAGGCCAAGTGTTGGAAACATTTTATCCTGTTGTCTTTATGCACTTCCTGACTTTTGGGCAGGGTCTCAACAACTGTGCTTTTTATCTTGTTTCTTTAAAGGAACTCTTGTTAGTAAACTTGTGTGGTCAGTAGCTGGGCAGGTTTCTAACACCTATATACAGTATCTGAATAGGCACTGCTCGTTTTCTATGTCCCTATCTACAAACTATATAAATAATAGACAGGACGACTCTCTCTCAATTCAGACTTGTGATAAACTTACAGACTTGTAAGAGACTCCTGTAGGCTCTTGCAGACTTGTGGACTTCTTGAAGGCGCTGTTTGAATGCAGAACTAACCAATATGTCTAAATAAGGGAATTCTGCTTGTTCGAGTCTCCTGGACTGGGTTCTCATTCATTATTTTTTTTTACAACAACAAATGTAAAACCCCCATTTAATGTAAAATCTGTGAAATTGCAATAATCCTAGTCAATTGACCATTTTTATTCACAAAAAGTGCACACTTTCTCCGACAGCTTGGCCAAAAAGAATGTCAGAACAACCATTAAAGCAATACCACATGCAGCACATGTTTTACGCAGCGAATGCCCTTTCAGCTGCAACCCATCACTGGGAAACACCCATATATACTCATTCACACACATACACTACGGACAATTAAGCCTAGCCAATTCACCTATACCACGTCTTTAGACTTGTGGGGGAAACCGGAGCACCAGGAGGAAACCCGTGCAAACATGGGGAGAACATGCAAACTCCACATAGAAATTCCAACTGACCAAGCCGAGGTTCGAACCAGCGACCTTCTTGCTGTGAGGCAAGAGTGCTACCCACTGCGCCACTGCGTCGCCCGTTTAAAAAAAAAAAACAATAAATGCAAAACTACTTTTAATCTGAAATCTGAAAAAATTGCAATATTCTGAGTCAATTGACCTCTGATTTCTCTGACAGCTTGGCCAAAAATCACGTCAGAATAACCACTAAAGAAAAAACACCTGAATGCCTTCAGTTGTTAGAATCACAAGCGGAAGTTTTTTATTGTGAAAAGAAATGTAATCATACATGCATGAAAATTGCATGAAAATGTTACAAAACCACATTTTACATACACTTACTGGCCACTTTATTAGGTACACCTGTCCAACTGCTCATTAACGAACATTTCTAATCAGCCAATCACATGGAAGCAACTCAATGCATTTAGGCATGTAGACATGGTCAAGACGATCTGCTGCAGTTCAAACTAGGGTTGGGCCGATAAACGATGCCATTGTCCATCGCCGATGGCCAATAAACTTCATGATGCTGAGCCAGCATCGCGATCCATCAACCCGCCCCACATTTATATTGATATATAACTTATTATTTGCATGTCATCTTAATAGCAATAACGGTCTTTTCATGAGCTGTGTTATATTTTACTTATAGCTTCCGTCTGCACAGCTGACAGCATCGTGAGGATTAAATACATCGTGAGGATTATACAGCACCTCTCGCGCTTAAAATTTGTAGATTCAGTGGCAAACGCTGTTACCTGCAAACCCCGTCCCACAGACTTTACAGTGAATGGCTTTAGTTATTTTCATAGCGGACTTGAAGCCACTGGAAGTCTTTTATCCACTCTTGGAAAAGTGTAAATGGTGGATTAACATTCAGCACACGATCACTAATAAGAGGTGCCATTATTAGTAACGTTAAGGTTTCGAAAACTAAATCTGTCAGGGTTATGTTCATTCTCTCTTCTTCAGCGCTTCACATTTTCGTGGTTGTAGCTCCTTGTCATGTGAAGGCAGAAAGCATTGACTGAGTGATTGACAGCTGATATTAACCAATCCATTCGTGTTCAGTTTAGCGCAGTTGGCCAATAAGAAGTGCACAAAGGCGGGGCAAGCATTGCAGGCTTTTTTTACTTCAGCAAGTTCACAATCGCATAACAACTGTTTTAATCTGTTCCCGAGTGCTGCGTTTGGCGTCTTTAGGTGCAAAAATGCATCCTGCATAAATATCTCCTAAATCCGCGCACGCAGTGAGGATTTTGCAGTGAAAACAGGTCACCCAGCAACAGTTTATGCACTAGCACAAATGCTTTCAAATATATGTTTTAGGTCGCATAAAATTTCCAGCGCATACGCCGAAGCGGTTGAGCCCTAGCATCTTTACTTGTTATTATTTCCTCATAATAATAGTAATAAAATAAGGAAGTTATCATTAATCACAATACAAATTACAGTGAACTCCAAACAAACTCTCGTCAAAAAAAAAGCCATTATAATGACACAGATCACTCTGCTTATTCATGCCAAAGTCCCGCGGAAAAAAAAGTGATTGACAGGTGGTAATTTGTGTATAACTTTATTTATTTATGGTTTGGTTATGAGTAAAGCAATGACCATGTGGGTCAGGTAGTGAAAACGATAGGCTACAATTATTAAATTTGTTATGAATTAATTGATATTTAACAACAACCACCCCCACCCTGCCTACGACAACGATGTCCATCGCCGATGTTCACATTAGACATCATACGATGCCAAATTGGTCAACATCGCCCAGCCCTAGTTCAAACAGAGCTTAAAAATGGGGAAGAAAGGTGATTTAAGTGACTTTGAATGGGGCATGGTGGTTGTTGCCAGACTGGTCTGAGTATTTCAGAAACTGCTGATCTACTGGGATTTTCACGCACAACCATCTCTAGGGTTTACAGAGAATGGTCCGAAAAAAGAAAATATCCAGTGAGTGGCAGATCTGTGGGTGCAAATGCCTTGTTGATGCCAGATGTCAAAGGAAAATGGCCAGACTGGTTCAAGCAGATAGAAAGGCAACAGGACTCAAACAACCACTTGTTACAACCGAGATATGCAGAAGAGCATCTCTGAATGCACAACACGTCCAACCTTGAGGCGGATGGGCTACAATTCACACAGGCTCACCAAAATTGGACAATAGAAGATTGGAAAAACGTTGCCTGGTCTGATGAGTCTCGATTTCTGCGACATTAGGATGGTAAGGTCCAAATTTGGCATCAACAACATAAAAGCATGGATCCATCCTGCCTTGTATCAACGGTTCAGGCTGGTGGTGGTGGTGTAATGGTGTGGGGGATATTTTCTTGGCACACTTTGAGCCCATTAGTACCAATTGAGCATTGTGTCAATGACACAGCCTACCTGAGTATTGTTGCTGACCATGTCCATCCCTTTATGACCACAGTGTACCCATCTTCTGATGGCTACTTCCAGCAGGATAACGCCCGAATCAATAAAGCATGAATCATCTCAAACTGGTTTCTTGAACATGACAATGAGTTCACTGTACTCAAATGGCCTTCACAGTCACCAGATCTCAATCGAATAGAGCACCTTTGGGATGTGGTGAAATGGGAGATTTGCATCATGGATGTGCAGCCGACAAATCTGTAGCAACTGTGTGATGCTCTCATGTCAATATGGACCAAAATCTCTGAGGAATATTTCCAGTGCCTTGTTGAATCTATGCCACGAAGGATTAAGGCAGTTCTGAAGGCAAAAAGGGGTCCAACCCAGTACTAGGAATGTGTACCTAATAAAGTGGCCGGTTAATGTATGTTCCAAGCATGTTCCAAGGTTGTTCCTTGTAGGTTCCACAATTTGGATCCAAGCAATCTAGAAACAGCAATTGTTCATATAGATTAATGTTTCTGTTTGGTTTGTATCTCATTGTTGTCCTCCATATCTGCAGGTATGACCCATACAGTAAAGTGTTTTCTCGAGAATATTATGACCATGATGCAATGCGGGCCACCAGACTGAAGGCCATCGCGAGTGCCCGCTCAGCACAGAGGTGGGGGCTCATCCTAGGCACCCTTGGCCGTCAGGGCAACCCCAAAATTTTGGAGGTAAGACCATCTGCTTCCTATTGTCCTACAGTATGTTTTTTGTCAGTGTAAAGATTAGTCTGTCCTACACGTGCACTGAAACAGACACACACACAGACACACACACCCTGCGGCATTTGGCCAGGAGGAAGGTTCACCAGGGGTGTTAATGGAATATTTTGTGAGGGGCAGGTCATCTCACTCTCTTCCTCTACTTTTCATTCAAATCCATCTCTGTTTGTTCTCTGCCTGTTTTCATCTGTTCATTTGTATGTGTTTGGATTGGGCTTTGTTTTGGCAGATTTTCTCTCTTTGCCATCTCATCCTTTTTAACTGGTGTGCATGAAGAAGACTAGTGAGATGAATTCAGCACCTAGATAAACAGACAATGAATGGCAATTCATAAGGAGATCTCTGTAGCTCTCGTCAGTTTTTTTTATCTATTTCTGAATCTCATGGCGTATCCCTGTTGGAGTGCCTTTTAGATCGGTGCTTCTCACCTGCTGCGCTGCATTCTAAAATGGGCATCAGGTCTGATCTGACAGGGTCTTATATTGTGCTAAAATGCTGATTCTACAGTGTTGAATTAAACAATGCTAAATTAAAGTTATTGTAAGGGAGTGGCCATGTCATTACATCTAGTCGATAGTAAATAAAGAATGGAAGAAGAAAACATGCATTTGACTTATGTTGTGGTTGAAATCAAATTTGTATTAAGCATTTCATTCATTCATTCATTCATTTTCCTTCGACCTAGTCCCTAGATTAATCTGGGGTAGTCACAGCGGAATGAACCGCCAACTTATCCAGCATATGTTTTACACTGCGGATGCCCTTCCAGCTGCAACCCAGTACTGGGGAATATCCATACACACTCATTCACACACACATACACTAAGGCCGAATTAATTAATTCCAATTCACCTATACCGCATGTCCTTGGACTGTGGGGGAAACCGGAACACCCGGAGAAAACCCATGCAAACACAGGGAGAACATGCAAACTCCACACAGAAATGCCAACTGGCCCAGCCGGGACTCAAACCAGCGACCTCCTTGCTGTGAGGCGACAGTGCTAACCACTGACCCACCATGTTGCCCTACGTACAAATTCAAATTCTGATTTTATTACTCACTAACATAGTCATACACAGTACAATATGTGGTGAAATGCTTATACAACCACCTTTGAACTTTAAAAAAACGTAAAAAAGTATAATCAATAAGAATCTAAATTGTGGGCTATAATAAAAAGTAAATTGTAGATATAGAAAAATAAGTTATAACTAGGCCCACACTAAATCTGCATGTGGAATCCGCCTTTTGTGATGCAAATTTATTTAAAAATTGAAATGTACTCACTATTTACTCACCCTCAAATGGTTCTAAATCTTTGAGTTTATTTATCTAAGAAGAAATTATGAAGAAAGCTAAAACCTTTTACCGTTGACTTCCATTGTAGGAAAAATGAATATCATGAAAGTCAATGATTACGGGTTTATAGCTTCCTTCAAAATATCTTCTTTTGTGTTCAACAGAAAAATGAAAATCAAACAAGTTTGGAAGTAGTGGAGGGAGAGTAAAGGAAGATATTTGAGCCTCGTTTACACTAATGCGTTTTAGTTTTAAAACGCATACATTTTGCTATGGTTACACCTTCCGTCCACACTTCCCCAGAATTTTCGAGCCCCAAAAACTGACCGTTTTGGAAACGCTGAAGAGGCCGTTTTGGTTTTAAAATGCTGCTGCTCCCTGTCAGTGTGGATGGGCAAAACAGAGACATCTGAAAACGGAGGCGGGGCTGCAGACATTCGCCATCTGATTGGGGTTTTTTCTCAATATTAAGTGCACAAAATTCAGTCTTGCATGCTTTACTTGTAAGTTCATACTTCGCAGGTTTGCTATGGAAAACAAACTCCCGAGGACATGTTGGGTAAATTTTCAGGGAACAATGTACTTTATAACATCATTCACGTCACCCTTCAAGCTACGTTGTTTCACTATCTTAACAATAAAATGAAAACCTGATATAAGGAACTGCCTATTTTCATTTTGATATTAACCACTTAACAGACACCAAAAATGTTGGGACATAGCTACATATTTATATGAACTGTATGCATATTTATAACAAAACAGAACCTGTAACATAACTGCTTCCTTTCATTTTCATTGAAAAATACAAAACATCCTGTATACTTAAAGTCTAACGTACAATAAGTTTATACAATATAGGAAATAAAGACAAGCAATCAGTCAAATGAGCAGAATCAGTGTACGTGGTTAACTTATCTTTGCGCTCAGCCAAAACACGTTACCTGAGAACAAGTAATAGATTCAAAAGACCGAACAGTCGTTAGATATAGAGAAAAGAACAATTAAATATCAAGTTTAACAACTACAGTGAGATGAGATCCAGTGGTAGATCCTTACGAACTGTCCGACGTGCGCTGCTCTCACCTGGGGAGGTGTGCTCATAGCACCTGCTAACTGCCTGGAGCTCAGACCTCTGCATACAATGCAGCGCAGGCCAGTGTGTATGGTCACATGATGTGCATTTTCAGTGGTATAGTGTGGACGAGGAGCTTTTCAGAAACGCTAGAGCGTTTCAGAAACGCCAGCGTGGATGTGGATTGTTTTCATTCTAAAACGCCGTTTTAAAACTAAAACCTATTAGTGTAAACGGGGCCTTAAATGGCAATGATTACAATATTAATACAAATTGTATGAGTAATTCAAATACAGTTTCTGAAGAAATATAGATCATAAATAATCAAATAAATGAACATGACATAATTACACTTATAACTTTATTTATTCTTTTAAATGTGCACTTTTGTGAAACCATTTGTAAACCAAAATTTATTTAAATCAAAGAAAAGCATGAATGAACCTAAATCATGATAAAATAAAAAATAAATGAAAGAGTTTTTTAAGATTTGCATTTATTGAATAACTGCATAATTGAATAACATGTAACACATATTCTCTATTTGTCATATAAAAGTAATTATGACCTTCAAAGTTTACTAAGCAAGCTAAGAACAGTATAGTCTGCTATTTCCCTGTCACTACCCTTTCTTCTTTTTCTAATGGTTGTTCTTTGAAGCTGCCCGTTCACCTGAACACCTCCTCACTGATGTCTGGAGGTTTTTGCTGGTATATTTGTGGTCCACTGGGTTTTACACTTCAAAGTGTGTGGGGAGAGTCTGGTAATGCATCACTTTATCCTGAAGTGAGGCACTCCCAATGACTTGTGTTGTTGTTCAATTAAAGGTGAAGTGTGTAATTTCTGTGCCACCTGCATCACTAACAGTGGGGTTCGTTTTAACAGCTCTTTGCACTTGACAGTCATTTACACAGTTTAGCATTAAGTTGTGGATTTCCTGTGAAGGTAAAATAATACCAGAAGAGATCTGTGAAAGTGTAAATTTTAAACAAAGAATAGATGTGTTTATTTTTCTACATGTAACAGACCTGTTCACACTTAGATTTTGACAACTTTTTTCACTTTAATAAGGCCTAAACATTGCAAATGTGCAAAGAAAGGTTGTCAAGAACTTGCATTAATGAATAAAATCTTATGAGACGTTGCCATGTCCACATATTAAACACAAAGCTTGTCAATCATCTATTGGTTTAAGCAATCCAGTTTATGAAGTATAAAAAAGTGACTTTATTTCTTAATTAAAGCATTCAAGTTTAGGTTTATTAAAGTTTTGTTCATATTTGCTGGTAAGATTTGTCAACACTAATGGGCCAAACTTGTTCACTGCTATTATGTATATAGTGCTTTCATCATTATAGCATTTCAAAGCTTTGCAGAAAGTAGGCATCATTCTACTTTACAATTAAAGTGGTTATCAACTGTCAAAATAATGTCTATATTGCAGAAATGTACAGTTGATACAAGCATGCAGGTAATGATGTAATTCAAGCAAGATGAATATAATTCTAGCGATGATTACTTTCGGTTATCATGCTTAATCTCTGGTTAAACAGAAAGCAAATGGAGAAATATTAGCGTAGCTGCTGTTCCTAACATTTCAAGCAAAGGTAAACATTAATTTGCTTTAGTAAGTCTGCAGTCATGAGGTACATCATGCAAAAGCTTGGCTAAAGGGATATGTCTATAATCTAGAGTTAAATTTGAACAGTTAGCCTAAATGCTGAACATTTGCAGGAAAGCTATCCCAGAGCATTGGAGCTAAATGTGAAACTCCTCTACCTCCTTTTGTGGTCCTTCTTATGCTACCAGTAGTCTTGAGTTTTGTGACCTTAAAGGGATAGTTCATCCAAAAATAAAAATCTACCCAACATGTGCTTTTTATGCACTTTCCACCAAGTGATTACAAACTTTATAGAGTTTCTTTTTTTTCTGTTGAACACAAAGGAAGATATTTTGAAGAATGCTGGAAACCGGTAACCGCATAGACATTTTTATACAAGCAAAAATAAATACTATGGAAACCAATGGTCCCCGCTTTCCAACGTTTTAAAATATATCTTCTTTGTGTTTAATGAAAGGAAGAAACTCAAACAGATTTGGAACGAGTGAACGAGTGAGTAAATGGTAACCATTGTTATTCTTTTTTTTTTCATGTTTTTTTTTTTTTTAAGAAACTTATTCTGTTCATCAAGGCATTTATTAAATGTAATTTTTTAAAATATATATTTATTACAATTTTAAATAACTGCTGTCTTGTTTCAAATGATTACTCCAGTCATTTTTGCTTTTATTACTATTACCATTAATAATAATAATAATTAATATTAGAGTGATTTCTGAAGGATCGTGTGACTCTGAAGACTGAAGTAATGAAGCTGAATATTCATCTTTAAAATCACTTGAATAAATTAATTTATAAACTACTTTTGAACAGTTATTTTATAGTGCAATAACATTAAACAATTTTACAATTTGCACTGTATTTTTGATGAAATAAATGCAGCCTTGGTGAGCAGGATAAGCTTATTTTAAAACAATTAAAAATTGTACTGACCCCAAACTTTTGACCGGTCGTGTATTTTTTATTTTTCTGCAATTTTCAGTCTCGTATATACCAATTAAAATACATAAAAATTTGCCTGCAAAGTTTGACTGAACAACACTAAATATGAGATGATAATAATGGATTATCATCATTGTGGGATTATAGTTTAGTTCAAAGTGTTGTTTTCACTACACGGTTTACTCATTTTGTTCCTTTTTTCTTATGAGTCATCCATCTTCTCCCTCTCTCCAGTTCAGTTGTGACATTATCTTGGTAACACCAAAATAGGAATTGAATGGACAAAAATTATTTCCTTTGTGCCTTTGTGGACGGCTAGACAGTGAATCATTTTAATATCAGTTCAGTCAGATAAGACAGACTTTCTAAACAGGACAGCAGTGATCTTTACAAGCTTAGGCTTAAATTGAGCTGGATGGTGCGGGCTGTGGGAAATGTTCTTTGATAAATCACTTTTTAAAGTCCTCTTCTGTCTATAAAACGGTATATAGTATCTCTTTTCTAAGGACTATGAAGCATTTGTTGATTCTTTTTAAAGTATGTCTTAAGTTTGATAATTATCGTCTTTCAGTTGGGACATAACCATTAAACAACTGATGATAAGTGGCACTTTATCAGAATGATAATATAAAACGCTGGCAATACATTGTTTTAAAACACTAAAATTGATTTTGGGTATCATATTTCAGTGAACAGTTTTCATAATTAATGAACATTTATTTTGAGACGATTATAATAGGTTTTTTAATAAGTAACTTTATATGACTGTTAAATGCTAGCAAATATATTCTATATGTGAATGTAGTGAGATTTTATTAAATCGATAATTCTGTTAAAGGGCCCTTATAATTAATATCATCTTTTTTGGAAGCTGTTTGGACAGAACTGTGTGTAGGTATAGTGTGTCCACTGTCATATTGGGGTGATAGAAACACAATAAGTCTCTTTTTTTTTTTTTTTTTTTTTTTCCTGATGTTAAAAAAGGATCCAAATCCCTCCAATTTTGAGGCCCACCGCAGCGTGACGTAGGAGTTTGGTTCTCCGCCCACCAAATTGATTGACAGACGTGTATTAACATGTCTCCATAGTAACGCGTATAATCATATCCACAAGACAGGACGTGCGCAAAGCAACTGGGATTAAAAGACCTGTTCAGCATGCTGTGATCATTCCAGATCACATTTGATGATGATTGAATGAGTTTTACAAGTTTAAATCGTTTTTAAAATAGTGCATGTTTTTAATAAAGACAGTAAAATCGCTTCGTAATTCTTCACCTCAGTCGCATGTCAGTACAACTATAAAAAAAGATGCTTCAATCCTGTTGTCAATCCGATTGTGCTACCCACTGTGCCACCGTGCCGCCTTTTTATTATTATTGCTTACTTATTTATTTTTATATCTATTTAGGCATTTATTTTAAAGAAAGCTGTCCATTTCATGTTAGCAACACAGAACCGATAGTGGTTACTAAAGCTTTGAAGAGCATAAAGGTTTTTACACAAGCTGTTTACACAAGTTCAGCATCAGTGCTCCTGTGAAGATTTCTCATTAGCCCATTGAAAGCGGTTTTCTTGTTCCTCAGTAAATTTGGTAAATTTTTGTTTGCAAGATTTTTTTTTCCTCCCACACTGTCAGGACTGTTTGATGTGGGCTGTTATTTCTGACCTTGAGCTCTGTGCATGAAATTACTTGTTTTTATATGTAAATAAGAGTATCAATCAGTATTCAATTCCTTTTTCTTTCTCTTTTTCTCTCTGCCTTTAGCACTTAGAGTCTCAGTTGAAGTCTTTGGGCCGTTCATTCACACGTGTTCTTCTTTCTGAGATCTTCCCCAGGAAACTGGAGCTGTTGGCAGACGTGGACGCGTGAGTGTCACCTCCGTCTACATTCACATTCATGCTATCTGTGTCTCACAATCAAACAGCAGCTTTTGTGTGTTGTATGAAGAAGAAGGTGCACACACTGAAATATCACAGTCAGGCCGAGTCTCAGGTTTGGTTTTAGTGAGGAGCTCTTCTGTGGCTTCTGTCTTATTGCTGTGGTGGGTTTTGGGATTTTTAAAGGGACAGTTCACCCAAAAATGAATATTTACTCACTATTTACTCACACTTAAGTGGTTCCAAACCTTTGTTAGTTTCTTTATTCTGTTCAACACAAAAGAAGATATTTTAAAGAAAGCTGAAAACCTGTAACCATTGATTTCAATAGTAGGAAAACTAAAACTACGGAAGCTAATTTTTACAAGTTTTCAGCTTTCTTTAAAATGTCTTCTATTGTGTTTAACAGATGAAAGAAACTTAAAGGTTTAAAACAATGAAATGTTGAGGAAACAATGACAGAATTTAGATTTTTGGGTGAACTATGTCTTTAAGAAAAGTGAAACAAAAAGTGTGTTCCGTGAGTTTAATTCAATGAATAAAACTGAACAGATATTTTAATAATTATTTAATTATAAAAATCTTTAGCATTTAATTAATAGAATTAAAATTGCATATTTTATTTATTTATTTTTTTAAATATATGTTTATTTGTTTTGATATTTTTTTTCTGTCTTCTTATAAACAAACCAAAATTATATTTAGAGATCCATAACATTTTCTTCCCAATATTTTATATTATATAAATTGTTTCTAGATTTTAATAATAATAATAATAATAATTTTTATTTATTTATTTATTTATTCATTTATTCATTCATTTATTCGTTTTCCGCTTAGTCTCTTTATTTCCCTTTATATCAGGGGTCGCCAGTAGAATGAACCACCAACTTATCCAGCATATGTTTTACACAGCGGATGTCCTTCCAGCTGCAACCCAGTACTGGGAAACACCTATACACTCTCAGATGCACACTCATACACTACGGCCAATTTAGGTTATTCAATTCACCTATAGCGCATGTCTTTGGACTGTGGGGGAAACCAGAGCACCCGGAGGAAACCAACATGAACACAGGGAGAACATGCACTCAACACAGAAATGCCAACTGACCCTGCTGGAACTTGAACCAGCGATCTTCTTGCTGTCGACAGTGCTAACCACTGAGCCACCGTGTCGCCCTTTATTTATTTAGATTTTTCTGCATTCTGTTTAAATAGTTATATTAAATGTTAATAATCAATTACCTGAAACCTTTAGAATTTAACAGATAATACAGTTACATTTATACAATGTGATATCTTCTGTAACATAGGTCACAAACTCAATTTCTGGAGGGCCGCAGCTCTGTACAGTTTTAATCCAATCCTAATCAAACACAGCTGATCCAACTAATCAAGGTGTTCAAGACTACTAGAGACTATAAAACAGGTGTGATTTGGAGGTGGTTGGAGCTAAAATCTGTAGAGCTGTGGCCCTCCAGGAATTGAGTTTGATACCACTGTTCTAGAACTTTAGAAGCAATTCAGTTTTAGGCATCTAAAAACAAATTTACAACTACTGCAACTGTAAAAGGAAATGACACAATTTTTCAACTTAAATCTAATTGTTTTAAGCTTACAGGTTTAGATCTTCAAATTTGAATAATACATTTTTTTGTTTTTTATTCGCAAACTGTACTCTGTATTGCAAGCTGATTAGGTAAGCATCCCTATTTTTTTTTCATTTATACACACCAAAAGAAAGAACAAATATTTGAATTTATTTAGATTAATTAAAATATATTCTGCATCAAGTACAGCGGCCCCTCGTTATTCGCGGGAGTTACGTTCTAAAAATAACCTGCAATAGCTGAAATCTGCAAAGCAGTCCGCTTTATTTTTCACAATTATTATATATGTTTTAAGGCTGTAAAACCCCTCACTACACACTTTTCACTCTTGTTTAAACACTCAAAGTTCAAACCTTTGTAGAAAACATAAGTCCAGTAATATAGAATGAAACCAAAGATCAAAACAATTTGATCTTCATTTATTTATTTCGTAATGGCGCCTTACAGCCGCGTAACTTCTACCTTCCTTTAGCATGTCCAGAAGTTCAACTTTTTGTGCGATGGTTAGCATCTTTCTCTGCCTTTTGGGTGCTATCATAGGTGCCTTTGACATAGGTGCAAAATGTTTCGTCGACATTGTGGGGAGAAAACGTGCAAACATACAGTACAGCACTTCAGGGTCACACTGCTAGCGATCGAAGATCGAAGATCGAATGCATTCTGTACTGTACAGGGGACACGGCACAGAGAAGATTGATTGACAGTGATCTACAGCCAATCAGGACGCAGAACACAACGTGCTGTAGAAAAAAAATCACATCAAATTTCACGAAAAAAAATCTGCGAAACTGTGAGACCTCGAAAAATGAACCACGTTATTGCAAGGGACCACTGTATCCCCAAATATGCTGATCACACACACACACACACACACACACACACACTGCCTGCCCTCTGCCATTTGGGAAAAGAGAAGGAAACTACAGCCCCCTTAAAATGATGCAGTGGGTGAACGAGGGACAGAAAGGTCTGAGAGAGAGAGAATGAAGAGGTGGTGGAGGCTGTTAATAAAGGGAAGGAACATGAAACAACTGATAGAGCGAGAGATCAGCCGCCTCCATCAGTCGTGCCGCTCTCGCGCCACGTGAGTGACAACACATATGTAATCCAAACACAACCATGACCAGGAGAAACTTACACCTCTATCTCTCCTCCTCTCATTTCCACCATTAATGTCAGCCGCTGCTGCAGATTGCTGTCATCTTGGCAGAAACACGAGCAGAGGAAGACATTTCAGAGAATAATGTGAGCGTTGATTAATGCTGCGCTGATGATGTATATGAGGTCCTGGAAAAGATAAGAGAAGAGTGAAGCTGTGGTCTGCTAGAAGTCGTTTTGGTAATGAGAAGGTTAATCGAAACGTCCTGCACGGAGAAACAAGACCAGACCCCAGGACGATATATCTTGTAAGACTGAACAATTAATTAATTACACACATGTCGGTTGAGCACATTGGTGAACGTAAAATCAATAGTAAGAATAGTTGGTCCTAATGAGTATGGTGTTAGGGCTGTGCAATTTGTCGATATTAATATTTATATTAAAAGTCTATCGTTTTATGTTTTGCTCTATCATTTATTTTGTGGTGTCACAAAATACATTGTTTACAGTAATAATCATTTATATAAGCGCAATATTAAATGCCAAATACAGGGATTCAGACAGAAACAAGTATAACATCATTGTGGGAAAGTTGCAATCTTGAAGATACAATATTTACATTTTAGTATTTTATTTTGCAGTATTTTATTTTTATGTTGAGCCTGTAATCATTCATTTTTTAAAAGTGTTTTATTATTTATGAATATGTATTTTTTATTTCTACATTTTTAATGAAATATTTGCCCAGAAATTCTAAATATGATCAAATATGAATGAACTTCTAATTATGTACTTTGAAATATAAAAAAAGAAATAGCCTTTTGCGTGTGGTCAATATTCACTACCTGACAAAAGTCTTGTCGTCGATCCCAGTTTTAAGAGCAACAAATAATAACTTGACTTCTAGTTGTTCGTTTGGAAAAGTGGCAGAAGGTAGATTTTTCTGATGAATCATCTGTTGAACAGCATCCCAATCATCACAAATACTGCAGAAGACCTATTGGAACCCACATGGACCCAAGATTCTCACAGAAATCAGTCAAGTTCATGGTTTGGGGTTACATTCAGTATGGGGACGTGCAAGAGATCTTCAGAGTGGATGGCAGCATCAACAGCCTGAGGTATCAAGACGTTTGTGCTGCCCATTACATTACAAACCAAAGGAGAGGACAAATTCTTCAGCAGGATAGCGCTCCTTCTCATTTTTCAGCCTCCATTTCAAATTTCCTAAAAGCAAAGAAGGTCAAGGTGCTCTAGGATTGGCCAGTTCAGTCACCAGACATGAACATTATTGAGCATGTCTGGGGTAATAGTGGAGGAGGCATTGAAGATGAATCAAAAGAATCTTGATGAACCCTGAGAGTTCTGCAAGAACGCTTTCTTTGCAATTCCAGATGGCTTTATTAATAAGTTATTTGAGTTATTGCAGAGATGTATGGATGTAGTCCTATAGAAGAATTACCAACCTACGTCACGCATGACGACACACAGGTCCCCGGTTGCAAAAAGAGACCGGTGGCAATAGTAAACATGTCGTGTTGTGCGGTAGGATGCCAAATTCAAAAAGTCCAAAAATAGAAAACTTAACATTTACCATACACCACACTGCTTTTAATGCCAACCACAGACGTCTTTGGCAAAAAGGGAGCTGAATGAAGTAAAGACCTAATTAAAAATGCTCCACTCTGCAGTTCTTATATCAGGTAATTTTATGCTATGCTGAATCATACACATTACTCGTTTTTGATTGCAGCAATGATTTCAGCAAAAACAGGTAAAGATGTTGAATTAAACTGCGGACACTGAATGCTAAGAATGAAATGTGAACGTGTAAGTTATTAAGGTAAAGTTGGTTTTATATTCACACATTCATTCAGTGACAACTTGTGACAAACTCCCTATATTGTTTACCACGGCACTTTGAATATTCGGAAAAAACCTGCAAGTGTGACTTGAAAACATCATTAACACTGTTTATTTGACTGTGAACAATGTTGTACTTTGATAGTCATTGGCTGCTAATATGATTTCGCTATTTAGAGTTTGCAAATAATACTTTTATGAAATTATATTATTAAGGAGAAAGTCCAAATGTGCGAATGTAAAACCAACTTACCTCTATGTGTAAGTTTACTTACCCTGCCGTACAGGTGTAGTTCGCTGTCAGAATGCA
This sequence comes from Danio kyathit, assembly GCA_903798195.1. Classification (NCBI taxonomy): domain Eukaryota; kingdom Metazoa; phylum Chordata; class Actinopteri; order Cypriniformes; family Danionidae; genus Danio; species Danio kyathit. The sequence continues at coordinate 31,021,386 of LR812533.1, read as the reverse complement.
ATAGTTTTGCTTGCTGATGATTACCCAGGCCTCCGTCTTTTTGTCCTTGTCTTCGGCTAGAACCTTGGTTTTTAGCACCACATAGTTTTCTGGTAATCATGGAACAATATTTCTTGCACATGACCACACAGAACAAAATTGTTGGCATCCAAAGATTTGTAGGCCTTTAACTTCTCTCTTGTAAAATCTCTTGGAGCTTCAATGAGATAGTTGTATATTTGGGGCTGGATGCTTGGTCATTTCGTCTTATCCAATATCCATTGGGAGGGTGCTATCGCAAATGGACCGTTCAGACGAACTCCGCTCACTTTAACGTTAGTTTTGCCAAATAACTGTGCTTATCACTGGGAGACAAAATGTTATAATATGCTGAAAGCATTATGTAAATAATATATATAATATGTAATCAATATAACTTATTTCTAAGACAACAACAAACTCTGTACCACATCCAATGTCATTCCCTCGCTGTAAATGCTATAGCGCTCCCGTTTTTTTTCTGCCACCTCGCTGCACGCGCATCCTGAATGTTTACAAACATGGTAATTCGTCTATCAATCTCATGGGAGTCATACACTATATTCATTATTTTTCCACTGCACCATGACTTTATATTCTAAACTGTACATTATTTCTGTTAAGTGGCAAGACTATTGTCTAAGCAAAGTCAGACCTTACTGTCCTAATTGAATAATTAAAAATCAAGGCATGGTCATATTTTATTTTGGTAAAATAAGCGTAATCTAGAGGCCTTTCATACAAGCCACTTTTGATAACAAATGATCAACTACAAGTCAAGATATTATTATTTGTTTCTAAAACTTGGATAGGCGACAAGACTTTTGTCAGGTAGTGTACAGTATATACAGTATTATCATGATATGAGATGACTTATATTGAGATATGAGATTTTTTCATGTCACCCAACCCTAGGGTTTCCTTTCAGTTTGCGTCGATTGATCAAGATGAAAGATAGGTAGTCAGAAATTACCAAAACAAAGTGATAATCATCTTCAGGCATTTTGGATGATGTCCATTGTTTGCGCTGTGCAGTGTCAAAATGGTAAAATCTATAGTTGGTCCTAATGAGCAAGGTTTTCATTTGGGATAGTGGTGCCACATAAATGAATGTTAGAAGCAAAGAACCAATGCCATAACCAATAGTTTGCAATGTCTGATTGTAATGTCTGTTGTGCACAGTGCTGTATCTTAAAAATCAATAGTAATGACATGGTACAAATGAGCCAGTTTTTTCCACTTCTACAATTGGTGGTGCACAAAAAAATGAGTAGTGTGAGAAAATGATAAGCATTTTCAGTCATTTTTAATGTCCATTGTGTGCAATGACAATATTAAAAACTGGTAGGGATGACAGTCATTTCAGAGTTTCCATTTCAAAATGACACCTAGACAGTCAAAAAGTGCAGATAAGAAAGCAATAAGTTAGACAATCATTTTGAATGTCTAATGACACAATGATGACATAAAATTTAATGAGGTTTTAGTTGATGTTGGTGCATGAAAATGAGAGCTAAAACCAAAATGCATAGAAAAAAAGTATTTGTAATAAATGTTGTTGGCTGATGCCTATATGAAAAAAAGCACAATCATAGTCAATAATTTGTAATGTCTAAGTGAATATAATTACATTAGAAATTTTTGAATGAGATGTAAAAATATATAGTAACAAGAGTTGGCCTTAACGAGCGAGGAAAAAGTAAAATTACTTATGTTTGTGATTACATTCTAAAATTAAAGCTAGGTTAATAATAATTGATAATAAATTCAAAACTCAACATCTAAAATGTATAATGTCTGTTATTGGCAGTGGTGAAACATACAAATGATTAGTGGTTGTAGTAATTGGTACATGTAAATGTAAAATTTAAAATAAAGATAATCATCAGTAAGTTTTATGTCCCTTGTGTGTAATCATAAAATATAAAAACATCTGTAGTATAATCAATTCTTATGAGTGAGGTTTTCCATTTTGTTTTGATCTGGTTGAGGAAAACAGAATTTAAGGTGATTATCGTTGTCATATAATTGTGATGTCAGTTGTGTGCAAGAGACATCAAACACAATAAGAATAGCCGCGTTTCCACTATCGTGCCTAAAGCGAGCGAGCCAGGGCCAGTTGCGTTTCCACTGTCACTTCCGGGGCCTGATCGGGCCAAAGCGGGGCTACCTCGGGGCCAGCTCCCAGCCTTTTTCGGCCCACCAAATACCCTGGGCTAAAGAGGGCCAGCTGGGGCTTCGGGGCGAAGTGAGAGCCGGACTTTGCCTGAGCCTGGTAAAGATGGAGTGCCGCCATTTCACTAATTTTACAATCGCACACGAGTACTTGCGCCAAACAAATAAATAAGGGAAAGAAAAACATAGAGCTGGTCAGTTTAAGATAGGCTATTCCATAAAACACCTTAGAGGCTAGGGGTCTTTTTGCTTATGATTGCCCATATGTTTCCCTTTTAAATGTAAGGCTGTTGCATAAAATAATAAAGTTTTAATTTATGTGACATTTCTTTGCTGCGTCCCCCTGTATGTTTCAACAACGCATAATAATCTTTAAACCATATTAAAGACACAGCAGCCAGTAAAGGTTGTCGAGAGTTTTTGTCAAGTTTAAAAGGTGTGTTTGTGAATGATACATGCGCGTTTAGATGCCTGTATGTGTGCGAGAGACCGTGCAAAAGAGCGCTCGCTTGACAGCTCTGTTGATGCCGCGAGTGACTGGATTTCTTTCTTTCTTTCTTTCTTTATTTTGAAGATAATACAAAATATGAATACAACAGAAAGACATAACATTTTACAAACTGCGTGTCCACTTTTGTAGGCTCAACACAGTGTCATATCTAGATATATAGGCCAATATAAAACAAACAAAATGTTTGTAACAATGTAGGTATATACAATACAAATAAATTTAATTGTTTTAAACGTTCATTTTACAAAGGCCTGTCTGAAAAAAAGATTTGAAAAACTATTTTTTTTATAAAAAAAAAATTCTAAAATCAATAAACAACGAAGGAGTTTTGAAATATTATTTCTAAAGTGTTTGGATATGATTATATTAATCAAATCGTGCAAACAGAGCATTTTTTGGGTAAGTAAAACCAGAAACTACCTTCTAGGTCTTGCGCAGTGCTGTTTGATAAACGGATTGGGAAAACTGCAAGTAAAAAATGTGTTTTATGTCCTCAAACAAGTGTTTATGTTTTTATATGATGTGGTAAAATGTAAAATGAAATTTTAAATACATGTAGAGCTTTATTAGTGGATAGCTGCTGAGCGCAACGAAATATAGGCTATATTTAACTTGCTTTTATGTCCTGAAACACTTATGGTTTCCTTTACTTAAGATAACCGAATAATACACAACATCCTTAAATTATTCTCTTAAATAAAGGGGAATTACCAATTAAGTGTCTCTCCGGAGCATTTGGGCTGAATGTTTGACGATGTCTATCAAAACGAGGATGTTATAAAATACATTTTATACCGAGTTAATACCGGAAAACTTCTGTGGTTTTATATTATGGGTTGTGCGCTGGGTCATCCCTCTGTTAGTGGTGACACCACTCGATGTGCGATGCCAACAGTTGGTCGGCGAGTAGCCTAAACAAATATAATGAATGAAAATACATAGGCCTGGGTGTACAGACATAATGTAATGCTGTACAGTAACGTGTAATTTGTTTTGTTTCGGTTGTCTTCATTTTAATATGGTGTGCAATGGTGTGTGGTGTGCTTTATCTGCCTGCCCAACACAACCTCACGGCAATTCGTAACTTTGATTTAGTGGCTAATTCTTATGAATTCGTACGATTTAATTCGTACAATTTTGTACAATTTGCTCATCCCCCAATGACGGTTGGGTTTAGGGGTGGGGTTAGGTGCCATGCCTCCTTTTTAAAATCGTACAATTTCGTATGAATGAAATCATACGAATTCGTACAAATTAGCCACTAAACTGACAAAACATAAAATACTTACGTTGTCTCGTGAGATCAGGCTGGCCTGCCTGATTCCCGCTGAAGTGGGTGGGTTGTGTGATGTTTGATTTGGGGGACGTTCTGGGAATGGGGTTTGCCTGACGCGCTGCAAGCTACTAGCCCGACAGTGGAAACGCAACATGACTTCAGCCTCACTGCTTAACCTCCGGGGCGATTGGCCCGGCCCAATAAATAATTTAAAGTGCTTTATATAAAGAAGAATAAAAGAAACACAAAATATAAGTATACTGTAACAAATAAAAACAACAAAGAGATTATTAAAAATAGATTACATGTGTTAAAACAGGTTTTAAAGGGATGAAAACGAAAAGAAATGCATAATAATGCAATCTGTCGGACATAGCACAATGCTCATTTAGAACAAAGCAATAATCACATTCATTATTTAATCAAATTATGTCTAATGTTTCCATTTCTGTTTATCGTAGTGCACAAAAACGAGAGTTAGACGAACAAATAAAGCTTGAATACAGTGATAATCTTTAATCAATTGTAATATTTGTTGTGCATATGCTATTAGCATAGAAATCAATAGCAACAACATTCACTCCTAATGAGTGGAGGGTTGCTGCTTTTTATGATGGCACACAAAAATTACAGCTAAACAGTAAAAAAAAAGCTTAGAAATACAGATAATGATCATCAATCATTTGTACTGTTCGTTGTGCAAAATAGCAAGAATTCAAAATCAATAGTGATGATCTGTCGGTGCTAATGAGCCAGGTTTTCTCCTCTGCTTGTGGTGGGGCATGAAAATTAAAGCTACCATAAACACAAGAAAGCTTCGAAATAAAGTGAGAATCATCATCAATAGTTTGTATTTGTTTTCGATTCACTGTGTTTAGTATTCTAGCTTGTAACCAAATATACGTAATGATGCAACAAATCTAGAATTCAGCCATTATAATCAACAAAGCTTTGACAGTGTCTAGACCACTGTGTTTGAGATGGTAGCATCCAAATAAAACCTTAAAATCTGCATTTTCAAAAGCATACACTCACCGGCCACTTTATTAGGTACACCTTACTAGTTCTGTAAATATTTTGTTCCATATTGACATGATAGCATCACACAGTTGCTGCAGATTTGTTGGCTGCACATCCATGATACGAATCTTCCGTTCCACCCAATAACAAAGGTGCTTTATTGAATTGAGCTCTGGTGACTGTGGAGGCCATTTGAGTACAGTGAACTCTTTGTCATGTTCAAGAAACCAGTCTGAGATGATTCATGCTTTATGACATGGCGCGTTATCTTGCTGGAAGTAGCCATCAGAAGATGAGACAATGTGGTCATAAAGGGATTGACATGGTCAGCAACAATACTCAAGTAGGCTGTGGTGTTAACGCGGTGCTCAGTTGGTACTAATGGGCCCAAAGTGTGCCAAGAAAATATCCCCCACACCATTCCGTCACCAGCACCAGCCTCAACCGTTGACACTAGGATGGATCTATGCTTTCGTGTTATTGACTCCAAATTCTGACCCTACCATCCGAATGTTGCAGCAGAAATAGAGACTCATCAGACCAGGCAACGTTTTTCCAATCTTCTATTGTCTAATTTTGGTGAGCCTGTGTGAATTGTAGCCGCAGTTTCCTGTTCTTAGCTGACAGGAGTGACACCTGGTGTGGTGGTCTGCTGCTGTAGCCCATCCCCCTCAAGGTTCGACCTGTTGTGTGTTCAGAGATGCTCTTCTGCATACCACGGTTGTAACGAGTGCTTATTTGAGTTACTGTTGCCTTTCTATCAGCTCCCACCAGTCTGGCTATTCTCCTTTGACCGCTGGCATCAACAAGGCATTTGCACTTACAGAACCTGTGGTCACTGGATATTTTCTCTTTTTTGGAACGTTCTCTGTAAACCATAGAGATGGTTGTGCATGAAAATCCCAGTAGATTAGCAGTTTCTGAAATACTCAGACCAGCTCATTTAGCACCAGCAACCATGCCACGTTCAAAGTCACTTAAATCACCTTTCTTCCTCATTCTGATGTTCAGTTTGAACTGCAGCAGATCGTCTTGACCATGTCTACATGCCTAAATGCATTGAGTTGCTGCCATATGATTGGCTGATTAGAAATTTGTGTTAACGAGCAGTTGGACAGGTGTACCTAATAAAGTGGCCAGTGAGTGTATAATCAACACTTTGTTTGTTGTCAAATCGGACAGCAGAATGTTTGATTCAGGGATGTTTTCTAGCAAGCATGAGGCTGTTTGTGGTGATATCAGGCCTGGAAATGCGCAGGCTAAACCAGCAGACCGCAGCACTTGAAAATACAATTCAACTTTAATACTCTGAGATGTTTGTGGATCCTCTGGCTGCTGTGAAGTGTTTGATGTCTGCTAGGTGGGTCATTCCTGTTATGCAGTACCTTTTGAACTGTGTAACTTTTGAAAAAAAAAAAAAAAAAAAAGAATATGCCTATATGGAAGTTTTTTAAAGAGAAGACTAGGCTTCCATAATATTGATGTTGTATTGATCAGAGAAGCACTGCAGTATGTGGCAGTGTTAAACATCTTGCTGCGTGGCAAGCAGACTTGTAACAGATGAAATCGATACATTTTGTATTTAATATAGAGCTGGGCTATATTAGGATATATATATATATATATATCATTACAGCCAAATAAATTGTCAGCCGTCAAAGTTTTTACTGTGTGTATACTTCCATATGTAAATTAGTGGGTGTGACTAACTTACATTCAGTGTGTGGGCCTGAGCAAGATGGTGTTCATGAGACTGAGAGAATCTCTCATAAGATCAGGTCAGCAATCTCAGCTGAATTCTACCTTTGATTTACATTAAATGTTTTGGATTACTAAAACATGAAACTATGAAAAAAGTATAGACAAAGTTCCTTTAGGGCTTTTAACAAGATCTAAATAAAAGAAATAAAGGTGATGTTCTTTTCATTTCTGAAGTTTATTTATTCTAAACCTTTTAGTTGATTTTTTCTATCTACACTGATTATAGATTGTATTTACTAAAAATGTTTAAGATAACTGGTTGCAAACAATTGATATGGGCTATATTTAAACAAACTAAATAAATTTAATAATGTTCAACTTAATTTGTTGTTAAATTCAACAACCAGCTACCTTAAAGTCCTTGAGGACCTTATTTCCAATTATTCTTTTTTTTGTTCAGTGTATTCAAATAACTATATATTATAACTGTGAAATAAAATGACTAATACAGCACAGTGAAATTTAATTTTGTTCATGCCGCCCAACCCTAATTTTTTTTTAGGGTTGAAATAGATTTGAAATAGAAATCTATTGTAGCATTAGAAGTGCATTTGAAGGCATTTTTCATCAGTTTAATGGGTACTTGCTGAAAATTATGGATAGTACATTATGGTAGGCATGCAAACATCAAAATGTACTGCATAGCAGCATTGAGCCAGGAACCGGAAGGTGTAATTCAAGAGAAATGTTAAGAAAGTCACTTGTTTGCTCTGAACTCCTCCACTTGACCCTCACAATTTAGATTTTGCGTTTGTTTGTTTTTGTTGTTGTTGTTTTTTGTTTTTGTTTGAGAGTAGACGACCTCTGGGCAGACAGAGATAAACATGCAGGGAATTCACTAAAGATACCTGCATTACCTGCCTGTATGCTTGATGGTTCCAGTCCAAACAGTGCATGTCCACTGTCTGTGAGCATGAGTTTTATTCAAATTTTGCTGTAAACTCAGAAACTGTGATCGCTTGTGTGTCGTCCCACAGTAAATTTCAGTGTTTCCACACACTCACAGACGCAATACATCACAAAAATTGTATATTACATATCACGTTATGGAACCAAAGCTACTGTATAAATGGTCAGTCAAAAAATGTCTAAACCTGCAGTTACGGTAGCAAGCAAACACTGTAACCAGCCTTTTGATTAGCATTAACAAAATTTGTTGTGTTTAATGTTCTAACAGAATTTTTACAAATAACTCTTTTTATGATCCATGTGAGTTAGTATAAACATAAGCTTTTTTGCCATTTGAATTGATCATTAATTTGTAAAACCACCGTTTTACCAGAAATTCCTGGTAACACTATAATAACTACACACTATGAATAATTTATTAAGCATTAGCAAAAAGTTAATTATTTGTTAAGCATTAACTGTACATTAATAGAAGTTAGCAAATCGTTTTCAAATACAGCTACAAAAGCTGTATTTTTGACTTATAAGCACATGTACGTATAATGTGCTTAATGATTGTGTTTTCATACTTCATTATAAATTTACAAAGCATAAATAATCCTTACTTTAGATTAGGCAAAAATGGATGAAGTTGAGTTAATAAAGCATTTATTAATATACAAAGTAGCTATTATTATATGATATCTAAATCTTAATGTGAATCGTTTATCAATCATTTACTTGTGCATTCTGAATGATCTTAAAAACCACCAGCTATTCTTAAATAGCGTTTTTTTAATAATGCAATTCATTTAGTAATGAAAAAATTAATCATTAAAAAACTATGAAAACACAATCATTAAGCGCATGCATGTGCTTATAAGTCCAGATTTCTGCATTTGTGGATGTAGTTATAATTACAGTAGGGCCAGACAGAATCTGCAGACATTTTTTGCTATTTCTGCGCAAAATATTGTAAAAAATCTGAAGATTTATGCATAATGATTTTGGGTGCATCATAACTAAAAACTTAATATGTTAAATAAAAAATAATACATTTTTAACTTTTATTTAATGTCTACAATGCAAATCCTATTAGATCCATTTATTTAGTAAACAAAGCAAGTATCTCATATAATATATCTACTATATATCCACTAAAAAACAGAAATTATTACTTTACAAACTGCATTGTATATAAATCATATAAACATTTTCATATTAGTCAGTAATATTACTGAAATTTATTTAAAAACTGTATAAATATAAATTTACACACAATTACACAAAACTAAATAAATGGACTTGATTGGCTGAAAATTTGCAGAAATTTCTGTGGCTGCAGATTCCGTGTGGGCCTGGTTATAACCTGTTTACTAACATCTATTAATGTAGAGTTAATGCTTAACAAATAATAAATTAACAGTTTGCTAATTCTTAATAAATGATTCATAGTGTGTAGTTATGAAGTTATGTCATAGTGTGAAGCTTGGGCTTCATCCTGCTCCATTTTCGACCATGTTAAAATGTATATTTTTTTGTCGAAGATATTTTATGTATGATATTTTTGTTCGAAAATAAATAAATCAAAAAATCAAATCAAATCAATTATAAAGTGTTACTGAATTTCCATGATTAAACTATGGTTAGTGTAGCAAAACCACAATTAATTTGTTATTACTCAGGCTGACGTTGTTTGAATGCTTTTATTTGTAATAAAACTATTGAACATTTTAACAAGTAAGGTCAAAATTTTTTGATAACAATAGAAAACAGTTGATGTGTATCTCCCTAGCTAACAGGGAGAGTTATCAGAACGTCTAACAAAAACTCTCAAAGTTAAAACTAAACATTCTGTTCAACGTTGTCATTATGCACCAATTATGAAATGTATTACAATTAAAAGCTGCATTATGACTAGTTAGGACAAAGTTTAACAGCTAACAGCAGGGGCGTAGCAACCGGGGGGACGGGGGGACATGTCCCCCTCTTTTTTAGAGACAGACCATTTAGAAACAGGTGATTAATAATGAAATGAACGTAAACACACACACTTTTAAAATGTCCACTACGCCCCTGGTTAACAGTGACCGATTAAAAGTTAAAGGCTATTACTGTACCAAACCTGAATCTCCTTTGTTCACACATCTAACGCAAAAACCTGACGGTTGTCTTCAAAAAAAACTTTTCCTTTAAGTATCCACTAGTGCGTATATATATGCCCTTTATTGTAAGCATAATGTAATTACACATCTCTGTCGGCTTTAAGTGATGTTTGGAGGCACTGATGCCTATTTCCCCGTGGATTGGAAAGGTTAATTGTGCTATTGTATGCTGCAGGTCGAGTGGCTAATTAAAATCCATTATTTCCACTCGGCAAGAGGAGAGCCGGCTGGGGTTGCTGCTCCCAACAGCGCGAGGAAAACCCCCCTGCAGTCAATGGCAAAGCTCCCGTTCCTCTTCCTCCTTCAATTAGACTCTTTGATGTGAAGTCTCGCCCCCCCACCTTCAGGCGACGGTTCGGGGATCAGCAGGAACGTGCCCTCATCAGGTCTGCCTTCACATGCTGATGGCGCCGTTTCAGAGGAAGCAAAACAGGCATCATTACATGTCTTTGACCTCCCCTCTCCTCCGCGGATCAGAAGTGGATTGGGAGAATGGGCTTGATGCGGCCAGACGGAGGAGTGCGTCTCTGCCCGTATGGCTCCCGCAGCGAGGGCTGTCTCAGGCGAGGGGACAGATGCTGCCTCTGATAAGCCTGTAAATTGAATTTGGTGGCGTGCTGAGGTTCCCGATGCAACCTCAGCCCCCCTTGCATATTTGAAATCCGATTCTGATACAGATACTAAGTTCGAATTTGAATTTACTGCCCATTCCTCATTTCTCTATCTGCTTTTTTACCTTGAACTAGACTTCTAAGGAAGGACTCCTGTTGCCGTCGGCTCTCTCTGACTTTCTACACTTTTTTGTTTTGTTTTGTTTTGTGTGATCTTTGCTTGTGATTTCTGTCGGCTTTCTACACTTTTTTGTTTTGTTTTGTTTTGTGTGATCTTTGCTTGTGATTTCTGTACAGGTAACTCCTGACTGGATGTTACCACACAGTGTTGCCCAAGAAGGTCTGTGTTACCTTGAGGAACACTGTTCACTTTGTTAGCACACGTTGCTATTCTTGAGGTGAACAAATTATCTGAACAACTTAATTTTGACTTGAGGTTGAGGGCACTAATACCTCATTTCCAATGAGCGGTACTTTTCAGTTCAGTACAGTACAGTCAAAGTCCCTTGAAGGCAAGTCATTTAACTCATTTTGAAAGGCCGTTCTGATAGTATGCTCGGGCATTTTGTCTGAATGAAGAAACATCAAATTTTTCAAAACTGCTTGTCAAGCTTACCATTGAATTTCATATTAGGAATCACCAATAAAATTAAACAACAACTGTGCATTTAGTTTCATTTCTAAACATCCAAATCACACAAAGTCTGCAGAAAGTCACGTCTGGTCTGAGAGTCTTTCCCAGAGTATCGTCTGTAGTGATCAATGATTTGCTCCTGTACTAGAAGGCGGGTTTTATTCACCATATAGCGATCGATGATTCGCACCTGTATTAGTAGGCGGGGCTTTATACACCATATTGACCATTACATTTTCCCCATTCGAAAAGATACGAGGGACATGTCTTGTGTATTATATTGTCTTTGGTACAGTTTAGTACAGGATACCTTGATCAGGCTTGTGTTTCCACTTCCAACAGTACCCTTACTTTGTAGGCATGGTTTTGATCAACAGTCTGATGAAGAGCCGGTGTGTTCAAAATATCACATGCTTTGTGTTAGCCTTTTTAATTTAATACGTTGGTATTTTTTGGAGCTTTGGTGTTGCTGCCTTCTTGATTACGGTTTTGATCAGTGTCATTCTAGCTCGAAGTATGAAGCTACATGTAAATGAATTGTTCAGATATCATGTCTTTTGTCACCTCAAGTTCATTATTTCAAATATAGACACTTAAGAAGCAATATCTAAATACATTTTTTTTTTATTATTATTTGTATTATTATTATTATTTAATATTTATTTTTGACAGATATTGCTATTTTGATTTGCATTTTAATTTTGTAATCAAGCTTCAGCTCAATAATCTGTATTGTAGCTTCCTACTGCTAAAATGCAGTGAGTGTTAGTTAAAAAAGGAACTAAAAAGATATCAACTTATATTAGCAAACAACTCTGAAATTGTACTTTGCTTGCTACTAGATTGTCACTGGCAATACTTTCAGTTGACTTTTTAGCAAGACGCTCCTCATATAGCCTTTTTTAGGTGCTGGTTGTTGCGTTTCCTTGTGCTGTGGCAACAAATCTGCGACAGCTCTTACAAATTACCTGGTTTTGTTTGGTGTCTGTGACTTTGAAACCAAGATATTCCCATATTACCAACATGCTGTTTTTTTTTATATTAATTAGTCTATTAATGCTTCTGAAGTGGCAGACGCCATCATCACACTCTTTCTCGGTTTCCTGTTTGTTTGGTTTTTTTTGTGTGGATGTTCCGCATACAGTAATTCAGTTGCACAATTCTGATTGGGCAGAACGAAAGTGTGCTCACTCAATTGGCTAGTAAGACTGTCACACAGACGGCAGTCACGCATTTGCTCTGGGTGGGGGAAGTTAAATAATATATATTTCATATCGCAGCCTCTGGCGATTAGCTAATCGCAATGTTTCAAACTGCGATTGTGATTCGATTTTGATTACTCGCACAGCCCTAGTCTGAAATACGAGAGACTCCTGGGAAAAACGTGACTGTTGGCAGGTATGGTTGTAATTCACCTGGCTTGTAGTACGTGCTGGTGAAGATTCTCTGTAAACCAATAATATACAGCAGTAAGTCTACTGTTATGCTAGGTACCCTTTGGAATGGATGCCAAAAAGTGGTAAGGTACAATATGCTTTTGTACCAATAAAATAAAACTACATCCCTCTATTCAGTATTCATATTCAGTTGGAAATGCATTGCAATACTGAAATCAAGCATGTAAAAGCTCCATCCATCCATCTGCATGTTTTTTGGTTGTTGTTTTTTTGGTCTTTCTGGCTCTTTTTACGTCTTTTTTTATTTGAATACCTGGACATGATGTAAAACGTGAAGCTTGTCTTGATAAATTGACTTGTCTAGTAATCACAATCAACTAAAAGCTGCATCATGTTTTGCCAGAATCACAGGTTTGTTTTGATTCACTGTCGATTAGAAAACATATATTTTAACTCCAGATGGTGTAGTTACAGCATCTACCAGCAGGGGTTAACAGTATCATGCTAACCAGCCAAACTTTAGCCTATTAGTGCTAACATGCAAATGTGGTAGTTAAGGCTGGTTTATATTGACAAATGGCCTTGTTACTCTGGCATCTGTGTGCACTCCTAAGCTTTATATGCATAACTGTGGTTGGTCTTTCACATATCCATCAAGGCAGCCTCTTTCTGTGGGTGGTGTTGGCCAGAGTGAGCCACAGTATGGATCAGACTTCCATCAAAGTCTGCCACTGTGAGATTAACCAAATTCCCACACACAGTAGTCAAGCAAAGCAGCTGTTGCATGATTCTGTGTCCAAATTAAAACAGTCTTCCACCCATTATTTTAATCAGGGTTTTTGATGAATTTTGATCCAAGGAAAGGGTTTCAATAACGTGCTGTCATTCATTCATTTGCCGTTGGGGGGTGTGGATCATTTGGCAACAGGCATACAGTACCATGATGCAACCTCCTGGAGCAACTGAAGATTAAGAGTCACGCTCAAGGCTGAGATTAGAGAGGTCACGAGGACCAGTCAACGAAGATCTTTGGATCCTCTGACAGAGATTCAAACCAGCAATACTTTGGTTTGCATTATGGATCTCTTGCTCACTAAGATATTCTTAACCCAGTTATAACAATTCCAACTGAAGCTACTGACTACCTGACAATCAAGATAATCATTGTTCAGTTTTACACCGCTGTGAGCTCTTTGAAAGCTAAAAAGTAAATATTGGAGGTCATATTGGTATCAGCCGATAAAGGTTAATGTTATTGGTTGATATTGGAAAACATTTTAAAAATTAAATAATACAAATATAAAGATTTGAATTTAGTTTTTGTGTTTACGTTATTGGCTTCCAAATATAAAGAGTTATCAATACGAGCCAAAATTTACATATTGGTGCATGCTTACTAAAATTCTATATTTTTAGCATTTATTAATGATCTTTTTAACGTTTTAACTTTATCACAGATCTTTTTAAGGATTTTTGGGTGCCTTGAACTATTGATGAATAATATTTTTCAGCTTTTCTGAAAGGGTCAATACTCCTTATTAATACAGAAATGTGCAATGTGCCAGAATTATAGCCAAAAGGCTGTTGCATCTGCAGTCTTTGGACAGATGGTAAAAGTTTTACCTAAAAAAAACCAATTAATGTTAATATTTTAGTTTAGGTCACAATTCACTGTATTAACAAACCATTACTACTAGCTTAATAAACTATTAATTAGCTGTTTTTTTAATAGTTAGTAAGGTAGAAGTTGGGCTTAGGTTTCGGGTAGGATTTGGGATGCAGAATAAGATCATACTTTTTAACTACTAATGAACAGTTAATATCTTAATAATAGGCAGGCAACAAGCCAATAGTTAATTGCATGAATTAAGACCTAAACTAAAGTGTTACCCAATTAATCAATAATAAATATAAGTTTCAAAATGCATATGAATTTTCCTCTGATTCTAAAAAATAAATAAATTAAAATTATTAATTAAATAATTATACTATAGACCCAACAGAATGCTATCACTCTAATCTCATTCAAACATGTACAGTCAAACAAACTGATCAATAAATATCAATATGCAGGCACAGAAAATATATAATGATAAAGATAAGTATCATTAACCATTCAATCACTATGCAACCAAACAACCACATGTATAAAACAGACAAGACAAGAAGGCAATAGTATTTCATTTGTAAAATTAATGTTGACAAAACTGATTTTCAATTAACTTATTGAAGTTTTAAAAGCTGCATTTGAGCTACATGACATACCGATTTGCTGATCACCTTTGATTCTTTTCCATCCGTCTATCATAATGGCTATCTGCCCATTCATCCATCCGTCATATCTGTCAGTCGTTCATTTGACCTCTGTCTACAGTATTTGTCAGTTTCTGTCATCCTGTCATTCATTTTGTGCATTTTTGCCCAAACAACTGTTGCTCAATAGATATTTTGTCCTTTTCTGGCCATTCTCTGTAAACTCTACAGATGGTTGTTTGAGAAAATTGCTGTAGATCAGCAGTTTCTGAAAAACTGAGACCAGCATGTCTCTCACCAACAACCACGTCAATCCAAAGACACTTAAAATCATTTTTCGGTCACATTCTGCTGCTCCTTTTATACTTCAGCAGATTATCTTGTTAACTTCTATATGTTTAAATGCATTGAGTTAATGCAATGTTATTAGCTAAATCAACTTTGCATTAATAAGCAGGTGAACAAATGTAGCTAATAAAGTGGCCAAAGTGTGTTTGTTTTTGCTTATGTGGTTTATGAGGACACAAATTTGTATAATGACTTGGGTATGACCTAGGTTATACAATGTTGAGGTGGTTTATGAGGACATGCTCTCTGTTCTCGTAGTTAAAACTGTTAAAAATCATACTTAACAGTTTTTTTCACATTTGCCAGAGGTTTTCCTCTTAGGGTTGGGTTTAGTGGTACAGGTATGGTACAGTAGGGTAAAGCCATATGATTAGCAGTTTTTACAGTATAAAAAACAGGTAACACTTGACAAAAAGGATGTATTCGTTAAAGGGCCATAAAACCGCCTGTCCCAGCAGGGTGTTTTCACACCTCTAGTTTGAAAAAAGTCAGGAAAGTGGGTGAATCCAGCTTTGTTTAGGTGTGTTGAGTGGCGAAAGAGGGAAAGGTTTGCATGAAAAGGGGAGTTTCATTACGTCCACCCGCTGATTTTCACAGAGGCAGCACAAATACAGACGCTGGGGAGATAGACAGTGATTACATTTATATCAGTAATCAAATTATTTGCCTTAATCTGAATAAGACGATAATAGGATTAAGGTGTTTACATGAGCTGCTTTTTGAATGTTCCCTTCATGATCCCGTTTTACGTGTTATATCACACAATTCGATTAACGTTATTACGTCACCACGCTATCCACATTTCCTCCGGAGCTCATGTAATTTCAGGTGTTTCACTTTTAATTTGTCGACTTTAACTGCAGTTTGGCACTTTCACTTTCATTCAGGAACATTTCATGCATGCCCCATTAACAAACAAGATATTAAATGCGAGGAACTGCTGGAAGAGGGTTGTTTTAATGGAATTTGATACTTCATGCCATTTGGAGAAAAAAGAAAGTCTGCATTTTGCGATGCAGGTGTCTGCAGTCCTCCACTGAACCAGTAGGTGCAGAGAATAGCGTCAAACAGCCATGTGTGTATAGACTATCCTGTCACAAAATGCGGCGAAAATCCTACATGATGGTAATAGTTTGATTAAGGTGTTTACATTCAGAGAGCAGCATTTACAGTGGATCTTTCAGTACATAATATTGTAGTGATATTACTGTAAACTTAGTAACCACATCATTTTGACTAAGGAATGTCTTTAAAACCTGAAAAAACTCTGATGACAACACTAACTAACTTTGCCATCTGAATAAACATAAACAAAGAACACTGATCGCACACTTACCAAATCTGTAGAGACAGGACAATCAACATGATCTGGAACTGCGCCTCTTTTTTTTTTCACCGTTTTTTCACCGTTTCCAGATTCGAAAAGCTCTCGGGTAAAAAATGTTCGTTACAAACATATTTTTGTTTTGCGAGCTATGCTCTCATCGTGGGGAAATAAAACCTTTGTTGCGGCACATTTATAAATGCAACACTGAAGACCAATGTCTCCGAACAATTCTTCTTCTTCTACTTGTTTTAATTACGGTTGGCAACACAATGTGGCATCTCTCTGAACGCTGTTACAGGTAAAAAGAGTCTTTGAAGTTCATGCATATTAATGAAGTTGCATCTCGTTCACAATAGAGCGCACTGATTGGTTTGACCCAAGTCTTTCTCATGAATTCATGAACAGATGTGCTAAAAACTCAATGACGTCACTTTGTACCCGCCGTCACAGAAATCCAATCTCCACGCTGGAATTTACACAATGACCTCATCGCTGTGACGTAGCTTTAAAATTTATTTTCAAACCGGAAGAAAAAATTTGCTCAAAACATTGTAAAAAAAAAACAATTTTTTTCTCAAATATATGTCCTAATAGTGTTTTTAGAAACATGGGACATGTATATGTCTGTCAACATCTCAAAAAATATGTTTCGGTGTTTCGTGACCCTTTAGTGTTAGGTAATATGTTTACTCTGAACAATGAACTACATTCATTACAGCATTTGTTCATGTTAGTTGATGACAATACATTTTGTTAACTCAAGGTGCAATAACCAATCTTAACACGCATGAATTTGAATGTTGGTGCATGTTAGTAAATACATTAACTAACATTAGCTAATGAAAACTTATTGTGAAGTGTGATCAAAAAACATTACACATATGGAGAGTCCTCATAAGTCACAAAAACCAACCTGTGTGTGTGTAAAAAGAAATACTGAATGGAATTTTTGAGATCTTGTTCTCTTTGAATGCACGATCACTTCCTTTGTAGTACATTTACACCATCTTGTCAGCTTCCCAAGCGTTTAGTTCAGCTGCAGGTGTGCGCATATCTCTGAATGTTCTTTTACATTGCATTAGGCATCCAAATGCCCACAATTCCTGTCTCAGCTCTTCTGTATTCATCACACACGTTCAAAAGACAAATGCAGTTTCTCCAGACACTCTGTGGCTCTGCCTGCCAACCATCACTCATATTGTTCCTCATGTGACTCTCTCACCTCTCATGTCACTGTTATTCTCTCTCTTTCTCTCTCTCTCTCTCTCTCTCTCTCTCTCTGCCGCCTAGTCTGGCTTCTATGTAGGGTAGCTCCGTGGAGACTAGGGCATTGCAGTGCAGTTGTTTTTTTGCTCACCTAACCTTTCTTAGCGCTGCCGCTTCTTCACCTCAGTCCTCTTTCCTTCTTCTTCCTCGTACTCTTCTCGCCTTGTCTTTCTTGATTTTATTTGACTCCATGCTTGTCTTAATAATAATGCTTTGCAGGGAAGCTTTAGGGCAGTGCAGATTTACTCTTATATTTACAGGAGAGAGCATCAGCGTTGCACATCAATGCGGTTCATATCCACATTTACATTCACCCTGCGAGCTGAGCTGTGATCTGATTCGCCAAGTGTGTGTGTCTGTGTGCCTCGCTTTTCTTTTACATGCATCTTAAATAGTGTGCAACAATTTACTATATATATATATATATATATATATATATATATATATATATATATAATTATTATTATTATTTTATTTTTTTTTTTTACTTATCTTTGAATGAAGGTAAGAATGAAAATAATATTAATAGGTTTTTTTGTCCTTTTTTTTGATTTGTATAATTTTTTGATCAGATTTTTTTGGTTGTTAAACTAAATGGAAAAAGAAAAAATGTCATTTCAGCTAACATTTATTTGAATTTAAGATATTTGAATGTTTTTAGTTTTGCTTAACTTGGTTGTTATAATAATTAGATAAAAAAAAAACTATTAAATATTAAACTGCTAAATACAGAGCGTGTAAAACTCAATGCTGTGTAAATATTTGTATAAAAAACATAGCAAAATTATTAATAAAGTTAATAAACAAAGCATAAAAGGGAATCCAAAGTAATATATGAATGAATTATATAACAGTATATAAATTAATATGAATAAATGGGTATCTCTATGGGTAAATAAACCTGTCTGTCGGTACTGATTTTGGTCACACTTAATGGTTTATTTGTTGAATTTAAGTTACATTGCATACATGCCAACTAATTCTCATTAGATTATAAGTAGTGTTAGGGTTAGTGTAAGTTGACATGTTATTAAGCAGTTATTAAGCAGACACTCTACTAATACTCAAGTGGACCATCAAAATAAAGTGTTACCATGATTTTTTTTTTCAAGACTTTAATGTTTGAGATCATTAAACAAATGTATATATTAGTCAAAGATAACACATGTAAACATATCATGCAGCTTTTGAATGAAGGTTTTTATTGGTAAGGAAAAAGAAAATCAATAACTACAGTATAAAGCACTGTGTGAAACCACCTGTAAAGTCATAACTCTGGTTTATCACACCTGAGTTCAATTTATCTAGCCCAGGCCTGATTACTTCCACACCTTTTTCCCTTAAATAGGATCTACCCGACAAAGTGAAGTAGACCAAACATACCTCAAAATCTAGACATCATACTCAGAATTTCCTAACCAAATGACAAAGAAAATAGAGAGATACCGGTTTGGAAAGGGTTATAAAACCATTTGTAAAGCTTTGGGAGTGTAGTGAACCACAGTGAGAACCATTGACTACAAACCAGTTGACCAAAATTTCCCCAAGAGCACAGAACTGCAGCCCTCACCTGCCTCGGTTAAGGTGAGTGTTCATGACACCACCATAAGTTAGAGACTGGGCAAAAATGGTTTCCATAGCAGAGGTCCAAGACAAAAATCAATCTATCTATCTATCTATCTATCTATCTATCTATCTATCTATCTATCTATCTATCTATCTATCTATCTATCTATCTATCTATCTATCTATCTATCTATCTATCTATCTATCTATCTATCTATCTATCTATCTATCTATCTATCTATCTATCTATCTATCTATCTATCTATCTATCTATCTCTGTCTGTCTGTCTGTCGGTATGTTTCTATCTATCTATCTATCTATCTATCTATCTATCTATCTATCTATCTATCTATCTATCTATCTATCTATCTATCTATCTATCTATCTATCTATCTATCTATCTATCTATCATCTATCATCTATCTATCTATCTATCTATCTATCTATCTATCTATCTATCTGTCTGTAATACAGGCTAGCTTTGTAGAAAAGCATGTAAACTACAATAAAAATAAAATCTATCTTTCAATTGCATCTGTTTTTTTAAACACATTCCTAGTCTCATTGAAATTTATATATTAGAAGAAAAAAAAAATCTCAATTATCTTTTGATCTCTTCTTACAGATCGAGTCATTTCCTTTTGAATAATAATCCCCTGACTTTATTCTCAGTCTGAAATAATCACAAAATGCATAAAATGATTTGCAATCTCTGTATCTTGGACCACTTTGTTTTACTCTTACTCTCTCTCCCTTCCCTCCCTCCTGCATAGGTGGGTGCAGATTGCTTGTCCGCGCCTCTCTATCGACTGGGGAACGGCTTTCTCCAAACCCCTGCTGTCTCCATATGAGGTACACAAGTCTTGCTTGCTCCTCTATCCATGTTTTACCCTACATTCCATGATGCTTTGTGTGAATTATGGGGAATATCTATCATTAAACTGTAAACAATTAATGAAGTGTTTTAAACTGGATGCAATTAGGTGTTATTATTCTCCTCACAGTTCAATCATTGAATGTCAAAAGGCAACTTATTAGAATTAGCAAATTACTTTCAGCAGACCTGCAGACCATGAACAACGAATGAGCCTTTCCGCAGCAATATTGTGGATGTTTATTAAATATCACTTTACTATAGGGGAATATAAGAAGTTACCCGATCAATATTGGACAATATTTTTTCAGGGGTGGCTCCTTTGTTTTTTCTGTATACTGTATATGCTTTCTTTAGCCTCTATGAAAAACATTGCCTGCAGATTGCTATGCAGATGACAGATGACATTCAAATATATTTGCTCCTGAAAAATCAAAAGTTGTAGACCAGGGGTGCCCAAACTTTCCTTATGAAGGTTCAAAAACCAAACTTGACTGAGGGCTGTAGGCTGAAGGTACATTAAAGTTTCCAAGAGTAATCTCCTAATTTATTTCCTAATATTAAAAAAAAAAAAAAACTAGAAAACATTGCTTTAATTTGTAGTAAAGATTGCAGTATATTTAAAAAAATGTTTAATGAAGTTATAACAGCAAAAACATAAACAATCCCATTTAATACAATTAGTAAAAGCTGCAGCAGCCTTTGCCTTGATTTGTGTCTTGTGCATTGCCTGATAACCGTCGAGTGACAGTATTTACATTTTTTTAAAATCTGATGAATTTACAAAACAAGTAAACAAACGGTTACATTCGTTCGAAATTATGATATTTGTCAAAGATATTCACCCCAACCACCAATTCATCATTCTCACTCTTTCCCAAATGGAATGGTGGGCCAAATCAAAGGTAAGAAGGGGCCAACTTTAGGCCGCAGGCCCTAGTTTGGGCATCTCTGGTGTAGACTCTCTGTCAGTTTTTGTGATGTCAAAGGCTGGATGTCGTTTATTTATTTATTTTTGTCATTTTAATGAGAGTAAAAGAGAAATCGTTGTGTTTTGCTCTTCTGATGTTCCAAACATCTCTCATGCATCTGTTGTTTTATTTTCTTTGGTCAAATCATTCATTCATTTTCTTTTCGGCTTAGTCCCTTTTTAATCCGGGGTCGCCACAGCGGAATGAACCGCCAACTTATCCAGCACATGTTTTACACAGTGGATACCCTTCCAGCTGCAACCCATCTCTGGGAAACATCCATACACACTCATTCACACTCATTCACTATGGACAATTTAGCCTACCCAATTCACCTGTACTGCATGTCTTTGGACTGTGGGGGAAACCGGAGCACCCGGAGGGAACCCACGCAAACGCAGGGAGAACATGCAAACATCCACACAGAAACGCCAACTGACCCAGCCGAGGCTCGACCCAGCAACCTTCTTGCTGTGAGGCGACAGCACTACCTACTGCGCATCGCCTGGTCAAATCATATGTTAAAAAAAAAACGTAGGTGTCTTATTTGATAGAAAAATAAATGTGTAGTTAAATTTAGTTGTCAAGTTTTACCAACTAAAGCAGCGGTTCCCAAACTTTTTTTTTATTTTACAAAAAAACCGTAAACAAAATTCCATTTATAAAACATGTTGAACCTGCCTTTGCTTTGATTTGCACGCTGATATCTTCTGCTTTGTCCCCTATTCATTAAGTGACAGTAAGTAATTTTTCTTTTTTAAAGAATGTGTGAGTGGTCCTTAATAATCTTGCTTGCTAACCTGAGAATATGTTGATCATATATGCATGAAAGAGATCTAACAGGCAATCCAATAATCCTAGAACACACTCTAAAAACACTTTGTAGCCGGTTTCTATTCTGTAATTTAATAGAATGGAACCAACAAGAAATGGAAAATCTAACAATACTCTCTATAAAAGAATAATAAAAGGACAAAGTAATACTTTCCTCTCTTTTAAGAACTTTGGAACTGCAATTCATGCTTTTTTTTCTCCTAGAATTGGTTGTTTTAATTCCCTGTATCTGGGAATTAGCAATTCTTCAAAATCTTCTCTAAAAATGGTTCAAAATGCAGCTGCTCATCTTTTAACAGGTGTTCATAAATGCAAACATATTACTCTTGTGTTAATATCTCTTAACATTAGCTCCCAGAACACTCTAGAATAGATCTTAAAGTGCTTCTGCTTGCTTTTATTTGTTTACATGCCATAACTAGGCCCACACGGAATCTGTGCGCGCAGAAATCCACAGATTTTTAGCCTATCGTTTTTCAGCCTATCGAGTCTGTTTATTTAATTGTGTAAATATGTGTACATTTATATTTATTCCGTTTTTAAATTATTTTCAGTAATATTATTGACTAATATGTAAATGTTCATTTATTTATAGTACAGTTTGTGAAGTAATATTTTCTGACTTTTAGTAGATACATTATATGAGAGACTTGCTTTGTTTATTAAATAAGTGGATCTAATTGGATTTGCATTGTAAACATTAAATAAAAGTTAAAAAGGTATTATTTTTAAATTTAATATATTAAGTTTTTAGTTACGATACTCCCAAAAAATCATTCCACATAAATCTGCAGATTTTTTACAAAGTTCTGCGCAGAAATAGCAAAAAAAAATTGCAGATTCTGTCTGGCCCTAGCTATAACACAACATATTTCCATAGCATAACATGTCGAATACTAAGCGTAACGTTATTTTCATGAAGGACATTAATAAAGCACAAAGCCCAATGTTCCTTTCACTCAGTTTGTAGCACAACCTGATTATCCAAAATGATTTCAGTTCTTTTGAATGGAAGTTTGGCATAATTTGAAACGCAACAAAAACTAAAAAAAGTCAATTTCCCCAAACACACAACAATGTTCACCTCTGCCCCCATCACACGTGCTGCCAGCCATGTGTGCTTTGCCTTTGGGACATAAAGGCTCTGTGCGTATTTGTGTACAACCTGTGTAGCTTTGTGTTTGTGTTCAGAAAACAAACCTCAGCTTTAGTGCGATGTGAAGAAGCAGAGTTTGTTTACCCAGCGTCTCTCTGTTCCTCAGAGACTGGCGGGACGAGTCTTATGTTTAGGGTGGATCAGTAGCTCCTCTCACTGGCAGAATGACTACAGCACCAATGCCAATCTTCATTCATGTCATGCCAAAACAGGACTTAGCCAGAATCACACACACCAAGCTCTCTTTTTTTTTGAATAGGTGTCTCAGTTAAATCCCTATTCCCCATTCCCAGATGCAAAAACAACAACATCTGGCGGGTTTTATCTGCAGATAGATCTCATTAGGATGCCTGTTATACTCTTCTTGCTTTAGTCTGTCAGGGGTATTGCAAGGTGTAATGTAGTAGTGGTCGATTGAATCTGGATTTTCTTTGGAAGATGGAAAAATATTGATGTCTACTAGTTATATTTGAGCAATTTAAGTAACTTTAGTATTTGAATATGTTGTGTTTTGGGTTTTTTGTTTATTTCTCATTTGATTGTTTGTTTTTTAATTCTTTATAGTTTTTATTATTCTGACTTGTTTAATTTGTTGTTGTTTTGTGAAATCATTTAGTTTAGTGTTTTGTTTCGTTTTGTAAAAGGTTTTTGTTTGATTGTTTGTTTTTTAAGTGTAGCCCTGGCCATATTTGTCTTTTTTTTAAATTTAGAATTAGAGTTTTTCTATTTATTTATTTTTTTTGCACTTAATTTCTTCAATACTCAATGTAAAAATGTGTGATTTCTAAAACCTATTTAAAAAGCTCCAGTTTTAGTAATTTTCACATCATGTTTTTTGCAATTGTACACTTCAATGCAAAGCATAAAAACATGGTATCTGAAAATCAAAAAAATAGTTATCTGTTATTGCTGTTTTTTGTTACTGCTATATATCACCATCCACTTTATTAGGTACACCTGTCTAACTGCTTGTTAACGCAAATTTCTAATCATGGCAGCAGCTCGGTGCATTTACAGTAGGCATGTAGACATGATCAAGATGATCTGCTGCAGTTCAAACTGAGCATCGGAATGGGGAAAAGGTGATTTGAACATGTCATGGTTGTTGGTGCCAGACAGGCTGGTCTGAGTATTTCAGAAACTGCTGATCTACTGGGATTTTCATGCACAACCATCTCTAGTGTTTACAGAGAATGGTCCGAAAAGAGAAAATGTCCAGTGAGTGGCAGTTCTGTGGGCGCAAACGCTTTGTTGATGCCAGAGGTCAGAGGCGAATGGCTGGTTTAAGGTGATAGAAAGGCAACAGTAACTCAATTAACCACTCGTTTCGTATGCAGAAAAGCATCTCTGAATGCACAACACATCGAACCTTGAGGTGGATGGGCTACAGCAGCAGAAGAGCACACCGGGTGTCACTCCTGTCAGCTAAGAACAGGAAACTGAGGCTACAATTCGCACAGGCTCACCAAAATTGGACAATAGAAGATTGGAAATATGTTCCATCCTGCCTTGTATCCATGGTTCAGGCTGGTGGTGGTGGTGGTGGTGTAATGGTGTGGTGGATATTTGCTTGGCACATTTTGGGCACATTAGTACCAATTGAGCATTGTGTCAACATTACAGCCTACCTGAGTATTGTTGCTGACCATGTCCATCCCTCTATGACCACAGTGTACCCATCTGCTGATGGCTATTGCCAGCAGGATAACACACCATGTCATAAAGCACGAATCATCTCAGACTGGTTTTTTGAACATGACAAGGAGTTCACTGTACAGAAATGGCCTCAACAGTCACCAGAGTCTCAATCCAATAGAGCACCTTTGGGATGTGGTGGAATGGGAGATTGGCATAATGGATGTGCAGCTGACAAATCTGCAGCAACTGTGTGATATATGGACCAAAATCTCTGAGGAATATTTTCAGTACTGTGTTAAATTAAGGCAGTTCTGAAGGCAAAAATGGGTCCAACCCAGTACTAGTGAGGTGTACCTAATAAAGTGGCCGGTGAGTGTATATGTTTTATTTATATTTATATATATATATATATTAGCGCCTTAACTTTGGGTATCAACATTTGCTGTATTTTAACTCTGAGCAATGTTTTTACATGAACCTTTCTTATTATTAGTTAATAAAATACATGTTTATTACTTGAGCTGTTACAAATGCAACTTTTTAGTAATTTACCAATAAATGTAGAAATTGAGTTTAATATTAATAAATTCAACATCTTTTATGTATTGTTAGTTTATCTAATTTAATTAATTCATGTTAACAATTGATACTTGTTCTTTTCTTTTATTCACAGAAGATGCGTTATATTTGTTAGTTATCACAGTAGCAATACACTGTAAAAATGCTGCGTTCCAGTTGTTTTGGGACAACATGAAGGACTTACTGTAAGTTGGCTTATTAGTTTTTTTTATAATTTAAATGGATTTAAAATAAAACAATTAGGTTGTCCCCTCAAAAAACAGCTCATTTTAAATAAGTAGTCTGAACAAACAGCCAACATAATATTTTGAGTGTTGTTGTAGTAGTAGTTGTTGTTGTAGTAGTAGATGTAGAAGTAATAGTAGCAGCAGCACCACCACCACCAGCATCATCAGCAACAACAGTAACTTTATAAAACACCTATATATCAATCAAATACCATATTCATCAAACTTTTCAGCTCACAATGTCAATTTTGCAGACATGAGGTGCTTTAACTATCCATCATTTTAGAAATTTAGGCAAAGTTTCACCTTGTATTTGCTTTAGTGCACAAAACTGATAGTGAGAGCATCATGACTGCTACTTGTGGTTCATTTCAAGTGGGGACGGGACTTCACATACTGTATGGTCAGTTGTTTGCCATGTGTTATTTCTCAGTTCTTGAGCCCGTTCTTCCCTTTTCTGCTTATATGCCAGTGTCAGATGTGTCTGTTTCTTTGAAAGTCTGCCTAAAGGCCAGAAGCTGGTGTTGCGTGTTTGCTGTTGAATGATTCTGCCAGCTGAGGCTCTACTTGAGGCTCTGATCTGCTTGTCCTCTTGTTGTTGCTCATCTGGGCCGCTCACTTCTCTCTCTCTGTCCTGGTTAGTTCCAGCTTGATGACTTTTTTCCGACAGCAGTACATGAATTCATTTAATTTCTTAAAGGAACACTACTTTTTTGGAAATAAAGTAGGCTTATTTTAAAAGTCACCTAGAGTTAAACAGTAGAGTTTTACAGTTTTTTTTTTATCTATTCAGCTAATTCATTCAATTATTTTTAAGCTTCTATTTAAAGTTTTTTTGTGGATGCATTGTGTAGTAAAACCAGCGGAAAAATGAAAAGTTGCTGCTTTCTAGATCAATATGGCTAAGAGCTATGCTCTCATTCAATCAATAACTGTGCTGCTATACTGGCTACAGCAGGCACAATGATATTAATATATTTTGTGTGCCTTATTACACAATGTACTGTAACTATAAATGAGTCAAGCTTTAAAAGAAAACATTTTTGGAGTGAGATGCTAATGGTCTAATCCGATTTAATGATTTATGCTAAGCTAAGCTACAAGTGCTCCCACCAGACCCAGAAATCGGCTGAATGAATTAAAAATGGTAAAACTCAACTGTTTAACTTTAGACTATATGTGTCAAATAAAGTGGTGTTACTTTAAATGAACAGAATACTTTCCTGAAATGTCTTTTTTCATATGGCCTAGTTTGAAACCAAAATTTAAAGTTGGTACCGTGACTTGAAAGTTTTTCAAGTTTTTTCTATGAAGCTCTGGGTAAAAGATCTGGGTGTTATTCTGGATGATGGATTGAGCTTTGACAAACAGATAAATGCAGTGGTCTAATCCTGCTTTTTTCAGCTTCGACTCTTACAAACAGTTAAATCTATTCTATCTAGAAATAAAATGTGAAAAAAGAATCATGCTTTTATTACCACTAGATTGCACTATTGTAACTCATTATACTTTGGGATTAGTCAGAAAACCTTATCCCGGTTACTCTCAGTTTTACTCTCTTTGCACTGGTTGCCTGTGCACTATCGGGTCACTTTTAAAATTCTTCTCCTGGTTTTTAAATCTCTAAATGCCCTGGCACCTTATCTGTCAGACATGTTGATTGAGCATCAGCCTGGTCGGTCTCTACAGTCATCTAACCAGAGATTATGTATCCCTAAGTCGAGGCTGAAATGCAGAGGTGACGGTGCCTTCGCAGTAGATGGTCCTAGGTTGTGGAATGCTTTGCCCCTCTGTATTAGATCTGTTTCATATCTGTCTGTTTATAAATCTAGGTTGAAAACTGACCTCTTTGATTTGGCATTTTATCAATAAAAACTGTCCGTTTCAGATATAATTTTCTATTTTTCTTTGTTGTGATGTGTATTGTGCAGCACATTGGTTAACCTCTGGTTGTGTTTAATAGGCCAGCCTGATCTCATGAGGAAATGTAAGTATTTTAGGTTTTGTCATTCATACGAATTCTTATGAATAGAGTCGTACGAAAATGTACGATTTTAAAAAGGAGGCTTGGCACCCAACAACGCCCCTAAACCCAACCGTAATTGGGTGAATTCATTCGAATTAGCCACTAAATCAAAAAGTTATGAATTGCCGTGAGATTGCGTTGAATAGTCTATATAAATAAAATTGACATTGACAATTGACATTGAAAATATTTTTTGCTTTTTTCTCATGGGCAGGGCTAATGGGGCATTAATCCAGAAGTACAGATTGATCTTCTATTGTAGAGATGGTCATTTGTTTCACTGTTGCATAATATTGGATTGATATACGAGTAGTTTTGTCAGTTTGGTTTCAGTAAAAGCTGTTTTTAGACTAAAAGGAAACTTTGAGTTCTGAAGCTTGCAGGATCTAAAGATCAAGGAAAATTAGATTTCCCAGTTCATGACCTCTATAATATTTTTATTCAGCAAGGATCACCTTGTTAAATTAGACTAAATGAAGTTCAGTTAAATTGATCAAAAGGCACAGTAAGGACATTTATAATATTTATGTCAGAATATGTTTCTGTTTTAATATAATGCTGTGCTTTTTTAAATGATTCATCATGGAATCATGTAAAAAAAAAACTAATTTAATCTATTTTCAGGCTCAACAACCTCTTAAGTATTACAAAGGAAATTCCTAGTTAGTGACCAGACAGATTAAATTGAAAAAAGGCCACAGAAGCCCAAATAATTACTTGTTACAATCAATAGTTTAGTCAGGGAACCCACTGATCTCGGAATTTCAGGAATAGCGTGGACTTTTCCAGATATTAGAAGTCAGAGAATTTGTATTTATTGATTGATTGTTGCTTTACATTGTAGTTTCTATTTATCAAATTGTGATTTCTCTTTACTGTTTTTTTTATATCATGACTTATGGATATTTTTAGCTCCATTTTTATCTCTTAAGGTGTCAAATCCAGTTCCTGGAGGGCCGCAGCCCTGCACAGTTTAGTTCCTACCCTGCTTCACACATACCTGTAGGTTTCAAACAAGCCTGAAGGACTCTATTCGTTTGATCAGGTGTGTTTAATTACAGTTTAATTAACTAAACTGTGCAGAGCTGAGGCCCTTCAGGAACTGGATTTGACATCTGTGCCTTAAAAGGATAATTCACCCAAAACTCTATTTTACTCACTATTTACTGTACTTCAAGTGGTTCCAAATCTTTATGAGTTTCTTTATTCTGTTGAAAACAAAAGATATTTTGAAGAAAGCTGACAACCTGTAATCACTGACTTCCATATTAGGAAAAACAAATACTGTGGGGATCAATGGTTACAGGTTTGTAGCATTCTTCAAAATAACTTCTTTTGTGTTCAATAGAACAAAGTGTTAAGTGGTAAGTACTACATAGCAGAAAATGTATGAGCGGGAGAACACTGTATTGACACCAAAATATTTTTCCAAATTCTTCTGGCTATTAAATCGAAGCAAAAATTATATTCAAGCTAAAACCATTTCAATACTATGCAAAGCAAACAGTGGTCTGCTTAATAGAAGTAATAGAAATTTGGCTTTTTAGTCAGTTAAACTCAGGCAAAAATTATGGAATTTGCATAAATTTGATATCTGGCTTTAACCCAAAAATAGCAGCATACATATAGTATTGACTCCACAGTCATATAATACAGTCAGAAGCTTATTTTGTGCAGTGTGTACTCTAAAATCTCCATCTCACTATGTACGTTGACAATGCTGTTGACTTACAATGTTTAGAAACTGCCACAAGGGGAATCTTCCACTACTGTTAATCGACCAACCAGGCACGGTTATCTCTCGACGCCTTTCAGAATAGGCTAATATCAGCCTATTAATCATCCCGGCTGATATATCGGTCCAAAGCAACAATGTACCCACTGTACCAGCAGAAGCTCATTTATGTTGAGTTTTTTATGCCATCATATCTCTTAGTGAATGATGATAATGCTCACTAGAGCCATATTGAAGCAGCGCATAATCATATGTGGCTCTCATATTCTTGGCGTCACCGTAATCCATTTTCATTGCCGCTTGGCCCACGCTGGAGCTCAGCGCATTTGGTGTCGTAGAAGCGAAGAGCAAATATGGCATTATGAGAATATATTAGAATGCAGCAATAACACATTGATGTTTTGCGAAAGCCTAAAACCATAACAAAAGGAGCAAAAGCGTTCATTCATTTAGATCACATATGTAGACTGGCAGAAGTTTTTTTTCTTAAAGTGTCACCTTAAACACTCCACCTTTTTTGATAATAGGCTCATTTTACAAATCTTTTATAGAGTTAAACAGTCAAGGTTTACAGTTTTTGAATCCATTCAGCTGATCTCCATCTCTTGCGGAAACACTTTTAGCTTAGCTTAGATAAGATCATTGAATTGGATTAGACCATTAGCATCTCCCTCAAAAAAAAAAAATATATATATATAATTTTTTTATTTAAAGCTTGACTCTTCTGTGGTTACATTGTGTTTTAAGACCAACAGAAAATAAAAAGTTGCTATTTTTTAGGCCGAGTCTTTTATGACTAAGAACTATAATTTATTTTTGACGTAATAATCAAGGAAATTTGCTGCTGCAGCAGGCACAATGATATTATGCAGCTTTTGAAAATAGTTGCCAGCTAGGTAAGTGTAACAGCATTGTATCATTGGCACCTGCTGCAGCCATGTTATGGCAGTGACGTTCCTTGATTATTACGTCGGATGAGAGTATAGTTCCTAGCCATATTGACCAAAAATTGACCCAAAATTGCATTTTTTTCTTTTTCTCTTTGCCTTAGTGCACAATATAACTACAGTCAAGCTTTAAATAGGAAAATTATCTAAATTCATTTTAAATTTTTTTTAGAAAGATGCTAATGGTCTAATAGAATTCAATGTTTTATGCTAAGCTAAGCTAAAAGTGCTCCCGCCAGGCCCAGAGATCAGCTGAAGGAATTCCAAAATAGTTAAAATCAATTGTTTAACTTCAGGAAAGTTGTAAAATGAGCCTTCTTTCAAAAAATGTGTTCCTTTATGTAGGTGAGATCGTTAAATTTAAAATTTAAAATCTATTTTAATTAATTACCATCTACTTCTGTTTAACACACAAGAAGATATTTTTGTATAAATGATGTAACCAGCCGCTGTTGACATCCACAGTATATTATTCCTACTATAATAGCTAATGTTGACTAGTTTTCAACATTTTTCAAAATATCTTCTTTGTTATTCAACAAAGAAAGAAAGTCTAGGTTTGGAACAGCCTGAGGGTGAGTAAATGGTGAGTGCATTTTCATTTTTGGGAGAACTATCATTTTAATGAACCTCTTCTTGTGTTTGCTTTTACTGTGGAAAAATGAGAAGGCGTAAGTGTGAAGTATGAAGAAAGAGTAGCGAAGGCAGTGGTTTTCAGTGTGTCTCATGTTATATTTATAGTCAATATGACACACTTGCCTCATGTCAGTGTCTGGATTATCAGGTAGCTTATGCACAGCACTGATGAAAAGCCACCGAAAGAGGGATGGATGTGTCAGGGTTAATAAGAGCAGGATGGATGCAGGAAGAGAGAAAGAAAGACTGGTGCTGGCAGCACAAGTGAAACGCTCATCCACAATCTGTATCTCATGAACATGCATTTTACTCAATTGTATAAAATGCATTTTTACATAACTGATTTACTAGACTCACAGAGAAATTAACTCTCTTTTACACACACACAGAGAAATTCATTCATTTTTGTTTTTAATGCTATATATTTTTTATTTATATAGCACCTTACTACAACCAAGGTTGACCAAAGTGCTTTACACAAGTAAAAGCAAATTATACAACACCACAAAAAAGGAGACAATGCAAAACAATACCAAAAAATATTAATAAAATACAGCAAACATTAAAACATAACGAAGTGTCAGTGCTATGCATTAAAGGCCAATTTAAACAAGTGGGTCTTAAGCTTGGCTTTAAAAAGTGGCAGGTCCTTGATTGTACGAAGCTCAGTAGGAAGGGTATTCCAGAGTTTAGGACCTGCCACTGCAAAAGAGCGATCACCCCACTGCTTGTGGGGTGTATATAATGTATAATATTATATTGTAAATTGTTTTCACAAATTGTAAACAAAAATAAATAGAAT
Source organism: Danio kyathit (assembly GCA_903798195.1). Classification (NCBI taxonomy): domain Eukaryota; kingdom Metazoa; phylum Chordata; class Actinopteri; order Cypriniformes; family Danionidae; genus Danio; species Danio kyathit. Next base: position 30,989,744 of record LR812533.1, on the reverse strand, counting down.
AGAAATAGTGCTTATTTCTAAATTGTTGACAGTCATTTATTTTCTAGGTTTAATTAAAAATGTTGTATTGTTTATAATGTGCCTTTTTTCATAATTTATTATTGTTTATTTAATTATGTACATAATGTTTTGCTCACATTTTATTACACAATTATACAATTCCTAATTAGCCATTAACTATGACTTTTATCTCAATAAACTCATCACTTTCTGCTTATTAGTTATTATGGTAAAGGTTAAGTTTAGGTATCAGGTGGAATTAGAGAAACTACCTATATAATTAGATATAAATAGATAATAAGTAGAGATATTGAGTAAGATCTTGCAGAATATGTAACAATAAATAGCCAATATCTTAAAGGGGTGGTCCAGAGTGTATTTTTAAGGCTTTGTGTTTGTAAGATGCAAAGCAATGTGTGCTCATGCTTCACTTGTAGAAAAGCATTTTATTTTTTCATATATCTTACTTTGATTATGTACATGAAAACGACATATGTCATATTTCATAGTTCCTTTGAAAGGCCCTTCCTCAAGAGGCTTTAATTGGTCAGCTAACATAATGTGCAGTGATTTGCGGATCAGCTCCACGTCACACGCCTACAAGCACGCACTTTTGCGCTGTGTAAGCATAGAAGCTGTTAGCAGCGTTAGCTGTCTGAATCAAACAGAAAAATGGAGAGGACACAGCTGAATCTCACACCTGCTCTCTATAATAAAATCTGACAAGTAACTTTCACATATGTTCGGGTTATAAGCATGTGTAAATATAAAACGTTCTTATATCTTTTGCAAGTTTGTTATTTGAGATGTATAACACAGGGAAAGCGTCCGCACAGAGAGATACTGAATGCGGCTGCATAGAGAGACACTGCAGCGCTGGGGAAAATTGTGGCTGTTTACAGCGGTTTTACTGATAAATATGAATTTGTAGCTAAATTGTTAATGGTGCTAAACAGCATTTCTTATTGTTTTTATCCTTGTTTATGTCCTCGCTACCAGGGGCGGACTGGGACAATAATTCAGGCCAAAAATTTTTTCAATCTCAGGCCACCTCTGCTATTGTCACTGCTACCTACGCTACCTTTTTTATGTACTTTTCTGACTGCTGATATTGTAAATGTCCCTTTAAATGTATTTCCCCACGATACATCCTAAAAACACATAATGTAAATTTAGTTTCACTTGGCTTAGAATTTACCTGTAGGCTCCTGCTCTGACTCAAATGCTGAACTGTCCACCACCTCTAGTTGAACAGCAGAAGCATTTGCAGCAGGTGTGCTGCTGCTACTTCCTTCCTCATCTTCCAAAAAAATGAAAGTAAAAATTGACACTACAAATTAGATTAACTAAACTGTCTGTAGTAAATAAGTGTGTGTGTGAATGCAAGAGTCCGTAGCATCCGTAAAACATGCCAGAGTAGTTGGCGGTTCATTCTGTTGTGGCAACCCTTGATAAATTAGGGACTAAGGCAAAGGAAAATAAATTTGGCACTACAAAATGCTCAAACAGTTTGCTAATTTTTCATTTTCTATAAAGCTAATACAAAAATTTTAAAACTTCACTTGTTATTATAACAATAATAGTTATTCTTCTTAATATATATAATTTTTTTAATTTATTATAATTTTTTATATTTACACAAACACATATTTATAACTATATATATATATATATATATATAATATTGTAAAAGCTTTTACAATGCTTTTTCTGCACACACACACCATTCTACTTATATACCATATATAACATTTTTGGTTTGTTCTATAAAAACATTGTCCCACTAAGGCATGATGCAACACTCTCAGTTTTATTTATTTTTATTTTACCTATTATTTTTTTATTTAATTTATAGACTATGCCTATATAAAAAAACACATGCTGTAACCTACTGCATTAGACTAAATGAGACATATTGTTTCTCATTTGCTAATTATATTTTTTTATTTATTTGTATCTAAGTCAATTTAGATGAAAATGCCCGTTTGCCAAATGATAATGTAAATGTGCTGTATTTTGACCAACCTGCTCCCTTGGTCGCGAACATAGTTGTGATTTTGCAGCATTTTTCTGCTTCTATGGCCAGGGCTTTTCTTCTTTTCATGCGCTCCCTCTCTGCTCCTCCTTTCCGTTTACGTTGCATGTTTTTGCTCAACTGACTCGAAGTTGTAACTCATATCACAAGTTCTATGCTAATAGCTAATCAGGCAGTACATTGCTGAAATGATTGGACCTTATGGTGGTCGCATTCGCCCGATTCGTGGTTTGAGGTGTCCATTTTAACAAATAAATATACTTGCAGGTTGAGGCTCACAATCCACAGCTTCGTCAGTTGGAGGAGTTTTAACCGAATCCAGCACTGAACTGGGAGAGATTCCAGTAGTCCTCCTTTGTCAAATGCTAGCTATATATTTTTATAATTCCCTGGAACATAATTAAAATTAAATTGTAAGCACTTCTCTCTTTGTGTCGTGTCCTTTGGAAGCCCAAATACAGAAATAGAAGAAGCTCTGTAGAAATAGCAGCGTTTTGACGGCATTTTTGCTTTCTCTGTTTACATTACATCACCTCTAGCCACAGCCCTTCGCAGCGCAGAGTGTGTGCGCGAGGTGAATGCACGTAACCGGAAGCCCTTGTGATCTCACTAGTTGGGATGTATTTTTTTGTAGTCCCCAAACTTTGTTCGCTGTAGGCTTTGTTAAGCTAACTCTGTAAAAGCCAATGTCTCCCTTTGCATTGAACTTTGAGCATATTACATTCAAAGATGTTGTTTATGTTCACACAGCTACATTACAGATCAACATAAGTTTAAAATATGATATTGTAGTGGACCACCCCTTTAATATTAGGCAGGTTTGCAGCCACTTTTAATAGTGTTACCAAAAATATTTATATGAATAAAATAATAGTTAAAGTGTAGTCAGTATTGTAAACAAATATAACATTTGATTTAAGAGTGGGTGGTTCATTCCGCTGTGGCAACTCCTGATTAATAAAGGGACTAAGCTAAAAAGAGAATGAATAAATGAATGATTTAAGAATGAATATATATATATATATATATATATATATATAACTTTTCATAATTTTTTTTAGTTCCTTTAATGACTTTTACAATTAATGTAATATAATTTTGTATAATATATAATGTTTATTTTATTATTAATTTTTATAGATTTAAATAATGTGGGACATGTACATATAAGTAGTGCATAAAAAAAATTCACAATCCATTTTTCTGAGAGAAAAAAAAAATCAAAGCAGGAACTGTCGCCTTTACAGTCAATAAAAGCTAGTGACTGTAGCATTAGACTCTGAAGGGTATTTAAGAGAGATTTATGGAGAAGTGTTCTTTATGAGGTATTGTAGTATTGTCAGCGGAGAGAGACGGTTCTTCACCGGAGGCGGGGGTCTTTGTCATTTCACCAGTGTGGTATCAGAGCCGTTCGTTACGTGAAGTGGGTGTATCTGTGCCCACGGGCGGAGAGCAACACGGTGCATTGATTATTCATATAAGCGGCTCAGTCTGACGAATGGGAGTTTATATAATTTTGCCACATGCATGAGAAGCTCCTGCATTCCTCTGGAGACCCGGTAATGTATTCGTCTGCATTTGTAGGTCACGCGGAACAGCACGGATGGAGCTCACCTCGACTCAAAGCCTCCGCCTGGTGTGTTGCTTTGTTGTGGAAGATCTTTGAGCTTTGGTTTATACACAGAGCGGTCTGGGAGATTGTTTGTGGTTTGAGAGTCAGGTGATGAGACGGAGTGTGTGTAAGTCTGTGAGTTGATTCCAAAAAAGAATCGATTCTGAGTTGTTGAGAACGGAGAGTCAAAGCTAATGTTCAAGAAACTTTTTCAGTTTAAAATAATTCATTCATTCACTCATTTTTCTTCGGCTTAGTCCCTTATTTATCAGGGAATGAACCACCAACTATTCCAGCATATGTTTTACACAACAGTTGCCCTTCCAGTCAGAACCCAGTTTTGGGAAACACCCATACACTCTCACTTTCACACACACACACACTCATACACTAGAGCCAAATTAGTTTATCCAATTCACCTATCCAATTCAAACCCATGCAAACACGGAGAGAACTTGCAAACTCCACACAGAAATGACAGCTTGCCCAGCCAAGACTCGAACCAGCGAGAAAGACGACAGTGCTAACCACCGAGCCACTGTGCAGTCAAAATAATTAATTATAAATTATTAATAAATTATTTGACTCTCGCTTGCTACACGCTCAAAAACACAGACACCCACGCACACACACACACATAAAAACATATTATTGGCTCTTTATCTGTACTTCAGGGTGGTCGATGTTCTATTTTTCTCCACCAAACACCTGAATAATATTCATGTTTCTCAAACTTTCTCTTATTCTGTTTGTTTTTAGCTGGGGAAAGAAAAAAGAAGATTCTGTATATTTTAAATAATAGATAACACTGTTCTCAAACTTTTTGCCCCAAAGGCCCCTCTATAAGAAATATTTCAGGGCCCCACACAAGGTATTCTGACCTGAGATAGCATAAAAGTTGTCTTAAATTCACATTGATAGCAGAACATTGGAGAGAACATATGCAAAAACTCTGATGGTTCTACTTTATCACCAGTGGACAAAGGTGATGTACTGTATAGCACCCTAAAAGCTACAGTCAAAATTAATTGTGCTGCTTGTTCAAACTACTTATTTAAAATGAGTTAAAACAACACAATTCTTAAGCTTTTTGGGGACAACTTTACTGTTTTATGTTCAATCCACTTAAATTTGTAAAAACTGTTAAGTTAACTTGATTTGACAACATGAAGGAATTGTGTGGAACCTAGAAACAATTTGTGTTGGGACAACATGAAGGAATTATGTTAACTTATTAGTTATTACAAATTTAAGTAGAATGAACATAAAACAATTAAGTTGTCCCCCCCCAAAAAGTCAATAATTGTGTTATTTCAGCTTATTTTAAATAAGTAATTTGAACAAACAGCTTTTTTTGTGTTCACTACATGACAAAAGTCTTGTCGCCTATCAGGGTTTTAGGTTTTGGTATCAGAAGTGGTTTATATGAAAGGCAAAGACCTCTTGATTCCGCCTATTTTACCAAAATAAAATATGATCATATCTTGATTTTTTTTTTTTTTTTTTTTTTTTTTTTAAGAAATGCCTCCTCCTTCATCTTACCCCAGACATGCTCAATAATGTTTATGTCTGGTGACTGGGCTGGCCAATTCTGGAACTTTGATGTGTAGGCTGAAGTATGAGAAGGAGCGCAATCCTGCTCAAGAATTTTCCCTCTCCTGTGGTTTGTAATGTAATGGGCAGCACAAATGTCTTGATACCTCAGGCTGTTGATGCTGCCATCCACTCCGCAGATCTCTCGCACGCCCCCATGCTGAATGTAATCCCAAACCAAGATTTTTTTCCTTCACCAACCTTGACTGATTTCTGTGAGAATCTTGGGACCATGCAGGTTCCAATCGGTGTTCTGCAGTATTTGTGATGATTTGGGTGCAGTTCAACAGATGATTCATCAAAAAAATCTACCTTCTGCCACTTTTCCAAATGATCAACTAGAAGTCAAGTTATTATTTGTTGCTCTGTGATTGACGACAAGACTTTTCTCAGATAGTGTAGGTGCTGTAGCAATTAAAGTGGTTCTCCTATTGATTACGAGCCAATCTAGTGCTGTTTAATTGAATACATACTGTAAAAACATAACAGAGACATGACCTTAAGCGATATATCTTATATTAGTTTTAAATAAATAAATACTTAAATTTTGTTTTGTATTTATTTTGTCATGCCAATGTAGCGAAGAAACCCTGTGATTTCTCTAAGGCTGGGTGCACACTGAATGATTTGTAAAATCTATTTTAAATGTTGTAAAACAAACATGTAGACAGAAAAAATTCACACACCAGCAGATCATACACCAGAGTCTCAATCATGCCTTATTTTATTTTATCAATTGCATTAACAAGGGGTAATTACAATGTAAATACAACAGACAATAGTACAAACAATACAGAGTACTTTTTTGCAACAAGGGAGATATGGCAGTTTTAAAGAAGTATGAAAGAAAGAAAGAAAGAAAGAAAGAAAGAAAGAAAGAAAGAAAGAAAGAAAGAAAGAAAGAAAGAAAGAAAGAAAATTAATAAAGAATAAAAATCAAAATCAATAAAAATTCTAATAAAGAAATAAGAAAAGAGAGGGCACATAAAAAAATTATGCAGAATATTAATAAAGCATGTTTTAGGAGTTTGAACTGCTTTCTTGTTATTAGATTCTGAAATTGTATTTTAAGTGCAGTTTCAATTCTCCTTTCCAATTTTTGGCAAAAACTTTTATGCTCTATCTCTCCTGTTCAGATCTTGTCCACTTTGTGCAGTGCCATATCAAGCTTTCAGCATTAGATCAGGCAACCCTCAGAGTCGAGCTCTGCTGTCATTTGCAAAGCCCAGTCGCAATCAGCTGATCCAATTTCCCATGCATGAATTCGATTGGTGAATGTTTAACAAGGCGCGATATTTACTTGCATCTTGCATACTTGCATCCTCAGCTGGTAGAGTGCAGTGTTTTGGAAGATGGCGCCGATGTACGTGGCATGCCGTCTGTTGAGCTCCCTGCTGCTCTATGTACAGCACTTTGGTCAACCTTGGTTGTTTTTAAATGTGCTTTATAAATAAATATTGTATTGTATTGTATTGTATTGATATTTAAACGTCCTCCTGGCCTCGCTCATCTATTCCAAAACCAGAAATCGGCATCGAAACGGTCAATCTGGCCTGCCGCCGTGCGGTCGATTACCTCACCTCGACATGCGATAGGCTGCTTGCAGCTTGATGGACACCTCAAACCACGAATCAGGCGATCGTGACCACCATAAGGTCCAATCATTTCAGCAATGTACTGCCTGATTAGCTCTTTGCATAGAACTTGTGATATGAGTTACAACTTCGAGTCAGTTGAGCAAAAACATGGAACGTAAACTGAAAGGAGGAGCGAAGAGGGAGGGCATGAAAAGAAGAAAAGCCCTGGCCATCGAGTCCTAACATTTTGTACTGGAGTACAATTGTGCGGCAACAAAGTTCCTTGATTATTACATCAAAATTAAATTATAGTTCTTAGACATATCGACCTAAAAATAGCAACTTTTCATTTTTCTGTTGTTCTTAATACACAATGTAACCACAGAAGACTCAAGCTTTAAATAAAAAAATTAGCAAAAATATTTTTTTTAAGGGAGATGCTAATGGTCTAATCCAATTCGATGATCTATGCTAAGCTAAGCTAAAAGTGTTTCCGCCAGACCTGGAGATCTCAACTTGTACTCCCTTGATATTGTACTAGACTGCTGGCTTATGCGTGTATGGAGCCGGTTGTCCTGTTGTTGATCCTACAGTAAGTCAGCATGCTGATGTGTTTAATGAACTCACACAATGTGTGTATGTGTGTGTGTGTGTGTGTGTGTGTGTGTGTGTTTTAGGCAGCAGTGGCGCTGCAGCAGGTTGGATGGCAGGATGTGTATCCTATGGATTTCTATTCCAATCAGAGTCTGGGGGCCTGGACTCCTAATCATCCAGATAACCAACCTAAACGGCCTGCACGCAAAACCCCACAGGTGTGTATGCTGTTAGAGTTTTCAGAAAAAAAGATTTTATTATTTTATTAATTTATAATATAATATTTATTATTAATTGGGTAACAATTTACAATAAGTTTTTATTACTTAATGTTATTGCATTTACTAACATGAACAAAACATTTATTACAGTATTTGCTCATGTTAGTTAATGAAAATACAGTTGTTCATCGTTAATGTTAACTCACTGTGGATTAACTAATGTTAACAAGCATGAATTTGGATGTTAATAATACATTAGTAAATGTTGAACTACTGTTAATAAATGCTGGTCAAGTATTGTTTATAAATATTTCATGTTGTTAAATACATTAACTAAACAAACCATATTGTTGTGACCATTAATTGATTTATTAAAATATTTTAAATTAATAATATATTTTTTAATGTAAATATATTAATTTATTGATTATTTAAGTAATTAATTTCAGTTCAATGCTTCAAGTAGTTGTATAGTATAGTATATTGTGTATAATGTAATATTCACTGATGTTTTGCTAATATTTTATTTATAAATTATTGATTTTATATTAATTATTATTCAATGAAATATGAAAAATTGTAACATTTATTTAGTTTTTTAAACAAATATGGCTAGCATGAAGAGTATGTATGAATGTATTTATTAATTCAATTCTCCCATTTCAGTAATTTGCTCGTTCATAACCTGTATTTAAACTAGTATGTTTAACTGCACATGCATCTCATATTTGAATAATACAAAAGAATAGATACCTTTAATGTGATGGTTTGACAGTGTCTATAATATAAGAAGGCCTGCAGTTCTACAACTGGATCTGTTTCGATGAAAATAATATTCCAGTGCCATCTAGTGATGAAGCACTAACAGGGAATTTAACCATCAGTTCTTGCAGTCAGACTGTGCAGATGAGTCTTACGGCTGTATTGTTTGTGTATTATTCCTGTCTGATAATATTTGAGGGTTATAGTTAATATGACATTCTGCATCATCTGCTTTGTATAATTTTGGTCAGTCTGACATGGTCTCTAAGTAAATGGTCCTGACTGAAGCTTATAGATCCTGATTTTTCTTTGCAATAGGACCCTACTATGATTTCTATGATGTGGAAAATGACTCTAATGGAGCCCAGTCTTAAAACAGAATGTCACAGAATTGATCAAAAGTAATGCTGTGCAGTGTGCTCCTAATCAAATCATGATGTGTCTAGTGTCTTTACATGAGGAAAACTAATGTCATATCATTTACTCACAGAAACTCAAGTGTCTTCATGACAACCTGTCCAAATAAAAGAAGTTTGCTTTGGTTTAAAGAAATTGTGAATAGATCATAGTTTTCAAAGTATTGTTAATGATAATAATAATAATAATTGTATTAATAATAATAATAATAATAGAACTGATAGTAAATGTACTGTATAATTCACTGTATAATTCTTACAATTTTAAGGAATTGAAATGTCATTTTTACAATAATTTGTACAGAAATAAAATAGTAATTTTAAAGTAAATAAAATAAAAAAGTAAATAAAAATAATAATTCAAATCCAGAGTTCCTAAAAATGATGACAAAATGGTGGCAATTAAGTTGTTAAACTGTAGATTGTAAAAAAATATGTTTTGTAATATTTAATGAATTAGTTTGTTTAACTATTTTAGTTACTGGGAATTAGAACACAGTTGCTTCTACCTTCTACCTGTAACTACAGATCTAGAGAAGTAGTTGCAAACGTACAAGTTTGCGAATGTTTGTTGGAACGATGGACTTGGAGAAATGCCAAATAAACAAACTATGTTTATAACGATGGAACTTGCAACCTTAGTTGGCCAACACATCCCTGGACAGGCTGTTTGATTTGGGGGGCGTTCGCTCGCGCTGGCATGACAAAAGAAAAGTCGTTGTTCTTTGCGCCACCTGGTGGAAATTGCGTAAAGTACAAAAGTGTTTTTTTTGGGGGGGGGGTTATTGAAAAGGTGGCCTTTGCTGCTGCAGCACAGCGCGTGACTGCACGTGACAAATTGCAGCATTGCGCGTAAAGAAATGCGCATTCTCCGTAGCCACATCTGTAGATTATTGTATTACTAGTTAACCGTTAAATTGGTGTCCAGAATAAAATCTAGCAGGAAAAGATTTTAATTAAAAATTAATGCAGAATTTGGTAAACAAAATATTACATTTCATGCTTAACATTTAGTTTTCCTCACAAAATTGTGTACAAAAAAGTTAATCACATTTTCGTTCAAACATTAATGTATTCTTAACATAATTAGCATTCACATATTGATGTATTCTTAACATAATTAGCATATTAATATGTAAATAAGATTAAAGATGCTGTATATTTATATTATAAGGACTATGAATAAATGTGTGTAGGTACTGTATATGTTTTCTAAATTAATTTTGGAGTACCATTCGATTCCATGTTAGCAATTTTTGTGAAACCCATCATACTTTTTTCTAGATTTTTGATTAGTAAAAAGAAAAGTGTTTTCTTTGAAATTGAAATGTTTGTTTTAAAAGATACATATCTACTGCTGTATTTATCATTTATATTCATCAGCTTGATGATTATTTCATTCATTCATTGACTGACTAACTGACTGACCAACTTTTCAAGTAGTCGCAGATGAATAGACAATGAATTTTAATTTCCAGTTCTGTAAAAAACAGGTCAAAAATAACAGAAATTCAGATTTTGTGTCGTATCTCATGGCCAACTTAAAATCACCTGGGCGTTTTAGGACCAGTGCTTTAAACAGAAACTATTTTTAAATTCCTTAATTACTCCTCTAAGGGTATTAATAATCCACTAATATAACAGACACAATAATCTGCGAGTCTCTAAATCCACAGAGGATGTCAGTCTAGTGTTTTATTCTTGCTTGTATCTTTCCTTCTATCTCTCTCTCTCTTTCCTCAGAAGGCTGGTCAGCAGGTGATCAGCTGTAGTCAGGAACAGAGCGCCTCCTGTGGCTGTCAGCCGAAATAACACAGCCTTATGAACATCTGCCGGAGACAAGCGGACCAAGCACACTTCATCACATCAGCCTTCTGTTCACACACACCGTCAGTCAGTCAGTCAGTCAGTCAGTGAGTGTGTGTGTGTGTATGCGTGTGTGAGATGAAAGCTCCCCCTTGAATGAACAAAGTGTGCTTTCGCTTTTGTCAAACGTAAGCATGTTGTCCCTCACCTAGAAAGGGGCTGGCAGACATGTTTTCATGGTTGACCTTCATCCTTTCAGAATTACAGCAGGAAAGAGTGGATGAGGATGAAAAGAAAATACTCATTCTGTACTCTACATCCAGATTTCCTATTTGCCATAATGCTAAGCTTCTCCAACAGAAGCACTTTGAATGTTTTGTACAGGATTACTTTTAATTATGGGCAAAAATAAAATGAAATCTTTACAGTTTGCTGTCAGACTTGATTGAGTTTTAGTGTTGGTGCGATCGTGATCAAAAATATTCAACCCCCCTCTTTCCTAAATTTTCTTTTTAAAAAGGCAAGGCTTGTGAGCTGAAGCTGAAAATCATCTCCAAAGTCAAACATGAAGGTGATCAGTCTTGTTATAGGGATTCTTTGCTGTAGAAGTGGATGTGGACATGATGGGTCATATTGGCAGGATTGATATGTCTGCGGTACATCGACTGTAGGTTGACGAACTTTGAATTGACTTGCAGGATGAACACCAGAAAGAGTACATCCAAATTTATTGAAGCCATGTTCAAAGTATTTGATGGAACTTGAAGAAAGCAGTGGCATTGTGAAAATCAAAATCAAGGCATTGTGAATATCAGAATACATATGTAACCTAAAATATTATATGGACTGAGAAGGAAGGAAGGAAGGATTGTTAGTCACTGAGAGAGACGTTTGCAAGCAGTTTGGGTGAACATTTATTAGAGGTTATTATATATACTGTATTTATACTGTATATACAACAGTTCTGTCCGGTTCTTAAATCTGATTGGCTGATAGCTGTGTGATATTCTGCAAATAACAGCACTCGTCCAGCTTTTTCAACTCTTCACCCTTCTGTATTACTCCGCCTACATACAGCGACAAGCAGGGGTGCTCAACCCGATTCCTGGCGATCGACCTTCCTGCAGTTTTCAGTTGTAGCCCTTATCAAACACACCTGCCTGTAATTATCAAGTGCTCCTCACGTTCTAAATAATTGGTTCAGGTGTGTTTGATCAGGGTTGGAGCTGAAATCAGCTGGAAGGTCGATCGCCAGGAACAGGGTTGAGCACCCCTGCTCTACAGTTTGACAAATGTTGCTGTTGTTGGGCAGCATGTACTTTTGAGGCTTTTTTTAGCCGAGAATGTAGTTGTTTAGATTGCAACTATGCAGTTTATGTATAAGGATAGTGCCTATTTTTAAATATTTATAATTTCGGCGACCATTAGCCTGTCATTGAGTGGAGCAAAGATGTTGTCCATCCACAAGACGTCGACAGAGACTGCATAATAAGCCTTTAGAGGAGGAAAAACCCAGCGTAATTTCTAACTTGAGCTGATCAAATCATTATTAAACAGGTAAGTGACTTTCTAGTGACTAACGATCTCTCTCTTTTGAATGTTGTAGTGCTGTATTTATACCATAGTAATTGTAGTGTATTGAGTGTCAGATGGGACTCATATCAGCAGTATATGTATTTTGTGTTAACCACTCTTTGTATAACCCTGAGATACTATTTGGTTGGCTATCTGTTTGTTTCTATTAAGCCCCCTGTTTAAGTTACTGCGGACTAGTTCAGTAAAAAGAAAGAAAGAAGAAATGCACACATTTAGCATTTTTCCTTATCGCAAACAAGACCGTAATCTGGTAGTGTTTGCTTTGCTTTGGCTTTCTCTGGGATAATTAATGTGATCTCCCGATTGCAATAGAGAAATACTGAAAAAGCTCTGTAGACTGATGGCATTCAGCCTTTTAATCTTAAAAAGTCAGCAAAATCTGCTGTTTTGTCGTCACGTTAGACATTACGCTAGAGAATCATCGAAATACTAGCTCTAAAGTACCGTTGATGAAGTAACAATGGTTTCTGCTGTTCTGACGTCAGCTGCAGATGTGAATGAATGGTGGAAAATGATATTATAGAAGTGTTGTATAAATGCAATATCACACTTGTAGGAGTGCGATATGGCTGTATATCGTCACTAATGGGACACTAAGGCACTCGGCCTGCTGCCTTGTGCTAACCCACGCCTTCCACCATTGCCGATATCCAGCCATATTGCACTGCTATGAGTGTGATATTGCTCATATATATAATTGTTTTCATTATGTAACTTTTGGGGGTTGAATAGTTTTACTGATGAATAGAGCTGGCCGGTTAATCAAAATAAAACCACAAACTGAATTGAGCAAATGGAAATGAGATTGTGTGTTTGGTAGTAAATCTCTGAAGGCCAGAGGGCACTCTCAAGTGGAAACTCCAAACACCCATGAAGAAGAAACACAGGAAATCCACATAGCCTTGTGTTGTGAACAGAAGATTTAACTGATTTTATTGACTCAGTCTGACTAATAATTACATGACTATGGAATCAGCTCACAGAAGGATTTATTTCAAACATCTTTCATAGTCTGTAGTGGAAAATTGCCTTTGATATTTGCCTTTATTAATGTTTAGAGACAATTTTAGGGTTCAACTTCGTCATCTTTACAATATGTCCCCAGATTAGCCCTCTTGTTAAATTCTAATTATTTAAAAAATATTTCCCAAGAGCTGTTTAATAGAGATTTTTTAACACATTTTTAGTTTCAGTAATTGATTAATAACTCATTTCTTTTGTTTGAGCCATGTTATAATATTTACTAGTTATTTAGCAAGATACTAGTATTCAGCTTAAATTTAAATGCCTAACTTGGTTAATTAGTTTAACTAGACAAGTTAGGATAATTAGGCAAGTCATTGGACAACAGTGGGTTGTTCTATTACCATCCATCCATCCTTTTATATTTTTTATGTACTGGTGCCTTCCTTGAACTGTTTGAAAGTAACCCAGGACTGATTTACGGTCAACTGAAGCACATTGAGTCCTGTACAAGCTTTGGCTGTCAGTGGTCACTACATGGTGAAGTGTTTTTTAGGCTGAGAGTGAACATGATCTGTGTGCAGGATCTGCCATGTTTCTGTGAGTCTGGCAGTGAAGATGCTGACGCTGTGTAAAACCAGCAGCACAGGCCTGTCACAACTCAGCTCCTGCAGCTCTTCAACTGTTACTGTATTGTGCACATAATTGTTTTTCAGTATATTGGATATTTTTAAAATAAAAAATGTAACATGGTATGGTCTTTACACTTTTAACAAATGATTATTATTATTATTATTATTATTTTATTTTTTTATTATTATAGAAACTAATTTTATTGTTATTATTAAAATAGTAACCAATTTTATGTAATACCGTTTTATTCAATAATAAATCTTATCTAATATTTAAATAGTTCATTTCTCAGATATTTTTAAACAACATTTTAAGCATTTTAGAAACTATTATTATTATTATTATTATTATTGTTACCATTAATTATTACTATTAGTAATTAGTAAATTACACTATCTATCTGTCTATCTGTCTGTCTGTCTGTCTGTCTATCTATCTATCTTTCTATCTATTTATTTACCTACCTACCTACCTACCTACCTATATAATGCTTCTAATGATTATGACATAAATACAGGATTCATTTTAAAATGTCAATTATAATTAATAAGCATAAATGTCTGTGACTGACTAATATTTAAAGAAATATTTACAGGAAGGTCATCAGTTTATCGTGAGTTTACTCGTGTGCTGTGTTTTGCTGATTCCTCATGTGTTAAAGTAGAGGGTTTGATCTGGTCAGTTGTTGTCTTGTGTTTGAGTGTCCACTAGGTGTTGCTGTTGGCCTGTTCATACACACACACTGACGCTCACTGTTGGTTGATTGATTTATTCCTTCATATTGTATGAGGATCCATTGTGTGTTTCATTAATGCTGCAGAAATCACTTCCAGTGTTTTATTCACCATCTGTGCATTTGTTCCTCACAACACCAGACCTCTTCACCCCATTTGCACAAATACTTCTGTCATTTTAGCATCATGGACATGTTTCAGACTTTGAAAGTTTCCATGTTTCCTTGTTTGTGCTACTAATAATAATTTTATACATTTTGCACTAATTTGAATTTAAAAGATGATATATAATAAATTATATATATATATATACACACACACACACACACACACACAGTTGAAGTCAGAATTATTAGCCCCTCAATTATTAGCCCCCCTGTTGTTTTTCAAGACACTTCTATACAGCTTAAAGTGACATTTAAAGGCTTAACTAGGTTAATTAGGTTAACTAGGCAGCTTAGGGTAATTAGGCAAGTTATTGTATAATGGTGGTTTGTTCTGTCGACAAACAAAAAAAAAATAGCTTAAAAGGGCTAATAATTTTGACCTTAAAAATTTAATTAAATTTGCTGCTTTTATTCTAGCCAAAATAAAACAAATAAGACTTTCTCCAAAAGAAAAAATATTATCAGACATAGTCAAAATTTCCTTGTTCTGTTAAACATCATTTGGGAAATATTTAAAAAAAGAAAAAAAAATTCAAAGGGCTAATAATTCTGACTTCAACTGTATATGTATATATATGTATATATATATATATATATATATATATATATATATATATATATATATATATATATATATGTATATATATATATATATATATATATATATATATATATATATATATATATATATATATATATATGTATATATATATATATATATATATAAACACACACACATTATTCCTATATAACAACCTTTATAAATCTTTATATTATATTACACTATTGCATTAAATATATATTACTAAACTAAAAAACAATGAAAAAATGATTATAAAAAAACAATAATAGATACTGTACTGACTAAATATTTTAAATACAGTTGAAACCAGAAATTTACATACACACAAAAAAAAGGAACATGACCATTTTAAAAAAAAAATGCCTGATGGTAAATCATACTAAACGTTTACTATTTTAGGTTCTTTAGGAATACCTAAATCATTTACATTTGCTAAATGCCAAAATAATGAGAGAATTTTTTATTAATTTCTAGACAGTCAAAAGTTTACATACATTTCCTTGGTAATTATTTAGCTTTGCTTTAACTTTGGTCAAATGTTTTGGGTATGCTTTTACAAGCTTCTCACAATAGTTTGCAGGAATTTTGGCCCATTCCTCCTGACAGAATTGGTGTAACTGAGTCAGATTTGTAGGCTGTCGCACAAGCTTTTTCAAATCTGCCCACAAATTTTCTATAGGATTGAATTCGGGGCTTTGTGATGGCCACTCCACAACATTCACTCTGTTGTCCTTAAAGCACATTTTAACTAATTTGGCAGTATGCTTAGGGTCATGGTCTGTTTGGAAGACCCATTTATGGCCAAGTTTTCATTTCCTTGCTGATGTCTTGAGATGTTGCTTTAGTATTTCTACATAATGTTCTTTCTTCATGATGCCATCTATGCTGTGAAGTGGACCAGTCCCTCCTGCAGCAAAACAGCCCCACAACATGATACTACCGCCCCCATACTTCCTAAGCTTGTAAGCTTTCCCCTTTGTCCTGCAAATGTAACACTGGTCATTATGGCCAAACAGTTCAATCTTAGTTCCATCAGACCACAGGACATGTCCCCAAAAAATATTCTTTTTCCCAGTGTAATTTTGCAAATTGTAATCTGGCTTTTTTGTTGATTCTGGCTTGTTGATTTTTCCATGTTGTCACACAAGGAAACAGTGTGTTTGAGGTTTTCCTTAAATACTATTCTACAGTTGTGCCTCCAATTAACTCAAATGTTGTCAATTAGCCAATCAGAAACTTCCAAAACCTTGACATTATCATCTGAGCTTTTTCAGAGGCGTAATAATCTTATTGTATGTAAACTTGACTTTCAAGAAAAGTTATAACAATTTCTCAAAAAATATCTCTCTCATTATTCTGCTATTAAGCATAACAGAAACAAATTTGATAATCCTAAGAAAAAAAGTTTAGTCACATTAACATCTGACTTTTTTTTTTAAATGGTTTATATGATTTAAATACTCAATTACTTAATTAGTAAGTCATTTAATTTGTCTTTGCCATAATGACAGTATACCTAATATTTTGCTAGCAATTTTTGTAAGATATTAGTATTCAGATTTAGGTGTGATTTTTAAAGGCTTAACTAGGTTAATTATGCTAATTAGGCAAGTTAGGTTTATTGGGCACATTATTAGGCAACTGGTTTGTTCTGCAGCCAGTGGAACAATAATCTAATAATATTGACCTTAAATCCTTTTAAAAACTAATTTTATTCCAACAAAAGTAAAAGAAATAAGACGCTTTCCAGACGAAAATATAAAAGGAAATTCTGTAAAAAAAAATTTGCTTAGTTATACATCACAAAGACTTTTAATTTTACAATAGGGTTTATATTCTATATTATATTTCCTTAAATTCCTTACGGGGCGACACAAGTAGCAAGAAGGTCGCTGGTTCGAGTCCCAACTGGGTCAGTTGGCTTTTCTGTGTGGAGTTTGCGTGTTCTCCCCGTATTGCCAATGGTTTCCTCCAGGTGGTCTGGTTCCCCCACAGTAAACACATGCACTATAGGTGAATTGAATAAACTAAATTGGCCATAGTATATGTGTTTGCATGTGAGAGGGTATGGGTGTTTCCCAGTATGGGTTGCAGCTAGAAGGGTATCCGCTGTGTAAAACATATGCTGGATAAGTTGGCGGTTCATTCCGCTTTGACGACCCCTGATAAATAAAGAGACTAAGCCGAAGGAAAATAAATGAATGAAGGACACTCAAAGCCCTTTACAGATGTTGGAGGACTCTTTTCATCCCCCACCAGTATGTACTTTGTAGTAATCTTTAAATGTAAAACATAGATTTATGTATTAAAATAAGCTGTTTTTTTATTTCATTTTAAGAAATTTGATCAAAACTATTTAAAATACTATGGATTAGTATTCAACAATGAATAATTTTACTCAATACTTTACTCAGAAAAGCTATGTTTATTGTTGGTCACCAGTATTGCAGCAGATATATCATCCATTTTTAATGTAATTCTACATTTTTATTATATATATATATATATATATATATATATATATATATAGAAGCTGTGACTCATATATAAACTGGGCCAGTGCTTATGCTGTGAGAATCCCTGTATCTTGTCTTGTTTTCTTGTTCAGTGTGTGTTTGTGTTGATGTGTGTTGTGATGAGACTGAAGCAGGAGAGCAGCTCAGTGTTTCTCTTTCTGCTGCAGGAATCACTGACTCACCGCTATCATGTTTCTCTGCTTTATTTGCTTGCTCACTTACATTTTCTCAATTTCCCCTCTCCGTTTACCGCAACATCTGTCTTTATTCAACATCCAATGTTCCCCGCCTCAAAAGGACGAAATAGATGCATTAACTCAGCGCTGATTATCTCATTGTGGAGCAGAAATAGATGCATTAACTCAGCGCTGATTATCTCATTGTGGAGCAGAAATAGATGCATTAACTCAGCGCTGATTATCTCATTGTGGAGCAGAAACATTGAGGATTATTGTAATGCCTCTGCTGCTTAATTAAAAGTTGGCCCACATTAAATGAACAAAATATATGATGCTGTTATACTTAAACATTCATGTGAATCTTTACACTGCAGAAAGAAAATAAATCACCCTGAATTGAAAGAGTGGGCAAAACGAGAGTCGATAAGAGTGTTGAAATGAAATGTGAGATTGGATTTTGTGATGGGAAGCCTCAGGACTGAGCATTAATATCAGAGAAACTGTAATCTGCAGAAGTGAAGCACGTAGAGCTGAAAGCAGAGGAAAGTTGGAGATTTACAAAGACGACGGATGAAAATTGACTGTGAAAGTGAGGGAGAGATATCAAGTGTTGGACAGAGATGAGTAATTATGTGTGGGAGGTCAGTCTGTCCTGATGAGAAAGCCAGAGACACCTCGACTAAACCCAGCATATCATGAATTGGACCACTGTTTGGTTCTTTGCATTGTTATGAGCAGGTTTGTGGAGTAAAATGATACATTTATTTCTGCATTTAAAGTACAAAAGTTCTAATTTAAAGTTCATTAAAGTCCGTGTGAACCAGATTTTTGTTTCTTTCATTTTGTTGATGTACTTTCGTGGGTGGCATGGTGCCTCAGTGGTTAGCATTGTCGTCTCACAGCAAGAAGGTCACTGGTTCGAGTCCCGGCTGGATCAGTTGGCATTTCTGTGTGGGTTTCCTTTGGGTTCTTCGGTTTCCCCCACAATACAAAGACATGCTGTATCTGTGAATTGGACAGACTAAATTGGCTTTAGGTTATGAGTGCATGTGGGAATGTGAGTGTGTATGGGTGTTTCCCAGTACAGGGTTGCAGCTGAAAGGGTATCTGCTGCATAAAACATGCTGGAATAGTTGGTGGTTTATTCCACTGTGGTGACCCCTAATAAATCAGGGACTACGTCGAAGGAAAATGAATGATGTACTTCCAATTGAATCTGAATATTGAGTAGGGGCGGGGCTTTCTTTTGTTTTCGTAGCAATCTAAAGAATAACAGGAGCATGGTTAAGAATATCATTGCTGAAGCTGTCAAACTGAAGGTAACAGAAGGACTGCCACAAGTGGACAGACTTTGAAGATTACTAAAAGAAATATTTATTTCAATGGATTAATTGTTGTTCACCTACAGTAAAGAATAGAAATGTGCGCTAGTTAAATAAACTGTATTTTCATTTCACACAGACTTTTTTAGTATTTTAGAGTAGCAAAGTGATCCCTTTAAAAATGTAGGTTATGGAGAAAAAGAAGAGACCACTTGTAAATAATTACATACATTGGGTGTTGATGAATTTGTTAGTTATGGATTTGAGCAAAATTTTAATATTTGTTTTATTCTATATCCATTTTGATTGTTTTTGAGCATCCTATTCTGAACATTGGCTTTGGTTGTGAAATTAATATGAACAAAAAAAATATTAATTGACATTTTTATTATGAATTTGGAAGAAATATCATTAATATCTTTACAGAATAAACTAAATATTCATTTGCTCAAACTCGTAACTGTAAATCAAAAACCCAGAGAAACTGTATTTCAGTTACACATTAGTATAATCGTCATCTAAACAGCAGAAAATAAAAGCCAGTTAGGACGTACAATAATGGACTAAAAATTAGAAGGCATTTGTTTTGGAAACACAAAGACAGTTTTACATAAAGCTGAAATGCAAACTTCCTTCAGCTTCAAAGTTTTCGAAACATCCTACAGTAAGTTACAGCAAGATCAATCCCTATGCCTAAATATTTATATAGTTGAAGTCAGAATTATTAGCCCCACTGTTTTTTTTTTTTTTTCCGCAATTTCTGTTTAACAGAGTGAACACCTTTCTAAACATAATAGTTTTAATAACTCATTTCTAATAACTGATTTATTTTATCTTTGTCATGATGACAGTAAATAATATTTGACTAGATATGTTTCAAGACACTTCTATACAGCTTACAGTGACATTTAAAGGCTTAACTAGTTTAATTAGGTTAACTAGGCAGGTTAGGGTAATTAGGCAAGTTATTATATAATGATGGTTTGTTCTGTAGACTATTGAAATAAAAATAGCTTAAATGGGCTAATAATTTTGACCTTAAAATGGTGTTTAAAAATTAAAAACTGCTTTTATTCTAGCCGAAATAAAACAAATAAGACTTTCTCAAAAAGAAAAAAACATTATTAGACATACTGTGAAAATGTCCTTGCTCTGTTAAACATCATTTGGGAAATATTTAAAAAAGAAAAAAAATTCAAAAGGGGGCTAATAATTCTGACTTCAACTGTATATATTTTTTTTTACAATTTAACAAAATTGTAAAGATCATAAAAATTGCTTCCTGTTTTTTTATTATTATTATTATTATTATTATTATTATTATTATTATTATTATTATTATTATTATTATGTAGCACTGTCAGCTGTCACACAACCAGTGTTTATATACTTAAGTCAAAATAATAAAATGGTATAATTTGATAAAAGTACCCTCAAAATATTCATACCTATGAATCTTATCTTCTTATCTTACCCATGAACATTTTATCAATCTACAATTTAAAGAAGCTTTTGTGTCATGGAAAGGTCCTGTTGATGTTACAGATCCTTCATAGAACCACCAATACTATTAAATAACCTTTTATTTTAGGTATTAATTGTTGTTGTTTGGTTCTTCATATTTGGCCACATTCCAACAGTGGCTATACATTTTAAGATCCATCTTTTCACACTGAACACAATTGAGGCAAAACACATGCATGATTATTACAGACGATAAAAAGATTTATTGCACAAGGAAAACTATACAGAAATAATTCATGCTCTTTAGCACACATCTGCAACACAAGATCAAAAGCTAATTATGTTTAAAATAGTTATTGTGTTAATTAGCTATCTACACATGGTTATGTGTGAAACAGTTTATCTGTGCTCTCCAAACCATCTTCTGTATTTTTTAACATAGCTTTTAGTATTGCATGGAATATAAAGTATGCTGTGCTGAGCAAAGCCGTTTCAGTCTCATTTATTAGGTCATCTACTTTTAAGTATGGGTTATTTATGCAGTAGTAGCGTTCATAAATATATTCATGTTATTTGGTTGTTTTGAAAATGTATGAATTTGTACATTTTATTTAATATTTGATTTTTGTGCCTCAATGATTGTGCAATGAAAATGATGATATTGTAAATGCACTAATATTTGACTAAACTGATTTATGTAGAGTTAAATAGACTTCTTTTTTTAATTATATCAGCTGATACAGTTAGTAAATATAAAGGTATCTAATCATGTTCATGAAATGTTCCTCTCAAGTACATAAAAACTCTATATTTACTATTTGAATTCACTGAAATGCGTTTTCCGGGTATATTCAATTATAGAATTGGCTGAAAAAACATGACTCTGTCAAGATTCAGACACAGAAAACACTCTCTCTGATTTAATGCATCACGTTTTCACAGAAACACTGAGAATATACATCAAAACCAATTGCTGTAGCATTATTGAGTAAGGCAAAACACTGAAACGATAACGTTTCTTTTTTCTTCTTTTTTTTATTACTATGTACATACACACACATGCATATTGCATTTAATATATCCCATGAAAAAAATTGCTCAATGCTGATTCACATTTAGTTATAAGCACATAATAAAAATACAAATAAATTCACAAACAAATCACTTTGTAAATGTGTGTGTGCTTCCTCATAAACCAAATAGCTAAAAAAAAAATAATAATATAAATGACGGTTGTTTTTGTAAAGGTTTTGTTTATGCTCTGGGATTCATATAATGGATATCATTACGCTAAGAATGTCCCTGTAAACTGTGTGTGTTTGTGTGCAACATGATTTTGACATTTTGTCCAAAGTGAGTCATAAATTACAAATCACTTACTCACCTTCACAAATTAATTACTTTATTTTCCCATTAACAGAAAAGATTGTCAATGAGTTGAAATAATGATGCTTTATTTACATCCTACAGAATGATATTACCAATTACATTGCATTGCATTATCAACATCATGTAAATGCTTTGTTTTAAAATGGCAGTTGATAATATTCTTTCAGAAAAATGGGTATGGGCAATATTAGTGTGACGATGATTAATATTATAATTGTCTTTCTTTTTAAAGTTTTAGTAGCTGGTCTGATTTGAGATGATTGCCATAATCTCTGTTAAACTGCACCAAATTTTATAGCATATAAATAAATTATATCATTTAATAACATTATTTTATTCTATACACTATTGTGGTACATTTACAGTTTAAAATACATTTTAAAACACTGAATATAAAGGATTTTGATTTTTGAAATAAAATGGTTTTTTTATAAAATAAGATTTTGAAATCTTTATATTTATTTTACATTACAACATCTATTTTGCTTTTTAAACGGTTATTTTAATGTGCTACATCACCTGTATTTACTGTAATAACACTGAAACTATTGTAACTACATGTTGTTAATATTACTCAGTACTTATTTGTGGAACTGCACAATGCTTTTAGGTAACTGGTTTAAGTAATGATTCACACACTGTCAGGGAAAATTAAAATTAAAATGCAGTGCTAAGTTTAGTGTATTGGTCTTATATTAGACCAATACATATATCTTATATGTATTGGTTTAGTGGATACAGTATGTAAATAACGAACTCCAAAACTCTGGAAAATATATTAGACATAGGATAATAGACATGTTAGAGTCTTCGTCAAATTAAGTTTACAAATGTAATTTAGAAAGTATCTGACTGCAAGTGAACCGTGAATGCAATTCAATTATCTAATGCTTCAAATAATTTTAGGAAAATAAAATATCAAAGTGTGAATTAAATAATCAGTCATATCTTTTGAATATACTTCATATGCATTCAGATGTACATTGTATATTGATTTACAATATTCAAAACATAATTAGAATAGATTTAAGATTATTTTTAATCGAAAATATTTTTACAACATAAGGTGCATTTATATAAAATAATTTAATATGTAATAAAATGTTTCTTGCTGTAAAGAATCCTTACAGAATTTATTTGGAATATAAACTAATGTTACATTGAAGTATTTGTGTGTGCGTGTCTTCAGGTCATTGTGGTAAACGTATGCAATGCATAATTTAAAAAAACAAAATGGAACTGTATGTAGTTTTACAGTTTTGTTGCTTTAAAACTCCTTTTAAACTTTGATGCTAAACTCAAAGGTAATGTAAATAATGAATTTAAAAGTAGACAAATTAATAATGAATGCGGACAGCATAAAGCAACATTATTAAGTTAGTGTGGTATATAAACTACAGTTGAATGCCATGTACATAGCTGTCTTCTGTAAAACTTGATAAAATATATCATAGTCATTAATGTTTGCTCAGAAATAAAAATGTAAAATTAAATACAATGGTTGTGTGAAAGATGTATCACAATTTATTGTTTTACAATAATTAGGGCAAACAAAGCAAATGTATAATACAACGTAGTGTTTTATATAAACCACTGTTACCGTAAATTGAATAACAATGTATGGAAATTCTAGATTTTTTTTTTTTTTTTCGTAAATAAAATTAAATAGAGCACATCTCAAAGTATACAACCGGTCAAAAGTTTGAAGTCAGTGGGTTTTTTTAATTTTTTTAAATAATCTTATTCTGCTCACCAAGGCTGCATTTATTTAATCAAAAATACAGTACAAATAGTAAAATTGTGAAATGTTATTGCACTATTAAATAACTGTTCAAAAGTATTTATAATTTAATTGAATGATTTATTCCAGTGATTTTAAAGATGAATTTTCAGCTTCGTTACTCCAGTCTTCAGAGTCATATAATCTTTCAGAAATCACTGTAATATGAATTATTATTATTATTATTATTATTATTATTATTATTATTATTATTATTATTATTATTATTATTATTATTATTATTATTATAATTATTATCATTATTATCATTATTATTATTATTATTGATGGTAATAGTGCACTCTCAGAAATAAAGGCACAAGAGCTGTCACTGGGGTGGTACCTTTTCAAAAGATACAAATTTGCACCTAAAAGGTCCATGTTAATACCACAATTAGTACCTAAAAAGTACTAAAGTGTTCCTCTTAAAATTTGTAGGCACTAATATATACTTTTGAGGTACCAATATGGACCCTTCAAGTACAAATATGTACCTTTTGAAAAGGTACCACCCCAGTGACAGTTCTTTATTTCTGAGAGTGTAATAAAAGCAATAATGAGTAATAAACTCATTTGAAACTGCATACAATTAAAAAGCCGTTATTTAAAATTGTAATAAATATTTAACAATTCAACATTTTTTTACATTTAATAAATGCAGCCTTGATGAACAGAAAAATTTTCTTAAAAAAATAAATAAATAGAAGCCTGACCCCAAATTTTGACCAGTAGTGCATGTTAAAAATAATAATGATAAAGTGTAACTCATGCTTTAAACTATTACTTTACATATTTGACACTAAATAAAAGTTAATAATGTGTTTAAAAGTAGACCAATAATAATTAATGCAAATAGTCTTAATAAGTACATACAAGAGGAGAGAGAGAATTTTGAGTTTATTGCCACATCAGCTTCTCTGGCTATGTCATGGCAAAAAACAGACCAAGTTTATCACATTTTACTGTATAAATATCACTTTTCTATAATTATAAAAAATATTCTAACAATTAAAAGTCCTCAACAGTAATAAATAATATACAAGATGAAATACATAAATAAGAATAATGATAATATACAAGATAAAAATCTAAAAGTTTTTTAAAGTTTACTTTTGATAAAAATTGTACAATTTTAGAAGATTTCACATTTAAAAACATTAACTGCCCCATGACAAAAAAATATTTGGATTGCAACTCCTAATGTTGCTAGTTTTTTCAACACATCCCATAGTTTCTAAAATATCAACCTCTACCAAATGGTAGATATTGGGTTACGGTAAAAGTACCGGAATTAATACATAGACTATGAAAAATCTGAAAATATTAAGTGTAAGACCAATCAAAATAAAACATTTTTGAATACTAAATCATCTTTATTTTTTGAAGTATGCTATAAAATATTTCAGATTCTCATTTAACATGCTTTCTTGTTGTTGTTTTTACAATAAAACCAAAATAAAGCATAGTAGTGCAGCAGGATTATGTTTGTTTTTTTTTTGTTTTTTTTTTTGTTTTTGTTTTTTTTCAAACATTGCTGTGTGTGTGAGCCATTACTTAAAACAGTCATTCTTTAAATGACTAACAGTAAATGGAATGGGATGAATGTAGAAATAACAAATTGTATGAAGTGAATTCATTTGTAAATGAAAGAAATAATTACCATTTTGAAAATAGATATGACCAGGTTGTACATATGAGATGTAGAATCAGACACTCAAGACTAACACACGCATATTTATTGAAAGGGGAAGAAAAACCTATTTGTGACTTGTGTAAGACTATTTTGACGATAAAACATATTTTAACGAAATGTGTATTTTAAAATTATATTAGAGAACGTTTTTATTTAGGAGATATTTTAAGGGAAATGTTTAAAAAGGTGCCTTCTGGAGCAATTTTAGAATAATTATCCTTAATCAAACTAAAAGATTGTATATGACTTTTTTCAGTGTTGTTGCTTTTTGTATGTTTATTTGTTGTTGTTTTTTTTTTTTGTTTTTTTTGTTTTTTGTACAATGCATGTTTGTTAAGAAACTGATATGGTTGTATTTTATATATTGTATATTTAGTATGTGTTTTGCCATGAATATAGCCAATTCTGCTGATATGGCATTAAAGCATAAATGAATAAATGAATGAATGAATGAATGAATGAATGAATGAATGAATGAATGAATGACTAACAGTCATTATTTTAACAGTCAAAATATGGTCAACCATTTGATAGAGCGGGCATTTACGGGGTTAACAGTTTGGTTTCTGTTGCAATATTGACATTTTGGGAGTTCTCCTTTGAGTAAATGTTCATGTGTGAGTCTTGTGCGTCTGATATGGCATCTTCTGCATCTCATCATGTCTTGAGTTTAAAAGGAAAATTGTTTTTTTTTTCCTATTTTTAAAAAAGTTTATTTTCTGAGCACTGATCCCATTCTGCTTGCCATTTTGTCACCTTGGAATTATAAGGTTCTATCTTCAAAGTTTTTGCATTCCATATAGCAAACAATGTGTGTAACAGTTCTCTTTCATACATTAACATGACAGAGACCCTAAATGTACTCTAAATGTAAATGATCAAAGTTCTCTTACATTTGCAAACTGGAGTAAAAAAAACACGGTAAATGCAGATAGAACCTTCTAATTCTAAAAAGTCATTTTCCTCTTGGAATTATAAGGTTCTATCTGGCAGATCATTTATTGAAGCATTGCTTTTCAAGAAATACAATCAAAAAATATATAATTTGGTGCTGTAACAATGTTGATGCTTGAGAAATATTTTGCTTTCTATAACATTTATTTAATGTTTTATGATGAATATTTTTTTCTTGTTCAAATTAAGCATACAAGGCTGTCCTAAATAAGTTGTCCAGTGCAGGTGTTAATTTTATCTAATTAATATGTTAATATTTATTCAATTTTATGCTTTATATGAATTATTGAATTATATTTACTGAATTATATGCCCCATGAATTCAATTAAGTTTTGACTTCAAGGCTTAATATTAAGTTTAAAGACTTTAAAAGAAGACAGAAAATGAGCAAATGAGTTTGATAAACACTGAAAAATGTTTGACTTATGACTTATTAAACTAAAAAACACTGACTAAATATACACAAATAAAAAAAAATTCACATTTAATATAGAATTTTTTTAATATTCGTTTCTCTTTCAAATGTGAAATTTAACATTTCATCTCAATGTCAAAAATGCTTCTTAATCATCACATTTACACACATCTCAATTTTGTGTGGTGTGGCTACAAAACTTTCCTGCTGTCAATAGAGCAGTCCGGCGAAATGACAAAGAAAGCTGATCCTGATTGATCCTCGTGCGTGCATTAAAAATGCTGATTGGCTCACAGAAAGAGCCTTATAGAGCCATGCTAGAGTTCAACTTTTTAGATAAACTGTTTTTGTTTTTAAATAAAAGTCTTAAAATGTAAACAACTTATAAAAAAAATGTAATACATCCCATTATGTAAAGAAGTTGTCATTTAATAAGAATATGTGAATAACTCAATTTTGACAAAAATGTCAGATAGAACCTTATAATTCTAAGGTGACGATTTGTTAAGAATATAGCCTTATAATAGTGGCTTTAAATCTGAAGGTGGGATTTTTCCATTCCTTTATCTTTCCTTTTAGCCTGCATACAAGAAAAAATAATATAAGCTTTACAAATCATTTGCAATGCTTAAAATTTCCTTAAAAAACAAAACGCAAACATCAACTAAAATACATAATTATCCACAGGATGAAAAATTAGCACTTGATACAGGAATAAAAATGACCCCTGCATGAGCACTGAATCCTAATAGAGTAGATGCTGGTGTTTCTGCCCACTAGCGACCATGGCTGTAGACTGTTACCAAAAATTCTGTTCCTACAGTAACAATCTAATGCCACGGTCGCCATGGAGACAGCAGGAGGGTTGGCAGTGGAAACAGTAGACGGGCGGATCTGATTGGCTGACCGGCTGCACCGCGACCCACATGTTCAGAGTGGATGACACACATTTCTGCTCTTAAAGCTGAACTGACCTGGACTTCACAGATTCTTCATGTTCTCTGAACACTTGAATTCGCTGTGGAAGGTTGCCAGACGTCAGTAGCCATGACTGTAGACTGTTACTGTACTTTCAGGCACATTTAGCAGTAAGCAGTCTAGAGCCAAGGTATTGATGCACTGACTTTTGATGCATTCAGTTTTTTTCTGTGTAATTGCTAGGTTTGTCTGAGTCTTGAAAATAATTAGTAAAACCTCTGCAACAATAAAGAGAGAAAAAGAGACTATTGTAAAATGTAGGATATATTTATATATACAGTGCTCAGCATATATGAGTACACCCCATTTTGAAAATGAATATTTGTATCCATTTCTCAGTGAATATAGGCAATGTATTTTGATGCATTTAAACAAAACAGATTTATTAAACAGATATATTTATAAAAAATAATATTTTCGTCAAAGAACATCTTTAGAAATTGAAAGATAATACAATTAAATTCAAGCAAAATATAACAAAAAACAATAATTACAACCTACAAAATGTCAACTAAAATTTTCCATTTTTTGCTTCTCTTGATTTTTACTCTTTTTAAAATCTGTATTTAATATTTTTTATAACATAAATTTGGGTGTACTAGTTCTTGGACCGTTATGGTAAGTTATTTAGTTAGATAAGCTCCAGATTTGGCTTCAGTACTGACTAATCTAATGTGCACAAATATAATATTGTATAGCTTCCTATTAAAAATATAAATTTAAAACATAGATTTGTGAGGGGTGTGCACTGTATATACAGACAGTATATACTTCAACTCTGAAAACTGGACTGACACTGTTTCAATTTACTATAATCTTCTATGTGAAGCTGCTTTAACACAATCTACATTGTAAAAGCGCTATAGAAATAAAGATGAATTGTATATATATTGTATATACTGTGAATGTACAATATTATCTAATGTCACATTTTCCTTAATCATTAAGTAACTTTATAAGATTGATAATAATAAAATAGATGTACAATTTAAGGTGCATTGTGCATTAACGCTGCATTCGTGTCTTTTGAATATACTCTTTCCATGTATTATCTGACTTTTGAAACTCTATTACAAATTTTTGGGATATTAAAATCAATACTAAAATAAATGTTTCAATTTAAGTTGCATTTATATCCACTGATTTATATATATATATATATATATATATATATATATATATATATATATATATATATATATATATATATATATAGAGCATAAATTTTTCATTATTATTATTACATACTTGTTAGTCTTAATATGTTTTATTTAATGTTATTAAATATGTTTTAATGAACCTATACAATATTATATTTGTGCATATACATTGGATTAGTCAGTACTGAAGCCAAATCTGAATCTAACAAAATAACTTAACGGTCCAAAAACTTATATATTATAGAAAAATATTAAATACAAATTCAAAAAAGAGGAAAAAAATTTACAAATTTCATTGAAATTTTGTAGGTTGTAATTCTTTTTTTTACAATATTTAGCTTAAATTTAATTGT
The DNA here is from genome assembly GCA_903798195.1 of Danio kyathit. NCBI lineage: Eukaryota > Metazoa > Chordata > Actinopteri > Cypriniformes > Danionidae > Danio > Danio kyathit. The sequence goes on along the minus strand of LR812533.1, from coordinate 30,960,248 downwards.
ATTATTGTTTAATTGTATTTTATTGTATTATTATTTTAATAAATATTTTTGTTTAATAAATCTGTTTTGTTTAAATGCACAATAAAATTTGTAAAAAAAAAAAAATATATATATATATATATATTTTTTTTTTTTTTTCAAGATCAAGGTCAAATTATTTATAGCAGCTTAAAAACAAGGAGTGGTGACCAAGGTGCTGCATGGCTAACATCAAAAATCTCATCTAACAAAAGCATTAAGACGATGTCAAGATTGAAAACTTTAGCTAATACAATAAGTAATAAGTAAAGAAAAATAGTTTTCCATGTACTGACACTGGTTGCATTTTTATCCTTTGATTATACCTTTTGCATGTATTTGCTAGTGTTTTAACATTATTTAAACGATATATTAAAATAGATTGTAAGAATGTAAGCTGCATTTATATCTTTTGAATATACTGTTTCCATGCTTTTACTATTGTTCATTTTTCTGAGCCTTCAAAATATTTTGAAAATGTGTACTTTGTATAAATATACATTATGATTTATAATGAATTTACATTTGCTTTAAACACAAAATGCTCTAAATTAGTATTAGGATGCATTTACAATAAGCAAGTATCTCAGGTGTCAGCTATAAATAGGAAAGCAGTTTTCCTGGCCCGGAGTGAGATCACAAGAGCCCATAATGGCATGGGCCGCTTCCCCAACTCTGTATTGATTTCAGTGGAGATTATCAGCCTGACTCACTCTCAGGATATTAGCTGTTGCTGGTTGTGATGTGCATGATGGTTATGCAAGCCTAATTCGGTAACACGCTTTGACGTCCATAATGTTGATGTTATGTGCAGTGAGATCATCAGAGAGAGGAAAAACTGTGTTGCTTGTTCTGACCCTGGTAAAGAATTTATTTTCCTGTTGGTGTTAATTTCACTGTTCAAACAATGACAAAGTATGTTAGGGTAATCTGATTTACTAAGAGATCAAAAAAATTTGACTTTTTCATTACGGTAATGAAATAAATTGGCATCAGTTACATAAGTTTGCAAAATATACATAAAGCAATCAGACTTGACTAAATCTGGTTCCTTTTATAATTGGCATTTTCAATTTATGAGTAAAATATGGATTTGATGATAATTGAACAGTTTTTTCTTCTACAATGTAAACTTTAGAGACTCGCACTGTCAATTTTCTCAGTTATTAGAAATGTTGAATGTGTAATTTACATTCAAGTATCATCAATTTAAGATTGCCCAACAACGTATTGTAATTGAAAAATCACATTAGAAAACAACAATTATTTTCACAGGTTTTACATTATCCCTCTGCCACTTTATTATAGCAGAGTTTTCATTTTCTGGTATTCCTTTATGTTTCAAGCTAAGATTATGGTTTGTTTACTTCTTGAAACCATGCGTGCTCTCCATGGTGCTGACCGGAGTTTTTTGTAGCCAGATTAGTCTAGTAGTGCTTCATTAGTTTCATTTATTTATTTATTTTGCTAAAATTTTGTACTTAGTAGGCTATCAGTCAAAAATCTTTTTGATTTAATTATTAAGTACACTGAAAAAAAAATGATGTCTGCAAAATTGTTGCAAACATTGTGTTTAATTTAAACAAATTAAATTTAGTAATGTTCAACTTTGTTTGTTTAAATTCTGGCCAAATAAATAGTTTACAACCACTTAACCTAAAACAAATAGTAAATCCAAGGAATCATCTTTGAATCAGTTTTTCAGTGTACAAATAAAGAGTCAGGTGCTGCATGCTTAAAGAGAAGAGAACACTGGTGTTCTGTAAATTAAAAGGTTTATGTTTTTCAGAACTAAAGTTTATTTTATTTTTTCTAACTTATCCGTGCCTCCCTGCATTACTAGCACCTATCTGAAGATTTCATTTGAGCCGTCCTCCTCTTACAATCTGCAAAATGAAGAGCAATCCCTGATGATGTAAGGAGATAACTGAATCCCTTCCCGATTTATTCTGCAAATCTTATGTGTGTGTGGAGAGAGTTTGGGATGTTCTCCACGTTGCTTCCACCCCCACAGAATCCCCCCACCTCCCGCATTGCGACCCCTCGTGGGGCGCGAGATGGACGGATGCGCATGCGCCGCACGCGCGCTGTCTCTTTAAGTTATCCCGACGGGCTGCTGGAAATCGTCGGCGTGTGCGCAGGAATGACGCAGGATTGACTTCATCTGAAAGTACGTCACGATATTGTACATTTAAAATTAAGAAGCTGGAAAGCGACATTGTAAGCTCGTCTTCTTCCCCCCCAACGGAAGTGTGTGATTCGGAAATGGCAAGTGACAAGCAGATAACATAAATCATGTCAAGCGGACAGCGGAAAAACATCTGGACACATAGCCTACATGCGTAATATCAACGGGTTTAAGCGCTTTAGCTGGCGCTTATAATATATATAGCTACAAGATTTGTTAAACTCTTTCTCAAATAGGTATTGTGAAGTAGGAGGCTATAAGAGCGAGCTAGCTATGTAGATCTGCAATTTGACAGTATAACAGCGTTTCTATCACGTTTGTGAAGGCTATAGGACGGAAAACGCACAACCTTGAAGATTTCCCTGGCTTATTTATATGGTATTCGTAGCCTATATTATCAACAAATATATTAATCACAAAATATGTAGGTTAATAAAAAATGTGTAATACAATACAGTTTTAATTTTCCTGTAATGACTTATAACGAAGCGAGTTTTAAATATTTTGTAAAATGGCGCAAAGCATAAAGATATATTTTTAATGGGATTTAGAAAATAGGATTTGTTGAAATATAGATTTCTATATGTCTGACTTTCCAAGAGACTCCCTGGTTTCTGATCTGTCACTGCACATGTGCGCAAAAGTGAGTCACACTGCAGTAACTTTCAATAGCTCACACAGGCTAGACGAGATAATATAGCTAACCGGCCAGGCTATTGAAACGCCAGAAATCACGAATGAATTTCAATTTTCTACTGTAGCCTACCCGATTTCATTTTATCGTAAAATGTAATGATAATAAAGTTATTACGTTTTTAGTCTAATTAATATTCAATTTATTCATACTTTGTCTAAAATTGACTAGCAAACAGTCACTTACCTCGTATAAAAGCAGTCCAAAATCACCTGAAGAAACTTCTCAGCGGGCTTCATCACCAAAGTAGCAGCGTTAACTAACTTCAGTGCATTACTGGTTACCTCAGCCGATGAGAAGTGATGCTGAATGGCATGTGTACATGTCTTCCGCTGGATGTATCCACTCACTCTTTAGCCGTCGATGACACTTGTGAAATTTAACGGGTTCTCCCATCGCTCGCAATTTATAGACAGCCCGTAGTGATAGTAATGCGGATGGGAGGGGGATCTCATTCATTGAAAAACATCAGCAGCATCGCGCTTCGGACGTGTGAGCGTGACGTCACTGAGGACGCTGGATGGAGAGGGTCACACAGCAAATGCGTAAAGACCTTCACGACTCGAGCCCTGAGACGATACGGGCAAACTCTTTTCATTTCTATTATTCACGAACCACTGCGCTAACATGGTGAGATTAAGAGGGAACAAATCAGACCATGTTTTAAAGGGATTATTCACCCTCTCCCCCACAAAAAAGTATTAATTTCTTCATCCTTGTGTCGTTCTAAAACAGTACGACTGACTTTTTTTTTTACAGTAAAGCACTATATATATATATATATATATATATATATATATATATATATATATATATATATATATATATATATATATATATATATATATATATAGTCTTATTATTCATTCCTTCATTTTCCTTCGGCTTAGTCCCTTTATTCATCAGGGGTCGCCAGTGGAATGAACTGCCAACTTATCCAGCATATGTTTAACACACACAGCGGATGCCTTCCACCTGCAACCCAGTACTGGGAAACACCCATACGCATTCATCCACACACATACGTTACAGCCAATTTAGTTTATTCAATTCACCTAGCTCAGGTCTTTGGAATGTGGGGGAAACCGAAGCACCCAGAGGAAACCCACACCAACACTGGGAGAAAATGCAAACTCCACACAGAAATGCCAACTGACCCAGCTGGGACTCGAACCAGCGACCTTGCTTTGAGGCGACAGTTCTAACCCCTGAGCCACCGTGTCGCCGTCTTATAATTCACAGACACAAAAAGAAGACGCACACAGGTTTGAAACAACAAGAAATTGTTTAAATGATGACAAGTAGTATTTTTTTCAGAAGATTATTAAAAAGAAAGTTGACAACCACACAGTTTGTGTGACCACTGTTTTCACCATATGAGGGAAAATGTAAAAATTTCTCAAATGATGTTGCTTATATTACATGGAAAGAAAGTAATACAGATCCAGAACAGCATCTTTTTCTCTGGTGGAGGTTTACATAATCATTCATAATCTTGAATTAAATTTAATTTAGATTTTTTTGTGTGGGACATAAAGAAATCATATGTAGTGTAATTTGCCAGATATTGTACAAAATATGTAAAGAGATATATTTCATGTAACATAACTTACAAGGTGGGTGACACGGGGGTTCAGTGGTTAGCACTGTCACCTCGCAGCAAGAAGGTCGCTGGTTCGAGTCCCGACTGGATCAGTTGGCATTTCTGTGTGGAGTTTGCATGTTCTCCCTGCGTTCACGTGGATTTCCTCCGGGTGCTCCGGTTTCCCCCACAGTCCAAAGACATGTGGTATAGGTGAACTGAATCAACTGAATTGGCCATAGTGTGTGTGAATGTAAGAGTGTATGGATGTTTCCCAGTACTGAGTTGCAGTTGGAAGGACATCCGCTGTGTAAAATATATGCTGGATAAGTTGGTGATTCATTCCTCTGTGTTGACCCCTGATGAATAAAGAGACTAAGCTAAAGGAAAATGAAGGAATGAATGAACTTACAAGGTTTGCATATATCATTTCTTTTATTTCCTTTTTAAAAAAAAAAGAAGCTGTTCTTTCATTTTCAGCATTCAGTCCATCAAAGTCAGTGTGATGGAACCAAAATATAGTAAACTATGAAAACAAATATTGATATCTTATAATATATATTTAAATATAAAAAAAACACAAATTTAGGATGTAAATAATTCAATATAAGGGTATAGATCACACACACACACACACACACACACACACACACACACACACACACACACACACACACACACAAAAGAAAATGTATGCACCATTAACTAATATTCAAGTAGTTCCAAACCTGTATAACGTGTTTACTTCTGTTGAAAGTTGAAAACAAAATACACTGTTAAAGTCAGTGGCTACCATCATTTTTCCATAAGTACTTACCAAATAAATAAACAAAAATACTGTAATTTTTTCAAAATATATTTTTGATATGAGTTTAATAGAAGTTTGGAGCATGTGGGGAGTGAGAAATTAGTTGTTACTACTTTTTTTTAGCACTTTTTAGTTCACATTTGGCATAATTAAGTAAATAAATATATATTTAGGTACATTATTGATATTATTATTATTACTATTATTATTATTATTATTATTATTATTTTATTATAAATTTTTTTTTTTGTTTGTAAATCATTTTTTTTTTCCCAATGTTTTCCCATTTCTCTCACACTGGATGTCAGATGTTTATTGAGCCCTGCTATAGTACCAGAAGTCAAATTTATCAGTACGTTTTATTCACCTGCTTAAATGTATGCCTCTTTCCTGATATTCAAAGCAGTTTAAGAGTTTACCCAACATGTAGCCTCGCCGTCGTGTGGTTTTGCTCACTATGATTCACCTCACAGCGATTGGCTTTCAGCTCTCGTCGGCAATGCCAATCCCTCGTACTTCCCCTGTCACTTTCTCTCCTCTCTTGTCACTTCCACCCACACTCTCCTGATCCCACTCTCTGCTAAACATGATCACCCACACATACAACCACCTCATTCACCTCTTCCCTGACACTTGGATTTGTTTGCTCTCATTTGTGTCCTTGTACCTTGGACTGGAGTCTTGCGTTCGTGTACGATGCGTGCGTTTCTGATGAATCACCTGTGATTTGCACTGATAAGTCCACCTAATTCTGACATTAGACCTTCTTCAAAGTTCACACGCAGGCAGAGGCAATCAGCATACAACTTTGTTCTTTTGTTGTGTTATACTGTAGGTATATAATAGGTGTAGAGCTGATATAAAACTGTAAATTTAGTATCTTTGGCATTTTCTACATTCTCCATTTTGTGATAGCATACCTCTGTCCAGAAATTTAGCTAAAGCTGATACAATCTCCCAAAACTATTCTTGGTTTACTCCGCAGGTGAGTGGGCTTGACAAACCAGCTGTAGGACGCTCTCTCTCCTCTCCATATGCATGAAGAAAAAAATATATACAGTTAAAAAAATTAAAAACTGCTTTTATTCTAGCTGAAATAAAACAAATAAGACTTTTCCAGAAGAAAAAATATTATCAGACATACTGTAAAAATGTCCTTGCTCTGTTAAACATCATTTAGGAAATATTTTAAAAAGATTCGGAGGAGGACCAATAATTCTGACTTATATACTGTATATATATTTTTTATTTTTATATACTGTATAGTAACTTAGACTTAGCATAACATTTACGTACTGCTACTCTCTGATGCTTCTTTTATCCTTTTATCGTTTTGGTTAAAAGTGTTTGCTAAATGAGTAAATGTCTAATAAAAAAGTGATTTATTTTTCCGATGAATTGTATATATTTTTTATTATATTATATTATATTATATTATATTATATTATATTATATTATATTATATTATATTATAAGTTAATTTATATTTCATTATATTTTGTTATTCATTCATTCATTTTCTTGTCGGCTTTATTAGTTCCTTTATTAATCTGGGGTCGCCACAGCGGAATGAACCGCTAACTTATCCAGCACATTTTTACGCAGGGGATGCCCTTTCAGCCACAACCCATCTATGGGAAACATCCAGGTTCGAACCTGCGACCCAGCGGCCTTCTTGCTGTGAGGCGACAGCACTACCTACTGCGCCACTGTGTCGCCTATTTTTTATTATATTATATTATACTAAATTCTATTATATTAAGTTATATTTTATTATATTTTATTATATTTTGTTATATTATATTACTATAAATTATATTATATTGTATTATATTAAATTAAATTGTATTATATTTTATTACATTACATTATACTATATTAAATTAAATTAAATTAAATTGTATTACATTACATTGTATTATATTATATTATATTACGTTATAGTAAACGTGTTTGTTTCTACATAGACTGTACATGCAGATGCATATTATTCATTTATGTGTATAAAATCATACAATTGTGTATGTGTGCATATGTGTGTCTTTATTACTTTCCAAACACCCACACCTTTAATTCAATTGGCTTTTTATGAATAAATAGTATCTACACAAATGTCAAAATAGATTTGTTTTGGGGTTTTTTATATAATCGCTGGCCATTTTATTGGGTACACCTTACCAGTAGCGGGAATGGCCCAGTTTTGACTTCAGAACTGCTTTAAGCCTTCTTGGCACAGATTCAACAAGGCACTGGAAATATTCCTCTGAGATTTTGGTCCATATTGGCATGATAGCATCGCAAAGTTGTTGTAGATTTGTCGGCTGCACATCCATGATGCGAATCTCCCGTTCCACCACATCCCAAAGGTGCTCTATTGGATTGAGCTCTGGTGACTGTGGAGGCCATTTGAGTACAGTGAACTCATTGTCATGTTTAAGAAACCAGTCTGAGATGATTCGCGCTTTTTGACATGGTGCATTATCCTGCTGGAAGGAGCTATCAGAAGATGGGTACACTGTGGCTATAAAGGGATGAACATGGTCAGCAACAATACTCAAGTAGGTTGTAAACCCTAGAGATGGTTGTACGTGAAAATCCCATAGATCAGCAGTTTCTGAAATACTCAGATCAGCCCGTCTGGCACAAACAACCATTCTGTGTTCAAAGTCACTTAAATCACCTTTCTTCCCCATTCTGATGCTCATTTTGAACTACAGTAGATCGTCTTGACCATGTCTACATGCCTAAATGCGAGTTGCTGCCATGTGATTGGCTGATTATAAAGTTGCGTTAATGAGCTGTCGGACAGGTGTACCTAATAAAGTGGCCAGTGAGTGTATACTTATGTTTTTTGTTATAATACTCAAGTTCTAATTTGGTGATCTAAAATACAAAATTACCCCAAAAAATATTTAGCACTTATTACAGTCACAGTATTAATCCACACCAGAGCTGTTTTTAATGGTTTTAAAAGAGGACACTCCTGGTGTTGTTTTCACCATTCTATCTTGCTTGAATCCCGGCAATCTTTAGCCCCCATTCACTTCAATCTTCACAGATTTCTTCAAAGCCGAGCCTCCCGTAGCTGCAAACTATTCTCTTCGGGAAAACAAGGCAGAAACACAGCGTGAGCTATGCAAACTTATGAGAGTGCCATTAATAAAAGATGTGCACTCTGAAGCAACCGTGGTCATGCTGATCCAGAGGCAGCCATTGATTCCCGCCATCTCGAGCGGGGCATAATTAGCCTTGTGAATTAAATATGAAATAGTAGTACGTCATTGAGAGCTCCTCTGAGCCTTACCTCCATCCCTCCTGATCTCCCTCAATCTGGCCCAGTCTCTGCCCTACTTAAACAGCATGTTCCCACTCTTTGGTCTCTACAGCCACTCTCTTTATGTCTTTTTGTGGGCTGCTCTCACCAAAAGCTTCACACCATGCAGCACCAGCATCATTCAGATGGGCTCCATGGGCTGCAGAACTCGGTCTCCTCCTCCTCCTCCTCTATCAGTCAGTCATCAGTATTCTCTCTCCATCTCCTCCTCTCACGCTCTGTCATTCCCCCTCGTTCGCTTCTCCTCAGCCGTGGCAGAAATTGAGCCGCACTGAGGCTTTCCTCTGACAGATATGGTGCAATCTGCCTTCTGGTGCAGAACATCCCCTCTCTATCTCGAATGTATTGACATGCGGCAGAGCACGCAGACGGGATGCGTGACAACTGTTGAATCATTTGGTATTGTTCGGCGGAAATGCTTTGTTACACTTACAAGAAGCACATTTTAGGTCTATTTGACTCGTGCTGCTTAGTAAGCAAAGCAAAAATCCGTTCATGTTTTCAAGAATGATTTGTGTGAACAAAAAGAGTTGATGGGTTTATGTTCTTCATCTTGAGCCTTGTCTGGTTTGTATTTTCAATTTGGTGGTCTTTTAAGAAATATTGCAGTGGTTCGATGGAAATTAAGCTTTGATTTATAGTACTTGGGTATAATATTGATTACTTTCTTGATTAATATTGAATACAGTTTTTTTTTTTGCAAGTAAATTGAGCAAACTTTGTAGCATTTAAAAGCAGTAATTAAAAAAAATAAGCGTATATAAAATCATATGCATTAAAGGGTTAGTTAAACTCAAAATTAAAATTGTTATTAATTACTTTCCCTCATGTCGTTCCAGTCCCCTGAGACCTGCTTTCATAATCAGACAGAAATTAAGTTTAGATGAAATCCGAGAACTCTCTGGCCCTCCATAGACAGCCCCCGCCCTGAGATGTTCAAAATTCAGAAAAGGTACTAAAAGCATGATTAAATCATTCTATGTGACTTTAGTGGTCCTATAATCAATGACTATAATCATATGAAGCAAAGATATGTAAAAACAACAACAAAAACAGAGACTTTATTCATCTATGTCTTCCACGTCATATTAGGGTGCACGTTTACTGTTTTTTCAGACTTGGCTATAAAAGCAAAATCAGCACATTATGTCACAAGATGTTACCACAAAAAGGACAGAAGGCTCAAATAAACATTATCTTATAGTTATGGTTGGTCATTGCAGCTCAGTTCAAATGAGTCTCCTTGTAGCAGATCTTCATGTTTGTGTTTGATAGAGTAATTCCTGGCGGTGCCTTTTGACTCTTGAACATTGCATTGTTTTGGACATTTGGTCATTTCTATTGTAAAATCTTGTTATTTCTGTTTATGTCTTGGCACTATAATACTAAAGCAGTGTGTATTTTAATATAAGAGTGGCTCCATTTACTTCCTGTACATTATACATGTATATAGGAACAGCTTATGGATGGCTTTTTACATCGAAAAGCAAGGGCAGGCAAAGATTAATTTTGTAATTTTACTTTCAATTGAGTTTAAGTTGCATTGAACTTGATTTTTTTCTCCAGATATTTACCCTTTTTGTATATGAGTCAATGAGGAATAGTTTTGCATCTGAGCAAAAATATAATAACACATTTTTACAATTATTTACTATATTTTCATTCAGCATTCAGTATGCAAAAAACTTATTGGTCATGTTTAGAAAAAGAAACATTTGATTACATATATAAAATAGTTTATATAATATAAAAATTGCATAGGTGGCTCAGTGGCTCAGTGGTTAGCACTGTTGCTTTACAGCAAGCAGGTCACTGGTTCAAGTCCCGACTGGATCAGTTAGCATTTCTGTGTGGAGTTTGCAAGTTCTCCCCATGTTCGTGTGGGTTTCCTCCTGCTCTGGTTTCCCCCACATTCCAAAGACATGCGGTATAGGTGAATTGAATAAACTAAATTGGCTGTAGTGTATGTGCGAGAATTTAAGAGTGTATGGATGTTTCCCAGTACTGGGTTGCAGCTGGAAGGGTATCCACTGTGTAAAACATATGCTGGATAAGTTCATTCCACTGTGGCGACCCCTGATGAATAAAGGGACTAAGCCAAAGGAAAATGAATGAAAAATTGCATATTTAAATGATTATATAGCTATATCCCATAGATTTACATAATTTTACACCTTTACATTCAATGAAGTTTTCAATCATTTAAAATAAATCAACAAATACTATGATCACACACACACACACACACACACACACACACACACACACACACACACACACACACACACACACACACACGTTTGTTTTTGTGAAAAGTGGGTACATTACATAGGCTTCTATTCATTTTATACAGATCAAACCGTATATTATATTGCCTTCACCCCACCCTACCCCTAAACCCAACCATCACAGGAGACAGTGTACAGCTTTACTCCCTGAAAAAACTCATCCTGTGTGATTCAGAAGCTTTTTGAGAAGTGAGGACGTCCTCATATTTCACCTCCTTTTTGTAATACCCGTGTCATACCTATGTCATTATACAGATTTGTGTCCTGATATGTCAAAAAAACACGTACACACACACACACACACACACACACACACATATATATAGATAACACATATATAATATATATATATATATATATACAGTTGAAGTCAGAATTATTAGCTCCCCTGAATTATTAGCCCCCGTTTATTTTTTTTCCCCAATTTCTGTTTAAGGGAGAGAAGATGTTTTCAACAAATTTCTAAACATAATAGTTTTAATAACTCATTTCTAATAACCGATTTATTTTATCTTTGCCATGATGACAGTAAATAATATTTTACTAGATATGTTTCAAGACACTTCTATACAGCTTAAAGTGACGTTTAAAGGCTTAACTAGGTTAATTAGGTTAACTAGGCAGGTTAGGGTAATTAGGAAAGTTATTGTATAATGATGGTTTGTTCTGTAGACTATTGAAAAAAAAAATAGCTTAAAGACGCTAATAATTTTGTCCTTATAATAGCTTTTAAAAAATTAAAAACTGTTTTTATTCTAGCAGAAATAAAACAAATAAGACTTTCTCCAGAAGAAAAAAGTATTATCAGACATACTGTGAAAGTTTCTTTGCTCTGTTAAACATCATTTGGGAAATATTTAAAAAAAAAAAAGAAAATTCAAAGGGGGTTTAATAATTCTGATAATTCTGATGTGTGTGATCAAACTACTTGTTGATATATTTTAAATAAGGATGACGAACATTATTTTAACCATATGTTACAGCAGTATTTTATTTTTGCATTATTTAAAACATTAAAAGTGACACTTTACTCACATATGCTTTCTACAAATATAAAACCACTTTGTTTTTTCAAATTGTTATTTGATTCGAACACCAAAATAGTAAAATATCATCTTTGACCGAGATTTAAATAAATAATAAGCCCCTACAGATTTTTGATTAGATTTTTTTACTTTAAACATCTGCAGAATCCGCTATTTTTTTTTGTGTTGACATTGCAAATATTCTATTCACAACAGAACAAAGTTTACAGTATATAATGAGCTGTACTTACCACTGGAAACCCATTTAATAATTCCAGATTTTATGAAGCCTGGTGGATTTTCTCACTCTCAGCAAAACACTAAAAAGAGAAAACCAGACGTGTCTCCATTTATATATGAAAACACTTTACATGTGCCTCCGCAAGTGACATACATCTTCCTGTGACTTATGGCCTTTAATTCAGACTCAAGTTTGCATCAGTCATCATGTTTTCTAGGCAATCTGAAAAGGATGTCATCTTGAGCTGCATGGTGTAGGTGTTATTGGCTTGTCTCATGAAACACACAGCGCTTTCCAAAAAAACTATTAAAAAAAAAACATTATAATGACTCACAGCCTGACTACGAAACCTTCGGACTGACTCACGCATTTAGTGAGTGGTGAAATGGTAGCGAGCATTAAAGCACATTGGCTCAATAATGTTTTATCACTATACATTAGTTTAAATGTTCCTTTGGTTAAATTATGTTTGAAAAAAGGGCTTGACTGAATGCGTCACTGGCAATGCAGAGAAGAGGGGAAAAAAATTTTGAGGAGCATAAAAAAGCAGATGCAAAGCCGCATCTCAGACTTCAGGGAAATGCGTCAGTCTTTCATCTTAACCTGTTCTCCAGGGGCCACAGAGGAACAGGTCCGGGAAAAGCACCATGGAGTAACGAGACTTACTCCACCATGAAAATCACTTTTATCATCTCAGTTCAGTCAGATCTGCTGTGTCTACAGCTCCAGTAAACAATTCAGAAGCTCTCTGTTTTAAAGCAGCACGTCATAAATATTCATAAGCTGTTACTGTTAGATAGGAAAATCTCTTGGTTTTGATTTGAGCCAGTGCTGGATACCAGATTTACAAAGGCAAACAGTCGGAATAAAAAACTGTATTCTTATGTAATACGTAAGTTACAAACAGAAACTGTGTATTACACTGTAGAAATTAGTTGCTGCTTTAATCTTGCCTTGAATCAGACTTTACAAGCTGAAAAATCAATTATTTTTATTCAAGTTTTCATAACCCTGCTGAAAAATCCAGCTTAAACCAGCCTAAGATGGTTGGCTGGTTTTAGCTGGTTGACCAGCCTGGTTTTAGAGGGGTTTTGGCCATTTCCAGGCTGGTTTCCAGCCATTTCCAGCCTGGTCTTAGCTGGTCAAGCTGGGAGTTGACCAGCTGAAACCAGCTTGACCAGCCAAAACCTGCTATGTCCAGCTTAAACCAGGCTGGTCAAGCTGGTTTTAGCTGGTTTAAGCTGGTCAATTTCCAGCCTGACCAGCTAAGACCAGGCTGGAAATGGCTGGAAACCAGCCTGGAAATGGCCAAAACCCCTCTAAAACCAGGCTGGTCGACCAGCTAAAACCAGCCAACCATCTTAGGCTGGTTTAAGCTGGATTTTTCAGCAGGGAAATTATTGATTATATAACTTTTTTTAAATTGTTGGGGTGATTTAAGTAATATATGTGTATAATAAGTTGTGTGTAGAATGGGTTCATGGATAACAGATTTGAAAAAAGTTTGTATTAGCCCAATTGTTGTTGTTGTTAAAGTACTTCTAATTGTGTATATACTGTATATATACTCACCAGTCACTTTATTAGGTACACCTGTCCAACTGCTCGTTAATGCTAATTTCTTATCAGCCAATCACATCATTGCAGCAACTCAATGCATGTAGACATGTAGACATGGGCAAGACGATCTGCTGCAGTTCAAACCGAGCATCAGAATGGGGAAGAAAGGTGATTTAGGTGACTTTGAATGTAGCATGCTTGTTGGTGCCACACGGGCTGGTATGAGTATTTCAGAAACTGCTGATCTACTGGGATCTCTAGGGTTTACAGAGAATGGTCAGAAAAAAAGAAATATATAGCTTGGCTTGTTGATGCCAGAGGTCAGAGGAGAATGCCCAGACTGGTCCCAGCTGCATAGAAAGGCAACAGTAACTCAAATAACCACTCGTTACAACCGAGATATGCAAAAGAGCATCTCTGAACGCACAGCATGTCATACTTTAAGGCGGATGGGCTACAGCAGAAGAAGACTACATCAGGTGCCAATTTTAACAGAACAGGAAAGAACAGGAAACAAGAACAAGAACAGGAAACTGAGGATACAATTCACACAGGCTCACCAAAATTGAAGAATAAAAGATTGGAAAAACGTTGCCTGGTCTGATGAGTCTCGATTTCTGCTGCAACATTTGGATGGTAGAGAATTTGGCATCAACAACATGAAAGCATTGATCTATCCTGCCTTGTATAAACGGTTCAGGCTGGTGGTGGTGGTGTAATGGTGTGGGGGATATTTTTTTGGCACACTTTGGGCCCATTAGTACCAATTGAGCATCGTGTCATCGCCACAGCCTGCCTGAATATTGTTGCTGACCTTGTCCATCCCTTTATGACCACAGTTTACTCATCTTCTGCTGGCTTCTACATGTCATAAAGCGTCAATCATCTCAGACTGGTTTCTTGAACATGACAATAAGTTCACTGTACTCAAATGGCCTCCACAGTCACCAGAATCTCAATCTAATAGAGCACCTTTGGAATGGATGTGGTGGAACAGGAGATTCGCATCATAGATGTGCAGCCGACAAATCTACAACAACTGTGTGGTGTTATCATGTCAATATGGACCAAAATCTCTGAGGAATATTTCCAGTACCTTGTTGAATCTATGCCACAAAGGATTAAGGCAGTTCTAAAGGCAAAAGGGAAACCAACCTACAGTAGTACTAGTAAGGTGTACCTAATAAAGTGGCCAGTGAGTGTATACTCAAAGTGAAAAATGGTTTAAATTTTATGTTTTAAAATTATAATATTTTTAAATTTACTATATATATATATATATATATATATATATATATATATATATATATATATATATATATATATATAGTTTAAGAATACTTGGAGAATACATAATTTTCATTATTTAATATACTGTACTGTATAACATCCAGTATAAGATCGCAGCATTTGATCTGAAACAATTGAACAGCTTTATTTTTAACTGCTTTTTAAGCTGTTGTCAATTGCGTCGCTTAATTGTAAGATATTTCTCTGACATCATTGGCTGGAAATGCTGGTGCGTTGTGGGTTTACGTATGCTGAGATCTCAGTGAATGCAGCGGCAGGTTTGTGAGTCATGAATCTGCTGGAACAAACGTTTTCTTACGTAGGCAGAGAAGAGATATCAGAGGCTGTTTGATTCTGCTTCTGCCAATATATCAATCCTCCAAATAAGAGGCCCGTAGAAACGGCATGAAAAAGCACCCACGACACGGCCTGGTGTTTTAGGGTCTTTGTTTGTCTTCCCTCAACTTGTTGAGTTTTTGCCACTCCATGAATGTGTAATGTTGCTGCATCTTCTTTGGATTTCATGTCTAATTCATATAGTCGTGACGTTGAATTATAGATGAGAGCTTTACATGTACATCTTTAAAGTTTTCTCCAGAATTCATTATATTGCTACAGGATGTTTTGTATGAGTCTAACACCACCAATTCTGTCTGAAATCCACCCTGATTTACAAATTTAGTTTCAAATCACATTTATATATGAATATGTCAGGTAATATATGGAAATGATCAATCAAAAACAGCTTCCTGCTTCCTAAAATTAGGAAAACTATTTATGTCCCCAATCAGCTGTGCATCCCAGCATCTTAAATTTCTCTCTCCCCCTCTAAAACACACACACACACACACACACACACACACACACACACACACACACACACACACACACACACACACACACACACACACACACACACACACACCACACAGGGATTGTGCTGCTGCTGTCCCTACAGAACTAATGACTCACTGGAGTGACTCATCCCCTTTCCTTCTTCTATCACACACACACACAGTACTCAGTGTATTACCGCCATGTCTAACCTGGGCAAAGATGGAGAAAGATCGATTTTTTTCTTTCTTTTGCTCATTTATTTTATTATATTTGTGTGTGTGTGGTGTTTTTACATTGATATTCAGAAATATGGAGAAATCCGTATGCTCTGACATTGGAATATGAGCAGATGTTGTTTTTTAATCAAGTTCTAAGGAGTAATATGATTTTGCATGAACTAATTTTTGCATTGTTGTGATATCCCAGTACTACGGCAAAAAAAAGATAAAGTAAAGAATTATCCTGTACATTTTTATCTCTTTTTTGAAGAAAATTTATTCTAAAGGGAAAACAGAGGATGGCTGTAAACTGGCAGTGCCTCGAGGGCATTAATAGACTCTTGTTTGAGTGTTGCAAGATATTTCAGGTGCTGGCAGAAAAAAAAAATCCCACAGGCCTCTGCAATGAATTGTATGTTGACAAGTGCTCAGGCTCTCTCGTGGACAGCGGTTGTCCAGAAATTCAGAGGAAATCCAAGGATGGTGATACAAAGACTAGATGTTCAGGTAAGGTCTAGTGAGAACGCCGCAGATCAGTATAAAATATTTACTGTTTAGGCTACCCTGCATTCCCTGGAATTATTGGTTTATTTTGTTTCACTAAAAAATGATTCTGCTGACCTGTGAAAAAAATGTTATATTAGCTACAGTGCTCAGCATATATGAGTGCACCCCCCACAAATCTCTCATTTAAATCAATATTTTCTATAGGAAGCGTTACAATATTATATTTGTGCATATACGTTAAATTAGTCAGTACTGAAGCCAAATCTGGAGCCAATCTGACAAAATAACTTACAATAATGATTCAAAAAATTAGTAGACCAAATTTATGTTAGAGAAAAATATTAAATAACATTTTCAAAAATAAATCAAGAAAAACAAAAAAATATACAATTTAGTTTAAATGTTGTAGTTTGTAATATATTTTTTTGCAATGATTCACATGAATTTTAATATATTATCTTTGCATTTCTAAAGATGTTCTGTGACTAAAATATTATTTTAATAAGTATATCTGTTTAATAAATCTGTTTTGTTCAAATACACCAAAATACATTTCCTATATTTACTGAGAAATGGATAAAAATGTTGATTTTCAAAATGGGGTGTACTCATATATGCTGAGCACCGTACTTGCTTCGTAATCCTAAAAGATAATTGACATTTTAGTTGTCACATCAAATCTTAAGCATAAATTTTTAGTGTTTTTTTCTAAAATGTATCTCAAGTTGGTACCGAAGTGCTAATTAAATTATTGAAAAGATGTGTTTACATGCTTGACAAATCTGAAAATTGCTGTAGTCCATATTTTTCATACTAGCAACTCTGTTCTTATTTAAAAGCAACAAACAGTAAATGAAGAATTCCAGAGACTTGGCATGTTTACTATGCAGCTTGTTATAAAATAACTTAACAGTTTACATACAAATTTTTATGATGTGTATTCTCTCTTGCACACGCAAACACACTCTCACACACACAGAGACACACAAACTTACATACATACAATGTCTTGAAAATTCTTATTTGCTGTAGTCTATGAGCATGAGTGATTTGTGTGGAACAAAACCTATAAGGTCTCTATTAAATGTGATATTCAGAACATCAATATTTATTCTAATGTTATGTCCTTTCCTTTAAAACATTACAAACCATCCACAGTTACAGATTAAAAACCAGTACATTTTATTGGTTGCTACTGTGTTTTGGGACACTCCATTATGTTTTTGTATTTTTAACTTGGCATCAATAGAATGACCAGCAGGAACCCATTACAATATCAATTAAACCAAAAATAAAATCTAATAACAAAAATTAAAAACTATTCCATCAGTTTTTTGTTGTTTTTTGTATGTCATATCAATGACATTTCTGTTTACAGAATAATAACTGCTACGGCATGCTGAAAGCCATTATGATTTCCTTTAAGAAAATGTACCATAATTACAGTATATATATTTTTTAAAAACATGTTGATCACAAATTACTATAGTTTTTTTAATCATAGTTTAATCATTGTGTTTGAACACACCAGATACACCAAAACAATTCCTACACTTTTAATATAATGAATCCTAGTTTTTTTTTTTTTTTTTTTTGTAGCAACTGATTTATAAGTAGGTATAGACTTATATTAACATGGACCTGTTAAGTTTTTCATTCATTCATTCATTTTCCTTAGGCTTAGTCCCTTTTTTTATCTTGGGTCGCCACAGTGGAATGAACTGCCAACTTATCCAGCATACGTATGTTTTATACAGCGGATGCTCTTCCAGCAGCAACCCAGTACTTGGAAACATCCATACACACTCATTCACACACATAAACTACAGCCATTTTAGTTCAATTCAATTCATCTATACTGTGTCTTTGGACTGTAGGGGAAACCGGAGCACCCGGAGGAAACCCACGCCCAACCAACACTGGGAGAACAAGCAAACTCCACACAGAAATGCCAACTGACCCAGCCGGGACTTGAACCAGCAACCTTGCTGTGAGGCGACAGTGCTAACCACTGAGCCATCGTGTCACCCTGTTACGTTTTTAGATACATTTATTTTAATTGTATGAACGTTATCTTTTTATTCAATTATTGTTGAGAATTATTTTATTTTATTAGTATTGAATAATTATGACTGAAACCCGAAGTATTTTATTCAAATTATGCTTTGTTTGATTATTTTCCCATCATTGTGTGTGTGTAACAGGTTTTTAAAAGTTGTAGTATTACTTACTGTAATGATCAGCAGCGCCACAAGATGGCAGTGTAAGCGCGGGAAAAAGAGAAAGGAAGTTTTTGTGAGCCATTTTAACGCGTC
Organism: Danio kyathit; assembly: GCA_903798195.1. Taxonomy (NCBI): domain Eukaryota; kingdom Metazoa; phylum Chordata; class Actinopteri; order Cypriniformes; family Danionidae; genus Danio; species Danio kyathit. The sequence continues at coordinate 30,941,343 of LR812533.1, read as the reverse complement.
CTACGGGGGGTTTTCTGATATTTTGTCCTTAGTGGCTCCATTTCAAACAAGTTTTGCAACAGTGAAGTTTTACCTCATCTCAGGGCTCATGTGTCCAACGACATCAATGTCTTTAAAAACCCAACAACTTTCTAAACCCACCATCATTCATTCACTTGAGGGGAAGAAAGTGCAAGTGGAGTCGTGGAGTGCTTGTAAAACTTGACCATCACAGAGGCAAGTGTAATTGTTTCTTAGTACATTTGAAAAAATAAAAATGTCTTTGGGACCCAGTAAATCAATATGTAAGGGGTAAAACATGGAATTTTTATAGGGATTGGAACAGTGTTATGCCAAAGATATTGTAATTTAATATAATGATGCAAACTGCCATTGGCTGACAGTCACACCTCAAAGAGCCCATTGATGAAACTCTGGGAGCACATCATATGCCAACATACCACTGGAGCACATCCAATCCAAGGCCAATCTCACATTGATCAAATCCAGATAGTCCGTTTTAGATGTTGGCTTCAGCAAAGTTGATATTGATCTACATATATAATAATTTGCAAGCATATATTAGTCACCACTAATTGTGTGTAAATCATGCATGCACAGCCACAAACATTCCTCATGTCCTCTCTCATAAATCTGAAGCCTGGAGTTGGCTGAGAAATCGTTGCTTGGCCTTGGATGAACTAATTCAATTCCAGCTATTTTAGGGTCACATTGCTGCCACATTTTTCCAACATTGCTGTCATTATCTTTTGGATGTTGTAGTTTGTCTGACGTTAGCAGTTCCGGAAGTTGAGTGGCTCAGGTTGGTTTGGTTGAGGGTAGCTTGCAGTTCTGCAGGCGTAGTAAGGTGAGAGATCCAAGCGTGGGATTGGTCCTCCTGCAAAAGAAGTGAGCAGTCTCAGCCGTCGAGACCCAACAGCTTATTAACAGCATCATCTGAGTCATACTGAGGGGGTACATTCATGATGAAGCACGGGTCAGCATTCATGCATGACTGTGCATGATTCAGCAGATGCCCACCTTCTAATAGACCCCTGAGAGAATGTTCTCGAATTAAAGAGATAGATCACCCAAAATAAAAAAATGTAGTCATCGTTTACCCACTCTCATGTTTTTCAAAAACCATATGGTGAAGAATCTGTACACTGCTCCATTATTTTTGACTGACAAACTGCACTGTATGCCAAAAGCCACATACAAGTACTGTAGTTCTTTTCAGCAGTATAGCAGTAGTATTATCATCTTGGATTCAAAAAACAATATACAAACTGCTGGTTTGTTTTAAGCCAAATTTGAGTAAATATGGGTAATGAGGAATTGATATATATATATATATGAGGGATGCTCCGATTGATCGGCCGGAGATCAGTATCGGCCTATAATCACATTTAATGACTCGATCAGTACTCACTGATCTGGCCGATCTCATGAACCAATCACAAATGTTTGTTCATGTGTTTAGAAGCAGAGGAAGATGCACTTGCGTACCTGGCTTATACGTACAGCAGCTACTGCATGTATTTAGGCCTTTTTACATAAAAGAACTGAGAGTTCTGTATTTTTGACAATATTTCAAGTTCACTAAAACCTGGATGGAATTATTAGATTAATAAAAAAAAAACTTTAAAATGGTATCTTTTTACATGAATATTTAATAATATAACTTCTTGTAATGTACGCATTGCAATAAACACTAGCTTATAAACTTATTTCCTTTTAGTAAGTAAGTAATGGATTTATAGGTGTGCATTTTAGTTTCCTTATGCGTCAAATTTGTGGTACAAACTATTTCTTGATTAAGATGTTGAATTCTTTTTTTTTTATCATTTGCAATGTTTCCAAAATGCATTGATTGTAAATTTACTCACCTTTTTTTTCATCTGTGATTGTTTACATCTAAATGGTTAAAAGAGAGATGCTTAAGGGATTATATGTTCTGCTCTGGCTTTGTTTGGAACAATTTTTGTTGGTAAATATATAAGTAATTGAAAAAAATGTAATTCACTAAAAACTTAACTTCATATTGGCTGAATTATATAAAATTAGTAGCACATTTGAGAGCACTTCAGTGCGATGTTGCTTGTGTAATATTTCTGAATCACATCTTATAAATCTAAAAACAAAACCCCCCACACATTTTTTTTTTGCTTTCATAGGGTCATTCTATCTGCATTCTAATAGGCTTCATCATGCAGTGAATGTTTTTGGACTCTCGAGCCGTGTTTTTGTTGGTATTTTTTGCAAAGTGAGCTTGATCACAGCAACTCTCACATTTTTTAAAACAGCATGGATATAAATAATAACTATCACATGCACTTAATGTCTGCCCAGTTCTAATATTGTAAAATCCCAACTAACTGGAAGTCATATTTCTACAGTATGTACAATGAGAGACTTAAGAGTTAAACAGTTGACAATCACTTTAATAGATTGTAGACTGATTATTTATCCAAAAGAATCATGCTAATTATAAACAAGGCCCATGTAGCAAATGAATGTTGATTTTTTTTTTTTTTTTTTTTTAAATATTTCCCAAATGATGTTGAACAGAGCAAGGACATTTTCACAGTATGTCTGATAATATTTTTTCTTCTGGAGAAAGTCTTATTTGTTTTATTTCGGCTACAATAAAAGCTGTTTTTAATTTTTTATGAACCATTTTATGAACAAAATTATTAGCCCCTTTAAGCTCTTTTTTTTTTACTGTCTACGGAACAAACCATCGTTATACAATAACTTGCCTAATTACCCTAACCTGCCTAGTTACCCTAATTAACCTAGTTAAGCCTTTAAATATCACTTTAAGCTGTATAGAAGTGTCTTGAAAAATATCTAGTATAATATTATTTACTGTCATCATGGCAAAGATAAAATAAATCAGTTATTAAAAATGAGTTATTAAAACTATTATGTTTAGAAATGTGTTGGAAAAATCTGCTCTCTGTTAAACAGAAATTGGAGGAAAAATAAACAGGGGGGCTAATAATTCAGGGGGGCTAATAATTCTGACTTCAACTGTATGTTCACTTATATGTTTACCTACTGTATATGTTTACCTATATATTAGTAAAATTATTAAAATCCATAACTGCTAGACAACATGAATAAAAGCCCATGTAGAAATTTACTTTTTTTATTCACTTAAGAACAATTAAATAGTACAAGAAAAAATATAGTACAAGAACAAAAATGACAAAAAACTGAACAGAAAAAAAAAACAAAGTAAAAAAATGACAAACCATTTTGTTATATATTTACTTCTTTTCCACTATCTTCATACAAGAAAGAATTGACCTTGTAAATGTTTCAGGAAAACGTGTAGACATCATAGCTTTCCATTTTCTCTCACTCCTTTGCCGTAGTTTAATTTCAGAACATGCCAATTACATGTGATACCAATTTCAAGTGTTGGCACATACATCTGTGTTTTGCATTTTTTTAGTTAGTTCTTAGTTATTGCATTAATAATAGAAAATATGAGCTAGGCATCACGCATGACAGTAGCCAAAGTGAGATATGAGCTATATAGGAGATATCTTGTATGTACATATAGGGCTTATACTGTATGTGGATATAAAAAAGCAATACAGGAGACCTATATGGCCTGTATATGCATATGTTTGCATATTATCATATATGTGCATATATAGTGCATATAGGTTTCATATTTGCGCATATATCCTCAAATAAAGTTCCTTTTTTTTGTATCATGTGGGATCTCCCTCAAATATTGCACATGGAAAGAGTCTGTTGTGGAGTTCATGATAATCTTGATAATTTTACAATATATGGCAACCATTTCTTGATCACCTGGACCAATATAATGCAGATTCTGAGCAGCAGTGTAATGCTTAATATGCTCGCTACCCCTATTGACTGCCTCTTTGTATTTTCATTGAAACCATTTATATGCCCTAATTGTTTTTTTAGTAAGAACTTTATTTATTTATTTTATTTTAATTATTATCATTGCCATTGTTTTCTTTGTATTATCTCGTGTATTTTTTTATTGTTGTTGTGTTGCTTGGTAATTTGTGAAAAATGGAAAACTAATACAGACACTTGTTAAAAAAACAACACTCAACCACATTTGCCAGAGGAGCAACATCACCAGCCAACAAAGTTAAAAATGGTGGTATTTATTGTGTGATATTTCTTTATTTGACCAAATGTTGCAAAAGTGGTTGAGCATGCCTGTTAATTCTCATCGTACTGTCTGTTCCATTTGTTGAGTCATTGTTAAATAACCCTGAGCTGATTATGAAAGCGACATGCTGGTCAGAATGCCAGATATATGCACAGTAAAAAAAAAAGAGCATGTGAGTTTTTGTGTGTGACCTTAAGTGAGCTGTGGTTTGGCTGCAGCTCCGGCGTGGCTAGTGTCACGTCCCTCGGCTGAAGGACGGTGGGAATGTGGTGAGTTTGGTCGAGACCAACTCATAAAGCTTTGCGCCCTGGCACTGTCCCGCTTCCCCTGTAGACAAGGAACCAAGAGTAAGAGGGAAGCCGCACAAGCACAATCATGAAGGGTGGGGGTTTCTGATACGTTTTTCACTTATACACACACAGTGCTGCGGCTCAGCTGACCCAGAGGTCGCGACCTATTGCTGCTTCCTTCTGTGGTGTGATTGTCTTGACAAGTTTCAGTTCAGCCGCAGCATGTTTAGACTCGGTGCCTTCACTTAACCCCTTAACCTTTCCAAGCTGATGCGATCACTCATGTTTACTGATTGCCAAATGTTCTTTTAAAAGATTGTCAACACACATAGTGAGAGCAACAAGTGTTTGTAAACACATTTATCTCTGAATATCGCTTGATTTTAAAATAATAATAATTGTAAAGTTGTTTTCTGCTTCTCTTTACTCTACTAAGTTTGATTGTGAGATTTACTTGTGGATAAAGGTGATTCAATAATCATATTTAAAGCTTCTAAATCTACTGTAAGGGATCACATAAAGTAACAGTTACTGGTTAATTATGATTGAACATTATTAAATGAGGACTTAGGAGCACACTTTGAACACTGTTATTAAATGATAAATTGACAGAGAATGATTTGAGCCATGAAATCACCTCACTGGGTTCCCCAAATGCTGGGTTCCATACACTTGATTTGTGTTGAGACAACATGAAGAAATTAAGTTATCTTATTAGTTTTTACAAATTTAAGTGTATTAAACATAAAACAATTAAGTTGTCCCATAATAACCTCAAGAATTGCGTTGTTTCAGCTCATTTTAATTAAGTAGTTTGAACAAACAGCAAACATTATTTTGCAGTGCTGTATTTTAAAGGGATAGTTCACCCAAAGTTGGAAATGTGTATTTATTTTACACACACTTTGCTTGTTCCAAACCTGTTTGACTTTCTTTCCTCTGTTGAACACAAACTATTTTGAAGAAAGCTGGAAACCTGGAACCATTGATTTCATAGTATTTGTTTTTCCTACTATGGAAGTCAATGTTTACAGGTTTTCAGCTTTCTTCAGAATATATCATTTTTTGTGTTCAACAGAGACTCATAAAGATTTGGAACTACTTGAGGGCAAGTAAATACTGAGTAAATGTTATTTTTGGGGTGAACTTTCCCTTTAAGGTTGCTTTGGGATAATTTTTTTACTGATCAATTAAAAAGAATCATATTCATAAGTGTTAATTATCTTAAGTTACTGTACATTGACTCATCTTGACTTAGTTATTAGTAGACCCACACGGATTTTCAGCCCATCGGTCTATTTATTTAGTTGTGTGTAAATTTATATTTATTCAGTTTTTAAAATGAATTTCAGTAATATTACTGACTAATAGGAAAATGTTCATATTATTTATTTACAATACAGTTTGTAAAGTAATAATTTCTGTCTTTTAGTACATACATGGTAGATATATTATATGAGAGACTTGCTTTGTTTACCAAATAAATGGATCTAATAGGATTTGCATTGTAAACATTAAATAAAAGTTAAGAATTTATTATTTTTTATTCAACATATTAACTTTTTAGTTACGACACACCCAAAATTGTTCCGCATAAATCCACAGAGTTTTTTTACAATATTCTGTGCAGAATAGCAAAAAAAGTTCGCAGATTCTGTCTGACCCTAGTTATTAGTTTTTGCAAACCTTTAATTTCTCAAAATGATTCATTAACCGAATGAGTGCGATTCAGACTGATACAAAATGTAGACCAGTTAACCTAAAAAACTTTTTTGAATAAATAAATCCCCCTAAATATTGATATTCTGATATTTTTACATAATTAAATGACACATAACATGGTCATCCATACTGAGACCCTTAATGAAAATAAAATCATCCTGTACTCTTAAAAAGAAAGGCTTTTATTGCATAAATGGATCAAAGAAAAACATGTAACATCCATACAGCATTTACATTGCACAATGGTTTCTATATGGTGGAGTCTTTGATTAATATAAATATAGTTATTTTTTAAAGTCAAATGTTTCACAGTATTATACTGTACATGTACATACTTTTGATAAATGTATATTGTCCTTGATACTAAAAAGAGGATAAGCATTTATTGAGTGCCGCTATTTCACAGCTTCCATTTAAAAATTTTATTATTGACTTTATTTTACCAGGAAAAGCACATTGAGATTAAAAATCTCTTTTACAAGAGCGTCCTGGCCAAGATTAACAGTACACAGCTCACGTGGGTTTAAAATAACACATAACATCATTCATCCATCAATACAAATGTAAAATGCCATTTATAAGTCATAACATCTAGAGACCGATGTTTCAAATTCCAAATCCTTTTTTAACAATGCTTTTATTGAGATGTAATAAAAATATGACAATGTAACATCACAATCATATTTACATCTTTGTTTTCAATTTAGAGGAAATACATCAATAATAAACAAAGCAAAACTAAAACAAAACATACAAAACTAAAAAAAAAGGATGAAAAGTAAATGAGAGAAAAAATGGGGAGAGCACAGGTTGTTTAAATTAGTAACAGATTATTAGATAAAACACTAGGGAGAAATTGTTGAAAATACAAAACATCTATAGAAGGCTTGCATCAGATCATCAATTTGACAATGGTTTGTTTAAATAAATCTTTGGAAATAGGGGGAATATGTGGATAGGCCAAGTGAATGTCAGTTTATTTTGTCTTTTCCTGTTTCATTTAATACATTTTGAAATTTGAATTTGAAATAAGATTTATAAAGGGTGTTCACATTTTCTCAAAAAACAGTAAGTTTGCCTTTTAACATGTATGAAATCTTTTTCATAGCTAAACTTAAGGACATATTATTTATCCACTGTACAATAGATGACCTTTCCATTTTCCTTTACACTGTCTGATGAAGAGCCATGTGGCTCAAAACGTTACACGCTTTGTGTCAGCCTTTTTAATTTACAGTAATAAATCTGTATTTTTGGAGCTTTGGTGTTGCCGCCTTGGTTGAATTTAACATTTTCCTTTAGCACAAATCTTTGCAGTATACTTATATTGATAAGTTTATGAGTGCTTCTGTGGCAATCAATATTTTTATAAGTAATTCCCAAAATAAACATTTCCAGTGGGGCTTCACGGTGGTGCAGTGGGTAGCACAATCGCCTCATAGCAAAAAGGTTGCTGGTTCGAGGCCCGGCTGGGTCAGTTGGCATTTCTGTGTGGAGTTTGCATGTTCTCCCCGTGTTCGCATGGGTTTCCTCCGGGTGCTCCAGTCTCACCAACAGTCCAAAGACATGCGGTACAGGTGAATTGAATACGCTAAATTGCCCGTGACTGTGTGGGTGTTTTCCAGTGTTGGGTTGCGGCTGGAAGGGCATCCGTTGCATAAAACGTATGCTGGATAAGTTGGCGGTTCATTTCGCTGTGTCAACCCCAGAATAATAAAGGGACTAAGCCAAAAAGAAAATGAATGAATGAATGAACACTTCCGGTTTCATGGGCAGTTTTATAGATACCATTTCAAAAATGAACATAGCCACCTCTTTCCAAAATTCCTGTATCTTCGGGCAATCCCACAGTGCAAAAGTGTTTTTAAAAGTATTTTCAGAAATATCAAGCAGCACATCTGTTTTCAGCATTTATGATAATAATAAGAAATGTTTTTGAGCACCAAATTATCATAACAGAAATTTGAGTAATGATGCTAAAAATTCAGTTTTGAATCACAGCAATAAATAAAATAAAATAAATGAACAGAAAACTGTTTTAAAATTAAAATAATATTTAAAAAAGAATTTTGTTGTAGTTTTCTTATCAAATAAATGTGGCATTAGTGAACAGAAAAGACTTCTTTTTTGTTTGTAAAACTATTTGCAATTAAAGTATGGTAATTATAAAAGACATGCATCCTACTCATCTCTTGAGTGTATTTAAAAGCCAGTTCGCCAATATATTTTTGTGACAAAAGTGAAGTGAAAATGCGCCAGCTGGCAGCTGATGAAACTGGTGAGCAAAGATCGTAATCACACAACGGCCACAGAGATTTCACCAGCTCTCACTCTCTCTCTCTCGTGTCTCTCTCTCTCTCTCTCTCTCTCTCCCCGTCTCTCTCTCTCTCTCTCTCTCTCTCTCTCTCTCTCTCTGTTCCTCCTGCTTTCGCTTACCAGTTGCTGCTGGACAGAATTACCCTGAATTCTGCTACAAAAGAAAATTCTCATGCAAAGTGCGTCAGGCTAAAAATATTTAGAGAACCGTATTTTATGCACGTATCAACTTATTTCAGACGTCTACCCTGTTCATTGTTCCTATTTGTCTCTGGTTCTTCTCACCACATTGAACTAAAACTTCTGGAGGATGTAGAAGTCTGTGTGAGATCTGCGGTTTGCCTTATTGTGTGTTGAAATATCTTCGTCCTTTCAGTGGACCCTTAACAGCTGTAAGAAGAAGAAAATATTAAACGTCATGTTCAGAGCTTTAACAGTCGCTATACTAACAGCAGTATACATCTGGTGGTTTTGAACACCTGAATTACAGTTCTAGCATGGACACAGGTGACTAACGCAAAAAAAAAATTTTATTCTTGAACACTGTCAGTTTGATCACTTTAAAAAATGCAAGAATCATAATTTTAATGACACATTCCCTATGGAATCGAGCTACATTTTCTTAGTCATCACTTAAAGTCATCATATGCAATAAATATGAATGTTTGCTTTGCTTTAGTGCATTAATACAGTAACTGTTTCTAGCTGAATGTTTGTCTCTTTGTAACCATTTAACTCTTGTAAAAGTGAAAAAAAAAAAAACTTGGCATACCAATTCTCACTCACATTTTCTGCCATGCCCTCAAACCTTTGGAAGGCCTCCTTCCTGCAGTAAATGTCACAGCACTTTTTAAAGAAGATATATGAACGTATGGAGCCAAATGATATGATCTAAAAGAGGCAATGCAGCTCTTTTAATCTGTCCTGTCTTTGCTCTGAAGAGGAGCGTTTTGGAGCAGACGCAGTGCTAATCATATCTTTCAAGAAAACAAGTGTCATTTATGTATAATTAACTCACTGTCTCTTTGTTTCTGCATCTCAGTGATTGGAATTATGACTTGGTTGAAAAGAGATGAAACAGCAGGCCATTTAGAGTTTAAAATAGTTGCTTAAAATGTCATTTTCAGAGTGTATAAAATGATTGAATTAAATCCATAACATAGAGTTAGTGTTGTCCGGAGGTAAATAAACTCAGGAGATCATTTTATTAATATTTACAGTTGAAGTCAGATTTATTAGCCCCCTTTGATTTTTTTTTTCTTTTTTAAATATTTCCCAAATGATGTTTAACAGAGCAAGGACATTTTCACAGTATGTCTGATAATATTTTTTCTTTTACTTTTCCATTTTTTTAAAAACCATTTTAAGGTCAAAATTATTAGCCCCTTTAAGCTATATTTTTTTCGATTGTCTATAGAACAAATTATCATTATACAGTGACTTGCTTAATTACCCTATCCTGCCTAGTTAACCTAAATAACCCAGTTAAGCCTTTAAATGTCACTTTAAGCTGTATAGAAGTGTCTTGAAAAATATCTAGTAAAATATTATTTACTGTCATCATGGCAAAGATAAAATAAATCAGTTATTAGAAATGAGTTATTAAAACTATTGTGTTTAGAAATGTGTTGAAGAAATTTTCTCTCCGCTAAAAAGAGAAATTAGGGGAAAAAATAAATGGGGGGGCTAATAATTCAGGGGGGCCAATAATTCTGACTTCAACTGTATATTTTGTGATAGATAAAACTTGCATTATATTTTTTTAAAAACAAAAAAGGAAAATTATAACTACAACTGAAATGCACATTTACATTATGTGAGAATATTAAATCATTTAAAAAGTATAGAAAATAAATAAATAAAAATCTGATTAATGTGAAATAAATTATTTATTTAATATAATTTGTTCAAGTAAAATAACTGGTCCTGAAGTTTTCCCCTACGTAAAATAATGGTCAAAATTATATTCTGTGTGTGACGAAAGGTTCCAAGTGTGTGTTTTTCACATGACATTAAAAGAGCCATTCTGGGTCCTAAAAGAAACTTTTTAAAAATATATATTTATAATTTGATAAAAATATTATCTTCTAAAAAGACCTACTGTAGTACAAGTTCTTGGTGGCTTCATAAATGCAAAAGAAAATGTTTTTTTGTAAGTGTAATATGCCTTCTGTCAAATTTAATAGATGGTGACATTGGTCTCAAATTAATTGTTAGTTATATCAGATTTTCGTTTATGAAGACATTTGTAAATACTGTATGTTTTGCTTTATGACGTAGTTTTATCATTTTCATGGTGTGTGTGTGTGTGTGTGTGTGTGTGTGTGTGTGTGTGTGTGTGTGTGTGTGTGTGTGTGTGTGTGTGTGTGTGTGTGTGTGTGTGTGTGTGCATGTTAATGTGAGCATTCAAATGATTTTGCAGAAAGGAAGTGAATGTCTGAGTCTGTGTGAAAATGGCAGTTAGTTTGACACATCTGTTTTTGCCACTATGATGCAATGTTAGTCATGACACTTTGGCAAGTACCTTCAATGAATCTTGGAGCAAAACAACATACAGTAGCAGGATTAGAGTCACTATCACACTGATTTCCATATGTACACTATGAAGAAGCAATTTTATATACAGTTGAAGTCGAAATTGTTAGCCCTCCTGTGAATTGTTTCTTTATTTTACAAATATTTCCCAAAGGATGTTTAACCAGAGCAAGGAATTTTTCCACAGTATTTCCTATAATATTTTTTCTTCTGGAGAAAATTTTAGAAAACTTTATTTGTTTTATTTTGGCTAGGATAAAAGCAGTTTTACATTTAAAGGTTAATAGAGCAGCTCTAGGACTCTCTGACCTCTGCCTGGTTCATCTTATACCAACTTACAGGCAAAAACTTAAAACTATTAAGCCAGTATTAAGGACTGTTAAGAGATGGACCAACGACACAGAGCAGGTCTTACAAGCCTGTTTTGAATGCACGGACTGAAGTGTTTTTGAAGCTGCAGCCACCGACCTGGACAAGCTCACAGACACTGTAACATCATACATCAGTTTCTGTGAGGAGTTATTCATCCCTACCAGGACCTACTTATCATTTAACAATGATAAGCCATGGTTCACACCAAAACTTAGACAGCTTCGTCATGCAAAAGAGGATGCCTACAGGAGTGTGGACAGGTTTTTGTACAATCAAACCAGGAACACACTGACAAAGGAGATTGGTGTGGCTAAGAAGAGCTATGCCAAAAAGCTGCAAAACCAGTTTTCTGCCAACGACCCTGCATCAGTCTGGAAAGGCCTGAAAGACCTTACCAACTTCAAAACACCACCTCCCAGCATCGACAGCAACAAACATCTTGCAAACAAGCTGAATATGTTCTACTGTAGATTTGACACCTCTGACCAGACACCTCACACCCGCCCGGACCATCTCCCTACACAGCCATCAACACCTCCAGCCATCTCACTCTCCCCCCCCTGCACTTCAGATCAGTGAGGATAATGTGCGTCAGATCTTCAGTAAACAGAAGAGACCGAAAGCACCAGGTCTAGACGGTATTTCCCCAGCCTGTCTGAAAACCTGCGCCGACCAGCTGGCTCTTATTTTCACACAGATTTCAACAGATCACTGGAACAGCGCAAAGTTCCATCCTGCTTCAAATGCTCCACCATCATCCCAATAGCAAAGAAACCAAAGGTCACAGAACTCAATGACTACAGACCTGTTGCCCTTACATTTGTGGCCATGAAGTCATTCGAAAGACTGGTGCTAGCATATCTGAAGGACATCACTGGACCTTTGCTGGACCCCCTGCAGTTTGCCTATAGAGCAAACCGGTCAGTGGATGATGCAGTCAACATGGGATTGCATTATACCCTACAACATCTGGACAAACCGGGGAACTACGCAAGGATACTGTTTGTGGACTTCAGTTCTGCCTTTAAAACCATCGTCCTATCACTGCTCGAGAACAAACTGACCCAGCTGTCTGTCCCCAGCTCTGTCTGTCAATGGATCACCAGCTTTCTGACAGATAGACAACAGCTAGTCAGAATGGGCAAAATCACATCCGACAGCCGCACCATCAGCACTGGTGCCCCACAGGGATGCGTGCTCTCCCCGCTGCTCTTCTCCCTGTACTTCCAACGACTGCACTGTAAAAGACCCCTCCATTAAGCTCTTGAAGTTTGCTGATGACACTACTGTTATTGGCCTCATCCGGAACGGTGACGAGTCTGCATACAGACAGGAGGTGGAGCGGCTGGCTTTATGGTGCAGATACAACAACCTGGAGCTGAACACGCTCAAAACAGTGGAGATGATAGTGGACTTTAGAAGAAACCCCCCTGCACTCCCCCCACTCACCATCATGAACAGCACTGTGGCTGCAGTAGAGTCATTCAGGTTCCTGGGCACCACCATCTCTCAGGATCTGAAGTGGGACATTCACATAGACTCTGTTGTGAAGAAAGCCCAGCAGAGACTGTACTTCCTTCGTCAGCTGAGGAAGTTCAACCTGCCACAGGAGCTGCTCGTACAGTTCTACTCAGCTGTCATCCAATCCATCCTCTGCACTTCATCACCGTCTGGTTCAGCTCAGCTGCCAAAACTGACCTCCGTAGACTACAGCAAATAGTCCGGACTGCTGAACGAATCACTGGCACTACCCTTCCTACACTTCAAGAACTGTACTCTTCCAGAGTGAGTAAAAGGGCTCGCAAAATCACTCTGGACGCCTCGCACCCAGCACTCTACCTGTTCGAACTGTTACCGTCTGGTCGGCGATACAGAGCACCAAGCACAAAAACAGCCAGACACAGGAAGAATTTCTTTCCTCAGGCCATCTACCTCATGAACAGTTAAATATTCCCCTACTGGGCAATAAACGTGCAATACTTTCTCATACGCACTTGCACACAGCACCTTATAACAATATACAATGCAATACTTTCTCCATTCGCATTGGTACATCACCTTATAACCTGTATATTTACAACATATCTGTACATACAATTAAACATTCAGATATTTTTTACTTACTGCATCTCTGTTTAATGTCTAATGTTTATCGCCTTTTTCTTTTCTCATATTTAATTTTGTCTTGTCACTTGCCACTTTATGTACACTGGAAGCTTCTGTAGCCAAAACAAATTCCTTGTGTGTGTGAAGCACACTTGGCAATAAAACTCATTCTGATTCTGATTATTAGCCACCTCAAGCAATATTTTATTTCGATTGTCTACAAACCATCGTTATATAATGACTTGCCTAATTATCCTAACTTGCCTATTTAACCTAAGCCTTTAAATGTCACTTTAAGCTGAAAAATATCTAGTAAAATATTATTTACTGTCATCATAGCAGAGATGAAAAAGCAGTTATTAGAAATTAGTTAACAAAACTAGTATGTTTAAAAATGTGTTGAATAAATCTTCTTTTCGTTAAACAGAAATTGGGGAAAAATACACAGGGGGGCTAATAATTTAGGAGGGCTAATAATTCTAACTTCAACTGTATAATAAGCATTCATTTTTTTTTTCAAAAATATGTATGTGAAACAACAAAATCTCATAAGAAATTATTTTTCTGAGGCAATACATTTTTACAATGTTATTAACAGGATTACTTAAAAACACATGAATGTCTACCCTAACCTAATGTCAGCAGAGCACAAGAATACCATACAAAGAAATATATGAATTTGACAAACTAGTCACATTGATATGAAGAGATTTTAAAATTGCTTGCTCATTCTGACTAAAGTCTCATGTGAATCTGCTGAAGGAGTTGTATAACTCTGGTTCTACAGTGCAATTAGTAAGATGAACCGGTATCGCAGTCACCACAAGTTTGTGTCAGGGTCCGCTATCTGTCCTCTTATCAGAGCAACTGAGAAGTGCGGCTGGTTGTTTTTTGCCCAAATCAGACTGTGTGATCTCTTGAGATCTGATGACCCACGCTTGCCTCTTTCTTAACTCTGAGGGTCAAGAGAGTGTCACACTGACAGTCGCCAATGAAGGCTTTGTTGTACTACTTTGAAACTTTTCTATTGATTGGTCAAATATTTGACAAGTTCTTGGCTTTGACTCTTAATGCAAATAGTAATTCTTCTTAATTTTGCTCAGTTGTTTGTTGTATAGAAGAGTCAAATGTTTAAATTGAAATTAAAATTTAGAATCTATTATTAAGCAGTAAACCTACAGTACGTCAGCAGCTAGGAACAATGCTGTATTTTTACATGTATGGGAATGTGTTTTCACACTGTTAAATCTATATAATAATCATACACATTTAAAGTCAGAATTATTAGCCCCTTCTGAATTTTTTTTCTTCGTTTTTTAATATTTCCCAAATGATGTTTACAGAGCAAGAAAATTTTCACAGTATGTCTGACAATATTTTTCCTTCTGGAGAAAGTCTCATTTGTTTTATTTCAGCTAGAATAAAAGCAGTTTTTTATTTTTTAAACACCATTTTAAGGACAAAATTATTAGCCCCTTTAAGCTATATTTTTTTTCGATAGTCTACAGAATAAACCATCATTAAACAATAACTTGCCTAATTACCCTAACCTGCCTAGTCAAACTAATTAACCTAGTTAAGCCTTTAAATATCACTTTAAGCTGTATTGAAATGTCTTGAAAAATATCGAGTGAAATATTATTTACTGTCATCATGACAAAGATAAAATAAATCCATTACTAGAAGAAAGTTATTAAAACTATTATGTTTAGAAATGTGTTGAAATAATCTTCTCTCCGTTAAACAGAATATGGGGGAAAAATAAACAAGCGGTCTAATAATTCAGGGGGCCTAATAATTCTGACTTCAACTGTATATACAATATTTTTCATAGATTAGAGGTCTGCCAATTTTTGTGTTTATCTATGTTTGTACAGTGCTCAGCATATATGAGTACACCCCTCACAAATCTTTTAAATTGGTATTTTTAATAGGAAGCTGTACAATATTATATCTGTGCATATACATTACATTAGTTAGTATTGAAGCCTAAGCTGGAGCTTATCTAACAAAATAACTCATGATAACAGCACAAAAGCTAGTACACCCAAATTTATATGGTGTAGAAAAATATTAAATACAAATTTTAAAAAGAGGAAAAATCAAGAGAAGCAAAACAATTAAAAAATGTAGTTAAAATTGTGTAGGTTGTCATTTGTTTTTGCGATTATTTGCTTGAATTTAAATGTATTATCTTTCCTTTTTTTATTATGTTTGGTGACTAAAATGTTATTTTAATAAATATATCTGTTTAATAAATCTGTTTTGTTTCAATTCACCAAAACACATTGCCTATATTCATTGATTTATGTGTGCATGTGTGTGTTGTCCTGGTCCAAATGTCCCAAAAAAAATGTCTCCACAAAGTAAAAAAAAAAAAAAAAAAGAGAGACTGGTATTGCTATATTAATACCAGTCTCTCTCTTTTTTTTTTTTACTTTGTGGAGACATTTTTTTGGTCATCATAAGAAAAACGTCTCATAAATCACGTAGAATAAAGTATTTAAAAATTAAATGTAAAACTGCAGAATATTTTCGGTGAAGGTTGGGGTAAAGTAAAAGAATATACAGTCTGTACAGTATGAAAATCATTACATTTATGGGAAGTCCCCTTAAAACATGAAAACCTAAAATGCATGCATGATTGTCTAAAAGAAATATTCTGTATGCTGTATGCATCTGTATGCTATTGTTGCATTCCATGTGAAAGAATCTTTATTTTAATAAGTCGATAAAAAATCCAAGTGCAATAATTGAATGAAATGTTATTAATTTATAGTTCATGACTGGTCAAAAATAAAAAAACAACTTGAAACCTTCTTATTTATTTTAAACAAAACAAATCAAAACAACCTAGAAATTACTCCGAAAAGCTTCCAACCTAAATTAATAAATTTTATGGGCAAAATATAACATACAAAGGTATGTAGTTGTATTTTAAAAGCCTAAAATAATTTATAAAGTATTATATAAGTTATATAAGTAGTATTTATAAAGAGAGAGAGCCCTGAGGTCATGAGATCCCCCCCCCCCCCCCCCCCCCCCCCCCCCATTGCAGGGCGAGAGGGGAGTCAGAGTTCAGGTAGGTCTCGAGAACTCCCCCTGTTTGATAATGGTAGATGAGGATTATGAATCTGCTATGGAGTGTGAATACTAAATTCAACGCTTGTTATGATGTCAATTTAGTTTTGTCAATTTACTTGTGATACATGTTTTTGGTCTGTGGGAGGAAACCGGAGAGCCCGGGGAAAACCCACGCAAACACTGGGAGAATTCAATTCAATTCAATTCATCTTTATTTGTATTGCGCATTGCGATCTACAATGTAGATTGTGTCAAAGCAGCTTCACACGGAAGATTATAGTGAATTGAAACAGTGTCAGTTCAGTTTTCAGAGATTAAGTTCAGTTCAGTTTAGCTCAGTTCAGTGTGGGTTAATAATCACTACTAAGATTCCAAACACTGAATAGCAAATCCATCGATGCGCAGCTCTACAGATCCCGAACCATGCAAGCCAGTGGCGACAGCGGCGAGGAAAAAACTTCACCAATTGGCAAAAGCGAAGATTTTAAAAAACCTCGAGAGAAACCAGGCTCAGTTGGGCACGACCATTTCCCCTATGGCCAAACGTCTTGTGCAGAGCTGCAGTCTAGGCGCAGGAAGCTGGACCTCAGCGAAGACTCATCTGTCCTTGGAGCATCAAATCAAATCAAATCACTTTTATTGTCACATCATCAGCAGCACGTGTGCTATGATGAGTGAAAAGCTTAGGTGCTGGCTCCAGACAGTGCAAAATACAGACAGTGTAAATACAACGACAGTGCGAAATACAGACAGTGCAGAATACAGACAGTGCAGAATACAGACAGTGCAGAATACAGACAGTGCAAAAATACAGACAGTGCAGGATACAGACTGTGCAAAATACAGACAGTGCAAAATACAGACAGTGCAGTATACAACAACATACTCACAAAAAACAAGACAATGTAAAATTGGCAATGTTGACAGCGATACGTAGGCAGTATTGTTCATCACAGGAGTCAGTCTCATGCTCTCACTCCATGATGACCACCACAGCAGCTGCTCAGGATACGGCCTGGTCCAGAAAACCTTGAGATCATCTCGTCGCTGGTCTCGGATCGCGTCAGTGGCACTGCATAGTCTGAGGGCCTCGAGATGAGTACCCCCAGGTGGAAATACAGAATAAGGGGAATAATTAGCGTAGCTGCTGTTCATACCATTCATTCATTCATTCATTTTCTTGTCGGCTTTGTCCCTTGCGGGGTCGCCACAGCGGAATGAACCGCCAACTTATCCAGCACGATTTTACGCAGCGGATGCCCTTCCAGCCGCAACCCATCTCTGGGAACTTCCACACACACATTCACACTCATACACTATGGACAATTTAGCCTACCCAATTCACCTGTACTGCATGTCTTTGGACTGTGGGGGAAACCGGAGCACCCGGAGGAAACCCACGCGAACCCAGGGAGAACATGCAAACTCCACACAGAAACGCCAACTGACCCAGCCCAGCCGAGGTTCGAACCTGCGACCCAGCGACGTTCTTGCTGTGAGGCAACAGCACTACCTACTGCGCCACTGGGTTGCCCCTGTTCATACCACAAAATCAAAATCATACCACAAAAGGAAAAACATGTGTGGGGCACATCATGCGTCATACCGCTATGTACTGCACTGAGTGTATGCTTTGCTAAAAAGATAGGTCTTTAATCTAGTTTTGAAGAGCAAGAGTGTGTCTGAGCCTCGGACATTATCAGGAAGGCTATTCCAGAGTTTAGGGGCCATAAATGAGAAGGCTCGGCCTCCTTTACTCGACTTTGATATTCTAGGTACTACCAGAAGCCCTGAGTTTTGAGATCGTAAAGAGCGGGTTGGGTTGTAGTGAGACAGGAGGTTGGTTAGATAAACAGGAGCTAGATTATTTAAAGCTTTATAGGTAAGGAGTAATATTTTAAATTCAATACGAAACTTAACAGGCAGCCAGTGTAAGGAGGATAAAATTGGGGTGATATGATCATATTTTCTAGATCTGGTAAGAACTCTGTCAGCTGCATTTTGCACTAGCTGGAGTTTGTTAATAGAGGATGCTGGGCAACCAGCAAACAGAGCATTACAGTAGTCCAGCCTAGAAGTCATGAAAGCATGAACTAGCTTTTCTGCATCTGATATGGATAGCAATTTAGCAATATTTCTCAGATGAAAGAAAGCAGTTTTTGTGACATGGGATATATGATTTTTGAAAGTTAAATTGCTGTCTAATATGACACCCAGATCTTTTATAGTAGAGCTAACGCTAACTTTGTATCCCTCTAGTTGCAGGTCCAGTTGTGAGAACTGCTGTGTACAGGATTTAGGCCCGATAAATAATAATTCTGTTTTGTCTGAGTTTAAGAGAAGAAAATTGTTGGTCATCCAGTCTTTATCATCTTTGATACACTCGGTTAGCTTAGACAGTTCAGACATCTCATTAGGTTTAGTTGAAATGTATAATTGAGTTTCGTCTGCATAGCAATGAAAGGTGATCCCGTGTTTTCTAATAATGTCCCCCAGGAGAAGCATGTATATTGTAAACAGCAAGGGGCCTAAAACTGATCCCTGAGGGACCCCGTACTTTACTGGCCTGACTTGTGAATGCTGTCCATTAATATTCATAAATTAGTAACGGTTTGCTAAGTATGACCTAAACCATTCAAGAGCCTGTTTTTGGACACCTGTAGAATTTAAGCGGTCTATGAGAATATTGTGGTCAATGGTGTCAAATGCGGCGCTAAGATCAAGTAGAACTAATAGTGAGATGCACGCTTGGTCAGCAGCTAAGAGTAAATCGTTGGTTATTTTTACTAATGCGGGAGAACATGCAAACTCCGCACAGAAATGCCGACTCGGCCAGGTAAGATCTGAGCCAGCAACATTCTTGCTGTGAGGCAATGATCCTAACCATTAGGCCTCCGTGTTGCCCTGACAAAGAAATGGGAGGAGTAGGGGTGGAAGGGGGGATTCTTCAAGACGAGGATGGTTCAGGAAAGATACTCTGGTTATTTATAGTGATTTAGGAATCGTCTGATTGGTGAATACTGCGTTAGCTAATGAGGACAAACTGTTATCAATCATAAGTGCGTGCTCCTCTCGAAATTAGTTTATAAATAAACTTCACTTATTGTAACTACTGTATCTTGTATTGTTTTTATTGTTTGTTTTTATGGAATGTCCGCAGCAATATGGTGATGATGTCCAACAAGTACTACTACTGCTTCTTACTTCTACATAAGAAATCCTAATAATGGTTAATTAAAATGAAAATACGAAGAAAAACGTTTCGAGCATCAGTACTGATAATTTTAATGTCTTTTCAAAACATTAGTATGTGCATTTTGGTTATTATTCAGTAGAACGGCATAATAATACAGTTCAAATGCAAAGTTTCATGTCTATATCTTTCCTTAATTTTTTTTTCAGAAAGGATTACACAAACCTCAATTTGTAAGATGTACATTATAAATAGAAAAAATAAATACTCTACACAGTGTGTGTTCGTGCCTGACCATCTCTTTGTCTTCCTGTCACGCTGTCTGCTGGGGCCTCCCCAATGATATGTTCTACAACAGTCTTCCCACAGTATTAAGGACCTGAAAATACACACACTGGCGCAAATAGAGATGTTCTCACCCCCAAACCAAAGAGTTCAGCAATAATACATCAGTTTTTCATGTGGAAGAAAAACACTTTCACAATATCATGGGGATGTTTTTATGTAATGTAAAAGGTCACATCACTTGTTGTCACCTCATAATTGTGGAATTATTAATGACCTTTGGCGTTATCTGTTGGGCCTGGAAGTTTAATAGTTCATCTATAATTATCAAGCGAATCTATCATAAAATCCTATATTTATATATAATCATCAAATCATATATCAAATCATATATTGAATTTTGGTTGAACTGCATTTACAGTGCTGTAAAAAGGGCATGTTCCACTCAATAACAAAATATATAGTACATGCATCATAAATGTTTGAAGTTAGAAGAAAAGCTGGTAGGAGAACATCTGATTAAAGCATACAAATGTGCACAAGCTCTGCAATTCACTTACATGTTGACATACAAAGTACTTATATGATTTATTTAATTGAATTTGAGACTATGGATTATTGTATAAATATAGATCTCACTGTGTGAGAGTGAAGTTTGAATTGATCCTTTTCTTTTTATAAACACTTGATGTTTACAGTATGGAATGTCTAGCTGCATTTCCTGCAAGCATTTGTTTCATGTGTTATAAAACAAATGAGAGTTTCTCTGGAGTGTGTGTAAAGGTCACATCCTTTTGATTTTCTCAATAAAAAAATCCAGAGTCTCTCACATAAAAGTCAGTCTTTAGACTTTCATAGACAACCTGGGAACTCAGTGAAGGTCCTGCCTTTTATTTATTTATTTGCAGTTGAATATAAAGTTAGGCTCTTGTGAAATTGTTATTATTTTATCATTTTTCCCCAAGTGCTGTTTTATCTAGAGAATATTTTTCAACATAATATCTATTTAAAAAAAAAAAAACATTTTTAAACATGCGTTTATGAAGTGTGCTTCACACAGGTGAGTAGGCTTTACAAACCACCTGTAGAATCACTCTTCTTTCTCTAAAAGAACCATCTCTAGCACTTAATTCTCTTAATTCGCCTCTAATTGTTGTATTGCTAAATTTCTCCTCATTTTTAGATCACTTTAGACAAAAGTGTCTGCTAAATTACTACATATAAATGTAATAGTTTTAATAACTAATTGCTACTGAAAATATACATTTTTTGCCATGATGACAGTACATAATATTTTACTAGCTATTTTGTAAGATGTTCTGTAGACAATCAAAAAAGAATTGTTAATAAAAAGAGTAAATCAAATTGACTCTAAAATTCATTCATTCATTCATTCATTTTCTTTTCGGCTTAGTCCCTTTATTAATCTGGGGTCGCCACAGTGGAATGAATCGCCAACTTATCCAGCATATTTTTTACGCAGCGGATGCCCTTCCAGCTGCAACCCATCACTGAGAAACATCCATACACACACTCATACACTATGGTCAATTTAGCATACCCAATTTACCTATACCACATGTCTTTGGACTGTGGGGAAAACCAGAGCACCCGGAGGAAACCCACACGAACATGGGAAGAACATGCAAACTCCACACAGAAATGCCAATTGGCCCAGCCGAGGCTCGAACCAACGAGCCTAACTTTTATTGCTCTTAAAAACATAAGTTGGGAAATATTTTTAAAAATCAATTAAAATTTTGCAGGATGGCGTCACGGTGGAGCAGTGGATAGCACGATCGCCTCACAGCAAAAAGGTCGCTGGTTCGAGCCTCGGCTATGTCAGTTGGCATTTCTTTGTGGAGTTTGCATGTTCTCCTCGTGTTTGCGTGGGTTTCTTCCAGGTGCTCCGGTTTTCCCCACAGTCCAAAAAATGTGGTATAGGTGAATTGGGTAGGCTCAATTGTCCATAGTGTATGTGTGTGAATGAGTGTGTATTGATGTTTCCCAGTGATGGGTTGCAGCTGGAAGGGCATCCACTGCGTAAAACATATGCTGGATAAGTTGGGGGTTCATTCCGCTGTGGCGACCCCAGAATAATAAAGGGACTAAGTCGAAAAGAAATTAATAAATGAATTTCACAGGAGGGCTAGTATTGTTGTCCTAAACTCTATTTATTTATTTATTTATTCATTCAATTTCCTTCGGCTTTTATTCATCAGGGGTCGCCACACCAGAATGAACCACCAACTATTCTAGCATATGTTTTACACAGCGAATGCCCTTTCAGCTGCAACCCAGTACTAATCTGTAATTGGATTGTAGTTGTGCTGTATATTATTCAATAATATTGTTGTATATTGTTCACTAAAAAGAACCAACTTTATGAACTGTGCTATACTGATCTTGCTTTGTGTATGTTTTTGAACTCTCTAGAAAGACTCATCTTACCATTATTTTACAACACACAGTGTTTTTATTGCATCACATTCAAGACAGACTGCAATCTCATATTTGTAACTCCATAAAGACTGCTGTGCTTTAGATTCAGCAACAAAAAAAACTGCAAAAGCTTGCATGTTTGGTAAATTATTAACAACTGAAGCAAAATAATTAATAAGAACTCAGTTAAAATAGTGGGGTTAAAATACCTCAACATATAACCCAACTATAGGTTATTATAGCACCTTCCCAACTATGGGTTATTTTAACCCAATGCATTGGGTTATTTAATTTAACCCAGTGCATTTTGTTATTTTGATCAAATGTTATTTTTTTCATTATTACTATTGCTACTAGTACTTCTATTAATTTTATAATTATGACTGCGTAAATAAATAACACAGTTTTCAAAAATATTGAAAATGCTTTATTTCCCTTACATTTAAATCCCTTACAAATAAATCAAGAATCACAAACAATGAAAAAACAGAGAAAAGTACAGACAGTTATAAACTGAGCAAGCAAGAATCATGTGTTGATGGAGCAGAATATGGAGTTCTGTGTACTGTAGAGACTGTCCAGCAGCTGCAGAAGGCTTTACTCAGTGTCCACAATCTACAGTACATTTAAACCACATTCAAAAGATGGTCTTGCTTTGGTGATACTCCTCCAATTATAATAAAGATTTTGTACTAAGGGATTTTATCCTAAAACTCCAGGACATAATGGATTTGACATGATCTGCTGCTCCTA
The DNA here is from genome assembly GCA_903798195.1 of Danio kyathit. Classification (NCBI taxonomy): domain Eukaryota; kingdom Metazoa; phylum Chordata; class Actinopteri; order Cypriniformes; family Danionidae; genus Danio; species Danio kyathit. The sequence continues at coordinate 30,918,098 of LR812533.1, read as the reverse complement.
CTCCTCCATATTCCAAATGATGTTTGCTCCAACCTTAAAACACAAATTTAAATGAGTTAACTAACAACAGGGCCCAAACTTTGCATGTTATCAGAATGCAATTATACTTGTTGCAGGACGAGAAATTCTGTAGTGAGATACTTTATCATGCAGCCACAGAAAATAAGCATAGGTTAAAAGGTTAATCTTGGGGTTTTGAAGAGTTGGTATCTGATCAATTTGTTGGAAAATCTCTTTTTTTAACCATGTTTAAGAGACACAGGAAAAAGAAAGTCTGCATAGAGGTCAGTGAGAGTTTCTGCACAGGAAACAGTGAATGCATCATCATGACTCACTGCAACTGCTGGAGGTGAAAGCAAGAGAGATGGGTATCGGTGGGCAGGGAGTTATCATTGCTCTGTTGCCATGGTTACCGCTGCTCGTCAGCACTGGCAACATGCGCATGCAGCCCCCGTGTGGGAACAGCTCTGCTAGAACAAAGACCGTATGCTGTTTGAGGTGTGTGGTGTCCTTAACTATGTTGAGTGAATTTTCTTGGAAAGGTCAGTGGGATGACGTGTGCGTGTGTTCGCGTGTGCTTCATTCGAACCGTTGCATGGCTGCCATGTTTTTCTCACTAGCTGTTGTAATGTGCACTGCTGGGAGAATTTGCTTTTGTTCATTTGGGTATCAGACGATTATGGGATTAAAACTGTAAATGTGTCCAAGGTCACATACAGTAGTGCAACAGTTGGGTACAGGATGAAAAATAAGATTTTTTTTCCCCATATGGTTAGTTATTTTTAAAAATAGCTGATGAATTTGTAAATTTGATGGACCTATTCGTTTGCATTAATTCAACTTGCAGTGCTTAGCATAATTGAGTACACCCCATTTTGAAAATTAATATTTTTATGCCTTTCTTAGTGAATATAGGCAATGCATTTTGGTGCATTTAAACAAAACAGATTTATTAAACAGATATATTTATTAAAATAACATTTTAGTCGCCAAACATATTTAGAAATTGAAAGATAATTCAATTAAATTCAAGCAAATAATTGCAAAAAAAAATTACAACCGGCAACGCAGTGGCGCAGTAGGTAGTGCTGTTGCCTCACAGCAAGAACGTCGCTGGGTCGCAGGTTCGAACCTCGGCTGGGCTGGGTCAGTTGGCGTTTCTGTGTGGAGTTTGCATGTTCTCCCTGCGTTTGCGTGGGTTTCCTCCGGGTGCTCCGGTTTCCCCCACAGTCCAAAGACATGCAGTACAGGTGAATTGGGTAAGCTAAATTGTCCATAGTTTATGAGTGTGAATGTGTGTGTGGAAGTTCCCAGAGATGGGTTGCGGCTGGAAGGGCATCCGCTGCGTAAAATCGTGCTGGATAAGTTGGCGGTTCATTCCGCTGTGGCGACCCCGCAAGGGACAAAGCCGACAAGAAAATGAATGAATGAATGAAAATTACAACCTACAAAATGTCAACTAAAATGTTCAATTTTTTTACTTCTCTTGATTTTTCCTCTTTTTAAAATCTGTATTTAATATTTTTCTATAACATATAAATTTGGCTGTACTAGTTTTTGGACCGTTATGGTAAGTTATTTAGTTAGATTAGCTCCAGATTTGGCTTCAGTACTGACTAATCTAATGTATATGCACAAATATAATAGTGTATAGCTTCCTATTAAAAATATGAATTTAAAAGATAGATTTGTGAGGGGTGTACTTATTTATGCTGAGCACTGTATATGTAAAACAATTTTGTTTAATAGTGGAATTTGTAGAAAAACTACATTACACATAAAACTGTACAAAATTCCTCAAATCAGAGTGTGAATGTTTTGCACCCTTGAAGTGCAATTTGGGAAGAGGATGCTATTTGTAGGGATGTTCCAAATGTCATAGAAAAAACATTCACTGATTGCTACATAGAAGTAATTTGTCATAGTTATGAAGTGATCTTGGGTTACAAGTTTTTGTGATGCAGTTTAAAGCAACGATAATGGGGAGATGAATATATGCGTTGATCTTTGTCAATAGAATAGAATCTGTGCTTTTTAAAGTTCATTCATTCATTTTCTTTTCAGCTTAGTCCTTTTTATTTATCTGTGGTTGCCACAGCATAATGAACCTCCAACTTATCCAGCATATGTTTTACCCCCTTCCAGCTGCAACCAATCACTAGGAAGCATCCATACAAACTCATTCACACTCTTACACTACGGACATTTTAGATTTCCCAATTCACCTGTACTGCATGTCTTTGGACTTGTAGGGGAAACCAGAGCACTAGGTGAATTGAGTTAACTAAAAAATTGTCCGTAGTGTATGTGTGTGAGTGAGAGTGTATGGGTGTTCCTCAGTGATGGGTTGCAGCCGAAAGGGCATCCGCTGTGTAAAACATATGCTGGATAAGTTGGCGGTTCTTTTCTCTGTGTCGACCCCTGATTAATAAAGGGACTAAGCCGAAAAGAAAATGAATGAGTGAATGAATGGATGTCAGTTACCAGTTTCCAGGTTGCTTCAAAATATCTTTTTTTGTGTTCAAGAGAAGAAAGAAACATGAAGAAAGAGATGTGGTTAGAACCACTTAATGGTGTGTAAATTTTAATTTTGGGTGAACTATCCTTTTAAAGGCACAATATGTATGTTTTTTACATTTAACCTTAAAATATCCAAAAATCACTAGTGTGACTTACTGTATCCAAATGTTTCAAAGAATGTTCAAATATAGAGAAATAAGCCATTTTAACTAACATGGAGTGTATCTTGTGTGAACATGCTAATGACATGACACACTCTTGATTTTTAGGTTGGTTTTTAAAGAAAACTTAGAAACCCCTAAGACACATGTTATAAATTGTATTAGACCACATAGAGCAGCATTATAACAGAAACTTAATATGTATTCTTCCTCATGTGACCATGAACCAGAAGCATCGACCGTGGCATAATAAAAGCTCTGCTGCTTTCTTGCCGCATCGCTCTCGTGTCTCATGAGTAATTGCTTAATCTCTCTCATTTCACTTTGATGGCTTTCAGTCTTACTCTGCTTCATACTACCATGATAATAAGTTTAGAACACTTTACATAGCTCATCCATGAACTGCAGGAGTTCCATATAGGATGTAAAAAATCCAAGAACTTGCATAATTCCACACTCAGTCAACATGTCATCAAACTACGCAACAAACTACGTTTGTTGTAAATATGTGACCTCTAGCGCCAATTTGTACATATGGTGAATACATAAATACTCATTTGCAAAAACTGATGTACTGTAGTTCAGTATGTCACACAAACAGCCGGCAATGTCAAGGCAACATCTGGTCAGTCAGCCCAAACCCTGTAATGTGAAACTAATGCCCTGCATCATTTGAAAGGAACTGATATTTAATTGAAGGGAATTGATACTTCCATGAGGCACAACAAATGGTGAAATTGAGTCAGACTCAATATTTGTACATATAGGCCCAGTTTCACAAACAGGGTTTAGCTTAAGCCAGGACTAGACCTTAGTTAAATTAGGCTATTTAAGCCACATTTATAAAAACAGCCTTAGAAAAATACATTACTGGTGTGCACCTGTAGACAAAAAATTACACTGACATATTTTAAGACATCTCACTGCAAGTTATTTTCAGTTGAGAGAGCTCAAAATGCAATTTAATCCAAGACTAGCCTTAAACCTTGTTTGTGAAACCGGGGGATAGATACATAAAGTAGCGCTGTTGCCTCACAGCAAGAAGGTCCTTGGTTCGAGCCTCGGCTGGGTCAGTTGGCATTTCTGTGTGGAGTTTGCATGTTCTTCTCATGTTCGCGTGGGTTTCCTCTGGGTGCTTCAGTCCAAAGACATGTGGTATAGGTGAATTGGGTATGCTAAATTGTCCATAGTGTATGTGTGTGAATGATTGTATATGGGTGTTTCCCAGTGATGGGTTGTGGCTGGAAGGGCATCCGCTGCATAAAACATATGTTGCATAAGTTGGCGGTTCATTCCGCTGTGGCGACCCCTGATTAATAAAGGGACTAAGCCTAAAAAATAAAAATTAATGAATGGATAAATAAAGTATTCTGTACTACAGTCGATTTGAGAAAGTGCTTTGTTCTATATGACATAAATGGGATTAGTAAGAATGATATAATCCACCTTGTTGTTACTGTCATGTGACCTACAGTCAGAGGTGCCACTAGCCGCCACGGGGCCTTTGACTGGTGGGGGCGTGGGCCCCTAATAATATCTCTGGTGGTCCCCAAAATGCGTGGGCCCTTAAAATCGTCCTAACTTCACCTCCCCCCTAGCGGCAAATTACAACCTTTTAATTTTTCCTTTACATGCTCTGCAAATACTGTTAGTAGCTACCCCATTTCTGATTGAAAGTATGGGTGGAGTCCTGAAGTCTTGCCAACATACGTTCATAGGATGCAGTAGAAGTCATCAGCTCAATCCAATCCTTAAAAGAGGGAGTATCTGAGTTCGTCCGATTTTGCTGCACCAGTCTCACAACCATAATACATCCTGCATCGACTAGCCCAGCCTGTGCTTTAGATATTTCTTTCCATAGAGTGGATGTATCACCAAGAAAACAAACTCTTGGTGAATAAGGTAAAAGTTGTCCCAGCCATTTCTCAAGGTTTTGAATAACTCTTGTCCAGAATGGAGCCACCAAATTACAGTTCCACATTAAATGTAAAAAGGTGCCCACAGAATAACCACACTTATCTTCATTTTTTTTTTTTTGAAAATGAATCAATCAATATGAATGAAGCAATAGTGTGATACATAACATCAGTTTCTAAAACTTACCTCAGTTTTTACACTTACTAGTTGTTGATATGGCAATATATGCTTAAAACCCCATATATTTTCTGCAATGTTTTGTTGGGCTTCAGGAACCCCATTACAGGAATTAACAGGTGATTCGTTAGATAAACAACCTGAAGCTTGTTATTAACAAAGAGCTTATGTATACAGCCCACTTATGTGTGTATAATATATAGAAACACTCTTATCTCTTTGTTAGTACTTGAGGTGATTTATGGCCGATGAGTAGGTGCTACTGTACCCAGTCAGAGCACTTACCACATTGTAATCATCTGTTCTGGGTCACAGCCATTAAAAAAACTATATTTACATGTGACGACAACATTCACAGTGGCCGCTATTAGTTATTTCTGGATGACTGGGGCACCTGACTACTGTCTTATAAAGCTTCATTGCTTTTGGCAGAAGTTCAATGCCCACTTCTTCTTCCTGGTTTATATAAAGAAAGCCTGACACTGATGAGGATCGTGAGGGTGGTCCGATCGTTAAACAGTACCCCGAGAGGTTCAGACTGAGGATATACTGAGAACACACTTACGCTTCATTTCTCGTTGAATTATTAGGGCAGTTTTATGACGTATGGTCTTATTTTTATGACGCTTAAAATTTTTTATGCCTGTTTTGCTGGATTTATTTAGAAGCCTATAGAGTAGTTTGAGAATTCAGTGTGAGAGAAAGAATGACTTAGAAATAAGATGCCTAAATGTTTTTTTTATCCCCAAAGCAGAATCTTATTATTAATTGTATTTTTTTTTTTTTTTTGTACAAGACTAGCAATCTGTCGATGCTGTTTTTTCAATGGTTTGGTGCCAATATCTACTGTAAAAAGTAAGATAACCAAAGATTGACACTCAGTATTTTTATTGTTTGTTCAAACCAAATTTAAAAATCAACACAATTTTTGAGGTTTTTTTTGGGTAAACTTAATTGTTTTATGTTCAATCTATTTACATTTGCAGAAACAATAAGGGTGTTGTAAGTTTTTGACTCTTCTAAAGCATAAAAATACCATAATATTTTTGCAGATATTTAAGAAACATGCTGAGTGAATATACTTGTTTATCTGAAAAACAATGCTGAAGTCAGATATTCGGCTTTGAAAATGTCTGTTACGTGCTGGAACACTTTTTTGTTTTGGTTCTTTTAACCTGCCCAATACCAGTTTAGCCAATTATATTTCAGCACCACGGGTTTCCTTGTATTTCATTCATTCATTCATTCATTCATTCATTCATTCATTCATTCATTCATTCATTCATTCATTCATTCATTCATTCATTCATTCAATCAGAAAGGCTCAAAGCATGCGCCCATAACCGAAATTCTACATCCGGTGGACAGTAGCAGACTCCGAAATGAGACACAGATTTAGAGTTCCACATGAGGTTAGTAATTAGCAAATAATATAAATATTACGAACGTAAACATTAGGTGAGCAGGTTACATTGTTACCCCGTTTCCTAACAACACGATACGTGATAAGATTTGCAGTGATAATCAATTTGGCTGTTTGCACCAGACAAAACACCACAGAAATTTAAATACAGCCATTCAGAAGCACAGAATATGCAATGGTAAGGTTTATCATCTAATTAATACATATTAAACATTTTTAACATTATTAAATGTACATGCTGAATCACTATGTGTTGGTTTGCATCATTTCACAGTTATAAAGTTTAATTTCAAATGGTTTATTTTATTTTAAATATCTGAGGTGAACTATCTGCTGCTGCTTTCAGCAGTATGGCAATAAATGCTGTTAGCTATACAGTATAGAACACAGTTTAAATCAGCCTTTAAGCTCAATAGTCAGACTCACTTGTTGGTCGTTAATCTGGCAACCTGCCCTTATGTTTGTTTTGATCCAGGAATGCAATACCTAGTTCAACCACTGGGTGTCAAACTGACATACTGCACCTTAACTTAATCAATTTGTGTGAAATCCAGCATGTTTTACAGTGTATATTTACTATGCGTGCCCTTGATTTTAATTCATCAATCAGTGTTTTATATACACTATTTACCAATTGATTGTTGGGAATACGTGCTTTTCTTGCATATTTTACACTTACTCTCTTCTCGCGTTATTAATGTATTTAATCTGAAATTGAATAAAACGTATATATTTGTTTATTGTTTTATATGGTAAGGGGATGATGTACTGTATATGGTGGGTGATACAATATTTTGTGGGTTTTATTCTTAATTACATTTAACAGTTATTCAACTGTTAATTATACAGTACTGTTACAATTTGTGATGGCAAATTAACATACATTTTGTGAATTTGCATCTTAAATTGAGATTAGCATGAGAATTGAATTATTGAAATTCATAATTGACTAAATATTGCTAATTTACTACACTGTGATGAATGCAGGGTTCTACACTAGGCATCGGACAGTAACCGGTTGTAAGGTTTACCGCAGTTTGGAAAAGTCAAGGTTTTAAAACCGCAAATTTTTTCTGTTATTCCATTCCTAAGGTATGTGTAAGTTTATATATATAGTTTATATAAGTTTATAAGTTTATATATATATATATATTTTTTTTTTTTTGTGAAGAAATCTGTTTTTGAAACTAATAAAGACAGCAGAAGTTATTGATTTATTTAAATTATTTAACTTGACATGTTTGCGGTTCCAAAATATTATAAATGTTTCCTAAAATAAAATAAATTGTATTCAATTGGAGGATTTTTTATTTATTTTTTTTTTTACTCAGACATTTAAAAATAACTTATTTAGAGCAGTAATCACAATACTGTGATATCATGATATATCTAAGGTTATCATAACGTCAGAAACATATACCGGCCCATGCCTATTCTACACAATTCTTTCCTGTAGTCCCTACACAAATTGATTAAGTTAATGTAACAAATTTAAACAAATTGAACATAAAAAAATAAGTTTCCCCAAAAAAATCTCCAGAATTTTTGTTTAAGCTCATTTGAAATAAGTAATTTTTAGTGTATAAGGACCGGAAGAGCGCTATGAAATTCAGTGACCTTTTTTCTGGATTTATTTTTTTTAAGTCTAATATACGTACTAATATATGTAGACCCCGTTGTCTCTAAAAATATGTCCAATTTATTTAAATATTAAAATGTTTGCAATGTAACAACAGACCAAAATGACTTTTTTAAGACCAAAATGACATTTTTAGTAGACTTATTATGTAAGTATTAGAAATATAGTATAAAAGAAATATAAAATTAAATTTTCCCCTATTAAAAGGTAAAACATAAAATTGACTATAAACATAAAAGATGACCAAATATTTCATGTTGTGTGAATGTAAGAATGAGCTGAAATTGTTTAGTGGAGCATGCATTGTGTCAGTGCTGTGTCAGTTTAGTTGTCCACCAGCAGAGGGCAGACTCTTCCTTTTAGACTGTTCTCCACCGCGGACCTCCATGCTTCAGCGCTCTGCTGGTTGGCTAAGTCACTAGTGCATGAGTTTCTGACACTTTCATTTAACACCGTACACTGACACTCAACATCTCTCTCTCTCTCTCTCTCTCTCTCTCTCTCTCTCTCTCTCTCTCTCTCTCTCTCTCTCTCTCTCTCTCTCTCTCTCACTCACTTTCTCTCCTCCGGCGTGTCTGAACGCTTGTGTGGCTGCTGTCTCTGGTGTGTGGTGGGGACTGACTGTGTCACCGAGCTACTCTGACCAATAGCACGACTGAATTAAAGGCCAGCGCAGGCCGAGAGGCCATGAGAACGACTCAACCCCCCTCACCCTTAAAACCCAGCTGCCTTCTGCTGCTCTCACTCTGAGCGCCGCTCCGACACACACACAGTAATAACATTTAAATGCTAGATTCTTGATATGAGCCTTTTCCTCTTTGGCCCACCAAAGTGGTTATGTTATGCTTTTTCTTCCTATTTCTCTTTAATAGCCACACATACACATTAAATGAAGAAAAAAAAAACCCTCTAGCTAATGCCTTTTTTGTTCTCACTCATTTACACCGGAAGTCTCCTATTTTTTAAAGCAGTTTAATTCAGTTCCAACTCTTCAGTTGAAACTTCAGTTGCACATTTCTTGCATTTGTTATGCATCAAATCGGGTTACTTTCTGACTGTGACACTTTGTGATCACTTGTGTTTGCTTTGACCTCCATGTGAACTTTTCACCCTATCTGCGGAGTGTGAACTTGCTGCCACAGCAGGCAGAAGTGAAACCTGTGTGGGTTTCTGGGCTGCCTGTTGTACCCACGCTAAATTGTGCGCCACACGCCGGATCCTGTGATGCTGTTTTCGCTGTTTCTCTCTTTCTTTTTCTCATTCTGCCTTCCTATCTCTCTCTCTCTCAAAGTCGTATGATGTGCTGCGGTCAGGTACGTATCGGGCCAACCGCACCAGCAGAGTCACACTCTCTAACACGGGCAGGCCGGCACGTACGCGCCCGTCTTTAAACACGTACCACACAGCACCCAGCTACCTGCTTTCAGCCACTCACACATATACACACACGTTTGCAGCCGAGCTTGTATTGTAAACACTTGCCTCAGAATACAACCGTGAGAAAACTGATTCTCAGCTCACATTTGTATTTATAGCATAGCAGGAAGCATGTTCGAGCTGATGTACCCTGTGTAACCTTAAGTGGGACTAGAGCTTCAGCACTTTAAAAGCATCACATAGTTGGTCTATTTGACAAAGTCAGAGTTTGTCTTTTGTGAACAATTCATCCGTGTTCTCGAGTACAGCATGTAGGACGTATGCAGTCATTTAGTGTGCCTAAATCAGTCTTTTTTTTTCAGCTTAGTCCCTTTATTTATCAGGGGTCGCCACAGCAGATTGAACTGCCAATTTATCTAGCATATGTTTTACACAGCTGATGCCCTTCCAGCTGCAACCCAGTACTGGGAAACATCCATACACTCTCATTCACACACATACACTACGGCCAATTTAGTTAATCAATTCACCTATAGCGCATGTCTTTGGACTGTGAGGGAAACTGAAGCACCTGGATGAAAACCCACACGAACAGAGAGAACATGCAAACTCCACACAGAAATGTCAGCTGACCCAGCCTGGACTTGAACCAGCGACCTTCTTGCTGTGAGGCCATTGTGTCGCCGTGCTTAAATCATATCCGTGTAGATTTCCAATCTAGGAGCGATGTATAGAACCACATCATACCCTTTTCCCCCTTTTTCAATAATCCCTTACACATGAATGTATGTAATATTACAGTATAGAATGTCTTCTGCTAATTTCTTAGCAAAAACAGCTGTAACTTTTTTGAAACTATATTTACTGTAGCTATAAGTGCTGTATAAGACTTTTAAATCCATATGATAGCTTAGTGCGAGGAACAGCCACAGCCATACCACCCTGCAGCCCATGACCAATTACTCGCTTAAGCTTAGCAGGGCTGAGTCTGATCAGTACCGGGATGGCAGAACACATGGGAAAACTAGGTTGCTGTTGGAAGTCGTGTTAGTGAGGCCAGCAGGGGGCGCTCAATCTGCGGTCTGTGTGAGTCCTAATGCCCCAGTATAGTGAAGGGGACACTACTGTCTGCCAGCACCGTCTTTCGGAGGAGACGTTAAACCAAGGTCCTGACTCTTTGTGGTCATTAAAACATCCCATGGTAAAGAGTAGGGGTGAAACCCGGGTGTCCTGGCCACATTCCCTCCATTGGCCCTTACCCATCATGGCCTCCCAATCATCCCCATCCATTGAATTGGCTCTATCTCTGTCTGTCCACTCCACCTACAGCTGGTGTGTGGTGAGCACACTGGCGCTGTTGTCATGTGGCTGCCGTCACATCATCCAAGTGGATGCTGCACATGGGTGGTGGTGTAGAGAGACCCCCCTCATGATTGTGAAGCGCTTTGGGTGTATGGCCACACACGATAAATGGGCTATATAAATACACACATTACATTGCTTTACATTACATTACAGCAGACTGCAATTTTAGACAGAAATTTTGAGGTAATTGGCATCTCAAGTGAACAGTTAACCAGAGTGACTGGATTCTTATATCAGTGAGCTGAACTCAATAACTGAGTCAGTCAAATTCATAAATAAATGCTTTATTCTGGCTTTGAAAACCACATACATTAAATATTTGGAAATATAAGATTAAAAAAATGATTAGTTCATGAACCAGAAACTGCTTTTGCTTTCATGAACTCAACAAGGGTGGCGTGTGGATGCCAAGTTTTTCAGTGAAAAATGACTTATATTACTCAATTATATCAGATTACTTCATAGAACTTTAATGGACCATGTGTAAGGAACACTTCTGTTACTTTTTTTAATTTATTGGGAGTTTTATATCTATAGTTCCCATAACATTAACAATAGTAACAGGTCTCTAAAAGTAAAAGATTTTACAAAACGTTCCTTTTTTAATGAAATGTGCCTACAGCTTTCATATCATCAAGCGACATCAAGGAAAGTTTTTTCCTTTTGTTCACACATGCTGTATTGGTTCCCATCTTCAGACGTGATGGTTTTGATTGTGTCAGCATTCATCTTTCACTGGGCCTCTTCTTACTGTTGAGAATATCAGAGTGTGAGAAAGAGAGAACTTGAGAGTACTAGAGTGAGTAAGCAGGGGTATTTTTTTTTTGTTGTGGCAGAATTTTTTTTCCCTGTAAGATTTTTTTTCCGTTTTGTTTTTTTTTTCTTCTTCTTCTTCTTCTTCTTAGTGCGAACTTTGATGCAAAGGACACCAGATTGTGTATGTGTATGCGAAAGAGAGATAGGGAGGAAGTTCATTGCTATCCTTTCTCTTTGTGCACACAGTGGAGCTGAGCATGATTCACTGATGAAGTTTCCAGTGTGGGGCCATCACAGAGCTGCTGCCAATATCAACGCCCCCCTCCCCTCCTCCTGACTGTGGGAGTGAAGCATGCTGGGAGACAGCAGGACTGTTTATGTGGGTGGCAGTGCCCAGGGGCCAGCTCTGTGAGATCTAATGCATGTTATTCAGATCAGTGTCACTGGGGAGTTTCGGGGTAGGGCCGCGAGTGTGCGTGTGAATGTGTGCCGAGTGGGCCGCGGTGGTCTGTGCTCTGTGTACAAAGGCGGCAGATCCTCTCTGACAGATGCCACAGTCCAGACCCTCATCACAGGAAGTCATTCATATTGCTATTTGCTTATCACAGGCCCTCTGTGGGCTCCTCTGGATTCCAGTTAACCTTCTGCTTGACAGGACACAAGCAGCGCTTCCTCTCATGTTGCAGCTGTACCTGCCTCGCCTTTCCCAGAATCCTGAAACCTCTCATAACTCAGCTGCTTCTAATTGGTTGTCAGTGTTTTCCCTTAACCAAACCCATGAACAGCGCTCATGTTTAACGGGTCTAGCAGAGTGTCATATGTAATGAGAGATGGACTTAAATGAGAAGCACACATGTGGACGAGAGAATGACAAGTTATCAAATCTTGCCACATTAAGTGTAATAAAATACACGTTAAAGTCATTCGATAATGTATAGGTTTCTGTTACTGAGCATTTAACAAACCCCTAACCATAAGTATTAAACTTCTGTGTGTAATTCATCCTACATTTTGTGGAACGGAAATTAATGATACCTCAACTCATTAAGCTTGAGGTACTGTACTGTAAGTACTGAGTGTCAAGAGTTACAATTTGTGTCTGGTGGAACATAAAACAAGCAGAGGGACCAAGATCAGAGTGCTTTTTTTCTTTATGTATGCTGAGTTCAGGCGGCATGATTTTAGCCCCGATTTTGACAGGTTTGGAGAAATCGCCAACAAATGCCTGAAATCAAAGGCAAATTGGTGCTCGTTCATGTGAGTAGCAATCACACAGTGTGAATTATCAAAGACACGATCTGAGAGAATTGCTGATGAGTTGCAGACACTCGTAAGATATTTAGCATGCAAAATATCTGGAGCTGTCGACGATTCAAATCATGCCCTGTGAAATGTGTTCCGATTGAAAATAACATTGGCGATTACCTACAGCCAATAGCTATGGTTCCATCCACCTATTTTTATGCGCATTTTGGATATGCGCATAAAAAACGGTTGATGGAAACATCAAGATGCGCATACATTTTTAAAATGTGCATAAAAAAACATATGTGCATAACTTAGTAGGATAAACTTTTTATTTGATAAGAAAAGCTGCACATAAACTACGATAAAAACACTTTTATTGAACAAATTCCAATATGCGCATTAAAAAAGGTCAAGTGATTTTGCTATAAGAGATCATGTGATGATAAAAATGTGTGCGATTGGACAAACCAGCAGGTTGAGCACATTGTAAAACATCCGAAATGTTGTTTTGGTCATTCTAAAACACCTTAACCATCTTAGTATTAGTGTTATTAAATTATTAATTATCTCCAGAATCAAGAGCGTCTGTGCACCGTGTCTCACGCCTTCAAGCACGTTCACTGCGTGTCAGGATTGCCTTCTGAGGCGCAAGTCATTTATTAAATAAAGAAAAGATTCACGCAGCTTCTCCTACCACAGCAAATTCTGTTTTTACTGTTGATATTTGGCACCAGATAATCAGGAAGTGACGACTTTGTTCTCTTTGACTCGTTGGATGGAAACGCTGCTTTTATTTGCACATCTTTTATGCAATAATCCAGTTTTGTGCATAAAGTTAATTCGCATTTTTGGATGGAAACATAGCTAGTGAGAGAGCAGCATCCACTAGCGTGGGTATCTGCAGGACAGCAGGAGAAGTTAAAAGTGCTTATTTTCAGTCTATTTTGACACAAGAAATGGAGGAAAAACTAGTGTAAATTTGGCTGGAGCACCTGTGTCTGTTTGACATGTCATCTGAGTAATACCACAACTAGGGGCGAAAAAGAAAAAAAGTCGAGGAGAAATTGCTAATTTACTTCAAAAGCCAGGTGAGCAAAATACGGTAAGTACATTTTCTACCTTACTAAAAGCTTTTTTCTCATTATGTAGTTAATAACAAAATATATATGACGTGACCTCGCATTGTTTCAGCGTCACTTCTCACATGTGTTTGGTTGTGAGAGATGTAACTTTGCGGTCCGAGACAAAGTTGTCTGCGATTCTTCCAATTTTAAAGATCCATCCTACAGAGTAAACACGGCACCGACAGAATGATAGCACAGATAGTCATGCAGTGTGAAAACATCTGTGAACATCTTTGAAAATCGTGCAGTCTGAACTCGGCATTGGCAAAACACCCGAGCAGCCATGCTAAAAAAATACTTTAGCAGCTTCATGACAGCATGCCTAAAAGCATGAAAGACTTGAGCAACCTTCTCAAAGATGTAGAAAAGCTAATCTAAACTACTCGCTAGTACCTATCCAAAACACACCCTGCAGTAGCAATTTGTGTAACGTCACCTCAGCATCCATCCAGTGCTTTTAGCATGTTGTTCTTGTTTCTTCATGGCATTTTTACTTCTAAATTCACCTTACGGCAAGAAGGTCACTGGTTCGAGCCCCGGCTGGGTCAGTTGACATTTCTGTGTGGAGTTTGCATGTTCTCCCCGTGTTGGCGTGGGTTCCCTCTGGGTGCTCTGGTTTCCCCAACAGTCCAAAAACATGCGATATAGGTGAATTGAATAAGCTAAATTGGCTGTAGTGTATGTGTTTGAATGCAAGAGTGTATGGATGTTTCCCAGTGTTGGGTTGCATCTGCAAGGGGATCCGCTGCGTAAAACATATGCTGGATAAGTTGCTGGTTTATTCAGCTGTGGCGACACCTAATTAATAAAGGGACTGAGCCAAAAAAAAATGGCCAAAAAGATGGACGATGGCATCGTCGTCGTAGGTGGCGGTGAATTAATTATTTATGAATAATTAATTTATTCATAATGAATTAATTATTTGTCCATCTGTATTTTTCCGCAGGATGCTGGCATGAATAGGCAGAGTTATCTGTGTCGTTATAATGGCGTCGACAAACTTGGTTGGTAAAAAAGGTGCACAACCAACAGGAACCAACCAACAGTATCTGAGGTTTTCCCTAAAATTACTAAGTTCAAGCGTGAAAGCGAAAGGTTAAAGCAGTGTACTGATGCTCTGACACATTACCTGATAGATTCAAAAGGCCGAAGAGTCGTTAGATTAAATATCACGTTTAACAACTACAGTGAGACGCGATTCAGCGCTACATTCTTGATAAACTGTCCGACGTGCACTGCTCTCTGGGGTTTTAGGCGATGGCATTGTCTATCGAGAAAATGAATGAATGAATGAATCCAACTATTGTCTAGAATGTCACTATGCAGGTATAGTATACCTGTTCGTATTCGATCTTGCTTATGTGTACCTGTTGCACTCTGCAATAATGGTTGAGGCAATGTCTAATGCTGGATAGTGTCAGAGTATGCATTGCATTTGATAAAGTCTTTTTCCTCATGACTCTTTTATAATTTTTATTGTTGTACTCTCGATTCACCCTTACACCCTCCTTCATTCACACATGCAGTCTGGCCTCTCCAAAGCCCATTTCCTCTTCACAGGGCATGGGAACCCTGATCTCTCTCCTCCCACAGTCCCTCTCTCTTCCTTCTCTTCTCCCCACTGTGCCCTTGTCCTCTCTCTCACCTCCTCCTCACCCTCTCCCACCTCCTCTTTATCCTCTCTGTCACATCCCTGCTCTGTGGTACCCCACTGTCCTTCTCTCATACACAGCACTTTTTCTCACCCGATCTTGTTTTCTCCGTCTCGCTCTCTTGATTTCCTGCCTCCATTTGTCCATCTGTGCCCAATTTACCCTGAGCTGGGTCTGTTTTTTTCTCGATAATTTGTTTTTGATTCCCCAGAATTAGAAAACCATTGTGTGCTTGCTGCCTCTTGCTCGCGAACACACACATACACACACACGCATTTGCACATGCACAGTTGAACTCACTTATACACACACACACACTCCACGTACACACACATTTTTATTGTATTATTCTATAAAAGTTCCTATAAATCACTGGTTATTAATCGGCCCCAGACGGCCCTACCTCCCTCTCTCCCCCTCTTCTCTTGCGCACAAACACAGACCAGATGCATAGGAAATGGGATGGCAAGAAGGGCACCCAGGAGACAAACCGTGCTTTTTCTCTCTTTTTTTTTTCCTCTTCTCGTTTTCTCTGTCTCTCCTCATCCTTTTTTTTTTGTTGGAGAAAAGTTTCATTTATGTATAAATGCCCAAACCTAAAACTCGCTGAGGGAATAAAGTTTAAATTAAGGTTTAGTGGGGAAGAAAGAGATTAAATAATAAATATAAATCTTCCGCTCCTGCCAAAGATCCCGTTGTGTGGGATCAGGGTTAAACGTCCATCCTCTCTTGTTGGAAACAAATTGGGGGTCTGATTTCTGGTCGCCCTGAGTCCCGTTTAATGAACACACAAACAGACGCAATACAAACACACGTTTTTCTTTTTTTACTTTGCATAAACTTTGACATGGTGACTTATATTGCTGTTAGAAGAATGTTTCTGTTGTGCGTCACTATGATTTTGTGTAAACTTGTATCTTTGGTATCTTTACCAGACCATGAGCAGCAGGTTGGCTTCAAGACAACTTTACAGTTTCCTCTACATCTGCTTCAGCTCCAGCCCTGATTGAGACATTGAAAGGCACACCTGTCGACTGCGGCCACTTGTCAGTCAGAGCAAAAAAGTTAATAAACCGTCACCGAGGGAAAGGCTACAAGTGGAACTGGACACATCCGTCCCAACTCCCGGTATGTTAGTATGAAGCCGGCTAGCACACTCCCAGTGTGCTGTTCACTCAGAGCACAAGAAAATGTGAGAAATGTGCGCCTTGGCCGAGGGGACGGTGGGGGGAGTGCTGGTTTTCAGGCACGCAGGGACAGCCTGCAGAGTTCTGCCAAGAGCAACATGGCGCTGTGCTCGTGGAACTTGAGGGGATGAAGGGAGGCTGGGCTGCAGGGCTCTCCGGGGTTCCTCAGGGCTCTACCTTAGGCCCTTGCCCAGAGATAAATGGGGTGTGGAAGAACTCTTTCCCATGCAGTGCAATTCAGTTAAAGTCAGAAAGAGATCATGGCTTGAACACTCACAGTGCAACCCACAAAATCCACATAAGTGTTTATCATGTTTGGGCTTGTTGGAGAAGTGGTGATCGACAGCTAGTCATACAAAAATCTACAGTTGATTAGTAAGGTTGATTACTTTGACCATGAGTGTGCAACAGGCATGCGCAGAGTTGGGGGCTTTGGGTGCTTGAGCCCCTGCCCTTTTTTGTCCTGGAGAGAAAGTGCCCTTTTTTCCTGGGGATAATAATTATTTTTAAAATACTAATAATAATATAATATATGTATAAGGTAATGCGTGTTCTATTTAAGGACCACTTTTCCTGTCAAAAAATAAAAAAAACTAAAGTATATCTTGGTTTTAGTCTAGCCACTCCAAGCGAGCCTCGAACCGGCGATTTGGAAAGAAAAACCACATGCGAGGCGAATGCTCTAATGAAGACTCTATTTACATTATTACTCTGGCTTCAAAAGTGAGGTGTCAACTGACGGAGTGTGTGTGTAAAACATACATTACTAGCTGACCTCCTTTACGGCGGCACGATATGATCGATAGAACCAATCCGTCATTCATCTATGTTGTGTAGAGGAGAGTAACGGTTAACAAAAGACTACCTGAGGCTCAAATTTAACGTCAGCTATTTATCCAAAAGTTCAAAAGCAAATAGGCTATTTTGTCTTGCTAACATCCTCCTGATTAACAACCAGGGCAATATTTTAGGCATACAGGCTAATGTAATGAAGAAACGACAGCTGGATAGTGAAAATATTGCCCTCTCGTTTTTGCAGTCATTTATTCAGAATATATAGTGTTAATTGAAGCTATAAAACATGTACATATAGGCTAGCTATGGAAGTCAGTGGCTATCAGTGTGTCCTACATTCTTCAAAATATTTTATCATTTTGTTCAACAGAAAAAAAAAATCAAACAAAAATAATAGATTGAAAAGGGATAGTTCACCCAAAAATGTATATTTACTCACCCTCAAGTGGTTCCAAATCTCCTTTGTTTTTTGCGCTTCACTCTCATGTTTGTCTGTTTTTGAAAAGATCGGATGTCAGGAGCACTTCAATGATCATGTATCATCAGCTCAAGAAGTTCTTTATTTCAAATATAGACGCGGGACGGGCTCTCTGGAGAAAGTGAAACCGTTCTCGCTTTTAGACAGGCTCGTAAAACAACAACAGGACACAGCAGATTTTGTTCTTTTTGGCTTTGTGGCTGTTCATAAAGACGACGACAAGGTTTGTTTGCGCTCGGGTCAACCATAGCTCATTATTATATGTATATAGTATTACGGAGTAATGTCTGGACTGTGTTTTTAAAAATTCCTTTGTTTTCATTCTCCTGCTTGTCTACGAGCTAGTGACGTATGTTGTACCTACAGATGTGGCTACTGAGAATGCTCGAGTGAATTAAAGTGATCTCACATGTTACTGCAGCAATGCGCGACACAGCACAACATGGTCTAACACAAGAACTACATGGCCAGCAGGGGGCAGTTATGTAACATAGTGAACATACTGAACTGATATACTGTAGCAGCCAGGGGTGCGTTTCCCAAACAACGACGCAACTCGCGGCTGAACTATCATAGTATGATGCATCGTTTGAGAAAAGAACAATGTAGTGATGAGTGTTTCCCAAAACCCCTAGTTTCTATGTCGCAGATCCCTCACTTGAACCACGTTAGTTATATCAAAAAACGCCCATAATGATGCTCTAAATGGGGTGGAGTAACAACTTCTTTAGAGAACAGCCCCATCATTTCTTTGTGCAAATTATATTGTTTTACACAAACACGCATTTAAAATAAAATCCAATATAATTTAAGTAAAAACATGCACTCGTTTTCCATATTAATTGAAATATATGTAAATGGCACATATAGGGCCTATGTTTGCTTTACTAATATTATTGAGAAGTTGAACATTACATATTCTATTCTAAAACATAAAATCACTTACAAAAGCTAACACTATTCTAATATCATATATAAATCATATAAATAAATAAATAAATAATGAGGCTATTTATTATAAATATATTTACTTTAATAATAATACTAATAATATTAATGATGATGATGATGATGATGATTATTATTATTATTATTATTATTATTATTATTATTATTATTATTATTATTATTAGGCAGGATATTGTTTATTTTATTTTTATTTTTTTAAAGTTTACTTTTACAATTTGACACATGCAAACCACAGCAGAAAGTTCTAACCAACAGGCCCATGTCATATACAGTACAGATACTTAATAAATAACCCACTATAAATTAAAAGAATTAACGTATGCTATGTTTTTTTATTTTCACAAGGTTTGGAGTTGTTACATAAATTCTGCTTTTAAATAATAGGTCACCTATAGCTTTCACCATGAGGCTGTGTTCAAAATGATATCAATGTTTTCAAAGTGCAGTGCGAAGGGAGCACAAGTGTAAACATGAAGATCGCTAAAACTGAACTGTAAAAATACTTTTAAAGCAAATTACACCTAAGAGAGATTACCTTAATGCTTTTTTATTTTTAATAATTCCAACTTTGAATGTTAGAATGTTCTAAATGAATAGGGCATAGGGGGGATAAGTGGGAATAGAACACAGCCAGGAACGCTCTGGTTACTAAAGTAACCCTCGTTCCCCGAGGGGGGGAACGGAAATGCTATGTGGAAAAACTTCCACTATGGGGATTTCGTCAGAATCCAATCATCTGAAAGAGTATAAAAACGGGCCAATGAAATGCCAATGAGTTGGCGGCGTCAGCGTGCACAGCTGTCTTGAATGACAATCAGCCTGGCATAAAAGCCTAGCATGTGCTCAGCAACGACATCCTTTTCTAGCTGAAGAGGCTTTCACACTCAACAGCTAAGGGACAATCGTTGTGGCGAAGGAACATAGCATTTCCGTTCCCCCCCTCGGGGAACGAGGGTTACTTTAGTAACCAGAGCGTTCCCCTTCGGGAGGGGAACTTCAATGCTATGTGGAAAAACTTCCACTATGGGGAAATTTATGGAAAGCGCCACAACGAAAGAACCTTACCATGTCTCCAGTGAGGGGCGCGCCACGCAGCAGTACGAGCGCACCTGCATCGCTGGAGACACAGTCCTCCAACGTGTCCCCTGGCCCTTACTTACCTTACTTACCTTTTCTGGTTTAGATATATTTTTCGGGGAGTCGTAAAAATACACCTAGTTAGTTTCTAGGAATTTTTAAATACGACAGTACGTTGGGAAAGCGTTCAGTCCCGATAGGGAGGACGCTGCGGAGGCCACCTGCTGCCCGGAGGGGGAGACCTGGTGGCAAATAGCGTATGGACTAGCCCTGAGAAGGGGGAGTGCACATACGAAGAGGTGGTTAGCGGGGAGGGAAGACACGAGCCCGCCTAGGAGGGGGGACTACATCGTGGCTGAGTGAGCGTATGGGATCGCCAGCGGGGATCGCACATAGCAGGCACCTATACCCAGAACGCGGGATGACCAGCGGGCATACCTACAACGTAATGGGCCAACATTTGACTGCTCCGCTGAGTCAGATGCTGGGGGCCTCGGAGGAACTCTGCAGGGTTCGCCGAGTGGGGAACTCAACTGACAAAGCGAGAAAAGCGCACGTATCTCTGTGTTAGAGAGAAAGGCGCAGCAAGCGTTTTACAACACCTAACCGAATTTCCTCATTCACCGCTCGTGAGGAAATCAGTTCACTCGAAGATAAATCTCACAAATGTTCAGGTGTCGCCCAGCCCGCAGCTCTACAATGTCTGTTAGAGAGGCGCCACGTGCTAACGCCCAAATGGATGCGCGCTCCGAGTGGAGTGCGCTCTCTCTCCTGGCGGACACGGCTCGCCCTGGCTCGATAAGCGAGGGAGATGGCATTCACTGTTCAGTGGGCCAACCTCTGTTTAGATACAGCACTTCCCTTCTGCCGATCACCGTAACAGATAAAGAGCTGCTCAGAGGATCTAAGCTCTGAGTACGGTCCGTATAATACGCAAAGCGCGAACAGGACACAGCAATAAGGGGCTGGGTCTGCCTCCTCCGTGGGCAGCGATTGCAGGTTCACTACATAGTTTAAACGAGCGCTGTAGGAACCTAGGGCACCTAGGTGGGCCGGGGTCTCAGGTAAACGTGAGAGTGGGCCGGCCCAAAACGCTGGCACATTTCGCTGACCGAAAATGCCTCCAGATACCCGCCCATTTGACCGATGCCAACGCAACCAGCAGAGCTGTCTACCTGGACAGAAATCATATAGATACTGAGTCGAGTGATCGAGCAGACCTCTCCTAAGAGAGATCTTCAAATGGGTAAGAGAGGGGACAGGATATATATCCACGTCTCGCGCCTCTGGGGACTGGATGATGAGGCGATGCTTTCCCAGCGCGTCGCCATCGCCGCATCCTCAGAGCGGGGATGATCGCCACGCCAACCCCTCAGTGCGGAGGGGACAGCCTTGGCTCCAGCCAACTGAAGGAGGATAGCATCACACTGATCTGGCATGTTTGGGGTTTCCTTCTCGGAGAGAAGTACACCACACAGCGAATAGACTCCACATCAGGGCATAGGCATGCCTCATAGAGGGTGCTCTAGGCCTGAGTGATGGTGTTAACCACCTAACGGTAGGTCACCTAAGTCCTCCACGCTCCATCTATGGGACACACGTGATGTCCATAGAACTAGGCGCGGGTGCCAAACGGTGCCTGTCCCCAAAGAAGAAGTTT
This sequence comes from Danio kyathit, assembly GCA_903798195.1. Taxonomy (NCBI): domain Eukaryota; kingdom Metazoa; phylum Chordata; class Actinopteri; order Cypriniformes; family Danionidae; genus Danio; species Danio kyathit. The sequence goes on along the minus strand of LR812533.1, from coordinate 30,896,573 downwards.
CTTCCAGGGGACATGCCAGGGTGGGGCCATCACGAGGAGAGAGCTAGAATACAGGTTTGATTGGGCCTGAGAGGCGCAATGCATAGACCTGTTCCTCGTCCTCCCTGACTTTACACAGCATCTGTGCGAGTAGGCTCACTGGAGAAATGCGTATTACGCACGCCCCGGGGCCAGCTGTGTAGCCAGTGCGCAGAACGCACCCATAACAGCTGGACAGTCGGGGGTGGAGCCTCCATTCTCCCAGGCGAACTGCCGTGAGAGCGCAGCGGCTGCACGGTTGAGCTCGGCGGGGAAAAAATGGAATGCAGCGATTGCGCCGCGTATGACTCCGGGGGAACAGACGGCGAGCGAGCTGAGACATGCGGCGACAGCGAATATCTCCCTTGCGGTTGATATACACCATCGCCACCATGCTGTTCGTCCTGACCAGCACGTGTTTCCCTTCTAACACCGGTAAAAAACGGTGCAGCGTGAGATACACTGCCAACAGCTCCAGGCAGTTAAGATGCCAATGCAACCAGCTTCCTACCACGGAACCACAGCTGCATGCCCGCAACACACGGCCCCCCAGCGCGAACTGGAAGCATCCGTCAAACGACGACATGCCTGGACGCTTGTTCTAGAGGCCCGCGGGCCTGTAGAACACAGGGTCCATCCAGAGGCTGAGGGCGCGGCGACACAGCGGAGTGACAGTCACCCGGTGCACGCTCGCGTGCCATGCGTGTCTAGGGACCCGATCGTGAAGCAAATGCTGAAGTGGTCTCATATGGAGCATCCGAGCGGCGAGACCGCGGCTGCGGATGTCATATGCTCCAGGAGCCTCTGAAATAATATCAGTGGGACCACATATTCCTGTCGAACTCTCTCAGACAGGCCAGCATCAGCCCGGCGCGCTCTCGGGGGAGGCGCGCCGTCATGGTGATCGAGTCCAGCTCCAACCCGAGAAAAGAGTTGCTCTGCACGGGGGCGAGGCTGCTCTTTTCTCGGTTGACCTGAAACCCCAATTGGTCGAAGAGCCAAAACACCCTGTCTCTGTGCGTAATCAATTAATCCCGCGAGCGCGCTGAAATCAGCCAGTCGCTTGAGATAATTGAGTATGCGGATGCCCGCAAGCCGAAGCTGGGGCACCCTCCGCGAGCTTGGTGAAAACCCGCGGAGACAGAGAGAGCCAAAAGGGGAGGACTTGTACCGCCAGGCTCGACTTCAGACGCAAACCGCAGGAAACTGACGGTGGCGTGGAAGTATGGAGACATGAAAGTACGCGTCCTTCAGGTCTACTGCTGCAGACCAATCCCGAGGACGAACGCTCCGGAGGGTGCGCTTCTGCGTAAGCATTCTGAACGGCAGCTTGTGAAGCCAGCGGTTCAAAACGCGCAGACCGAGGATTGGCCGTAGCCCACCGCTCTTTTTGGGTACGATGAAGTGCGGGCTGTAAACCCGCTCTCCATCCCGGCTGGAGGGACCGGTTCGATTGCATCCTTCGCCAGGAGGACAGCAATCTCCTCTCGCAAGACAGGGGCGGACGCAGGGCTGACCCTGGTGAAATACACACCCGTGAACTTGGGAGGCCGTTTCGCGAACTGAATCGCGTAGCCGAGTCTGATCGCGCGGATGAGCCATTGCGATGGGCTGGCCCGCGCTAACCAGGCAGGCAGAGCCCTCGCAAGTGGCTTTGTCCGCACGATCGCTGACGTACCAGCGGTGGGGCAGCGCGGAGTGGGTGGGCTCAACCGGGAAGCACTGGGGTCCCACAGGAGAGCAGGAGGCAAGAGCTTCACTCTTGTCTCGCACCCGTACTCCGGAGGTGGGGCTGGGAGGGGGAGAGAAAGGAGACCGTTCTCTCTCGCTCCGCGAGCCACTGGCGAAGTGCACCGATCCTGCGAGCTGGAAAGCATAGCGTCCCAGACTGGCAGTGTTCGGGCTGTCACATCCGGGGAAGGGAAAAAATGTTCTTTCTCTGAGGTTTTTGATAGCGTTTTTTAACGCTGTTTAGAAGAAGAGCCCCGCCCTCCAGCGGGGGAAAGAGCAAATTTCCTCCTCTCCAGATGGCCCGTCTCAGGGACGCTTCGCGGTTCGTTTACCGAACTTAGCGGCGCCCTGGGGCGGGGAGCGCTGGTTGCCTGCGAGATGGTCGGCGCAGCCGCTTGGCCAGAGGCGCAGGCGGGGGCGACCGAGCAAAGCCGCAGGCGGGCGCTCTCGGCGTGAAGCAGTGGATGTGGATGGCTCGGCGGGGAGGAGCGGTTTTACGATCCCACCGAGAGATGGTATTACCCATCGCCTCCGACTGCTCGCTCACCGGCGTGAATTCCTGGGCGAATTCACTGACGGTGTCGCCGAACAGGCCAGCCTGGGATATGGGTGAGCTAAGAAAGCGAACTTTGTCAGCATCACGCAGATCACCATGTTTAGCCCGTGGTGGCGTTCCTGGGCCACTAATGTGACCATCGTCCTTCCCTGGGGCACACACAGCCGACTTCAGTCGATTGCTGTGCGGAGCTCATGCTCAGTCCTGGGTCGGAACCATCCCCGCGCAGCTGGGCCAGCGCCTGCGCTAGGGAGCGCTGGTAGGTGGCCGTAGCATGCATGGTGAGGGCGGAGGCGCACGCAGCGCACTGCGTGGGCTTCCTGTGCACATCCAGGAAGAAGGGGACGTGGAGGCTTAGAAGGTCTTGCCTTCTTTATCTCCTCCACATCACACCCCTCTAGTCGGTCCGTCCGCGGGGCTGGGGGATAAACCATCTCCAGACCCACGGCCGAAACAGCCTGGGAAGCACGGCTGCAAAGTCTGCTTCTGGATTCGACGCCACGCCCATCATCCCGGAGGAAAAGAGCAGGTTCGAATCCTCATCAGACAATAACAACCAACCCTCCAAGGATGGTGAGGATGAAAGCGCACGCAGATCGGGCAGAAAAAAGTGCCCTCCAAGACTGCGTGAGCTTACTGCGCACTTTCCGGGAAGAAAGGGACGGAAGGCTTAGAAGGTCTTGCCTTCTTATATCCTCCACATAACACCCATCTAGTCGGTCCGGCCGCGGGGCTGGGGGATAAACCATCACCAGACCCACGGCCGAAACAGCCCGGGAAAGCACGGCCATCATGTCTGCTTTTTAGATGCCAACACCGTGCTCTCCACCCCGGAGGGAGGGAGCGAGCGGGTTCGCATCCTCATCAGACAATGACAGCCCATCCTCCGATGCAGCGATGGACATCTGATCCTCGGTGTCATCAAGTGAGAGGGCGACCACCCGAGGATGGAGCGCTTCTCTCACCTGAAGCTTGGATGGAGCGCGTGGAGGAGCGAGAGGTCCGCGAGCCCGAGGGCGGCGGATTTACTCCCACTGAAACCCTCAGATCTGCCCGAGTGCCAACCGCAGTGCGGGGGACAACTGGGGTGGGTCGCTCTTTTGCAAGAGCGAGCCGCGATCTTAACTGCGCAGCAGACATGACATCACAATGATGGCATGCACTGCCCGCGAGCACCGCATCAACATGCTGGACCCCCAGACATGAAACGCAGTGCTCGTGCCCATCATCCGGGGACAGGAAACCACCGCAACCAGAAACGCACGGTCGGAGCGACGTCTTGAAAAAGACGCGCTGCACAACCGTGTTGCTCTTTTAGGAAACTTGCTTCCTATATACATACCGCTCTTGGAGGACCGGACCCAAAGGACGCCAGGCAAGGGAGAACAACCCAGCTCGACCATCTGCCACTGCGTATACGCGCTCTGGACCGGGAGAAGCTGCTTCTCGATCTCTCTCTGTAGACACAGGTTGGAGATACCCTCATAGACTCTCTCAGAAGCTCGTGAAAGGCTCTGAAAGCGAAAAGGATGTCGTTGCTGAGCACATGCTAGCCTTTTATGCCAGGCTGATTGTCATTCAAGACAGCTGTGCACGCTGACGCCGCCAACTCATTGGCATTTCATTGGCCCGTTTTTATACTCTTTCAGATGATTGGATTCTGACGAAATCCCCATAGTGGAAGTTTTTCCACATAGCATTGAAGTTCCCCTCCCGAAGGGGAACTATGATTCTAACTACAGCTCCAGAGGTGTCGTTTCAAGTGCTCAAGTTTGCGACGCAGTTTGCGAATGTTTGTTGGAACGATGGATTTGGGAAACGGCAAATCAACGAACTATGTTTGTAACAACGGAACTTACAACCTTAGTTGGGTAACGATGGTTTTAGGAAACGCATCCCAGAGCATGTGAGTGGAGCTGAGCGGTGTGATGCTCCACTAAGCATTCTGCTCCACAGTCAGAAGCTTGCTCGCAGGTAAATCCCGCGCCAACATAAAATTTCTCTAGTAGGCTAACTCAATTTTTTTTTTTTTGTAATTAAAAAATCTTAAATAACTGTCTAAAATTAAAGCACTTCGATAAAATAAGTTTCTGTTTCAAAACAGCATTTTTCTTATGCTTTTATTATTTTTTTCGGTAGTTTTTTAATAATATTTTAATAGGCCTAAATGATCAACTGTGTATTTTATAGCCTATTTATTTAGGCAGCTGTCTGTGTTATCTTATACTATAGTTTAACTGACTGTTAGCCTATTTTACAGAGCTCTCGAACATAATTCGAATTACAAATTCACTTCCACAAACACGTCTTATTAATGCATATCCTTGTTTTAATTAAAGTTATACTTTAATAAATAAATATGAAATGGAATAATTCATTCCTAGAATAGTCCCACTAAATCTATTAAACTAAACAATTAACTTACAAATTAATTCATGACATTTAAGCCTGAACAAACGAACACACACAGGTATGAAATTCAAATCGAATAGATTCTAAAATGAATTTTTAATTGAAATCATAATATGAAGGCTAGCTTAAAGAGAACTATTCTAAACACGAATTTGTCCGCATGTCATCAGGGCTCCATAGCCTAACAACAGACATGCCGAGCATGTGTAAGGCTGGGGAAGGCTATGTAAAAATGAATGTGTTTGGCAAGATGGCATAGAACTTTGAAAAGTTTCTTTTGAGACAATTGCCATCTGTTCCACACCGCCTTGCTCCATCTTTTCTTTCTTTTTATTTATATACAAATCTGCTGAAACTTTTCTATTAGAAATAAAAGAGCAGATCACTTTCACTGGGATGTCAAGAGACAACTTTGAATCCTATTTACCCCTACAAGGTTTCTAGTAGTACCTTAAAGTTCATTTTACAACTAAAATGTATGACAAGCTGCATACCATCAAAAAGTGACATTTTTACTTTTTATACTTTCTTTACTCTAATTGTTTAGCTGGTTTTGAATGAAAGAATGTGTCCTACCTAAACATCCCCTAAAGACAACAGAGAACTTTTATATAATACTTTCTGGTTATTGAGGCTTGCCATAAAAATATGTACTTTTACACATCCCTAATTGTTTTGACATGAACATTTTCAAACGGATCTGAATCATTTTCTCATCCATTGTTGTGTCCCACCGAGGGTGGATTTTGGTCAGGGAAGGTGAAGGCATTTTTCGTAGACCTGAATGAAGAATGCATATGACCCTGTCTAGTGGCTTTACTGACCACAAGCTTGCCAGCAAACAGTCCTGCAAATATGTAAATAGGAGGTCTTGGAAGGATCATCTTTTCCCCCTTGAAACGTGCAATGCTTACTAGCACAAGAGATTGAAGGAGGAGAGAAAACAACCCAAGGGCTCCATATAAGGGCCTGTTTGGGCTCTGGCACCATTCTCCCTGTCAGTTTCTTGTGCTGGGTCAGTCCCCTTTTAATCAAGACCCACAACATGTTTTTCACCCGTCTGCAGTGCAACTAAACATATCTCACACGTGCTGTAGCATTGCACTTTTGATCTCGACGCACACACAAAAACACATAAACTTGGCACATACAATCACAAGAGGCTTATCGGTTGCAAGGCCGAACTGCTGACACTTAGACCATTTAGTGAAATCATCACCTCTTTCTGCCGAGTGTGTGTGTCGCTGGCTCATATCTGTAGTTCCCCGCCCGCTACCCGACAGTGCCCCAGCTGAACTCTGAATGCCCTCTTATGAGGTGATGATAAAAAGGAAATACTGCAGAAAAAGCAGAAACCTCACTACTTCTCATTTCCATGGCGCTACCTCCTTCTCTGGTATGTGTGGTTGTGCGATGTTGAGTGTGTGTGCGTGTGTGTTGTTTAATGGTTATTAGTCCAGGGCTGGTTGGTTTGTGGGTACTGGCCTGTGGTTTTGCTTTGAGCAGAGAAAGAGTGTAAAGATGACTGCAGACTTCTTTGCTGCCACACTGAGACATACTGGCACCAGTAGGGCAGAGTTAGTTCCTCTTGCCATGCAAAACAAGGAACCAAGATTTTGTGTATGTGTGGGTTACTTATTTTTGTCCTTTTGACCACTGCTTGAACATTTGCTGCAGTCAAGAGCCATGCTGCTCATTAGCAAGATTAAATCTAGAACATTTGCATCATCGCAGCCTATTGGCTCTTATGATGCTGAATGTGATGGATAGGAAATGTATAATAAATTCAAGCCTCTCTGTGTATAATGCAACATAGCCAGACCTTCAGCTGCTAAAGTTCTGGTCAGCAATGCAGATTGTTCCAGTCAAGAAATGCCAATTTAGACTGAAATAGCCATTTGATCAGCAACCATCACATGTCAGAATGCATCTGTTTAAAATGAGTATCAGAATGGCAAAGAAAGGTGGCTTTGAACCATGGTTATAATAGTTTTGGATTTTTAATTACTCAGAAAAACAGTTGGGTTAAATAATAAGCCAACAGGTAACCCAATGATGGGTTGTTTTGGCACCAACCTGCTGTTGGGTTGTTTTAACCCAATCCATTGAGTTGTTAAGGTTAACCCAACAATTTGGATTACAAAATAACTAATTTGTTGGGTTATTTTGCCAAAAAGTGGCTTATATAATAAATTATTTTTGATTATTATTATTATTATTATTGGGTTGATGTCTCCGCTGGGTCCTGGGTGAGAATGACGGCCGAATATCTCAAATCTATCATTTCCTCCAAAAAAAAACTGTAGAAATGAACACGGAGGTAGAGAAAGCGTTTTTATCCGTGTATAGATTGGATATGAAGTGTGCGGTTGTATCATCAAATTAAGAGTGCTGGTGAAACGGATATAAAAAACACAACACGGAGAGGTAATTTGATAAAAAAAAATAACAGCAATTTTATTGCGTTAGACCCAGGGGGGATTTCGGGATTTTCGGGTCCTAAGCAATTCCAGCCAAAGGGCCCAAGTCCTGAAATGGACCCTTTCTACTTTTATTCAATATTAATTTATATTGCTGTTTTTTTATATATATATATATAACTCAATCATCTTTTTGACATTTTTAATTAATGCAAGCTTTACATTTTAAATGATTAGTTTTCTTAAAATGAATTTACAACTAAAAATAATACATATATTTTTTAAAAACATTTTTTAATATATTTTCTTTTGTAATATTATTATTGCATAACATTACATTATTATAATAATATTATATTTGATTGTATATTAAATAATATTTAATTAAGTTAAAATTGAATTTGTTTAACTCTCACCATACAAAGTATGGAAGAAAACGATGTTATATTTAGTTTATAGGTATAATTTATACTTCTAGATATTCATTGGGGCCGCTTACCTTGCTTATTGGTTAAATCCACCCCTAGTAAGACCTTAAATAAACTTTATAATGCAAAAACAACATTACTTATGCATTTAATACAGCTGTTCTGTGTCAGTTAAATCAGTTGACTAGTGAAATTCAAATTTTTAACCCAACTGGTTGAGTTATTAAATAAATAACCAAACAATGGCTAAAAATAACCCAACAAAGCACCAAATATTTAGCCCAACTGGTTGTGTTATTAATAAATAACCCAATAAAAGTTCAAAAAACCAACAAAGCACTAAATATTTTTAAGTCAACCATTGGGTTAAATAAATAACCCAACGTTGTTTAGAGTGTAGTTTCAGTTTTTATTTCATTTTGACTTTTTTTTCAAATTAAGTTAGTTTTAATTAGTTTATAGAGGTAAGATTTACTAGTTTTTATTAGTTTCAGTGTTAGTGTTAGTTGTTTTTTATTTTAGATATTTGTTAGGTAAGATTAAAAATCATCAGAATAAATATTGTATAATAAAAATTCAAGCAAAGATAAACTTCATTTTTTTGACATAAAAACACTACAAACTACCACTACCATCTTCCCATCCTCAAATTCAAATACAACAGCCCACAAGATAGCAGCGTGAAATATGTGTGCAAGGCTGCTTCTGAGGTTAGATACAGTACCGATGGAAAGTTCTTTTGTGACAATCTTCCAAAGTTTGGACTCAACATATCAAAAATTTGTAGTCAGCGATCATAATTTCAGTCAGTTAAACCATCACCATGATCTGAAACGTTACTTACTATTAAGGTTTGCAACCCAACTGAAGCATAATTCACTCATTTAAATTCCAATACGAATTTCTGTTATGAAATAAAAGCAGGTTTTGGCAGTCTTTTCTCATTTAAGCCTTCGGTATACCAACGCTGCAGTTGTTCAAGTTTTGTTCAGCCACAGCAGCCTGTCATGTACTGTTTGTGTTCGGTTCACTGAATCACGCATACACAGTATTATCGGTTCACAGGTTCTCAAATCTAATCTCAGTGTACTGTTCTAATAACTGAATAACTCAGTATGTACTGGTTTATTTTAAATCAGAGGGGGGTATCGGGCATGTAAAAAGTTGTTTGTGGGTACGTGCTTAACGTTACTGGAGATGCAAATCCTTTTGAATGATTCAGTTCGATTTGGTGAACTAGTTCAACCGGTTCACTTAGAAGATCCGGTTAAAAAGAATGATTCATTTGTGATCACAATCACTAATACAGAAATAAAAGCCATTATTGGGCACAAATGTGTTAAATTAATACTTTTAAGTGTCTGCTCAGGTCCTATTTAATGTTGTTACTGTGCTGCTGTCATGTCAACCCATGATTGTTGTCGCAGGAGCAAGCGAGGATGACTGGAGGAGAACCGGCTTGATCTGGCCAATGGCAGCAGGATTACAAACTCTGAGGTGTCGTACCGGTCAAACACCTGGCAGCACAAAGTAAATAGGTTTACTTCTAAAAGGCTTAAAGTATGTATGAAATACATTTACAAAGAAGAAAACGAAGGATGTTTTTTCTATAATTTTAGTTAGTTTCGTATGTACACAAGTTTCAGTTAGTTCTAGTTTAAAAAAAAAAAAAACTCGTTTTTATTTTTATTTCAGTTACTGAAAATGATTTTTCAATTCTAGTTTTCATTTTTTCGTTCGTTTTCGTTAACTAGAATAACCTTGCTTTGAACCTTGCATGGTTGTTGACTGGTCTGAGTAATTCAGAATCTGTTGCTGCATTGAAATGCTCTCTCTGTAGTGATTATTGAAAAAAGGGAAATTGTCCACTACAATTTACTCAAAACTGGACAATTTCATTTTCTGTTGCAACATTTGGATGGTAGGATCAGAATGTGTATGATCTCTATTCAGTGGAGCACCTGTAGGAGGTGGTTAATTGGGTGATTCACTTCACGGATGTAGGTATGTGTGTATGAAATTATCTTTTTGATTAACTTTACCCACAGAGCATATTATATCTGATTACCAGCTTCACCCAATAGTATCTGGATGCAGCCTTTATGATGCAAGCTAAGATTGCATCACTCAGAGATGCAATGCCAGACACAATGCACTCAATGGAGCTAGTGACGTCACTATGAGGGGTAGGGTTAGGGGTGGGATTAGGTGAACGCATTAAAAAGCATTGGATGCAGCTCAGATTGCATCTGCATCAAGTCTGCAGCCAGACCCCTCTTGCTTCACCAGAAAAGATCATGCTCACAGGCCAGCATTTTTCTCTGGTCCCCGAGCTATACTAGCTTGGACCAGCACTGAAATTCATCAGGGCCTTTTTCGATAAATAATCCACCATGCTGCCCTCTGGCCCAGATGTGGGGAGGATGCCAGCAGGATGAGCTGGTTATGAGGAGACTGATTGCTTTGTCAAGTTTCTGGTTCTTCAGGATGAGGAGGAGGAGGGTTCACTTCCTCCCCTGCCTCCCTGCAGCTGGTATTGTTCTCCGGGCACTTTAACCCCCTGCTCCTCTAGTCCCAGTCGGCTCTCCATCTTCCATCCTTCCCCGGAGCTGGCAGCAGAGTCTGGGCACTCTCTCCACAGCATTGGCCTCGAACCCAACAGGATGTGGAGCTCAGCATTTGTGTGTATGTGTGTGTATACGTGTGTGTGTGCATTTCTGTTCTTTTTTCCCCTTCTCATTTTTTTTTCTCTGATTTTGTGTCTTGGCTGACTTTTTTACCTCTCGAAGAATTTGGAAAGGCCATGAGATTTTTTTTTCGCCATGACTTTCAGCACAGCTCTTTCTCTCTCACTCTGTGCCTGCTGCGGCTTCGCAGTAATAGATTTCATATGTTGCTGCAGTTGACATCAGTCTTAAACTATTTTACATGTGATCTGCAATATTTCCTGAGGAAATCTGTCAGATATTTATTAAGGGCTAATAAAATAAACCTCTCTTGTTCTCTCTCTTTTCTTTCTCTTGTCCCTTTTTCTTGTGTTTGTTACCTCGTCCCTTCCTCTTGTAGTAGGTCTGGAAGGCGGAGTGATTGTATTATTGGAGTTACTCATGCTTTTAAAAGCTTCTTTTTTAGGAACCGGTTTCCTTCCATTCATAAGATGTGCTGTGGGTCAGGCCTAGGGTGAGTTTGTATGTGTCTGGGTGAGACCCTATTCGTATCTCACTTCTCTTCTGTCTCTCCGGTCATCTCTTCCCTTCTCTTTCCTTCTCCGTCGCTCCAACTATATCACTGCTTTTTCCTCAGACTGACCGTGTAGCGAAAGCTCCATACACTATTTCTGCATCAGACATAACTTATATTCATTCATACCCGGTGAGGTATATGCACAGATGGATAGTAGTTTTAGAACAGCTGCAGTTTTTTGAATGACATGCTTACCTTTAAAAATCATTTGGGATTTCTTTCATATTAACAGTACATTGAGCTGTCATTTTCTTCAAATATCAAGTATTAAAGGGTTAGTTTGGTCACACTTTATTTTGATGGTCTGTTTGTTGAAATTAAGTTACATTGCATCTACATGCCAACTAATTCCCATTAGATTAAAAGTAGACTGTTAGGTTGGGGTTAGGGTTAGTGTAAGTTGACATGCACTTGCAAAGTTTCTTATAGTCAGTTAAATGTCTGTTTAGCAGCAGTATCAACAGATATTAAGCAGACAGTCTACTAATACTCAAATGGACCATCAAAATAAAGTGTTACCGTAGGTTCACCCTAAAATGAACATTACTCACTTTTTACTCACCCCCAAGTGGTTATAAACCTTTTATATGACCAGTTTCTTTGTACTGTGGTTACAGTTTTCCAGCTTTTGTGACAATATCTTCTTTTGTGTTCAACAGAAGAAACTCAAAAAGCTTTGAAACAAATGAAAGGTGAGCAAATGATAACAGATTGTTAATTTTTGGGTGAACTCTAAACTGGTGAACTCTCTCTATAAGGTAACATGTTAATATATAAGAAATATTTAAATGTGCAATTTTTCAAACATTCAGTCATTTATTAATTTTTCTTCGGCTTAGGCTCTATTTCAGAAGTCACCACAGTGATGAATCACCAACTATTCCAGCATTTTTTACAGCAGATGCCCTTCCAGCTGCAACACACTCATTCACACACTTACACACTACGGCCAATTTAGTTTATTCAATTCACCTATACCGCATGTCTGTGGACTGTGGGGGAAATCGGAGCACCGGGAGGAAACCCACACCAACATGGGGAGAACATGCAAACTCCACACAGAAATGCCAACTGGCCCAGCTGAGAGTCGAACCAGCGACCTTCTTGCTGTGAGGTGACAGTGCTAACCACTGAGCCACTGTGCCATTTTTCAAACATTTTATTATAATATAAAAAATAGACATTATTGAGGTTTTAAAAATGTATAGAAACCAATCCTGACCACCACACATTGTTTTATTATTTGTCTACAAATTAATTGTTAAATAGTAAAAAATCTAATTTCGAGGGCGACACAGTGGCACAGTGGGTAGCACAACCAGCAAGAAGGTCACTGGTTTGAGCCTCGGCTGGGTCAGTTTTCCCCACGTCCAAAGACATGTGGTACAGGGGAATTGTGTATGCTAAAATTGACTGTAGTGTATGAGTGTGTGTATGGATGTTTCCCAGTGATGGGTTGCAGCTGGAAGGGCATCCGATGCGTAAAACATATGCTGGATAAGTTGGCGGTTCATTCCGCTGTTTTGACCCCAGATTAATAAAGGGACTAAGCCGAAAAGAAAATGAATGAAACTAATTTCGAGAGAAGCACAAATTTTGATTGCAGCTGGCATCACATAAATAATCATTGCTAGTCCAATCAGTTGAAATCTAGCCTCCAATAAATAACCAAATTCATCCTACCTCCTTATCTTTGTTTTAAAGACCCCCCCCCCCCCTCCCCTCCCCCAATCTCCCCTTTTCCTCCTTTACCAGGGGGAGCTCTCGAGACCTACCTGATCTCGCACCCCCTGTCATGCTACATGACCAAGCGGGGGCCCTGGGCTCAAGTATCTCCGTGCTCAGGGATCTCTCCCATGCCAAATCTGCAAATTTATATCAAGCAATAGCTAAGTGTGAACTCTTGAAACAATACATTGTCACCCATATGCTCACTTCATCTAAAACACTGTTAAATTTGCTCACTTGCAATTATATATTTTGTAAATAATAAAAACTTCACTATATTGAACAACAGCCCTGAAGTTTGCTTTTTCCTTAATAAATACTCAATCAAAACAGAAATCCTCCCACAGGACTGTTAGGTGATAATTCACACAATTCATTGTGAAGTTATTGCCCTTCTTCTGCTCGTGAATGTACAGTACGTCATAAATCAAACGCATTATTTGTTTTTCATGTTATTTTTCTCCCCTCCTCATTGCCCGGAACAGCAGTGATGGAAAACAAACACATCAGCACTTGGCATTATGAACCCTCGGATTGCCCTCTTTTTTTCCCCTCCCTCAATCTCTCTTTCCCTTTCATCCTGCTTCCAACTACACACCCTTCTCCCTCTTTCTGGGGTCCCCTGACTGCAGTACCCATAATTCACCAGAAGACACAACACCCACACTGAGCCCTCGCTAACCTTTATAGAGCAGCCAAAGCACAGCGAGAGGAGGGAGAGGGGCAGGGGACTGGTGATGGGGCAAATACTTTCCCTGTGTCTCTTCAGGCCCCTGACCAAGAGCAAGTCCAGAGGCTGAGAGAAAACAACAGAGAGACGATCTCACACAATGATAAAGCCAGCAGCGCACATTAAAAACAACTGGGAAGGAGACAGATAAATGAGAGAGGGCAGTGAGCAGATTAAAACATTGAACTTGTTTCAAACTGAAATGAACCCTAATAAGTTTCTGAACATTCTATAAGTAAACTTAATGTACATTTAGGGCTGTCAATGTTTGTTTATTTATTTTTTTTTTAAATAAAATAGGTGGAATTTATCATGATAATTAGGGATGAACCATTCCCACTTTTTTACAAACCGATACAAGTACGAGTATTTTAATTTGTGTACTTGCTGATACCGAGTACTGATTCTGATTTCAATGAAAGTGAAATTAATTTGAAAGGAGATTTTATTTTTTGCCTGTAGCAAGGGTGAAGACAAAAATCTTTAACCAAAGGCTATTCCAAGCCAAAAATAAACACACATTGTTGATAACCCTGTAAATCAATAGACCTTATCGATTATTGTTTAAGCATGGACATTTAAAGTATAAGTTATCCTTGCGCTGACACACGTCCATGACAAGCAGGCTGTCTGATCTTTACAGAAACTGTAAACAGACATTGCAGTGATGTTCAGCTCTGATGAGGCGCTTTTATTTAGCCTGTAGTCAGGGGCAGGTTTAACCAATAAGCAAGGTAAGCAGCCGCTTAGGATCCCAGGACATCTGGGGGCCCCCAGTAAATATCTAAAAGTATCAATTATACCTTTAAATTATAAATAACATTGTATTCTATCATATTCAGTATAATGAGAGTCAAACAAATAAAATTATTATGTAATTAAATATAATTTAATAGACAATAAAATATATTATTATTATTTTAATGTAATGTTGTGTAATATTAATATTATGAAAAAAATATCCACTAATAATTATATAATAATTTTGACCTTAAAATGGTTTTTAAAAAATTAAAAACTGCTTTTATTCTAGCCAAAATAAAACAAGTAAGTAAGTAATATTATCAGACATACTGTGAAAATGTCCTTGCTCTGTTAAACATCATTTGGGAAATATTTAAAAGAGAAAAAAAAATTCAAAGGGGGGCTAATAATTCTGACTTCAACTGTGTGTGTGTGTGTGTGTGTGTGTGTGTGTGTGTGTGTGTGTGTGTGTGTGTGTGTGTGTGTGTGTGTGTGTGTGTGTGTGTGTGTGTGTGTGTGTGTGTGTGTGTGTGTGTGTGTGTGTATATATATATATATATATATATATATATATATATATATACAGATAGATAGATAGATAGATAGATAGATAGATAGATAGATAGATAGATAGATAGATAGATAGATAGATAGATAGATAGACAGATAGATAGACAGATAGATAGATAGATAGATAGATAGATAGATAGATAGATAGATAGATAGATAGATAGATAGATAGATAGATAGATAGATAGATAGATAGATAGATAGATAGATAGATAGATAGATAGATAGATAGATAGATAGATAGATAGATAGATAGATACAGGACTTGAATAAATTAATAAAATGTATATGGATTAAAAGTTCATAGTAAAAAAATTATTTGAAATATATATATATATTCTGTAACAATATTGACTTTTCATTCACAGCACATTCTTTCTTTACAAAAGGAAAACAATTGACCACCAAAATTTGAAGAGAATAAAGATAATGCAGTGTTGCTTTATCCTTCCAAATGCGTGTTAAATGCAATAAAATTGGCTAAAATTAACTATTACATTCAAAATGTTTTTTTAAAATATCCTTTAGTGAACACATCTTCAGTGCTATATAGGCATCTCCTAAGTTTCAGAATTAAAACATGCATTAAATCTATGACGTGAAGAGAGAGAGAGAGAAACATTGGAGTTAGGGCACAGGGGTGCCTGTTTGTCTGGCGGAGTGTCTGTGTGTCAGTCTATGGGGATTTATGTGTTTGTTTGTATCTATGTCCCGACTCTGTCACTTCCGTAATGCGTTCCACATTTTCGGCTGTCATACAGGCTGGATCGCACAGCACCCATAGGAAAGATTACGCCACCCCTCTTCTGCTCCTCCTCTTTCTCTTTGTGCTCCTCTAGATTCCTTCCTTCTACGAGGGCCAAGTTATAAAGCTCCCTGTGCATCTGCCCGTGTCATCTGAGTTCAGGTGTAGGCTGATGGCCACCTTGCTAAGCTGAGGTCGTCTGGACCATAATTGAACAGGGTCTTCCAAAAGGCCTCGGCTATTAGTCACAGCCACACTGCATGAGTTCGATCTGGACTGCTGAAGAAACAGGCCATTTGTTAAACTATGCTTTTTTTGGACTTTAAATGGTATTCGCCCCCCAAAAAACTGTTCTATTCACCTAATAATGTGTATCCTCAGAATGTTTGTAAAGAAATTTCAAAGAAATCCACATAAATCAAAATACACAATATTATCGAAGTGTGCAATAAATCTGCCGATAATGGTTTGAAATGTAAACATCGGGATCAGTTAGATATGGAATATTGTGCAAATATGCCTTGCGGTTATACAGACCTGTTGATTATGAGTCAGTAATAACTCGAAATCTACCAATATACTGTAACAAGTAGAATGGCCATAGTGACCATTTTGACCATTCATATAAGACTATACCAAATAAAATTTTTGTCACGTCATATTTACAGTCAAAGCTTCTACTGAAATTTCAGAATTAAGCTTTGAATGTCTGTCTTCATATTTTATGAAGTCATTACCCTAACGCCCAATCCCAATTCTATTTTTGTACCCCTACCTCTTAAGCTTGGCCCTTGAAACAGTGTGAAGGGGAAGGGCTTCAAAATTTACCCCTAAGAAATGGGCCACCACTTCAACACCTGCACACGTCATCATATGTCATCGCGATCTCTTGCTTCATATGAGATTGATAATTGCGACTGCTGTAGTTATTCCAGTTGAGTTATTATTTTGGTATCTATCTTCAGGAAATCAATGAAGGCAACAGTATCATGTTATCATAACGATATGATGTGGCAATAAGTTCATAACTGTACTGTGCATTTACACCATGGCCATATTCATCTATTCATCATTTTTTTTGTGTGTTTAAAGCATGATGGTAAAACACAAACGCGGTTATGAATATATTAAAACATGTTCTTGTTTGTTGTAAAAATTCATAATAATGACAAAACATACTAATTTGTGCATCTCCTTACTTCCGTGTGCAGCCATGCTGTCGTTGTAGCTGATGTATACTGGGAAATTTTCGTACCCCTTGGTTTCGAGTGTGGTCCTGAAAAAAAGTTTTTAAGGACTATCTAGCCCTTCCCCTTAGCCCTACGCCTTCAAGCTAAAGAGAATTGGGACACCCCTACCCCTTCGCTTGAACTCATAAAAAGAGGGGTGGGGTAAGGGGAAGGGCTAAGGGGTAGAATTGGGATTTGGCCTAAAAATACAACCTTTTTTTGTAATATAGCTTGCAATTTAGTTACTAGACTACCCTACAAGGTGCATACCTCAATAATTTGTCCAGCAGGCAGATGAGCAACATTTTTTGCAGGGAAAATGTTATTTGAAGCACTTTCTTTGATGTTTTTGCTATCAGAAAGTTCTATTTTTGATAGCAGAAAGTTGCTAAGCAACAAAGGCACACATATTTAAAGGCACAGGAAAAAGTAGTGGACACTGTCAATTGGACCGTTATGGCCATTCAAGGTAGTAATACTCAGAACTTTTGTGTTTTGTAATTGTAATAAAGTATAAATGTTAGAATGAAATATACACACATTTAGAAAAAGTCAGTGTATGACTATACTGTAGTTATATGGGCTTATTTTAACAAAGGTATTACATTACAAATTTTAGAAATGGTCAAAATGTTTGCCTTGGTATTTTTAGTGTTAATTGTCAGCCATAAGTGATCAGGTCTGTCTGTTCACTGTTAAAGTGAATTTTTGCCTGCATGTTGATTTAGATTCACTGTTTCACATTGCTAACTTGGAACTGCAAACACAAGTACAGAATTACTACCCATGAGTAGGCCCACGGAAGCTGCGCTCGCAGAATTCCGCAGATTTTTAGCCCATCATTATTTCTGTTTATTTACTTGAGTAAATGTGTGTAAATCCATATTTATTCAGTTTTTAAATTAATTACAGTAATATTATTGACTAATATAAAAATGTTCTTCTGATTTATGTACAATGCAATTTGTACAGTAATATTTTCTGTCTTTTAGTAGATATAATATGTGAGAGACTTGCTTTGTTTACCAAATGAAGTGGATCTAATTGCATTTGCATTTTAAACATTAAATAAATGTTAAAAAGATATTATTATTTTTTTAACATATTAAAGTTTTAGTTATGATAATTCTGCAGAAATCCGCAGATTTTTACCAAAATTCTTCGCAGAAATAGCAAAAAACGTCTGCAGATTCTGTCTGGCCCTACCCATGAGTAAGTAATTTGCTAAGGCTTAGTCCACAGGTATTACAGGTATTTTAATGAGCAGTTTTTTTCTTCACGTAAAAACATGCAGCACAGGCTCATTGTGAAAACATACCCCCATCTACATTTGTGGAGAGCGCGGATTATGTAGCCAGAGCTATGTATGGCTGCATTTCGCCTTTAAAACAAATGCTACAGGGTGATATGATGCCACAGACAGTTTCTGTTTCTTTTTGTGCTAACATCTGACCGCTTACCTCAGTGTGGATGCCTTCTTCGTTATAAGCAGTTTGCCCAGTGGCTCGCCGCGTATGTCGGTAAACTTAAACGCAGACCGGAGTTGACCACGACGACAGGGTTCATGTCCTGCGAAGAAAATCGAAAACCAGAAATCAGGTAAAACAAGAACAAAAGGCAAAAAATGGAATAAACAAGTAAATAACAGGGTGAGAATGTGGTAAAATCTGAAAATATGGTAAAAATCAGGCGGCCGTGAGGGCTTTTCTTTCTCTGGATTTCATTTGAAAACACTGTCAGTTGGGTTTAGGTAAGGAGGTGGGTGCTGGTCAATCAGTGCTTTTGAAAACACTATCGGTTGGATTTACGGAAGGGGGTGAGAATTAGACACTCGCAAGAGAAATTTAAGATCTGATAAAGTGTGCACACCGGCCTCTGGTATATTAGCGAAAACAAAAACTGCAAAAAAACATACCTCCTGAGACAAATTTTGCGATCTCCAGAAATGTATACAGGAATACATATCCATAATGAACCTGGGTTGCAACCATGCTATGCAGTACTGTCAAGATCATGCCAACCAACAGGTGGCATTATAATCCTAACTGCAATACCACATTAGTCAATCAAAAGCCTTCACCTCATTTAAACAAAGAACATAGTGGCATATAATCTGATGTCAAAGAAAGGACATAAATTTGCACACTGCGACGTTACAAGCCAAAATGGCTAGTTTCACTACATGACAAAACTGCAGTTGGAGTTTCTGAAAATCACTAGCCTGGCAGGAACAAGATTTGGTTTGAATGATCCAACACAGCATAGTAGATAAATGAACAAAATGGTGTCATAAAATCACAAGTCTGATTTAATGGTCAGAAGCTATAGCTATAATAAGTGCTTTATCCAAGCTTTCTGAAGAGATGTGATTTCTTTATGCGATGAACACATTTATTTTAGAATTTTATTCACATTAAGCACAACCAAATGTGCTTGACATACAAAAACAAACAGATGTGGCATGCGAGAATGAACCTCTCTTATTCTTGTATGCCAATATGGCAGGCTTGAGCTTCCATAACTAAACCAGAATGCTTAAACATTGTTTTCACTGATCAATTTCTAATAATGTTAATTAAAGCTCTGTTTATAAGCATTACGAAGGGTCAGAGGTTTGGGTGAATAGACATTCGGTGGAAGGTAGGAAATCACTCACATTTGATTAAAATGTTCATTTGTACACCTAAGATGAACAAAAGATATATAGGATTGAAATGATACAAGGCAGAGTAATTGATGGCAGACTTTTGTTAAAATTTTGGGATGAACTAATCCCTTAACAGATCTGTATATCTGATTCACATTTTCTTGGGTTATCTTTCATTCGTCCATTCTTAATCGCCTAGGGGAATTATTTACAAATATTTTCCCTCTGTTGCTTATCGTCTGACTCGCATGAACGCAAATAGCACTGTTTGGAAGTGTCAGTTTTTGACAAATGCGGCCCATCGCTCTCTCGGTGCAGCTTGTGCTATTGAGCATTTTTCTCTGAGCAGCTCACAGACTGTGGTCTAAGGTGGGAGGGTGAAATTGGGAACATGTAGAGGAAGGGCATGTGTTGTTATCAAAACCGATGGATTTTGGCCCTGGTTGTTCACTAGCTTGGGGAATGGGCACAGCCCTGTGCCTCTGAGGTCTGAAAGTGCATCGTGTGGAGGATTAGAAGAATGAATTAAGTCATTTGGGCTTCACTACGAGTCACACCCCGGTTCAAGTAGAAGGCAAAGCGTGCTGCAATGTAACCCAGAGCCCCTTCCAAATCAATACTGAAAAAAAAACAACACTGCCTAAATCAACCTCCATCCCGTCCTCCTTCTCTCATTATTTTCTCCCACCCCGGGGTATTCTGTTTTCTTGGCAGAGCTCAGGAATAAGGCACCTGCAGCCCACCGCCGCCCCCCTCTATACTTCTTCGCAGTAAGCAATGGCTTTCAGACGCTCCACATGCACAGACACACGCTCTCAGGCTGCCCAAACCCTCGTAATGAAACGTCCGCAGAGAGGGTGTGAGTTTCAGACATGGCTGCAACCTCTCTGTCTCTAACCCTTCCAGCAGGACAAAATGTCCCACGGCACTCCTCAGCTCAAGCCGGAGAACAGAAAGGGATTTTCCATCCTGAATATCTCCTGAAGAGCCTCCTCATTCTTCTCAACTTCCACTCCCTTCTTTCTGTCCCACTCTGCCTCCTCCTCAACCTGTCTACTAGTGTTATTGTGTGTTTGCTCTCAACATGCCACTCTCTTCAAAACCTCCACATGATGGTTTATCACTTTCTCCATGGTTAATTTGGAACTGGGAACAACATTAAGTTTAGGATTGTGTGAGGCGAATAATCTTCAGTGGTTGGAACTGTTAGCTTGGTAGGCAGCACTCCAACATATGCTTGTATGGTTGCAATTTGGGTTTGAACCACGGCTTAGGAACTTTTCAAAAAGTGTGATTGTACATATAGGTAACATATAGTTAACATAGATAACATTCGTGACTACTACATACTATCACAATAAAATAACGTTATTTTAACATCCAATAATGATGTCAAATTACGTTGATATTTGGTTGATTTTGGGTTGTGATGGAAAGTGACCAAAATCCAACGTCTGATAGATGTCATAATGGTAACGTCCTCACAACGTCAAGGTATAACATGATTAGACGTTAATTTTAGGTTGGACATTGGGTTCTGACATCAACCCAATTTTCATTTTCAAACAAAATCCAACGTCCACATGACGTTGTGGTACAACGTCAATATAACGTCATGTTGACATCCTGTGCCTGCAGGTTAGTTTGTATGTTATCTTTGAGGTCTTTTGTTTGCTAGTGTACTCCTACTGTAAATGACAATTACTGTTGTCTTTTTGTTGCAGTTTAAAGGGTTTGCTCTGATTTATTTTAATACTTCTTATTCTGATTTCATTTACACTGACTATCAGATGGTATCAAAAGGGGTGACATACAGTACATTATTGGAACAATATGAGGGTGAGTAAATTATATCAGAAACTTAATATTTGGCCTGTTCCATTTATGTGCCCCTATTATGCAATATTAAAGGTTCCTAATTTTGTTTTGCTGGTATTCTAGAGTCTCAAATGAAGTCTTTTCATTTTCAATTTAAACATTTATTCTTTCTAAACTCCTCCTTTCGCAAGTCTACTTTACTCAAAACAATTCAGACCAAGTCAATTTTGCTTTGATTGGTCAGATCAAACCAGATCAGATTAAACAAGACTGATTGCTGCAGTGAGCCCAGTGACAGGCGAGTCTTCGCATTGATCCCATTGGCTAGACTGAACATCTGCCAGGTGACCTACTTGGACCTGCACCTTTTCCATGATTGACGCTCATCATTCTCAAGCCGTCCAATGTCCAGATTGCAGCTCTAACCATGACATTTGGCCATAGGAGAACTGGTCTGAACATAGGAGAGTTTGGTTTCTCCCAAGGTTTGCTCTTGACTTCCATCAATAGGGTATATGCACACAGACTTTTAAATTTAGTCCGCCAGCCTCGGGGGTTCCGGTTAATTGTCATCCCATACAAAATCGCCAAGTTTAATCGCTGATTTCTTTAAAAAAAAAAAAAAAAAAACAGTAATTTTCACTGCCTGGCTCAGATACGATATAAAGTGGGTATCAGACCAAACAAGAAGCACTGCATTAAATTATATTTTTTCCACGCCATTTTCAAAATATGGAAATTCATTTTACCTCAGTATTTTCAAAGGAATTTCTGCACTGGCCTGCCGCTATTGACGGCGCCTGCGTTTTAACCGTCTTTCGTCTCTTTTTATGCTTAACAACCAAATGAATGCTGAAGTCTGTTTAACTGATTATGTTTGAATTACAACATGAATGCTGTAAAAGAAACCTTATGAAATTGAAAATGCTCACATAAAGCTTTCACAGGAAGTTCATCATTGACTGAAAAACACTAGCTGTGCATATATAGCCCATTGGTGGAGTTTTGGTTCCTTGTCACTTGCACTTCAGTGTATTGGCCTTCAACAGTGATATTTGTATTAAATTGAAGTAAATTAAATTCAACTGAACTTCAACAGTGACGTTTATTAGATTTGAACTGAATCCATTTTTATTTTACTAGAACTACACCAGCAGTCTACCACTACTCTAATCTCTACCTGATATCTTTCACACTCTGAAATACTGTTAATGATTTTTATTTTCTATTGTTAATCTCAAGCTGCTTTGACACAATCTATATTGTAAAAAGCACTATCAAAATAAAGATGAATAAAAAATCAAACCAAACATTCATTAAGATCTTTGAGAACTATTGATGAATCCAAACAATATCAACAGCAACTCTCTTTTCTGCAATTAATATATCGCTATTACTCTGCTTTCTTTTGTCTAGTTAGTAGTATCATGGCATTATCGATCTGACATGTTTTGGTCAAGCTTGGACTAGGAAATACATCAACACACAAGATAGAAAACTTTGCTCACCAAGGCATTTAAAGAGGTCTTTCATCATGGATGTTTACTTTATTTGCCTATGAGTATGAATTGACTCAATTAATTTCCAACTCCTCCAGATTGTTGTTATTGAGTGAAGCTACAGGTCCTCACCTTCACACACCTAAAGTTTGTTTCATTGCGTGTGTGTGCGCTGTGTATCCTTATGAAGCAGTAGATCATGAGACCCAGGACCAGTCTCAAGGGTTTGAAGGATTGTAAACCAGCAGGACCTGGCTAGTTTCAGCCTGGCGTACTTGAAGCAAAAGCGTGCGTAGGCAGCATGTTAATGTGTGTTGATGGAGGACGGAGTCTCTGTGTGTCGCAGGACACACTCGTATGTCACGAATGCGACTGCTCTGTCTGAAGCCCCTCCAGCCCGAGTGATGTGTTTATAGTGCAGGGAACACATTTATTGGATTTACATGGATTTATGCAAGGTGTGTTTTTATGTGAGTGACTTTTGTGTGAAAGCGTTTAGTGTGTATGCATGTCTGTAAGTGTTACGTGAATACACATATTTAAAATGTTAAGTGTTCTTGACTAGTTGGTCATTTGTTGTGCAGATGTGTGTGTACATGGACAACTCTTGTCTTCTTACCGTGACAATGATACAAGGCAGGAGGAATCTGGGTCTTTGTCTACAGACTCCAGAGAGGGCCATCCATGTCTGCAAGCATCAGTAATGGAGCAGCTTGACTTTAAAAGATCTCCAGATAATCTGTCACTAAAGCATGTTGTAAAGACCAACGTAGACATGCAAGTCAAGGTTAGAGTCTACTATATCTTATATCTAGCTGGTGGACCAGAATATCTGTGTACCTGGAAAAAGCTGGTTAACTTGCATGCTTTCTGTGGAGAAGTTGTTAGAGCTTGTTAGTTTGATAGTTCACTCAAAAGTAGCATTCACTGTTAGTTTACTTGGCTTCAGGCTATAGAAGATGACTTTATTCTTCAGTAGAACTTTAACAAAGATTTGTTGCTGAAACTGTCCTTACTGACTTATACAATGCAAGTCAACAGCTAACACTCTGAGAGTTAAAACACACACACACACACACATACATATATACACAAAACTAAATTAATGCCTGTGGCTTTTAATGAAATGTTGAAGTATTATGAAGCGAATGGAGTGGTCTGTGAGACAAACCTAAAAACGTACAATCTTTAAAGCTCCTTAAAATAGTCATTCAGATGCTCGTGATAGTCTGGATAGTGTGATACCCATTGACCTACGTTTCTGAATTTTAAAAGATCAAAATTTGAGAATAACCTACAATTCCCAAAATGTTGAGCTCACCGTTTAGTCCTATTTGAAGCTATCCTTACAGGAGTGAAACAGTGGGTTTTTTGTTGCTATTTTCATAGGTTTCATATATTGCGTTGCACAGTATAAGAAACTTAAAGAAGATATTGACCCACTTTTAGAAACTTTCCAGTTATTCCAGTTAACTCTAGTACCACTTGGTAGCCTAATTTCCTTAAGAATGGCTGAAAACCTGAAAACAGCAGATTGGCCTTTCAGCCACCCTCTTCGAATGTTATCACTCGATTAAATGGGCGTTGTCAGTGGTTATCAGCTGATAGATATGGGCCAGTAGGGGCCTTCTGCGCTTACTGGTAGGCTCAGAAGGGTGTTATCATCCATCCACATGGTTCATCAGCTATACTAATAGAGAAGACTTCTGTTTTTTCTAATAGAGAAGAGATCTGTTTTTACAATACTGTGAAGGTTGGGTCATGGGCGGACTTAACCATTAAGCGAGGTAAGCAGCCGCTTAGGGCCCCGGGAAATGAGGGGGCCCGACCAATATCGAGAAGCCTGTATTAAACATATAGCTCTTTTATACATTTTCTATCATATGTTGTAAAATCTGTTTAGAACTGTAAAGATTTTAATGTTATTACTTCTTTTCAAAACCAGGGGCCCCCATGTATAATGGAACGTTCCTTCCATACTGCACATGCGCAAGGTGTAAGGGCTTCAATCAAAGAAACTGCCAGCCTGTGTTGCCAATTTAGCGACTTTTCTGATTACCTTAGTGGCAATTTAAAAAAAAAAAAAAGCGACTAGTGAATGTTTTTTTAGGTGTTACTGGAGATTTTTAGAGACTTTCATATGTCCATGCTGTACCGTTCCTAATGTTACTCTTCGAAACGAACTGCGGGTGATGTCGGTCTCTCCCCTGCCTCAGAGCACTCAAAGGCGACACAGTGCTACACAGCCGCCTCTCACACCTGCAGCATTGACAGCAGATCATTCCTCTGCATATCGGCGATGGCAAATGATTTAGCACCGCGAGCATGAGGTATTTCCCTGGTACAGTCAAACCGATCTGCTTCTCCTCTGATTTAAATGTAATAATTTAAATGATTTATATTATTATCTTGCTTACAATATTATTTTCTTGCAGTCTGCTAGCAATCAGAGTAGAGGTAGAGTGTGCAAGAGTGCAAATTTTCAGAATATTTGAGAAAAAAAAAAGAAATAAGACATCGTTTGTGAACTTGTTTTTTTATTTGTGAATTTATTTCTTTTAATTTTTAAATTTTACATTAGGAACATAAAGGTTTCTTTATATATATATATATATATATATATATATATATATATATATATATATATATATATATATATATATATATATATATATATATATATATATATATATATATATATAAATACTTTTTAACATGCAGTTTATTTTTCAACAATGCTTGGGCCCTATACCTGGAATTTGCCCCCAAATCACCAAGTCCGCCCCTGGGTTGGGTTTAGGGTTGGGGTAGGGGTAGACGTTAATAAAATACAATGAATGGGAAATTTAATAAATAATATAAATAATTCTCGTGGTTAATCAGCTACACTAATAGGGAAGGCTCCAGATGCAGATCTGTTTTTACATTACTGTAACACTTGGGTTTGGGGTTGGGTAGGGGTAGACGTTAGTAAAATACAATTAATGGGAAATGTAATAAATAATAGGAATAATTCTTGTTAACTTCCGGCCACAGCCGTATGTGATCTATAGCTGATTA